>OX596074.1:71929739-72672239 GCA_951394005.1 Protophormia terraenovae
CGGTCAAAGATTGTCAACTCAGCAACCGCTGTATCAGCCGGAAGTTTTTCTTTCAGGGAGGAACTTTCGACATCAACAGAGCTTTACAACAACATGGAGTTATATAGAGAAAAGTCTTAGCTTTCCACCCATATTAATTTTTTTTGCGATAAAATAATTTTTCAATATTGACTTTATACCAAGTTTTATTTAACCCTGGAAGGGCTTCGTTAGTCGTTACGACTAACAACAATGCTATTTTGAGTGATATTTCTTTATTCGTTACATGTTTTTTTTTGGAATTTTGGTATAACACTTGCCGTAAATAAGATCTTGAAGTGTCCTGACGTATGTTGCTGTGAGTGGTCTGGAAGTTAGTATTTTAAGCAACCTTGTTAGTCGAAACGACTAACGAAGCACTTAGTGTGACTTTTTGCGATAAAGCAATTTAGTAAATATAGTAATGCAGTATATTTAATATTTGTTCTTGCAGTGTAAAATCTATTTTTTGGGGGAAAATAAATAAAATATGACTTCCGGAAATAATTTTAGCAACACATAAGTATATTTGTTTGTCACATTACGCATTGATGGTGAGGAAGCTCTATATCCTATTTAAAATAGAAAAGCCATGCTGAAGACTGAATAAAGCCATATTATAAAGTACTAACGATTACAGATCGACTTCATCTTATGAGTTCTATAATAAAACCACAGGACGCGATTGATATTTTTTTTTTTTTTTAATTTATTTATTTCAATACATAAAAGCCTTCATGGCCAATTATACATGTATTGTTAGATTATAATCCATATTATTAACAAAAAATAATTATTATTCTAAATAAAAAAAAAGTATATTAATTGGCTCCCAACCACACAGATTATACTAAGATAATATATTCATAAAATCCTGATAACCAGTATTTATAAAATTTTTTAAATATTGTATAAGCGAAAATAATCCAGGAGCTTTTTTTTGTATGTCATAATAGAATGTGAAAATAGTTTTAGATCAGAAGGTAAATGGTTCCAAATACGAGCTATTCTTACTTCAAAAGATCGTTCAAGAATGACAAGATGTATGCGAGGTATGTTAATTTGTATATTACGGGTTGATCGAATAAATGAAAAATGTTCTACAAGGCAACTTGGCCGACCAGATTTCATGATTTTATAAAATTGTAGCAGTATACGAAGATATATGTAATCAACAAATCTACAATGCAAAAAATTAGATATATTTTCAGAAACGCGATCATGATCACTCAGCCTAATATTAAATACATATCTAACAATTTTTCTAAGTACTTTTAATAGACAATTGATATTTCCTAAAGAAGTACCAGAGAAAACTTCTAAGCAATAGTTAAACTGCGACATTAATAAAGCATATGCTAACCGGTATCTTACAAATTTTGGTGTATACGATTTTAAAGAATAAAGTCTTCTTAAGTTTAAGCACATTTTTTTGGTAAGCAAGTCAATATGAAGATTAAAGTTAAGACCTGAGTCAATAATAACACCAAGGCATTTAAGGGACTCCACATAATTAATTAATCCACCATTTATGTAAATTGTAGGTCTTTCAGTACACGTATTAGGTAAATGGAAAAACATAGCTGTAGATTTATTTAAATTGATATTAAGATAATTTAAATCCATCCAATTCGAAATTAAACATAAATGATCATTAATTTTATTTTGAAGTACATTTTTTTTACAATTAGCATTATAAAGAAGAAATATATCGTCCGCAAATACAAATGATTTGCAAATGTCGTTATTCATTATTGAAAGGCATTCATTCAAGTAAACTAAAAAGAGAATAGGACCCAAAACTGACCCTTGTGGAACACCAGATGTAACATTTCCAACACTCGAATTAAACCCATTTAAAGAAACAAATTGTGAACGTCCATGCAAGTAGGAATAAATTAATTTCCCGGCAGACTTAGAGAAATTGAATTTCTCTACTAGTTTCTTAACAAGAACAATATGATTTACACGATCAAAGGCTTTTGTGAGATCAAGTGATACCATAGTACAATTTTCATGTTTATCGAGTCCTTTTCGTATTAAATCAGTAAGAGCAATTAGCAAAGAACACGTATTGTGGTTACTACGAAAAGCAAACTGGCTAGGGTGTATTAGTGAGAGACGCTCACAGTGGGAAAGAATCTGTGATTTAATAATATTTTCAACAATCTTTGACATTACCGGTAGAATGCTAATAGGCCTCAAATTATCCAAAGAGTTGCTATTATTTTTTGCAATTGGTACTACACGAGCTAATTTCCAAGCTTCTGGAAATTTAGAAACTGTAAATATTGTATTGATCAAATGACAGATGTAAACGGAAATTAATGGAAATATAATTTTAAAAAATTTTAAGGGAATCATATCATAACCAGTTGCATTCGATTTTATTGACTTAATAGCAACAATTACATCAGCCACAGTAATATTACTAAATGAAAACATATCAGGCCTTTCTAAAAATTCATTAAAATTTAAATCACATAGGTTATTTGGATTTAAGTTATTTAAAAATCCTTCAGCAATCATTTCAATATCAGATTGAACCAAATCAGGGGGTTCATTCCCAATATACCCTATAGAACGCACGGTGCGATTGGCTTTGTTTCTAAATTTACAATAGTTTTTCCAGCTTTCAGACGAACGATCTCTAAGATGAGCTTTATAAGCCAAATTTCTTAGAGTTCTAGCTCTTATAATATCTTCAGAATTCATCCAATTTACATCATGAAACTTTCGTCTAGCCCTATACGTTGGAACAGAGTTATGAAGATTTTCTATTAAAATATTTAAAGAAGAAAGCTGCATATCAACATCATTCGTTGAAAAGATTAAAGACTCATCAAATTGACTCACAGTTTGTGCAAGTTCATTAAAATTTAAGTTATTATAATTTTTAATTAAAACGGCATTCTCTTGTACTTGTGGGGAAAATCTTAGTGTTATAAATATAAAACTATGATTGGAAGATAAGAATGGTAGTTGTATTTGTCCACTATGAATTAGCAAGGACGGTTGACTTAAAGCAAAATAGTCTATTAAAGACGTACTGTTAGTCTGCAAACAGTAATGAGTTGGTAGTGAATTGTGTATACATGTCAGACCACATCTTGAAATTAAAGAACGAAATCTAGTAGAATTAGAAACTTTAAAAAGATCACAGTTAAAATCACCAGTTATAATAATATTACTAAAACGATCAAATAAACCACAATGCATATCCTCAAACTCATCAATTTGTCCGTTGGGTAGATAAACCACACCAACCACAGCCGAAAAATCATCACCAAAAATTTCAACGAATAAAGATTCACATACACCATATTTATCTCCCCGAAAAACAGTTCTATAACGTAATCTCTCCGAAATATACAAACAAACACCACCCCCTCGCATAACATCAGAACGATCATTTCTTACCATTTTATAACCAGGAAAAATAAGAGATTGAGTATAAATATATGTTTTAAACCAAGTCTCAGATATGGCAATAATATCAAAGCCTGACTTCTCAAAAATA
Organism: Protophormia terraenovae; assembly: GCA_951394005.1. Taxonomy (NCBI): domain Eukaryota; kingdom Metazoa; phylum Arthropoda; class Insecta; order Diptera; family Calliphoridae; genus Protophormia; species Protophormia terraenovae. The sequence continues at coordinate 71,933,278 of OX596074.1, forward strand.
TACTTAAATTCCTCTAATTTCACATTCGAATTTGAAGGATTTAAACTTTGGGCATTAACATGACCAATGTTTAAATTACCAGAAAATTTAGAAAGAGTAGTACGCAAAACAGAACTATTACTGGCTACAGGACCAAGATTTAAATTATGGGACATACCAAATGAAGTATAATTTGTGTTGGGGCGGGAGCCAAAAATTAACTAAGAAAAAGAACATAACTTAATCTGAATTCAAAATTATATCAATATATTCAAATTGAGATCACTCTTGATCAAATAATATACTAGAGATTAAATATATATAATTAATGCAAAATGAATAGAATAATTTCCAAGAAATTATTTTAAAATATAAATATTAGAAAAACTAACTTTTTCGTATAAAATTCAGTTAACATGCATACTTTAAATATTAAGGCATTATTTGAAAATAAATTCTTAATTAACAAATAAATTTTAAAAACATAATTTGTTTCATAAAACATACAATTGAGAAGCTCAATTACAGCAAACAAGTAATACTGATTTCAATTATGAATGCAAAGAATAGTATACTAGAATATTTAAATGTTCAGATTAAATAAATTCAAGAATTCGTATAAGTTAACTATCTTGACATCACCATTCTGCATCGTAATTTTACATTTGGGAGTTTCCCGGTTTATAATACTATAACGTGATATTTTATTTTCTTTAGAAAGTTTCCAGCACAACCTTAACAGTTTATTGACCAAAGGAGAGTAGTTGTCGTTCAAATATATACGTGTTGCTATTGAACCACCTTCAACATCGGACCGCTTCAAAGACTTCGTTTTAAAGTATTCAGACATAATGCTATCTCGAATGACAACATGACGAAATTTAACTAGGATGGCAGTTTTCTTTTTTATGTATAATGTATTTATAATATCATCAGGTGTTATTTCAACTTTTAAAGATCCACACAAAGCAACAATAGTTTGAGGAAGATTTTTAAGGTCATCAGATAAGCCAGTTATTACAATGTCCGACCTATTTAAACGGAGGTTAATTAAATGATTTTGTAATTCAAGTTCATGGAGTTTTTTGTCAGTAGATTTGTTGTTGGAATCAATTTGACTTTTACAATTAGCTATTTCATCTTTAATTTCCTTTAAATTACTCGCCAGATCTTTATATTTTCGATATTTTCGACCAAATATGCAGTGAAATATCATAGTAAATCACGATATATCGGTGCTGCTCTATATTTTATGCATCAAACTAAACATTAATTATATTAATAGTTTATTCAAAAAATATGTTAAAAACAATTAAAGAAATTTTTTTTATAAAATTTCCTTAAAAACTGCATAAGGATCTAGTTAAGCGACTAATGTCTTATCGACTTTGTTCTATTTCCAATATATCAACCAATAATTGTAAAATGTCGAAAATCTCTTGTAGAAAATTAAAAATAAGTTTTCAGCTTATGCGACTAAAAAAACACTAAACTACTAAGGGATACTGTAAAAAAATCAAAAAAGTATCACAAATTTGAAATATGCACAGAGTATGCAAAAACATTTATTTTTAAACTCTTTTTTGGTTAGAATAATTATAGGATACATACATTTAAAAAAACTATATGTTGCCTGTTCCAAATTTTTTACACAACTAACAAAGGGTACTTATATAACACCATCTCCGAAAAAGTAGAAAAATTTAGGTCTTTTCAGTTTTTGCTTAAAATTTGAAAACAACGAGAAGTGTTTAGGAATTTTTGCTGTTATTTTATTTAAATTAATTCATCAATTAAAAATCAATTTTTTTATTTTTAATTTTAATGATACGTCTTGAAATATTTCGAATAAAAGTTAGTATTAGTCGTTTCCACCAACGAAGCTCTCGGAGGGGTAAAAATATCGAAGCCCTTCCAGGGTTAAGGGGACCCTCCTCTGTGCAGTGTGTGTCATTGTTAATTACACTTTATGTTGTTTAGAGATTTTTTAAACCAAATACAGATGAAAATTAAAAATGATAGTTGTGTAAATTTAAGAACGAGAAAAATGAGAAGAAAAATGTGGTTTTATATAAATAAGTATATAATAGAGTGAACAAAATTAATATAATCAATGGGCACTTCATGTTGACTGTTGTTGCAGAAAATTACGTTTGTACACAAATATTAAAAAACAATAAAGTTATTCACCTCAGAAATTGCAACTTTGCTAGACCCTTGCAAAGTAAGTTGTGCAAAATTTATTCTAGGTGGTTGTTGTTGTGTTTACAGAAATCGATGTAAATTTTCTACTTTGCAAAGTTGCAAATTTCTGAGGTGAATACCTTTAATATAACTTTATTTTTTATTTTTTTTTTATTTTTATTAAATACTTGAGAAAAAGCGGTAAAATTCACTTGAAATGCATAAACAGTAAAATAATTGGTAAATAAAAAATAATAATTATTCACAAAGGAAAATAAAAAAAAGTTCAATGTAATAATTCAATTTCATTTAAAATGAAAAAATTAAGCAAACATAAAATATTTAGGTTAAAAAAACAAGGAAAATATTTTGTCAATATTAAAACAAAGCTTGAACAACTTTAAGGCATTTATAGTCGTGTAGGTATAAAAACTTATTAAATAAAAATAAATTTTAGGTACTTCTTGGTAATTTTTCTTTGTTTAAAGAAAATATAATTGATTTTCTAAAACATTATTTGGAAGACGATGAATACTTTCAGCTACAAGGAATGCTAGTTTATGAGCATATTGACAGACTGCTGGTACACGTAAAGTGCCCGACCAATTGTAGTATAAGTGAGTCATTTTATAGGTCAAAATTTGTATTCTATCTGGACTTAGTCCCATATTATCATATATGACATTATAGCTGGTGGGCGAAACTGTACCTTGTCTCACTGATTGTGATACCAAGAAGAAATCATACCGTTCTGGCAATGTAATTATGTCGTCAACTACAGTGCCGGGTTCTGGATTCTGGTTGTTTACGAAATAACGTGTATTTATCCTCTTCGAAACAATAATAAACGCAAGACGACAACCTTTTTCAAAGCCAGCGGATTTGTAAATTTCATCTAATTTATTTTTAAGAAATTTCACCTCAGTATTAAAAACCTGGTGCAGTTGACCGTCACCCACACCGTCACGGAAAAATAATATGCGGTCAGGCAAAGTTCCGTGTGTGGCACGATACGCCTTTAAAGCACAAGTCATTTTTACACAGATTTCGTTGGAGAGCTCTTGACCTTTCAAATGCTGTGTAACGGCAGAAAAATATTTCGTAGATTGTTTTATATCCATTGTTGCTACAAGAGCGCCATAAGATTTGTTTTTCTCTTTTGCCGAATGACAAACATCGAAGCCTACAGTCATTAGTCCACTCAATGGCATATCTATCATCCATGGAGCGCCCATTAACTTTGCATTCATTTGTATTACAATCTTCGTTGCAATTGACATAAGTCCCGCAGCTTTGTCACCTCTTGGAGCAATTGTTCTTAGTGTACAAACTTGAGACGGTACCGGTCTATCAACACAACATTTCTTCTTAATGCAAGAATACCTTTAATAAAAAGCAATAATAATTAAAAATATTCGGATGCGTTTAATGTTTAATATTGTGACTCACTTTTCCTCATTGTTGTTAACGAGTACTAACATCAGTATTTGAGGATCTTGAGCTGTTGTTCTATCAATAGCTTGAGAGTAGGAACCATTACGATCGTCAGGCATTTCCTCGCTAATAAGTATGTAGTAAGTACATTATTTTTCATAAAATCATATCTAATACTTACTATCTTGGCTCTGATATATGCATTTTCATGGAACCAGCAGCTCTAATGCACATTTTTACAAAGTCTTGAACTTCACGCAAATTTCGACGTGGAACAACAACATACCATCGCTTTATGTCAACCTGGGAATACATTGTAGTATTTCGGAATTCACGGGTCCAATCAGCGTTTTTATCACAAGCTACTTTCCTTTGATTACCGAAAACTATTTTTTCTCGAGGCAATATACGGCCAGGAATTTCCACCAAATTTGTGTCAAGTTTCATGTTCCATAGAGAAAAAACATCCATGCTAGCTTTTGAGCTGTGAAGACGTTTATTGAATGTTCGCAAGCGTTCCATACGACGATCCGGATTTAATCGTGTATAATCTCCCATGGCTCTCATTATTCTGTGTACAAAAATAAGAAATTAAATACACTTAGAATATGATTTAATGTAATTTGTGTCGACATTTATGAAATAACTTTTAGGGACTTTATTAATTCAAGGATTTTATTGCACTTTTATAAGATAACACTGTTCGACAAAAAATCCTCCCCAAAGAAAAATAGTTGATGAATTTTGATGTGCTAAACACGAATCTGTTTTCATTTTTTTTTCTATCCGGACTGGATTTCTTATTTTTCTTTATTTATTTCGCCTTTAATACGGCCATTACTCTATTATATTTCACCATAACTCAAGAAAAGTGTGTACGAATGACATAAGTGATACACCAAAAGATGCGGACTAAAGATATATTTAAGCCACTCAAACTTAATTTTATGTGCTCAATATTTTCAGTTATTTTCAAAATTTCATGCAAAATCTAAGTTTTTTTTACTAAAATTTCTTTTGATAAATGAAAACATCAAAAATGTTTCAGTTTATCACCTTTATCTTAAAGCTGGTATGTGCCAAATTTCATAAAATTATCTTCAAAATTGCGACCTGTAATCTGAATATGTTAAATCAACTCAGAAAGTGATTCTGATTCGATTGGTATACTTTAAAGTGGGTGTTGGAACGTTTTTTCCGTGCGTTACAAACATCAGCACAAACGCATGATACCTCAAACCACCTTTATTGGTTTAGGGTATAAAAATGTTATTTTTTGCTTTTTAAAATACGAATGAATTTCTTTAATTGAAATATGTATACAAAATTAATTTTTTCCTTATATTTAAAATGTGTTTTCATATGAAAAATAAATCCCGAATCCCGGGATTTGTAAAAACCAGTCACGTTTGGCATCCCTAGAAGTTATAGATTTATTTTCAAAAATTTTCGATTCTGCTTTACTGAGCAGTATATCTCCACTTAATTTTAGGAGATATAAAGATCAAATAAAGATTTGTGCATCAATTTATTGATCGTAGTCTTACCAGCTTTTAGATAAAGATGATAAACAGAAACATTTTTGATGTTTTCACTTTTCAAAAGAACTAAACTATAGAGCGGATTAAAATTTGATATTACAATGACTTGAACCCAATTTTATTCAGCATTTTTTGGTGTATCATTTACAGTAGGTAGCAAAATGAGTACATGCTTGTAATTTGTGCAATTGTCGTTGCATAAAAATAAAAGTAGTAGAGCAAATCCAAAAATTTTTTCTTTAATTTATTTTAAATTAATTTGGTCAAGTGGTATTCTAGATATAAAATTTTAAAACCGTGAAGTCCTTCAGATATAGCACACGATTTTAAAAGTATATTTAAAATTCTAAAAATGGTATAATAATCTACTGGACCTTATCTATAAACTACACTATATTATATTCAAATATTTTTATTGTTGTAAAAAAATATTTTTAAAAAATCCCTCAGGTGCAAAATTCAGTACATGCGATTTGTTTTCGTTTTGTCGGATTTTTTCGTAGAGCTTGATTAGTGTTTATAAACCGGTTAACCGAAAAACCGGGTTTTTCTTCAAATTTCGGTTATTTGCGAACCGGTTAATTTGAAATATTCAATTTCGGTTAACCGGTTTACCTGGTTTTTCTGTGTCGGTTAACCGGTTTCAAAAATTTGCTAAAAATATCATAAAATTTCGTCCTTTAGTTGCTTTTTTCTGAATTTAAAATATAAGAAAATATTTTTAAACTATTAAAAATGTTTGCTGTTTGAGTTAACAAGTAGCCAGGTGAAATATATTTACTTGTTTGAAGTTAAATATATTTTAAAACTGTATGTATAATAACTCAGATAGATAATTAAGCATTCCATTTACAAAAACTTTAATTTCATGCGAATGAAATTTTCCAAAAGGAGAAAATACTTATGTAACATTAAACCTACTAATGTATAGCTTAAGAAAAAAATAAGATTTTATATAGGATAACAAGAATAAAGACTTCAAAAGTAGAACTAAATAAGTGCAGAAAATGTACTTGATTAATAATCTTCTAAATGATTAATAATCATCTAAAAATTAAAAACAAATCTCTTTTTAGCAGAAAAAATGTTATTTATTTTTCCAATTTTATGCAGATATATTTATTACATTTTTTTTATAAAAATTATATAAACTTTTCCTTGAGAGAAAAACTTTGAATGCGGTGAATATAAATTATTATTTTATTTATTTATTTATTTATTTAATTTGCCAATGAAATATAATTTCTTACAGGCTAAGGTACAATATATATATTTATTAAAATTGTGATTTAGTTTTATTTATTTTCATAGATTCAAACTACACAAAGGAAAAAATTACAAGTTAATACAAATTATTTTTTCAAACTTGAAAACAAAATATTTCAAAACATACTATTAAAAAATACAAATATAATTTATAACATGAGCAAGTGAAAAAATAAACAGTATATTTTTAACACTCCTCCTCAATTGCGAATGTCTTAATATTAGCCTTGCATCTTAAAGTTTCCAGTTTTGAGTTTGGTAGAGGCTTTGTTAACATATCAGCAATCATTTCTTCCGAAGGACAATACTTGCATTCAATGATTTTCTTATCAACATAATCTTTGACAAAATGAAATTTAATATCGATATGCTTAGATCTGTTGCTAAGTTTTTCTTCTTTTATGAGATTTAAGCAGCTTCTGTTGTCTTCAAAAATAATTGTTGGATTTTCTTGTTTACAATTAAGATCAATTAAAATATTTCTTATCCAGATAGCTTCCTTTGCAGCTTCAGATAATGCGACAAATTCCGCTTCTGTTGTTGATAGTGAAACAGTTGTTTGCTTTTTACAGGCCCAACTAACTGCACTATTGTTCAATAAAAGAATGTATCCCGAATTTGATTTTCGGTCAATTCTGCATTCAGGCCAGTTAGCATCAGCGTAACCAATAAGTGAATTCGGATTGAGAGTCTTTTCACTCAGATTTAAGAACACATTTTTTGTACCTTTTAGATATTTTGCAATTCGTTTTAGTTCATTCCAGTCTTCTTGGTTTGGATTACTTGTTTTTCTTGCAAGAATAGACACACTAGCACATATATCCGGACGGGTATTGACTGCAATGTATAACAACGAACCCAATAAACTTTGATATTCATCATTCCGTAACAGAAGTTCCGAATCGGTTTTCCCATAAGATGGTTCAAGTGGGTATTTGGATGGTTTTGCATCTTGCAAACCAAATTTAATAAGAACTTTCTCGATGTACTGCATCTGTCTTATTTTAAATTGGTGTTCCTTTGATTTAACTACTTCTAGTCCGAGGTAATAGGAAATTTCACCCAAACTGTTAACTTCGAATTTGCTGTTAAGTAGTGTAAGAACATATTTTATTAAATTTTTGCTTGTAGTAGCAACTACTAAGTCATCAACGTAAATTAAAATATAAATATCTTCCCAATTGATGGCTTTGGAGTATAAACATGGATCGGTTTTACTTTGTACAAATTTACCACTTATAAGAACATCGTTTAAAGCTTTATTCCATACATTTGCTGCTTGCTTAAGACCATATAAACTACGTTTCAGTTTACATACTTGACGTCCATCACCTTCGATAAAGCCTGGTGGTTGCTTCATGAATATTGTTTCTTTAAGATGTCCATTTAAGAAAGCACACTTTACATCCATATGTTCCACATGTAATCTTCTAACACTGGCAGTTGATAGAAGTATACGAAATGTAGCTTGACGTACGACAGGAGCAAACACCTCGTCATAATCACAACCATACTTTTGATTAAAACCTTGAGCGACTAAACGAGCTTTAAACCGTTGAATTTTACCATCAGCCCCCTTTTTTGCCTTAAAAGTCCATTTACAACCAACTATATTAGCATCAGGTGGAGCTTGCACCAAATCCCAAGTCTGATTCTTTCTTAATGATTCCATCTCCTCCTTCACTGCAGATTCCCATTTGTGTTTTTCTTTTGAAGTCACAGCTTGCTTGTAGGTTTTTGGTTCAATTATTTCATCAGTTTCTGCCAAATGAAGGGAGTATTTCACTGGAGGTATACCTTTGTTTATTCTTGATGACCTTCGGAGAGGTGTTCCAGGTGCATTAGATTCAATTTCAGATGGATTACTAGTGGCTTCAGAATTTGTAAAAAATTCAAGATCACTTGTAATGCTGCAATAAGAACCGACATCAGAATCATCATCTGTAATAATATCACTATTATCATTAGATTTAATTGAAGTAGTTACTTCCAACTGTTTATCAGTGTCCGAATCAATTTCGTTATTTTTGGACAACACTTTTGAAGAAACAAATTTGAAATCTCTACTAATAGTTACTTTATTAGTACTAGTATCTACAAACCGCAAACCTTTGCTATCTTCATCGCAACCCATGAATGTTAATAAACTTGATTTATTATCGAATTTCTTTCTACTTACTTCAGGAACAAGGACATAAGCTTTTGAACCAAATATATGAAGATTATCTAAGTTCGGTTTTCTTTCTTCCCATCTTTCGTATGGAGTACAGGGTATAGAACTAGTAACAAGTCTATTTTGAAGGTAATTAGAGAACATAATGGCTTCCCCCCAATACACTTTTGGCAAACTGGCTTCTTCTAAAAGGCAACGTGCCATTTCAACTAGGTAACGATTTTTTCTTTCAGCTACTCCATTCTGTTGAGGGCAATACGGAACACTGAATTGAGATAAAATACCATAATTTCTTAAGAATTCAAACATCTTTTTCGATTTGTATTCAGTTCCATTATCCGACCTAATACATTTCGGAACCTTTCCAAATTTATTTTTTACCATTTCTACATACATCTTCATTTTATCAAAAACTTCGGACTTTTCTCTCATTAGATATACAATAGTATAGCGACTATAATCATCAATGAATGTTATAAAATACCTTTTCTTCCCAGGAGTTATAGTTGGCATGGGTCCACAAACATCTGTGTGAATCAATTCGAGAATTGATTTTGACTTAGATTCTCTTTTCTTAGGAAATGGATTCTTAGTTAGTTTACATTTAGCACAAACATCGCATGTTGTTCGAATACCACAGTCCACAATTTTAAAATCTTCATTTAGCTTACCAGATTGCATGGCCTTGACAGCATTAATATCTCTGTGTCCAAAAAGTTTATGATAGTAATGTTGACATTTACTCAGATTGCATACAGCTCTTTTCACTTCATGAAGAGGCAAAGTTTTAAGTTGATATAAATTATTAACACATACAGCAACCCCGACTTCAACGTTGACTTCATCAAGTATTTTACATTTCGTGCCCAAAAATAAAACCTTAAAACCTTTTAACGACAACTTCTTTACAGACAGCAGATTTCCTTTGAAAGATGGAATGTATAGTACATCCGTGACAGTAATTGTTTTTTCAACACCTTGTTGATTATACATTTTAATTTTGCAGTCACCCTTTCCATCTGAATAAACTCCATCGCCATTTGCAACCGTTACTTTTTCATGCCAAGACTTATCTATATTTAAAAATTCATTTTCATTGCTACAAATATGACACGTAGCACCGGAATCGACTACCCATACACCCTCTTCCCCATTAAGAACAAAACATTGATTATTTTCTTCATTTTCTGCAACTTTGGCTTTTTGATGTTTTTCGCTTTTGAATTTCCAGCAATCTTTTCGAATATGACCAACACCACGACAATAGTGACACACAATATTTTTATTGTTATTCTTTTTAAATTTATTTATAGTCTTCAAAACCGTATCTTCGCCAGATTTTCTTTTATTCTGTTTTTCAAATTCTTCCAGAAGTTTATTTTCAACAATTGTCATAGTTAGGTCTTTTTCATCTCTTACTTCAAGTGCTGTTATTAGGGGATCATAAATACTGGGCAAACTACTAAGTAGCATCGAAATTAACCAAGACTCCGAAATTTGTTCACCAAGTGATTGCAATTTACAAAACAGTAATTTCATTTGCATAATATGTTTATCCATATCCCCTTCCGTCTGTAGTTTAAGTTCACAAATTGATCTCATCAACTTAACTTTGTTGCTAAGGCTTGATTTTTCATGATATGCTTTTAGAATATTCCATGCATCTTTAGCATATTTACAATTGGCAATACGAAAAACTTCAGTTTCGTCAACAGCCAAACCAATCAATATTGTTGCTTCATTATCAAGTTCTTTCCATTTAGCATTGGGATTTTCAGGGATTTCATTTTCGATTACCTCCCATACCTTTTCCTTCTTAAGCAATAGTTTCATTCGATACTTCCATATTTCATAATTCTCGCGATTGAGTTTTGTTATTAATAATTTCGCATCAGCCATTCCGCACAAAAAAAAATATTAACAAATTCAGTAATAAAACAGTAACCACAATATGTTACACAGTGGGAATTCAGGCAATATTTCTTTATAACTATATATTATTATTACACTCGCGAATCACACACAATCTTATATATAAAGGCCCATAACCTATTAAAATTGTGATTTAGTTTTATTTATTTTCATAGATTCAAACTACACAAAGGAAAAAATTACAAGTTAATACAAATTATTTTTTCAAACTTGAAAACAAAATATTTCAAAACATACTATTAAAAAATACAAATATAATTTATAACATGAGCAAGTGAAAAAATAAACAGTATATTTTTAACAATATTAATTTAAAATTCATATAGGATTACAAATTTTATAAAAACGAAAACTTAAAACTAAAAAGAACTCATAGGTTCAAAAAGTTACGAATTTTTTCTTTGATAGCATTTACATGATAGGAGAAATCAATATGATCGTATAACATATTAAAATCATTACACATTCTACGAAACGGATCAAAATTGGAGTAATTGTTACGGAAGTATTGTAGTTTAAGCGGGATGTAGTTCCTTGTTGGACGAAATGGGATATGGAATTCAAGTTTATGAACAAGAAACTCGGAAACTGTGACCCCATTTATTAAATTTATAATGAATGAAGTGTTAAGATAAATTCGTCTATTCTTAAGTGTGGGAAGTTTAATTAATGCTAAACGACTTTCATACGGGGGAAGATTTATGTTTGGATTCCAAGGAAGTGATCGTAGACAAAACATCATAAATTGCTTCTGGACTGATTCAATTTTCTTTACGTGAACATCATATTGAGGATCCCAAACAACAGATGCATATTCCAGGATAGGTCTTACAAGGGATACATAAAGCTGTCTTGTAATATAAGGATCTTCAAATTCCTTTCCCCAACGTTTTATGAAACCTAAAACTCCTTTTGCTTTATTAACTGTTTGCGATATGTGAGAGTTAAAACTTAATTTGTTATCAAGGAGAACCCCAAGATCAAGAAATGATTCAACTTTCTCTACAGAGTACTGGACTTCGTCTGTAAAATGACATATATTTACATTTATTCAAATTCAAATCAATCAAATTGATATTGCACCAATTAAGGAAATTATTTAAATCCACTTGAAGTAGGGAGCATTGACTGGGGTCTTTAAAGCTAAAGAAAAGCTTTACGTCATCAGCATACATTAATATTTTTGAGTATTTGATGCAGGATGGTAAATCATTAATAAAAATAAGGAATAGTACTGGTCCTAAGTGGCTACCTTGAGGCACTCCGGACGGAACTGGAATAGATTTGGATTTATGATTCCTGAACAGAACGCATTGTTGTCTATTTATAAGGTAGGTTTTAATCCACTTTAGAAATAATGGAGATAATCCTAAAGTATGTAGCTTATATACAAGAAGATCATGATTCACTTTATCGAAGGCCTTGCTGAAATCAGTGTAAATGGTGTCAGTTTGCATATGATGATTGAAAGAACTTATAATATTACTTGTGAATTCCAAAAGGTTTGTAGTGGCGGAGCATCCTTTTCTAAATCCATGTTGGGCAGGAGAAAGGGAAGATGATATTTGGTGTGATAAAATATCTGTTATTATTTTTTCAAAAAGTTTGGGAATGACGCTTAATTTCGCTATACCCCTATAATTAGAGATATTGGACTTACTTTCAGATTTAAACAGGGGAATAATAAATGACTTCTTCCAAATCTCTGGAAAATAGCCATTGGAAAGGGACATATTAAATAAGTATATTAAAGTTGAACTTAATGGGGCTATGCATTTGATTAACACGCAGCTTGGAATACCATCGGGACCATATTTTTCGGAGAATTTTAGATTTTTTATTTCATTCATAATAGTGGATATATGTAATACCGGACAAATAATTGGAGTCGATTCTGTAATTTTATATGGGTAGTTTGAGAATTAACAAAATTTTTTATTAGAATATGAGAAGGAGAAAAAGTCTGCAAACATGTCACAAATTTTAGTATCCTGTGATGACTCGTTATTTTCATATTTCATCATAGGTGGATAACCTGAAACTCTGCGTTTTGAGTTGACAAAATTGTAGAACGACTTCGGATTGAGTCTAAAATTTCGTTTTATTCTGGAGAGATAATTATTATAGCATTCGTTATTTGTGGAGTTATAGATAGATCTTGAGACAGAATATCTAGAATAGTCAGTAGTTAAGCCAGTTCTTCTATATATCTTATAATGTTTATTTTTTAAGTTTTTGAGCTTGGATAGATGTTTAGTATTCCATGGAGGACCCTTAAGAACAGTTTTCTTCACCATTGGGATTGATTGTCTAAAACAATTAAATAAACCATCATAAAATTGTATAATAATTGAGTCAATTTCATATGGTTGTAGATTGTTAGTTGGATAATGCTGGAACCAATTATTTGTTGAAAGAAGTTGTGTTAGTTTTAAATAATCAGCTTTCTTAAAGTCGAACACAAATTCATCGCTTATGGAAGTTTTTTGAGCAAGGTGTGTATTAACCAGAATATTGATTTCAAGTGTTGGATGATAATTATCTTCTGGAGTAGATACAGGACTACAGCGGTGAATACTAGTATCTGAGGGTTGATCAACAAATATTAGGTCTAAAAATTTTCCCAATGAGTTTGCTACTCTATTAACTTGGAAGAGTCCTAGATCAGCGATAGAATCTAATAACTGTATGTTCGTGTCTGTTGAAGGATTTAAATAATTTGAGTCTGGAGTTCTGATCCATGAAACATTTGGAAGATTGAAATCACCGAGTACAATAATCATATCATTTGGTTTAGATTTCTTTACTACAAATTGTATAGCTTCTAAATGAGATTCATAAATATCCATGCTTGATGCTGGAGGAATATAGGAGCATGTTATAAATATTTTAATATTTATAAGTTTAACACAAGTAGCAATGAATTCAATATTTCGAAATTCATTTGTCACAATTTCTTCCGATGGTAAAAGAGTCGAAATTGCTATCAAAACACCACCACCATCTTTTTCCACTCTATCTCGCCTGTATATTTGAAATTTATCACACATTATCTCGGAATTGTGGATCTTCTTTGCTGGTTTATCACGGAGCCATGTTTCAGTCAGAACTATTATATTTTGTTCAAGGCCAAAACTTTGGAGATAAAAAGATTTCAATTTCGTATTCATACCTCGAACATTTTGATACACAATGGATATTGTGGAGATATTTTTATTAAAAGAATGACAAATTGGATAAACATGATTGGATTCAGAATGCTTATTTAAAGAATTTAGTTTTTTGGATTCAGATCACCGGCTTTTGGAAGTGTAACATTTGTGTCTTCATGGTAAATAAATTCCCGAACTATAGTATTTTTTGGCCAGAAATTTGGATTTACAATGTGGTCAAAGATGTGGTTATATAAAGCACATTATATTATATTGGATAAACACTTTGTTTAGGCACAATCCAAAATATGTCGACATGAAATAAAACAAACCAAATTCAATTTTAATTGAGACGTAGATCTCTGTTTATTTCAAATAAATGTTACCTCATAGAAGGAATAAGCAAATTTATAAATATATTGTGGTGCACGTAGTGCTTAAGTCGAAGATAATATAAGAAGTGAAATTAAAAGCTATTAGTTTGGTGGCAAACAATATTTAAGTCACCGTTAGCGGTTTACTCGTTAGTATAAATGTCAAAATACTTCCAACAAAGTTGCAAAAAAGGGAAGCAAGAATAAATTCTAACGTTGTTAAAAATAGTATATTTGATTGTTATAAAAAAAGGAGCTAACAACAAATCTAACTTAAACACACTTTTTTTAACCAAAAATATTTTCATTAAGCTTCAAATTAGAGCAATTATTTAAATGTCGGTTAACCGGTTTAACCGGTTTTTTAGTAGACGGTTAACCGAAAAACCGGTTTTTTAATTTTATCCAATTTTCGGTTAACCGTCAAACCGGTTTTTTCAAAAGTCGGTTTTTTATAAACACTAAGCTTGATGCTTTTATTATACCCACCATCAAAAAGATGGAGGTATATTGATTTTGTCATTCCGCGTATAACATATCGAAGGAATCATCTAAAACCCCACAAAGTATATATTTTCTGGGTCCTGGTTAGATTCTGAGTCGATCTAGCTATGTCCGTCTATCTGTCTGTTGAAAGCAGGATAGGGCTCGAACGGGGCAACGTAGGGGGACGAAATTTGGCACAAATATTTATCTTGTATAAGGTTTGTTTGGTATTGAATGAAAATGGAGAAAATCGGTTAATAAATAGAAAAGTTATAGGCTAAAAATTAGAAACACACGGTGTCCGTTTCATAATTTTCTGCTGATATCTATTTAAAAAAAGCATGTACGACAATGAAATTTTTTACGGATAGTTCGAAGGTCGATATAAACTTGGACACCAAAAATGGTCGTGGTCCGCCCACTTTACCTCCCATATAAGGTGAAATATCAACGAAATTTTGTACAAATAGTTCAAGGACCAATGTAAACTCGGAAACAAAAAATGGGCGTGGTCCGCCCACTTTACCACCCACCTCCCATATAACGTAAAATTTGACAAAGTTGATGGTGGGTATATAGATTCGGCCGAGCCGAAAAAAACATTCGAGCTTGTTTTTAAATTATAAATTATTTTATTAAATACTAAACATCATAGCTGTTCATTGTGAATATTTTCAATCAAAATATTTGTTAAAAATAAATTATTTTAATATTTTATTTATATTTTTAGAAATAAATTTCTTTAAAATTATTTTATACTCTTTGTAATATGATTTTCAGTTACTTGAAATTAATTTGAATAAAAATTATTTAAATATTATTCCATTTGTTAACAAGTTAGATAAAATAAAATTTCAACAAAAGTATTCGAATATGAATTTATAAAATATAAATCAAATTCCTAAGTCTTTAACTAATTTTAAAATATATTTTATTTCTTTAGTTTGAATACAATTGTTCTTTATTTTATTTTCCATTTTAAAAATAAAATAATATCTGTTTTAAAACATTCAATTTTTTTTTATTCATAGAAAACTTTTGAATATTTTTATTCAACATGAATTTGTTTGAATAGTTTTAAATTTACTTTGAAAAAGAAAAATAAGTAAAATATTTTTTTATACTTGAATATTTGAAAAAAGTTTATAATTTTTTGTTATTCAAGCCTTTTGAGGATGAATATTTTTATTTTTTGGAGTTTTTGTTGAATAAAATAATAAAAATATTTATTTTAAATGTTTCTATTTGAATATAAAGTTTTTGAATAAAAATCAGAAAAATTTGTTGAACGTTTTTTATTTAAATAAAATACATATGAATATTATTAAACTTTAAAATAATCAAATAAAAAACTTTTGATTATCTTCTTATAAAAATATATTTGTTTTTCTTTTGGTTAAATAAAATATTTTAATTTTTAATTTATTTTGTTCAATCAGATACTAATTTATAATAAATTCAATCGTTTTAGTATAAATAAAAATCCTTAATATTTTTATTCAAAAGATAATAGATTGATTAACAAATATTTTTAATTAGAAGTAAGAAATAGAAATGAAATAAAAAGTATTTTTATTTCATTCATAAGTTACAGCTATGCTAAACATAAAATAAATTAAAGAAAAAAAATTTGGATTCGCATACAAGTGCACAAATTACAAGCATGTACTCATTTGTGCTACCTACTGTATATAAATTTTTGAAAATGTATCTTTACGCATTTTCTTGTTTTTCTAAAAATTTTTGGTAATATTTATGTATATGGCTGGGTATATGTATAAAAACTATAAATTTATATTTTTATTTTTTAATATATATTTTTTATTATAAACTTGTTAAATTCTTATTATAAACTTGTAAGTAATATTGATAGTTTAAAACACGAATGTTAATCTAGCAATACATGTATTATAGGCCTAGAAGGCTTCTTATGTATTTAAATGAATAAATAAATAAAATAAATCGTGCACACCGTTCTTGAGTTATATTGAAATATACTCCAATAATCGGCTTATTAAGGGCGAATTATTAGACACGCCCATACAAAAATCTCGACCTGATGGGGAAAAACTGAAAACAGATTCGTGTTTAGCATGTCGAATTCCATCTAGTCCATATATTTATTTATTTTTTTTTTTTGAAGGACGAAAATTTTTTTTTAAAGATTGATATGTTTTATACTAATCCCTAAAATATTTCGGTTCAATTATTACAATATTGGATCCATACGAAAGTTCTGCTACCAAATTATATTATATATATTTTATGCTTAGGCATTAGTCCTAAGTAATATGCGTTTATTGGCCTTGAAGGCTTTACATTACTTGAATGAATAAAGTAAAGGCTCTTTAATGTTTATGATTTATCCTTCTTATATCAAAAATAATTCTATATTTAAAAATTTATCAATATATCTGTTCACAATGTAATAAAAATTACTTACTTAAAGTTACTCCGCATAGCATCAGTTATTCCCGTTGCACGACATAATTCTGGAATGAGCATAATAAATTCATTTTGCCCACCACGAATATTTCTCTCAGTTGGGCGAGAAATTAACATTGGTTGATTTTGATCTCGAATATGTATATTATAACGCTAAAAATAAAAAATAAAATAATTTTAATAAAGGTATTCACCTCAGAAATTGCAACTTTGCTAGACCCTTGCAAAGTAATTTGTGCAAAATTTATTCTATGTGGTTGTTGTTGTGTTTACAGAAATCGATGCAAATTTTCTACTTGGCAAGGGTCTTGCAAAGTTGCAAATTTCTGAGGTGAATACCTTTAATAAAAAAGTATATATAAGTAATTTGATAAAAAAGATTTCGGCTATTGTAATAAAAACCCATTTGTAGCGTTTTAAAATAATTAAATTTAATAAAACAGGTCAACACTAAAAAATTATATGGAAAATCATGCTGCAGATATTATAGGTATAGTCGTCTCAATTACCAGGAACTTTTCGGTTTTTTTCCATCACGTCACATTTTTAACCCATTGAGGACCAAAGAAAATATGGTTCCATGATGAGTTTTTAGGTTATAAAATTTTCAAAGTAATACGCAGAAAAAATATATCATTAATATAATAAATTTTTACATAAAATTTATGAATTTAACATTTAAATTTATTCCCAAAACTTTTTAATTTTGTTTATGAAATTATTCATAAATATTATAGTTAAATATGAAATACTTTTGTATTAACTTTTCATTCATATTAAAAATTTGGTAATAAGTAGAATGAAACTTTTTATAATATAAATGAATAACATGCATATACATATTATGAATTTGTATGCATTTTTAATAATTTTTTTCTTCTATAATGAAACAAATTTAATTTTTTCAAAATATTATTTATTAAATGAATAAAAATAATATCTACAGCTCTTACAAAACTTGTGAAAGGGTATTTTACTTTATGAAAAAAAAATAATTTTATAAAATAAGTAATTTATTAAAGTTATTACCAATCGAAAACCTAATGCGGTTTTGTACTGTGGCCATAACTGTAAAATTTGGCCAATGTTCACTTTTTCGGCTATTTCTTGAAATCTTAATTTATGACATTTTGTCCGCACTATAAACATACATATTAGTTAGTATAAGTTAAGAAATTAAATGTCCATACTATTTTTAAAGAAGGAAACATCATAATTATTTAATTTTCCAAAGCATAGCTTTCTTTCAATGTCAAATGTGAATGATTTCCATAGATGTAGCTTCCAACAACATTTATAAGGACATTACTCTTTTCTTTTGTAAAACAAAGAGTATATTGAAACTGCTTCTCCATTCTTTTAAGTGATGTTCAATGAAATACATTTGCCAATAGGAAATTCTTTTAAAAATTGTCGCAGTTGTTCCAGTCTAACTTTTAATACTGGAATAAATATCTCTTGATCTGTAAAATCAGAAAAGTATTTTAATTAAATTACTAAAATTACTTATCTTCGTTATGTTCATTATGCTGTCCGGTAGTCGTTAATTTTTCTGCGTAGCCTCTACAATATTGCAATTTTTGGATTGATTATCATTAGCTTTAAATTTTGTTGAAGATTTTTTTCTTTTTCCAATCCTGATTTTTTAAATGTTTTCGAAGCTTTGTAAATTATTAAGAACTTTCAGAACTTTAAGAACAGTCAATATTTGGGCAGAAATATTTCTCCCGCGTTTATGTATTTTTTTAAATGTATAATTAAATCGTTCACTTCATTACAAATTGTTTGCACCATAGAGTAAGATATAGAGACGAAATTCTCGATTGACAATTGAAAAAAATTGTTGTTTTGTAAACAAAAATGTGTTTTTATTTTCTTGTTGCAACAACAAAATGTATTTGAATACATGTATTTTGTTGTTGCATGAGTTAGGTTTTTGACAACCGACTTAGGTTTTTGACAAATAGTCTCGTCTCTTGTTACTCTTTGGTTTGCACATATTAAATAGTTTTTGAAAAAAAAAAAAAAAAAAAAAAAAAACATTTGTTTTAAAGCTTTCTAGATTTTAAAATTTTTAAATAAAGAAAGTTATATAATTAATAATCTTTTTCATACATATTAGAATTAGAAACTAATGAAATTTAATTCTTATTATATATTACAGTATGTTTTCTGTGTATGTAACTTTGAGTCTACATTAGACAAATTTTTATCAAGACAAACGTCAAAATTTTATCATGATAAAGATTTGTCTAATGTAGACTGAATTTGTCAGTATTATTGCAGCGTTAAAAGAAAATTGTCAGCGCTTGAGCTCTGACAACTTTGTCTTGATAATGCTTGATAAAAGACGCCATCTTCATTGTTGTTGGTACTTTTTGTATGGTTTATTATGATATACGTTTTCCCCTATAATTGACAGAGATAAAAAATTATCTTCAACTCAAACAGAAATTTGACGTTTGTCTTGATACAAATTTCTTTAATGTAGACTCAAAGTAAAGCAGACTAGTTACTTATGTTTTATAGCCAAGACATGGTACTACAAAAATGTACTAATAGTCAAGTCTCTAACTTGTCGCTCATAGCCCCCAAAAGTCTTTAAAGTTGTAATCCTCATAAAACCATTGAAAAATGAGGGGTAAGGAGTGGGTGTAGAGGGAAAATTTGTATTTGATATAATAAACAATCTCAAAAATGATAAAATTTTTAAAATCGCACTGACAAAAAATGCGTAGATATCAAAAATATGAAAAAAAAGAGAGAGGAAGATATAGTCGGTCAAGCCCGACCATATGATACCCTACACCGTTGTGTACATCAAAATTCGGATTTAGGGTCAAGTATGGACCGTTATTCTTATTAAGTGTAAAATAAAACATACGAAAGCAGAATATTACGTCGATACTAACATTTATATGAATTTATTGACTTTTGGGTGATTTCCGAAAAAGGGTCTTATATGGGAGCTATGGTAAATTATGTACCGATCATCGTACAATTTGGCACTATCATTTACATTTAAATAGAACTTATTTATGTCGAATATTAACTTGATAGTAACATTTTAATGGGATTTATGCCCTTTAACGTGATTTTCGGAAGAGGGGTTTATATGGGAGCTATGGTCAATTATAAGCCGATCTTCCTGAAATTCGGTATACAAAGTTAGACTTATATGTGCCAAATTTCATTAAAATATTTCTTTATTTAATGGATTTATGATCGTTAAACTCTTTTCCGGGAGGACATTTGTATGGAAATAATGGACCGATAATAACCAGTTTCAATAGGGTTCGTCCTTGGCCTTGAAGATTGTGTGCTAAATTTCATTGACTTATCTTCAAAATTGCGACCTGTAGTTTGATTAAAAGGTTTACATGGACAGACGGACGGACATCGTTAAACCGACTCAGTAAGTGATTCTGAGTCGAATGGTATACTTTAAGGTGGTGATTTGATGGTTTTTTCTATGCGTTACAAACATCAGCACAAATGCATAATACCCCAACCAGCTATGGTGGTGTAGGGTATAATAAAAATTCCAATTTAAATAATGGAGTTAACAAAAAATCATAAGACATATATTGTGTATAAATTGGCATAATTTTAACTCCTCAGACTAAATATAGTGCAGAAAGTTAAATTAAACATTTCCATGACGTCACAATTTTAAAATATATAATTTTTTATTTTTAACTTCATTTTAACTTCATAAAAATATATGTCAGTCACCAAAATATTATTACATATGTGTTGATATAATCTATCAGTAACAGCATTTTGGTGCAAAAGCTCCCATTGTTCTTCGCATATTTTTTTCATTTTTTTAGTGCTTTTAGCAACTTTAAAGACTTTTAAGAGCTTTGGAGGGCATGTTAGAGACATGGCATATTCTACACTTTTGTTTTATTGTTACTTCTCTATAAAATACGGATCAATATCTATTACCCAGCCTAAAAATTTCTTAGAGGTACATATTTCAATGTGTTAAAAGTGTGATGTGATGGAAATGTCTCATGTTACTTTTTTCACTACATTTAGTCATAGAAGTAAGAATTAAACAAAATTATTCAAGATATATTTTTTTCCTAATTTTTTTTATTTAGCATTTTTATTTAAACTTGGATTTTTATTTAGAGGTACATATTTCAATGTGTTAAAAGTGTGATGTGATGGAAATGTCTCATGTTACTTTTTTCACTACATTTAGTCTTAGAAGTAAGAATTAAACAAAATTATTCAAGATATATTTTTTTCCTAATTTTTTATTTAGCATTGTTATTTAAACTTGGATTTTTATTTATTTTTGTTTTGTAACTTTTGGTGTCTACGCATTTTCTGTCAATGTGATTTTAAAAATTTTACCATTTTTTAAATCTGCGGTCTTGTATTAGTTATTCCGCGAGGTATTTCAATGAAAAAATTGTAAAAACTAAAAGCTCTGAAGAAAAAAATAAAATTAAATATTTAAAGTGTTTTAAAAATAGAAAAAAGACTATTAAAACATAAGGAACCTTTAATTTTATAAAATAAAATAAAACATATAATAGTGGTTAATTAAATAAAGAAAGATGAATGAATGCAATACATGCAGATCAGTAATTAGGGGTGAAACTGGCATCAGATGCAATGGTGTATGTGATAAATATACCATTGCACTAAAAAAAGTTCAGGGATAGACCAATATTCTATCGGAGTGTTGGAAGCCAATAACTTCGTGCGTTTTATATGTGAGGACTGCATGCAATATATAAGAAATGTGGATTTAAAACTAGGAGAAATTCAAGATGGTGTACGAAAGAATTAATAAACAAAAATTGAAAGAATATAAAAGAGAATTTGAGACAACACTAAAACAAAACGAAAACGAAATAAAACAATTACTTGAGGCAATTGAAAAACGTTACGAAAAAAGACTTAAAATTTTAGATGACACACAAAAAGCATATGAAAAAAACTTTGAGGAAATAAAAAAATTATTTGAAAATGTTAAAGATTATGAAAACAAAAATAAAGAAATGTGCGACAACATAGAGCAAAAAAATGAAAAGATGTGTAATGAAATAAAAAAGTAATAAAAGAAACAAAAGACAATCAAAATAAGATGTCATTTTCAAATGCACTGAAAAAGAACATGGTATTGCCAGAATTAAAAAATAAAGTGCCATTAATAATAAAACCGAAAGAGAAACAACAAATTGAAAAACTAAAGGAAGATTTAAACAGAAAAGTGGACCCAATAAACTTTTAAAAAATAAACATCGAAAATAAAACAAATGGAACCGTAGTCATACAAAGTGAAAATGTTGATGAGAGAGAGAAAATAAAAAATGCAATTGAAAATGAAATGAGTGAAGGGTACGAAATTAAAGTTCCAAATAATATTGAATTGTCAATAATTATAACGGATATGACTTTAAATATGGAAATAACGATATTATTGAAAAATTTAAAAAACAAAACCAGATTCTAGAGAATAGTAAACTTGAAATAATAAAAGTATATGAAACGAGGAGAAATAACAGATCCATATTTAATGCGAAGTTAAAAATTTATAAAGAAATATATATAAAAGTAATTTCGGTTCAAAGATTAAATATCGGCTGGGAGAAATGTCGAGTTTTTGATGGTACAGACATATTACGTTTTTTTAAATGTTAAGGATTTAACCATAAATCAGTAGACTGCAAAAATGAGGAAGTATGTTTGAAATGTTACGGAAATCACTATACAAAACAATAGCTGTGTTCGCGTACCTGATATTTTGTGATAATTTTCACAAAATGTTGCTGGAAGTTGCTAAATCGCGTTCGTTTACTTTGAAAATCTTGCAATTGAGAGCAAGAGAGAGACAAAATTTGACAGTTCATTGAAGGGGACATTGATGAAAGTTGCTGGCTGTTTTTCTTCCATCAACTTCCATAAGCAAAACATATGTTGAAACAGACATACAGTTAGGGACAAAACTATTTGTAAAGCAACCACTCCTTCACTGAATTCGCTGTATGTTTTGGGTCATTGTCCTGTTGGAATATCCAACTTTGGCCAAGACCCAAACCATCTACGGAATCCTTCAAATTGTCTTCCAATATACGTTTATATTGATGCTGGTCCATTACACCATCTATAGATACCATTCGCCCTACCCCACTGGCTGCTATTGCCCCCCATACCATAACACTTCCTCCACCATGTTTCACTGTTGGGGTCAAATTGTTAACATCTAACGCTGTATTTTTTTTGCGCCACACTTTTCCCCTGCTATCATTTCCGAAAAGATTGACTTTGGTTTCATCAGTAAACAAAACCCTATTCCAAAATTCTTCGTCCTTATCAATGTATCGTTTGGCAAACTCTAAACGCAAATGCTGGTTTTTTTTTACTAATCAGCGGTTTCTTGCGGGGAATTCTACTTGCATATCCCGCAGAATGTAAGATCCTCCCTACTGTTTTTGGATGAACAATTATTCCGGTAGTATTTGCGATTTGTTCCGCTAATTTTGCCCGAGTTACTCTTGGATTTCTTGCCACTTCTTTTATCACCAAGGTCGCTTCCCGTCTGGAAACCTTTTTTGGCCGTCCAGTTCTTGGCACATTTTCAACAGATCCGCTGTTTTTATACTTGTTTACAATGTATTGTACTGTGGAATGTTGCAAATTTACTAAATTACTTATATTCCGGAGAAATTTTCCTTTTTTATGTTCATCAATAATTAAATTTTTAATATCCAAACTCAACTCTTTTCGTTTTCCCATTTTTGATGTGCTTATTATTCAAAACGTTAAAACCAACTTCTTATTTTGTAAAATAAAACTCGATTAACGAAGAAAATATAACGGTATTAAAAAAAAAAATCATCATACAAGAGTCCAACGTACAAATAATTGTACAAAGTACTGATGCCACTTCTTTTATCCCAAAGATTTTTACTTAAATTGTACTTTTTTTTAACAATGTGTTATATATTAATTTATTTTTTATCAAATAATTCAATAAAAATGGACCTGAATTAAAACTACATATAATAATTTTTTATTCTTTATAAATTATTGAAGATATACGAAATGCATGGGGTGTACAAATAGTTTTGTCCCTAACTGTATGATCATTTGTTTATAAATGTAAACAAAGAAAATCAAAATATAAAAACTCAAATTCTGCGAAAAGTAAAAAAAAAAATAAATGTAATAAAATATTACACAAATACTTACAATTCATATTTGTTTAGATTTATGTAAAAAAATTAGATAAAAATTTATTTATAGAAGTTTTTATTTTCTGTTGAAAATCATTTTAAGAGATGTAATGTTAGCGTTTTTAGTTAAGGATTTTCAGCTTTATTTTTTTGGTTAAAAATTATATTTTAATGAATCAAATTTTAATTTAATGTTATTAACAAATAATATTTAATATTTATAACATTTTACTTTTATTTTGTTAACAAAAAAGAACAAAATTACTATGTTTTTATTTTTATACATAGATTAGCGTTTTTTAAATTTTATGAGGGGACATTACTTTTTGTTGTTTAGAAACAAAAACCTGGAAATGTTTGCAAAATGTTGTTCGCGTACTTTTTTTAAAAATTTTTCAATTTGAGAGTAAATTGATTTTTACTCTTTCAAAAAAAGTTGCTGGATAAATCTTGCTGGAAAGTGCGCAAACACACCTAATATTAAATATTATTTGTTAATAACATTAAATTAAAAGTTGATTCATTAAAATATAATTTAAAACCAAAACAATAAAAAAAGCTAAAAATCCTTAACTTAAAACGCTAATATGGCATCTCTTAAAATGATTTTCAACGGAAAATAAAAACTTTTATAAATGAATTTTTATCTAATTTTTTAACATAAAACTAAACAAATATGAATTGTAAGTATTTGCGTAATATTTTATTACATATATTTTTTTTACTTTTCGCAAAATTTGAGTTTTTATATTTTGATTTTCTTTGTTTACATTTGTAAACAAATGACCATATGTTTTTTCAACATATGGAAGAAAAACAGCCAGCAACTTTCATCAATTTCCCCATAATATAATTATAAAGTATACTCGTAAGAACAGCTGTTTTACAATTTTTCCATTGACATACCTCGCGGAACTGTCAAATTGTTTTTGTATTCCTATGCAAATTTTTTTCGAGTTTTCTTTACTCTTCCTCAGCATTTTGACATTATGTGTAGTAGTTTTACATTAACAAAATACAAGCAATTTTTGTTTTTGTAGATGTGCGAACGCTTTCTAATTACGCTATGCAATTTCCCCTTCAATGAACTACCAAATTTTGTCTCTCTATTGCTCTCAATTGCAATATTTTTAAAGTAAACGAACGCGATTTAGCAACTTCCAGCAACATTTTGTGATAATTATCACAAAATATCAGGTACGCGAACACAGCTAATGTAATAAGGATATTATAAATCACAAAGTAGAACAGAGTCGTCATATCGAGGCTTCAAATTTGACAAAATCAGTTTTTTAGAATATGACGGGAAAAAGAGATAGAAATGTTGCATGAATATCAAATTTACGAATGTAAAAGTGATATGCTATGTTGGTTGGAATTTTGAACCAAAACAAACAAAAATCACATTCTACATAACAAAATAATTTAACAAGCAAATCTTTAATATTTACATTTATGTGGAATAAAACAATATTTCCACAAATGAAATTTGTTTTCAGCACGTAATAGATCAAATGAAATTTGTTTTTATCACATAAATAATAACCTTTAATTTAATAATAATTTAATAAATAAATAATTTTATATTAATTCTGTGGCCAAAAAATAGAATTAGAATAAAGGAAACTCGACAAAATCGAGAATGAATAATAAAAACAAGTTAAAGAATTTTGTGTGAGTGATAGGCAATAGTACACACTTTCTGTCTCTGTTTTCTTACACTACTGTATGTGTACTGTGTTCTAAATAAATGTATTAATTGCATTAGAACAAAAAACTAAATTTGGGACTTGATGATAACCACATGACAACAGATAGTGTCCAGTTTATAAAAATAAATTCAAAATAAAAAAAGGAGAATGGGATTAAGTGCATAACAATTAAAAACATACAAGGAATATACACAAATATACAAGGACTAACAAACAATTTTAATCAAATTGAAGCAATTGCAAATATTGAAAAGCCAAAGTTCATAATACTATCGGAGACACATTTGACTGACAGCATTGATGAATCGGAAATACTATTGGAAGAATTTTGTCAATTTTCAACTCCATCGAACTCTACGAGAACCAGAGGAGTAATATTATATATTAATAAGAACTGGCATGTATTTTAACCGAAAAAGTGTGTGATTTCAATTGCAACGAAATATGAGTGAAACAAAAATTTTTAAATATAAAAAATACCGTTTTCAAATGGAGATTAGTGCATTAATCAATTTCAATGAAGATCAAGATGTGAATGATAATGTTCATTATTTTGAAATATAATAAGGCCAAAGCGATAAATAACTATGAAGCATGGAATGAATACAAAATAGCCAGAAATTTATATATAACGAAACTTAAAAATAAAAAAATACATATAAGGAGTGAGATCGAAAAAATCTTAACTCACATTTTGCCTCATAACTTTTTTCGGAATCAATATTCAAAATTTTTTTTGATCTAGTTATCATGGAAAAATACTTCAGTTATTATTTTTAATAACAACCATGTTAATTTGTCCTTATTTTCATCAAAATAAGTGACGAAAAAGATTTACGTCCTACAAGTTATTACAAAATTTCAAAAAATCCAAATAAGTCTTACAAATAATTGGCCACAGAATTAAATGTCGTCCGTAAAACCGTTTCTAATGTTATTAAACAGTATCAGAAGAATTTGACTATTGATGTGAAACCTAGTTCGGTAAGAAAAAAGGACCACATGATATTGGGAAGGCCAGAAAATTGAAGGCATATTGTAAGGAACTCCAAACACATCTGGTAGAAAATCAGCTCAGTTTTCTCAGTGCTTCGACTATTTGGTGCGAAAATTTAAAGGTAATGGGAAAGTAAGTAACATATAACGTTCAAAAAATTCCAAACTGGAATTCTGCAAAAAAAATTACAAGCCAAAAATGGGACTCGGAATTTAAAACCAAATTTCATACAAAAATACTCAAGCTGTATAATTGACGAAGAAACGTAGGTGCTGGCAGAATCTTCGCAGCTTGTGTCTCAAAAAAGTTTATTGCTAATGCTCGAAGCATTGTTGGAGATAAGTTTAAGACCCAAAAGCAGCAGAAATTTCTTACAAAATTCATGGTATGACAAGCTTTTTGCAGTTGCGGCAAAACAGGAAAGTCATTTGATACATTCGGATCTATAAATACCAAAATATGCATAAAGGAATATTTGCAAAAAAGACTTCTTCTTTTCTTAAGAAAGCACAACGTGTCCACATATTTTTGGACCCATTTGGTATCATGTCACTACGGTAAGAAAGCTCTGGAGTGGTACTAAATTAATAACATAGTTTTAGTACCAAGAGAGGTCAATTTTTAAAATTGTCCATAGCTTAGACCAGTGGAGAGATATTGAGCTCTTGTGAAAAGTGAATTCAAGAGCACAAAAAAGGTGTCCCAAAATACCGAAGATTTTAACAGAAGATGTACACACTGTTCCAAAAAAGTGACTGAAACAACTATCAAATCTCCAAATTATCAATGCTAAATTATCAAATGATTAAAAAAATAATGAAAACTCTAAGATCAACCGTTTCCAAGTTATTGAATATTATGTATGTTAAGAATTTTTCGATCTCATTCCTTATTAATAGTACAATAAGTAATACCAAATACCAAAGACAAATGTGGAGTAAAATCAAAGACTTATGCTCATAATTTCAACATACAGATAAGTACGGGTGTAATTATCTATTAGATATCTTTACCTATCTGGTAATTTAGTATTGGTAATCTCAAGGCTTTTTTTACCTAGTTGTTTCTACCGAATGTTTTCAGTAGGAAATATGGTAACATTCAAAAATTTAAATAAATTATTATAAATTGTGTGTGTTCCGTGAACGAAGAAATCGAAGTTGAGGCGGGGTCTGAGCGGGGGGATGGCTCGACGAACTCAGAGGGTCATTCATCTGGCAGTGGTTTAGTTCGGCAAGACGCGGTAATGCTTGATGCGACAACCGACGTTTTAAGCCGAACTAAAGAGGAGAAGGCTCGTAGTGGCGCAAGAGCCTCTCTTAGCTATCTGCACAAGATAGCCAAGAGAGGCCCTTTACCACTTACAGGTAAGGATAAGTACCTTACCAGGAAGCACAGGAGGAACGTTAAAATATTCGAACGAATCTACGGTCCTGTCTGTGTCTCTTTGGGAATGTCTTATCCTGAAGGATTGCTCTCGTGAGAGCACAGGAGAAAAGCCAAACTCTTCATCAATCCCTACCGAAGCGGAAGATCCTGGTAGTGGCAACCCGGTCAAACCTGCAGTCCTAGCAGGTAACGTCTGGTAAGCTAACAACTACCATTAAAATGGTTGGTCATACACCATCCAGCAAACCTGGCAACCAACAAAAAGTTGTCAGAGATGCTACGCCTAGAGATGACCAGCCATCAACCAGTAAGAGGACTTCACTTTCGAAGCCTGTCAGCCCCAGTAGTGGGGTTGTACGAGCTTCAAATGTGAAGCCCTCTACATCGAAGAACGCACTCTTAAAGGCCCTCATAAGGGGGTTGTTAAGAGGGTCAGGTTTGGGGATGACCAACAACCTTCGATGGCCAAGAAGGTTGTTCACGCGCCAAACAGCTCTAGTAAGGGCCACTATAAGGAGGTCATTAAGAGAGCTGTATCAGGTAGTGAACAACCCTCAACATCGAATAGAGCGAAGAAATCAGTGTTGCAGAACTGTATTCAAGCTTGACAGGGTTGATCCAGATGGGAGGATCAGCGTTGAGCAATGGCGACAAATTGAACACAAGCTCATTGAGGAAATCGCCCTTGTTAAAGGAAGGCCGGATGAGGTATCCTTCAAAGGCGCAGACTGGATGAAGGGCGTCAAGACTATCAACTGCGGGAACGAGAAATCATTTGAATTTCTCAGAAACGCAGTTGCTAGGTGCGACACTCTCTATCCAGGAGCGAAGCTTGAAGTGATACTCGCATCTGAGCTGCCCCTGCGTCCAATAGTGACAGCATGGTTCCCTCCACCCGTTTTAGAGGTTGGAACCATTCTGACAGTATTGGAGAATCAGAATAAGGGTCAATGGAAGTTGGTGAACACCATGACCTGTAAGGAGAACCAAGGCAGAGACTTCAGATTCGCAGTGGATCAGGAGTCTCTGAAGAAGCTGGAGTCACTGGGGGGAGTTGTCAATTTCGAATTTGGGGTGATCAGGTTTAGGTATAATAAATCTGAGAAACCCAAAGAGGCTGTCAGTGGAGCAAATTAACTTGCATCACTGTGAGGCAGCCTCAACCGAAGTGACAAGACTCCTCATAGACTCCAACGTGGACGTGGCCCTCATACAGGAACCCTGGATTAACAATACCAGGGTATGTGGTCTGAGGGTCACGGGGTACAACCTGTTCATACCATCCACAACGGAAAAGGTACGAACATGTATATTGGCTAGGAATAATCTGAATATTAATTTTCTTCATTCCTTTAGCAATGGGGACCTTACAGTCATCCAACAGGAAGCCGCAGGAGGTAGCGAGCTTATAATGGCGGCTGTGTACATGCCGTACGAGGCAGCCAATCCACCAGGTATCGCTCTGCAGCAGCTGGCGGAGCACGCTAGGAGGAGAGGCGCGTACATGGTCTTGGGATGTGATGCGAATGCTCACCACTATCAATGGGGAAGCAGGGACATTAACAAAAGAGGTGAGTTGGTATTCGATTTTATAACATGCTATGATCTACAGGCAAATTTGTCGGCGGCGGCGGCTTTCACAAGACAGTATTGGCGGCGGTTTATATGTCGGCTTGTTATTTTTCCTAGAAAAAAAAAAAATTTTTTTGGGTGCAAAAAATACAAAATTGTTTAGTGCGGTGAACATATGTATAGGTGGCAGTAATGTATTTAATATATTATAAAATACAAAAAAGTAAAGTGTGTTCTTAAAGGATATTACATCGAAAAATATGATTTCTTGAATATATTTTGACAGAAAAAATAAAATTTAAGTAAAAAATTCCAAAAATACAGAAAATTAAATACAAAATAGTTTTTTTATCTTTGGCGCAGCCGATTGTATCGGCGGTTTACGTTGAGCCGGCTCAGCCGTTTAAGCCGATACATGCCGGCGGCGGCTTAAAAAATTAAATTTGAGCCGATCGTCTCGGTTCTCTGCTACACATCTGTAATAGGGGTAGTACTCCTACGTTCAGAACGAAGGATAGGGAAACAATTTTAGATGTAACGCTGGCTAACCGTGGGGGAAATTATGTTGTGGATTGGAGAGTAGTTTTGAATTATTCTTTTTCTGACCACATCATGATATCTTTTAGTCTCAACTTTGAGAAAGCTAGGGAGCAACCCTATAGGAACTCGAGAAGGACAGATTGGAAGTCCTTTAGGAGGTCAGTCTGTAGGGACCTTAGGGATACTGAGGACTGGAGAAATTCAGTTGAGGGTATCGAGTTGGTAGTGAATAATTTCACGGATGTTATTAGGAATAGTTTTGTGCTCAATTGTCCAGTGATTTATCCGGGCAAAAGGAAACAGCCGAAATGGTGGACTAGGGAACTCAGGGACCAGCGGATTGGAATAACTATAGGGATAGTTTCTCTCAGTATAAGAAGGACATTAGAAGAGCGAAACGGACTTCATGGGTAAATTTCTGTGAATCTGTGAACTCTGTTAACGAGTTGTCTAGGTTCATGCGAGTATTATCCAAGGACCCAGTGGCACCTGGATACATACAACGTGCGGATAACTCGTGGACAGAGTCTAGCTCAGAGTCCCTCAGTCTACTTATGGAGACTCATTTTCCAGGCTGTAAGGATTTAGAATCTGAAGGAGGGACAGGTAGCGTCAGTGATAACCTACAACCCGATTCAGATGCTGGGGATACCGATGTGATAAGGGGGATGATCACTAGAGACAAGATAGCATGGGCGGAAAATTCCTTCGAGCCATATAAATCTTCGGGCCCGGATTTAATATTTGCTACAAAATGTCGATGAAAGGGCCATCTCTCTATTGACGGAGGTTTTTAGGGAATGTCTTAGAATGAGGTACATTCCCAGAGGGTGGAGAGAGGTAAGGGTCATTTTCATACCCAAAGCGGGTAAGACGACTCACTCGAAGCCCAAGGATTACAGACCGATCAGCCTATCGTCTTTTCTATTGAAGACAATAGAAAGACTGATCGATTTTCATCTTAGGACTAGCATAGGAACTCAGATCATTAGCGAGTCTCAGCATGCTTATCTATGAGTTACATTGAGCGGGGTCTGCTGCAGAGGGAATATACCATGGCAGCTTTTCTCGATATAGAGGGGGCCTTCAATAATATCACGATAGAGGCTATTGAGGAATCACTTGTTTTGCTGAATATAAGTAAGCTTCTTGTTGAGTGGATAACTCTGATGCTTAGCAGCAGGGTCATCAACTCAAGCATGGGAGGAACTTGTATAAGGAAACTCGTGACTAGGGGCACACCGCAAGGGGGGGGTCCTTTCTCCATTATTGTGGCTCTTGGCCCTGAACGTCATTTTAAGACAGTTTCATGCTAAGGGACGGAAAATTGTGGCCTACGCCGATGACGTTGTTTTACTGGTCTCTGGTAAGTTTTTATCTACGATCAGTGAGGTCATGCAGACAGGTCTACTTGATCTGTCCCTTTGGGTCAACAGTAAGGGTGTTAACCCCGAGAAAACGGAACTAGTTTTATTTACTAGGAAATATAAGGTAGAGCATTTTAGCTTACCGGTATTAAATGGAATTGATCTTGCATTGTCAAGTGAGGCTAAATACCTGAGTGTATACTTGGACAGTAAATTGTCTTGGAGGAGAAACACCCAGGAGAGGGTCAAGAAGGGACTCAATGCCTATTACACCTGCAGGAACTCTATAGGTAATAATTGGGCCGCAAGTTGTATACTGGATTTACACTTCGGTTGTAAGACCGATTCTTACTTATGGCTGTACAGTCTGGTGGAAGGTATTGAGTACAGGAACGTATAGGAACCTTCTCTCTAAAGTTCAGAGGTGTGCTTCAATTGGCATCTCAGGTGCCAGGAGAAGTACACCTCAGGCGGCGCTGGACATAATCATCCACCTTCTTCCAATTGAGGAATTTGTGAGGGGTATGGCTGTCCGCGGCCTATTTATATTGAAGGAACTGGGATTATTAGGTACCTCTAGAGCGGGGCACGTCAGCATACTAGACGAAGTCGAATTCAATGGTCGAACACTATCCCTGGCTGAGCCTACGGATTATGTCGGGACTACGATTGACTTCGGGGCTACTCCCGCTTTGGCGTTACCTAGCAGGGACCTCTGGGATGGAGTAGAAAAGCTCACGGACGGTTCGAAGATGGAAGTTGGCACTGGTACAGGTGTATACTTTATGGGAACTGATATCTGACGATCCTATAAATTGTCTGACAGTTGTAGTGTCTTTCAGGCGGAGATTCTTGGCATTTATAAGGCTCTAGGCTTGATTGAGGGGAATATTGAACGAGAGTCTGAGATTACTATCTATGTTGATAGTCAGGCAGCGTTATTGGCTCTGACTAGTCATTTTGTTAGGTCCAGATTGGTACTTGAGTGCAGAAAGGAATTGAGAAGGTTAATGAATTCCTATATGATTAGACTCTGTTGGGTCCCTGGTCACTGTGACATTCTTGGCAACGAAATAGCCGATGAGCTAGCTCGCAGTGGCTCGGAGCTGGATAGGTCTTTCATAGAGTCATCTGTTAAGATTCCAATTGGGTCCTCCTTCTTTAGGGCCATAAGGGAATGGACTCTGGACAACACGAATCGAGTCTGGAATGATAGATCGGACTGCAAAGTTTCTAGGGCACTATGGCCTAGCTTAAAACCGGCAGATTCAAAGAATCTTCTAGGCATGAGTTGAGGTAGTCTTAGAGTTATAATAGGCATGGTTACGGGTCACTTCCCAATAGGGAACATGATGAGTAAGTGGGACATTGGCACATCAGATTTTTGTATGACGTGCGATGATGTTGAGGAGCTAGAGACAGTGGAGCACATACTCTGTCACTGTATAGGGCTTCAGCGAAATAGGTTGAGGTGGTTTGGAAGCCACACACTACATGAACTAGGTGAGGTTAATAGCAAAGGACTTGTCAACCTCATAGGGTATGTAATGGGAATAAAGTGGCTTAGGAACAATCATAACTGATTGTTGGGGTATAAGTTCCACACTTTTCTTCTTTCTATTTCTCTTACATTTCTAACTTATCTTCGTATATCTCTATTTCTCTCTTACTTTCATAAAGGGATCACAATGGGCCGTCCGGCCTCTGGGTGTAGGCGTGAATACGCCACCCTTTCTAACCTAACCTATTATAAATTGTTTATTTACAAAAAAAAAATTAAAACAAAACTAATTTAGTTTATTTTTATTCGTATTTTTTTCAATAACAATAAAAAATGTTTTACTAATGCGGCCAATTATTATAAACTCGAAGCCATCATAACACCCTGGAAATATGGTTGAAGTTGCTGCCTTTTGAGATTGTTTATGATTTCTAATTTTTCATAAGGCAATGGATTTTTAGTTTCTCCACCCTAAATTTTTCGTTATTGGATAAATGTTTGATATCCCACAATATCTCTATTGTTTGTGACTCCCGAAAAAAGTCGCATAGTCATCGTTTAGTAAAGCATTCTACTCAGAATCACTTTTTGATTCGATTTAAAAACGTCTGTCTAACTATGCAATTGTGTCAGTAAATATCGCAATTTTGTTAATATTTTAATTATGCACTATGCATTTGTAAAAACTGCACACTACCCTAATTTAGTGGGGATATGTCCATAATTGACCAAAGCTCTTTGCTTTTTGGAATTTCCTGTTTTGGACAATTGGACATTGTTTTCATACCCTAGAGTATCGTATTAAGTTGAGGTATTACGCATACCGCAACTCACATTAAAGTACTCCGGGCAATTTGAAAACACCTTCTCATTTGATTTAACAACGACCGCCTGTATGTCTGTCCGTGTAAACATAGTTGTTTTGACCGTATTTTAGGGTCTTCTCAGTTATTAACACCATTGAGTGTCTCAAGTATGTGATATTTTTCATAAAGTTTGTCATAAATATTTCCATTGTTCCATGCAGAAAACATAGTTTTGACGACGGGTCCATAACAGATTAGTGCTCCCATTAAGAACCACTTAAAAAAATCACTTAAAATTACACACATAAGTTTTATAAAATTACATGTACAATTTTAAAATTTGTGAGAATATGTAGCTAATTGACCGCAGAGACTTTCTCGCAAAATATGCAATTTTCAGTAATTTTTTATGATTTAAAATTATGCATTTAACCCATATTTCTCTTATCTAAACTAAATTTATGGTGTAAGAAACACTACTGTTATCTATTCGGTAATTTATACTGACGATTTGAAATTACCAAATTTAATTTACACTAAAGGATTGCGTAAGACATCATTTTTCTTAAAAGTGTCATAGGCAAAAAATTTGATGTTGTGCTGTGTTATGCATTGGCTAATGTACTGTTATGTTGTGTCATGCTTTGGCTAATGAAGTGTTATTTACTGTCATATCGAAATACGCTTACTGTCATCGCATGTCATGGTAATGTTGTGATATGCTTTTTCTACATTCAGGTAGTGGAAGAAATTGTTGTGTATGGTGGTGCATGCTAACATTTGAGTTTGTATGCAGATTTAAAAAAACTACCACCAAAGATAGTGTAAGAAATACTTACACACACATACAAACATATGTATGTATGAAATGTTAACATGTGAGATTCGATGGTGATTGAAAAACATTTATATAATAATATTTATAAAAATAAGTTTTATGAAAAGTAAAAGAACATTTCCAATTGTTTAGTACAAAATATAATAAAATGTAAAATCTTAATATTATTATACTGATTGTTTCATTGAGTTGCAGAAATATTTAATTAAAAGGCAGTTTATTTTCTTTCAATTACTTGTACTGTTCGTAGAGTTGAGTTGTCTTATTTTTATGTAGTAAATATGTATGTACATAGATGTAAATGTAAAAAATCTTAAAAAAAAATAAAAAATGTACAGGTAGTTATAACATTTGTCATAAACAAAAAAGTTAATGGAAAATCCAATGAAAAAAGTAAAATTTGTATTTTATTCTTTTTAGTTACGTTACTTTTTCCTATAAAGTATTATTAGGGAAAACAAAAATGTTCAATTGGGTTATTCTTTATTTTAAATAAATTCATTCAACACATAAAGGGAATTCATTTGAACACAAAATACGATATTTTTTATAAACATTAAGAAACTTGTCGAAAACGAAAAATATTAAAAGTTTTTAAAATAAAAAACATAATTTCGTCCAACACAAATTTTTTCCATAATATTCTAAATTTTCTAACAACCATTGCATTAAGTTATGCATACATACATACATAAAATTAAGTTATCAAATTACAAAAATATGTATAATTTAAACTACGTATTCCCTTAAAAAAATTAATAATTATTGTTTACCCGTTTTTAAATATTAGTTATTTATAACTTAATTTAAAATGTATGATTTATTTCGTTAAGGAATAATTAAAAAAAAAAAAAAAAAAAAAAAAAAAAAAAAAAAAAAAAAATTCCTTTATGTAATTGGCTACCTATGATATACCATATAAAATGTTAAAATGTCGCAAGTGTCACACGTGCAGAGTTTAAAAATTAGCAAATAGTTTTTTCTTTTCTACGACAGCCCATTAAAAATATACTAAAAATATACCACAATCAACGAGCGCTATATATGTTTTCAATTGTACATTTACATATTTTTATTTTCAAAATATATGTTGAACAAAAATTATACAAAACAAAAAATATGCAACATGACCAGTACGAACTGCGTAAAATATTTCAGCTTGTGTATTTTTTACTGCGAAGTAAATGTGTACGAATAAACGAAGACTTGCGAAGCTGACAAGTTGAATATATGTGTACGAAATATGTGAAAAAATATGTTGAAAAAATATGCAAAAAAATATGTTGGAAAAATATTCTTGTGCGTGGACATCATTAGTAATGTATAAACAGAAATAAAATGAATTAGAATTTAAAACAGAAATAAACAAAAACAATGATGTTTGTTTTTGGGTATTTCTGTATTAGGTATTATGACATAGAAATATAATAACGATGATTATAATAATCTTAAAAATTTAAATAGGAGCTCAATAAAGTAAGAAAAAATTGTTTTATACAAATTAACCAATGTATTTTTGCATGTAGTGTTTATGTTGAAAAGGATAACAACATACAATTAAAATCAAAGTGATCGATTTAACGTTTATAACGTGAGTGGAAAAAAATGAGGAAAAAGGAAAATTATAATGCAAACTTTGGGATGACAAATTTACCAACAACATTTTGTGTATGTTAGTATGGAAAACAAAGATGAAGCAAATAAATAACCACATTACAGTACGAATTGTGTTGAGAATAACAAAATGTTCAAAATAATTGTAGAATTACAAAATACTGCTGAATTTTTGTTGTTTCATATATCCTAGACTACGAATTTATAAATAATTTGTTTATATAAAAGTCCTAATTATAAATAGTTACTTATAAATTTTGTGAAGCCTTTTTGCTTTCTGGTCACCTGTAATTTAATAATAAAATTCTTTCAGATAATTATTTCATTATTAATTCTGCACAAAATCAGCCACATTTAGAATGAAAATATATATTTTTCCATATTATTCACGGTTTTGCTTTGGGTCATTTTTCGGAAGCTTCCGAAATTCTTAAAAAAATATTTATGTGAATAAATATTTTTTTTTTTTTATTCTATTAGTAAACTTAAAAAAATATCTATTAGTTTTCTAGCACGAATAATTTTCTTCGTTCTCTGTGAGATTCAAAATGCTCTGGAGATGGAAAAATGCTTCGAAAATGATACGATCCACTTATTTCCGCACTTTTTAAAATTTGCTTTTGCCAGAATTTGAAGGACGAAGAGTTTTTAAGTAAGTATAATTATTAACAACATATTTCCGTCCTCCGATAAAAAATTAAAAACCCAGCTCCATTAGGATTAGGGTTACTAGATGGACTTAAATTAAATTGATCGTCAAGATATTTGTAAACTTAACTTTTCAAGTTATAAGTTCAAATGAAATTTGTCAAGTTGAAAGCAATTTATAGTTATGAAGATTTTTTATAGCGATAATTCCGAAGCTATATATGCTATATATTTTAGATAATAGAATGCCATCTGATTTATTATACCCTGAAAGTTAAATGTGCACAGAATTACATTGCATAATGGTTGAATTTTAAACAATCTTGAAATCATATCTATATGAGATATACGAATCATTTTAATTTTAAAAAATCTACAGAATAAACTGATTACTATATGTTACATTGCATAATGGTTGAATTTTAAACAATCTTGAAATCATATCTATATGAGATATACGAATCATTTTAATTTTAAAAAATCTACAGAATAAACTGATTACTATATGTTATACATCGATCACGCGTTCCTCTAGGCTTGTTTAGAAACTTCTAAAACACATTCGCTTACAGCACTTGTTTAATGTTGTGAATAAATGTTCAAGAGCAATCTTAGAATTCATATATAAAGTAAAATATTATTGGCGAATTTCGATCGACAAGTTTATTTGTCTAGAATGTAAAGTTAGATCACAATTCGAATCTGGCAACCGTAGCTAGGATTTGAGGTAGGCATAGCTTAATAAGAAGAGAGCTTAATTTTAATTTTCCACCAAGTCTTGAAGCTTCACAAATCTTTGGATAGATTAAACAAATTTTTGAATATGACGCATAAATACGCTTATCTTCGATCACTGCCAAAAATTTCCAAATATGGCTCCGTAAGCAAACCAAATTTAAATTTTCTATGTCGCCTAAGATAAAGTTGCTACGGAAATTATACTTATGTAGATTGAAATTAAAATAAAATCAAACAATTTAAGTAAGATCTTTTTTCAATAAAATTTTTAATTCATTCAATCATCTTGACTTGATTTAATGATTTATTTTTTTTTTTTTTTGAAAACATAGTATTTCTGCTTTTAATTTTTTAAAATTTTTAATAACAGAGTTGAAAATTAAAAGAAAAAATTATTGAATTAATTATTTACTAATATAGTCGATTTTTTCTGTGAAAAAATGTGTCCATTAATTTCACGCAGAAACAAATTTCACAATATATTAATTGATTTATTTTAACTAATAACTCCGACTTAATTATAATATATACATATGTACTTACATACATATGTAACTAAATTATGTTTTTATTATTTTAATTTTTTACTCTAATTCCATGTATAAAGCAGCAAGCAAGCGTTTAAGTTAAATAGCGATAATTTTTGAAGATGTGTAGGAAAGAACAAACATATTATTTCATAATTATTGTTCATATTTATTTAGTTATTCTATTTCTATGTCACAATACCCAATACAGAAATATCAAAAAACAAACATCTTTGTTTTTTTTTTATTTCTGTTTTAAATTCTAATTCATTTTATTTCTGTTTATACATTATTAATGATGTCCACGCACGAGAATATTTTTCCAACATATTTTTTTGCATATTTTTTCAACATATTTTTTCACATATTTCGTACACACATATTCAACTTGTCAGCTTCGCAAGTCTTCGTTTATTCGTACACATTTACTTCGCAGTAAAAAATGCACAAGCTGAAATATTTTACGCAGTTCGTACTGGTCATGTTGCATATTTTTTGTTTTGTATAATTTTTGTTCAACATATATTTTGAAAATAAAAATATGTAAATGTACAAGTGAAAACATATATAGCGCTCGTTGATTGTGGTATATTTTTAGTATTTTTATAATAAAAATTTTTGTTGATGAAATATTTTTTTGATTTGCTTTCAAGTAATATGAAAAATGATGCAATTTTTTTAATATTTTAGTAGTAATTTTAAACTCTGCACACGTGTCGCATGTGAGACAATGTCACTTCAAACGTACAATGCCTTTCTTCGTTCATGTGTGACACTTCATTTTTAAGTTGGTGTCTGTGTGTGTCTTTGCTCGTATTTTAAAATGCCTTTGTATGCTATGCAAACAAGAAAAAAGAACATAGCACAACATAACAATGTTAAGTGTCGCACTAATATTCATAACACGAATGTCATCCATCGCTGTTCTTTAATTTACACCATAGATATCTAGGCATTGAATGATATGGGCAATTCTTCAAAAACGTTTACTTTTGATATTTAAAAAAAAAATGTCGAAAATGTTTAAATGGCACATCAACGATATTTAGTACCAATATTCCTTGGCCCTAGTGGAAAACAGATCTGTTCGCGTGAATGACTTTTGAACGGCATCAATGTTATGGCGGTTTAAGATAAAATTTTTTAAAAAAATTGCAAAAATTCTGTTTATATCCCTAATATGAATATGATATAAACTATTGCATTGATGTACTCTACACAATGCTGTATCTAAAATACAAATTAAAAATATCACGATAAGTTAAGTATGCGTGGATATATTAATATTTAATTTAATAATTATTAAACCTTCTTATAAAATTTGCAAAATTCAGTTTTTAGTGATATAGTGTTGTTCATATTCATCCATTTATTGCAAATTTAATGATTTTTTTTTTTTTTTAAATAACTCATAAGACAATGTCATTTATATGCATTTTTAAATGCACTTACTCGAATCTTTAAAGTTGCATTAAATAAAAAATCGTACTTTTTTTCGAACGCCATATTGATTTTGATATTGGGTATTAAAGCAGCTACAGATTGACATATGTCATCGCCAATTTTGATTAGAGCCTTGGGTGTGCCTCGACGATTAATGTTAAACTAAAAACATCGCGTTCTCAGCCCATGAAAGCCTTTGATGAATATTTTTAGTGAAATTATATTTTCTGCGTAAGTAAAACTTTACACATGAACTTATTTCAGTTTAAAATTGATTTATAACGCCAAAATCCGCTATAACAAAATATACAAAATCGCTGAATTCTTAAAAATTCCTATACAATACTCGTTTAGCAAATTAATATTTTAAAACGCCACAATGATTCTTAAATGTCATATGGAAACCTTTGATAACACTATACTCTAGCTTCATTGAAATAACGTTGCGAGTGTGCCTCGCGAAAAAGGCACCTCTTGGAGCCATTCACGTTTTTTCTCTTCAAGTTTGGGTATTTCCTGCAGCATTTCTGTTAAGGGCACATTATCGAGATATATGTCAAATGATGCATAATTTCAAGAGGTATCTGGCTCTTTTTAATTTTGAAATACCCGAAACGGCGTAAAATCCCCAGGGAAAAAACTGCAAAATTTTAAAAAATTTGGTTTCACGACTTTTGCACAACACAATTTGACATTGGTTAATGGCACGCTAATTTAATCCAAGCTGGTCTTTTTCTACAAGTGTTTGTAGTCTACATTAAAAGAATTGGACATTTATGCTAAAATTTGCGACTACAGTAAGAAAAAGAAATAAAAAAAACTTGTTAGTTTCAAACAATTTTTTTAGAATTTTTGACTTTGAGTGCTTTGCCGGCACCAAGTGGAACCGTTTCAGGTCTTGAACTTTTTTTCTGTCACAGCAAAAAGTGTTGTTAACATAATTGCATTAAAAGTTGTTTAAAAAATGGGCGGACCACGCCCATTTTTGGTTTCCGAGTTTATATCGACCCCCGATCTATACGTACAAAATTTCATTGTCGTACATGCTTTTATTGAAGAAATATCAGCAGAAAAGTATTTAACGGACTCCCTGTGTTTCTAATTTTTAGCCCATAACTTGTTTATTAACCGATTTTACCCATTTTCAATACCAAACAAACCTTATTATGTGCCAAATTTCGTCTCCCTACGTTGCCCCGTTCGAGCTCTATCCTGCTTTCAACAGACAGACGGACGGACATAGCTAGATCGACTCAGAATCGAACCAGGATCCAGATAATATATACTTTATGGGGTCTTAGATGATTCATTCGACATGTTACATACGGAATGACAAAATCAATATACCCCCCATCTTTTTGACGGTGGGTATAAAAATAGATAATATAGAATATGTGCAATATGTAAATCAAATATCTATGATAAACTGTAGATTTAAATTTCGAGAAATAACAAAAATAGAACTTAAAAATTTATGTAAGAGCATGAAAAACAAACCGGACTATAATAATGTTAATATGAATATGATATTAGAACATTGGAACTTGATTGGAGAAGTGTTGCTAAAAATTATAAATAAATCTCCAATAACGGGTATAATTCCTGAAAATTGGAAAACGTCAATGGTAACGCCAATTGAAAAGGTTGCTAAAACAAATAAATGTGAAGAATTTAGACCAATAAACTCACTAAAATTATGTGAAAAAAATTCTTGAAAAAAACTGTTAAAATACAACTAGAAAATTATCTTGAAACAAACAATATTTTATCGAAATATCAATCTGGTTTCCGAAAAAGATTTTCATGTGAAACGGCAGTAAATTACGTGATAAATAGATGGAAATGTAACGGCCGAAATAAAAAAAATTATTGCAATTTTCCTCGATTTTAAAAGAGCTTTTGAAACAATAGACAGACAAATATTGCTAAGAAAATTATATCACTACGGTACAAGATAAAGATTTAAATTGGTTTGAATCATACCTGACAAACAGAAAACAAATAACAAAAGTGAATTGCAAAAAATCCGAGACAATTAATAATGAATATGGAGTACCACAAAGTTCAATTCTTGGAGCTTTACTATTTATAATTTATATAAATAATATGCCGGCTGTAATAGACAAAAAGGAAATAGTACTATATGCGGACGATACCCTAATATTTATTATATCGGATACAGATAAGCAGTACCTGGAAAACTTATCGTACGATATGCGAAATGTAAATGATTGGTTTAAAATGAATAAACTAATATTGAACGAAAATAAAACAAAAATTATGGAAATAAATATGAACAACAGTACTGAATTTTAAATTAATAACAAAATCATTGAAATAGTAGACAAAATAAAATATTATGGATTCGGATTCATAATCGATAAAACATGAATTTTAATGATCATAAAGATAATGGAAAAAAAAAATCGGCAAAAAAAATAAGCTTTTTTAGAAGTATTAGAAATCAAATATCAACAATCACTGCAATAAATATATACAATACAATAATTAAACCACATTTTGAATTCGGGTCAACCGTTTTATACACCTACTGCACAAACATACAAATAGAAAGGTTACAGAAATTACACAATAAAGCTATGCGATAAATTTTAAAATGTAGTAGATATACTTCGATACAATATATGCTTGACACATTGAAATGGATGAATATCAGACAAAGGCTCCAGTTTAACACATGTATTCTTATCTTTAAAATGAAAACGGGTTATGCGCCAGAATACTTGACTCAGGAACTATCATATGTGAATGAAATCCAGCCATATAACTTAAGGAATGGTAATGATTTCCGGATAAATAGAGTAGCAACAAATAAAATGAAGATATGTTTGTTATACAAAGGACTACAATTATTTAACCTACTTCCAAATTATGTTAAAAATGAAACAAATATTAATTGTGTAATTCATGTAAAAAATGGTATTTATCAGAGCATTTAAAAATGTAAAATTTAATGTATTATATTCTTAAGAAAGTATTTAAAATACTACTAAATAAATAAATAATATCAAATACAAATTTCCCCTATATACTCACTCCTTATCCCTCATTTTTCAATGGTATTATGAGGGTTAATTGATAAATTCTTGATTTTTACAATTTTAACGACATCTAGGGACTATGTGTGACAAGTTAGAGACTTTACTTGTACTAAATTTTCGTAGCCCTATGTTTTGCCTATAAAACATGAGTGAAAAATTTCCTCTACCTATTATCTGGAAAATTTTATAACATAAAAACTTCTCAAGGAAACAAATTTTCTATAGTCCTCAATGGGTTAAAAAAATGTGACGTGATGTAAAAATTTTCATTTGACTTTCTACACTATATCAAGCCTAAGGAATAATAATTTTGTAGACTTATTCCAGATATAATTTTTTTTTGCGATTTTGTTGACCTGTGTAATTAATAAATTAGAGAAATGTTTAAAGGGAATTAAAATAGAAAGACGTACAAAAACAAATAAAACTTATTGGGCGCTATACAAACCTTCTTATA
Organism: Protophormia terraenovae; assembly: GCA_951394005.1. Lineage (NCBI taxonomy): Eukaryota > Metazoa > Arthropoda > Insecta > Diptera > Calliphoridae > Protophormia > Protophormia terraenovae. The sequence goes on from OX596074.1 coordinate 71,976,654, forward strand.
GTATTCAATGTATGAAATTTCTCCATCTTTAGTGGCAAACTTTGACAATGGGGATGCCTTGAAGTCTACATCATCCACACGGTAAGTTTTATTATTGTAATCAGTAAGTACAACAGTTCCTATAATAAATATGAATGCATTATTTTTTAATTAAATTATTACTATTAATTAAGGATACTTACCAACAACCTGTTGTTTGAAACCTGTTTGGAAATCTTGAAAATCTCTCGAGCAATCAGATAAGATTTGATAAAGCGTTTGTGTACGCATTACTTTGTGAGTTATTTCAGCACATAATAAAATGTCTCTTTCGTGCTGTCTAATTGAGGTTTGATAGCCTGGCCAAAGCTCCATTCTATAACTATCTAAATTAATCTAAACAATAGGGAAGAAACATTAATTACATTATATTACAAAATAAAAAAACCTAATACTTTGTATAGTTCTATTGAACCATACTAATCGGCCAAAATTCAGAAATTTGTTAAAAGCGTAGAAGAGCAGTGTACAATGTTAAGTTTGGAAGGGGGACCCAACAAACCCCTCAGGGGCGGAGCTAAGTGGGCTCAAAGTAGGGTACCTCGTTGGTAAAAACTAAATAGCTTACGCACATATATGTATATCTTTTTTAACAGCATTTTCCCAAAACTTCGGAGTTTTTTTAATTATTATTAACATTCGAATAAGAAGTAAAATGCTTTACCAAGTAACGATCTTTCGCTAATGCTATCTTTCGCTAAATAGAAGACTCCGTTTCAGATTCACATTGTTTTATAAAAATCCTGTTATTGAAAAATTTACTTAGAAAATTTATAGAAATAATTGAATCCAAAGTTTATTTATTTTTATTATTATTATTTTTTTTTTTTGTAAACATTTGTGGCAACAAAATTACAGACACTCTCAGAAACATTCGAAAAATATTAAAAATTCTTTTTTTTAGAAAAACTTTTGGTATTTCTACATTAAAACCAATTGATTAATGAAAATAAAGTATTGAAAATAAGGAAGAATTGAACATAAAAAAATATATTTTAAATTAAATTTAAAAATTTTGAGTGTTCACTTAACAAAAATGTGCGTTTTTCGTTTTCTGTAGAAGCTAAATACGATTTCAATTTCACTTTCGTACGAATTTGTGTTCTGTGACATACCTGATTATTTATTATTAAAAATAACTTTAATAATAATTGGTTTACATTTTTTTAAATAAATTGTCAGCTCTTAAAAGAATATAAAGAAAAATGAAAAATTTGTCTATAAAAATATAGAAATAAAATAAATTTAAGTCAATTTCCAACAATTTTCAGCTCATATCTTTTAAATGTATTCACTTTAAAAATTGCAACTTTGCAAGACCCTTGCAAAGTAGAAAATTTACATCGATTTCTCTAAACACAACAACAACCACATATAATAAATTTTGCACTACTTACATTGCAAGGGTCTACCAAAGATAAAATTTGTGAGGTGAATACCTTTATTAAAAAAAAGCAGAAATAAAAACAAAAAAAAAAAAAGATTTAGAAGGAAGTGAAATTAAAACAAATATGGTAGATGTTAAGTGTATTCTTACTGGATTTCAGAATGAAACAATTGTTATTACCCTTTTGCATTATTACTTTCAATATACATGTAAAATTAAACCAAGGTTTAAATATGCAGTTCTAGCAAACAAATTTTCACTTAAGACTGTGCAATAAATATACAAATGTTTCATTTATACAATACACAACAACTAGAAATAACCACGCTATAACATCATTATACTACTAAAATTGTGACTCGTCTCTGCAATTTGCAGCAGCAAAAGCAAACCATTGCACACGAAGTAAAATAGATTTCTGTAGAGTTGCGCACGCACAATTTTGTTGAAAACATATTGCGCAGTATTATTTATCTTCGTTTTGATTTTGCTGCTATATACAATGTATAACAGCTTTTTTGTTTACAATTCCATTGCTGCTAGACATTATTGTGTGAAAGTTAAAAAATATAAACATACATACATACAAACGTACCCAGCAGTTTTTTCGGTGTCAACTCACCCGCTTTAGCACAGTAAAGTCCATTTGTGACTACCCACCTGACTCATTCAAATGTGTACGTTTTTTTATACACCCTAACTTCGCATATATTGTGACCGATAGTTAAGCTATCGTACCTTTTATTGACTCTTTTGAAAGCGTTGAGGTGGCGATATCACTATTTATTGACTCTTTTGAAAGCGTTGAGGTGGCGATTTATACTTTATTGACCCTTTGGTGAGCGTGGAGGTGGCGTTAGCACTATTTATTGACTCTTTTGAAAGCATTGAGGTGGCGATAGCACCATTTATTGACTCTTTAGAAAGTGTTGAGGTGGCGATTTATACTTTATTGACCCTTTGGTGGGCGTGGAGGTGGCGATAGCACTATTTATTGACTCTTTTGAAAGCGCTGAGGTGGCGATAGCACCATTTATTGACTCTTTTGAGAGCGTGGAAGTGGCGATTTATACTTTATTGACCCTTTGTTGAGAGTGGTGGTGGCGATTCTTTTTTCGTTAAAGTTTTCGTTTATTAAATAATTTTACTGAATTTTAGGAAAAATGTAGATTCAAATGAGAGTTTTTAGAATTTTGAAACTGATTTGCTATTAAGTTTTAATTAAATTCAGTTCTTTTGAAGTGAAAGTTTTTTTAGTGAAAAAATTTATTTTACTGAAAATACAGAATTTTGGTAAAATTTTTAATTTTTAATAAAAAATTAAATTTTAAGCAAAATTTCAGAATTTTTTAAAAATTTTGAATCTTATTATAAAATTCTTCTTTTAAGAAAATTTTAATTTATTTGCAAAAAAAAAAAAAAAAAATATTTTTTCAAATATTAGAACTTTTGTGAGAGTTGGTATTTTTAGATGAAATAAAATATTTGAATAATTTGTTTAAACGAAAAATATTAACGAGTTTTTAAACATAAGTTTCCATAGTTATGTTATTTTAAAGTTTAAAGCAAATTTTTAATGAACGGGTCTAATATAAGAAACATTTAACATTAAATTAATTTTAAAAATATTTCCAACAACATACCATACATATACTCATATTGGTTTTATTTACACTTTTTTCATATTTTTTTCAAGACAATTGTTTTGTTTTAAATTAAATTAAAATTTAATTTTTTTTTTCAAATAATGACGTTCTATCATTTCTATCGATAATTGTCGTTACTACCGATTTCGTTAATTAACGATATCGGTAGTAAATGAAAAAAGTTACGGAATTGCGGTACTAGTCTTGCTAATTAGGATTTTACAATTAATAAAAAATCAATTATTCTGCATTTGTGTTTTTTTTTTTTTATTGACTTTTTCGTACTAGTCACAATATCGCCACTTTTTGGTTCTTTGGTGGCAATACACCTCTTCCTAGGACATCCCCATGTTAAAGTGACTAGTCAAGTGGAAGCAACAGCCACCTCACGCTCACAAAGGGTCAATAAATCAACATGCTCATTAAAACAACAAATAGTGCAAAGTGACTAGTCAGGTGATAGGTAAAGTGACTAGTGGTGACCCAATGTCGTCAGTCAAGTAACCGGTTTCGGATAGTCACCTTTGACTGCAGGGATGTTTTCGGCAAAATTCTACGAGCACACTGCAGCACGAGGTTGTAGTTTATATATTTGACAAACAAGTTGAATACTGTTTAAGTATGTTGCTTTAAATTGTAAGCAAACGCTGCAATTTTTAGTATCCCAGCAGTTTTTTCGGTGCCAATTCTCCCGCTTTAGCACAGTAAAGTCCATTTGTGACTATTCACCTGACTCATTCAAATGTGTACGTTTTTCTATACACCCTAACTTCGCATATATTGTGAGCGATAGTTAAGCTATCGTACCTTTTATTGACTCTTTTAAAAGCGTTGAGGTGGCGATAGCACCATTTATTGACTCTTTTGAAAGCGTTGAGGTGGCGATTTATACTTTATTGACCCTTTGGTGAGCGTTGAGGTGGCGATAGCACCATTTATTGACTCTTTATTGACCTTTCGGTGAGCGTGGAGGTGGCGATTGGTTTTTTTATAAGTCACAAAAACGTCAAAAAAGTGAATAGTTCATCCATTCGCAGTACAGGTTGGGTTACTTGACTAACGGCAATAAATACATGGTAGGACATTTGGCTCTGTTGCATCTTTTTTAGATGTGTGTAGTGTCAAATATCAATTTATTGACTCCATGGTGCTTAACAGAGCCTTTAGTATTTTACTTTGTAAGAAAAAAATTAATTATGTTTTCTTTTTTATATACCCTGCAGTCAAAGGTGACTGTCCGAAACCGGTTACTTGACTGACGAAATTGGGTCACCACTATTCACTTTACCTATCACCTGACTAGTCACCTGCACTATTTGTTGTTTTAATGAGCATGATGATTTATTTTACTGGTGAAATTGAGTCAGTCACCTGACAATCTTTTTAACTGGTTACTTTACTAATCACCTGACTAGTCACTTTAACATGGGGATGTCCTAGGAAGAGGTGTATTGCCACCAAAGGACCAAAAAGTGGTGATATTGTGACTAGTAAAAAAAGTCAATAAAAAAAAAAAAAAAAAAAATGATTTTCTTATTAATTGTAAAATCCTAATTAGCAAGACTAGTACCGCAATTCCGTAACTTTTTTCATTTACTACCGATATCGTTAATTAACAAAATTTTTCGGCTGTTTTTGATTTTGCTATTCTCAACTAAAGTTAGCGAGTTTTTTCGTAAGTATATTTTAACGACAAATATCGATAGAAATGATAGAACGTCATTATTTGAAAAAAATTAAATTTTAATTGGATTTTTATTTAAAAACAAAACAATTGTCTTGAAAAAAATATGAAAAAAGTGTAAATATTATATAAATGTGTGCAGATTTTTCCAACAATTAACCAATGAGTATATGTATGGTATGTTGTTGGAAATATTTTTAAAATTAATTTAATGTTTAATGTTTCTAATATTAGACCCGTTCATTAAAAATTTGATTTAAACTTTAAAATAACATAACTATGGAAACTTATGTTTAAAAACTCGTTAATATTTTTCGTTTAAACAAATTATTCAAATATTTTATTTCATATAAAAATACCAACTCTCACAAAAGTTCTAATATTTGAAAAATTTAATTTTTTTTTGCAAATAAATTAAAATTTTCTAAAAAGGAAAAATTTATAATAAGAATCAAAATTTTTAAAAAATTCTGAAATTTTTCTTAAAATTTAATTTTTAATTAAAAATTAAAAATTTTACCAAAATTTTGTATTTTCAAAATTCTAAAAACTCAGTTATAAACTGTCATTTGAATCTCTATATTTTTGCTAAAATTCAGTAAAAACATTTAATAAACGAAAACTTTAACGAAAAAAGAATCGCCACCTCCACGCTCACCAAATGGTCAATAAAGTATATGAATCTCTATATTTTTGCTAAAATTCAGTAAAAACATTTAATAAACGAAAACTTTAACGAAAAAAGAATCGCCACCTCCACGCTCACCAAATGGTCAATAAAGTATAAATCGCCACTTCCACGCTCTCAAAAGAGTCAATAAATGGTGCTATCGCCACCTCAGCGCTTTCAAAAGAGTCAATAAATAGTGCTATCGCCACCTCCACGCTCACCAGAGGGTCAATAAAGTATAAATCGCCACCTCAACACTTTCAAAAGAGTCAATAAATAGTGCTACCGCCACCTCCACCTAAAAATTAATGTGCATAATGTTCTATTTTGATGAATTCTATTTAAAGTATACTAAAATATCTTTTAATATGGCTAAGAAAAATTGCACTTTGGTGCATTCAAGTGCTTTTAAATATTAGAAAGGGCCGGTTACATTTTTGTTGACGATTTGCTATTAAATAAAGATCCTAATACATTTTACGCAATTGCTAAACAGTCCGTAGAACTTCCTGAAAAATTACATATGGGTCATTTCATTTAAAACCAACCAGCTGATTTTCTCCACTCTTCCGAATTTGATAATATTTGGTACAATCGATATTCTTATCAGAACTAAGACTAGTTCAAAATTTCAGACAATTTCATCAAGTGGTTCGCGAAATATCGCGATTTGAAATTGTAAAATAGCTAAAAATATGTACAAAGTTGTGTGCACATAATTAAAAATATCTTTTAATGTATTTATGATATAAGATTTATTGAGATATATAACTTATAAGACGAAAATTTATATTTGTTAAAAATAACTGTTTCTTAAAGACGTAAATTTTTTTTTTTTTAATTAACAGTTATGACCAGGGCAAGTTTTTCAAGCTTTTCGCTTGGAAAGAGCATTTGCATATTTCAAAAGAATTTCACAAAAATGCTTGTTTTTTAAATCTTTGCATAAATTTGCATATAATGAATACAAAAGCTAGTTTTCTTAACAAAAACGAAAGTTTTTTGTGATTTATTGGAGTTCAGTCAAATGATTTCAAAAAAATTTTTTGTAAGTATTTTGAGTACATTGTAAATATTGTAAAGAAAAAAAATCGGACGCGTCAAATATGATATTTAAAATTAAAATAGTTATATTTTTATAAAAATCGAAATCTATCAGAGATTGAAAGTTAAAAAAATACATATTTGTGCATATCTTTACATATTAATATATAAGAATGCATAAATTCATTGGTTTTTATATACATACGAGCTGTAAACCTGCTACTTCGTTAGCGGAATTTTTCAATAAAAACCATACTATATAATAAATTTAAACTAAGATTCTTAGCTCCCTTTGGAACATTTTTAATAATGGTGTTATGTTGGAATTTACAACAATAAACTTTTTAAATATATTACCTAAAAAAGTACCAAAAATTGCAGTAAAAAAAAGGATTTTCGAAAAGTACAAAAGGCATGTTTGATATATTTCTGTACCACGTTCTTTCACGTTCAAAATTTAAAAAAACTATCAAAGTATTTCTATTATTATTTTTTTGTATAAAATAATGTGACTAATAGACCTTGAGAATTTTTATACATAAATAACTTTAAATCTCTTTAATTTCAGGTTTCTAATGTTAGAATAACGAAAAATAAATATCAGAATTAAGAAAAAGAATATTAGAATAAAGAAAAAGTACCACAAAATCCATTTAAGGTTTCTGTTTCACTTAGGACCTTACATCTTCAATTTTATGTTTCTAAGGATGAAAATTACAGAACATTCAAGAAGTACTATTAGAAGAACGAAAAAAGATGCCACAAAGTCCCTTCTTATGGATTCTCATTCATTTAGGACCAAATGTCTTTAATTTTATGTTTCTATGTTAAATATTATAGAAAATTCAAAAAGTACCATTAGAAGAACGAAAAAGTACCACAAAGTTCTCTCTTATGGATTCTCATTATCTAAGGACCATATATGCCTAATTTCATGTTTCTAGGTTCATAATTATAGAAAATTCAAAAAGTACCATTAGAAGAACGAAAAAGTACCACAAAGTCCCCTCTAATGAATTCTCATTCATTTAGGACCAAATATCTTTAATTTTATGTTTCTATGTTAAATATTATAGAAAATTCAAAAAGTACCATTAGAAGAACGAAAAAGTACCACAAAAGTTCTCTCTTATGGATTCTCATTCACTTAGCACTTCATGTCCTTAATTTCATACTTCTAGGTTAAATATTATAAAAAATTCAAAAAGTACCATTAAAATAACAAAAAAGTACCACAACATTCCCTCTTATGGATTCTCATTAACTAAGGACCACATATCCCTAATTTCATGTTTCTAGGTTCATAATTATAGAAAATTCAAAAAAGACCATTAGAAGAACGAAAAAGTACCACAAAGTCCCCAGTTGTGTATTCCTTCCAACATCGGACCATACGTATTTAATTTCATGTTTCTAGGTTAAATATTACAGAAAATTGAAAAAAGTACCAATAGAAGAAGAAAAAAGTACCACAAAATCCATCCTCTTGAATTCCTACCCACAGGACCATGTATCTATAAGTACCACAAATTCCACTATTGTGAATTCTTATCTACATTTTCTTAATTTCATGTTTCTATGTTTAATGTAATTCAAAATTTATTATTAAGTTTGAATAAAATGTAATTTCCCGCCTTTACCCCTTTTTTTGGTACTTTTTTTTCACCCATCGAAGTATCAAAAATTGTATTCCAATAAATTTCTAAATTGTAGTGGTATCCCATATTAAAATACTTATATAAATACTTCAATAAATATAAAAAAAAAGGTTTTATGAAAAAAGTACCAAAAATAGGTACGATTTTTACCCCTTAAACGTCTGAATTTCTAAAAAGTACCAAATTTGTATTTCTCATTTTTTGATAAGTTATGAATACGACATAAATTTTATCTGTATGTTGATTGGTTTCAAAGATACATATGGTGCCAAAAAAACGGCCGATTTTCAAAAAAGTACCAGACACCTGTCCAATTATTTTTTAAATTAATAACGATAACTATTCAACTTTTTTATATTATTAGTTTGCGTGTTATAAGGTTACCGATTTTACCCGTTTTTACCCTTTTTTACCCCCTAAACATTCGAATTTCCAAAAATCCCGTCTTAGTGGATCTATACAGAGGGAGACCTACCTACGTTCCAAATTTCGTCTCTCTAGCTTTAGCCGTTTGGGCTGTGGGATGATGAATCACTCAGTCAGTCACGTTACTCTTTTATATATATAGATTCATGCTATTTTTGCATATTTCTATGCATATTATCCCATTTTTTCAAGCGCATATTTAAATTTTTTTTTTTTTTTTTTGTGCATATTTAAACTTTGTCCTGGTTATGACTTAACGTTTTTACATAAATCTTATAACCGTTATGTCTCTGGTTAAAAGCAATTTAAAAAGATATAATTTAAAAAAAAATATTCTTCGAAAAAGACAATTTTTATTTTATTTAAATTTATTTATATATTATGAACAAAACAACAAGATTATTTCATATAACTCGATTGAAAAATTTTCTTCAACCGACTTAAAAAAAAAAAAGTCTTCATACATAAAAATTTAATGTTAATTAGAATATGAAATATAAATATAAAGTACAACAAAGAACATTCAAATAAACATATTTATAACAATATAACACCCCCTCTCAATTATACAATTTAAAAAATTCTAATTGCAATAAAAGTTTTCTTATTTCGAAAGCATTCGTAAAAATTGTCTGCAATTTTATTCTTTGTTGATACTTGTTCCAATTTTAAATTTCCTTTCATAATATGATTCCTCAAGAAATGGTGTTTAATATCGATATGTTTACTTGCACTAGGTATTTTTCGCCATTGCTATGTATCCATTACTTGGATTCAAAATTCTCATATCTTCTAATATACCTTTTAGCCAAATACCTTCAGGTGTTGCAAGATTTATGGCGACGTATTCCGATTCACTCGAAGATGTCGCTACTGTGGTTTGCTAGACCATGACACAGGACAATCAAAAACGTAATAAATATAGCCACTTGTAGATTTCCAATCTTCTAAATCTGAAGCTCAGTCTGCGTCATCATACCTAACTAGAAATTTTTTGTATTGGATTTTTCAAAAGTCAATCTGAAATTTTTCGATCCTTTTAAGTATCTTAGTATTCTTTTTAATGCAATAATATGAGTTTCATTATTATTTTCTTGATATCTGCCCATATATCCAACTGAAAATGAAATATCTGGACGAACACACAGCATTAAATATGTACATGAGACTTCCCAATAATTCCCTGTAAGGATGATCAGATGAATCTTGTGTTATACGTGGGAGATTTAAAACTTTTTCCATTGGGGTCTCCATTGCATTACATTCCAATATACCTACAGTTTATCTATAGAAGCATTTTGACTCAAAAACATTTTACCATTTTCTTGATCATATTATATTTTTGTTCCTAGATATCCGCAGTCAGACATCTCAAACTTTTGTTTAGTTTATTTTTTACTTTATTGATGTATTTAATAATTTATTTAACCGTAAAAACAACAGAAAACGAGACAAAAAGGAATAGTCGGTCAAAACCGACTATATGATAGCCTACACCATTATGTATGACCATAAAAATTCGGAAAGAGGACTTTTACTAAATGTAAAATAAAATATACAAATACAGATTAATGCGTCGGTACTAACATTTATATGATTTTATGCATTTTAGGGCGATTTTTGGAAGAGGGTTTTATATGGGAGCTATGGTCAATTGTGGACCGATCTTCTTAAAATTTGGAACAAAGATTGATACTTATACAAAACTTCTTTGCGCCGAATTTCAAATATTCATATTCATATTTTTAAGCAAGGTTTAAACATGCAGTTCTAGCAAAAAAAATTCATTTACGACTGTGCAATAAATATACAAATGTTTCATTTATACAATACTCAACAATATATAGAAATATCCACACTATAACTTCGTTATACTACTACAATTGTTACTCGTCTCTGCAATTTGCAGCAGCAAACGCAAAACATTGCACACGAAATGAAATATATTTCTGTATAGTTGCGCACGCACAATTTTGTTGAACCCATATTGCGCAGTATTATTTATTTTCGTTTTGATTTTGCTGCTATAGTAATAAGTTAAGCAGTCTTTTTGTTAACAATTTCATTGCTGCTAGACACTCTTGCGTGAAAGTTAAAAACATAAATATACATACGAACATACACACTAACCTACACACAAAACGTACATACCAACATACATATATATATATATTACGTTACATTTCAACCCTTACACACAAAATTGCAAAAAAAAAAAAAAAAAAAACAGATTGCTAAATTACCTACTATAGCAGTAAAATTAAAGCACGAATTTCCAAATAGAGAAGAACATCTAGCATAAAAAAAGAAAACACTATACAATTATGCAATATGTCTTCGGCAAAAATGTGTAAGAACAACTACTACGAGTTGCTGGTTGAAATACATGTCAAACAAATTGACTGCTGTTTATGTATGTTACTATAAATTTTAAACAGACGCTGCAATTTTAAGTATACCGCATGAAAATATTGCAGCAGTTTTTAGTAGTATGGAACACAAAATGTTAAACAGTGAATATATTTTTTAGTATGGCGTTTGTTAGCAGTTGATATTCATAATAAATGAGAGCTACTATAGTAGAAAAATTAAACCTTGTTTTTAAGGCATTTTTGAGTGTTAAATCTCTATTATGGGGGGGCTTGGTGGACCGATCACAACCAAATTCAAAAGGCTTCGTCCTTGTATCATAAAAGTCCGTGCCAAATTTCATTGGATTATCTTCAAAATTGCGACCTGTACTTTGTGCACAAGGTTTACATGGACAGCCAGCCGTCCACCCAGCCAGGCAGACGGACGGTCGGACGGACATCGTTAGATTGATTTAAAAAGTGATTCTGAGTCGATTGGTATACTTTAAGGTTTGGATAACTTTTTCTATGCGTTACAAACATCAGCACAAACGCATAATACCCCAACCACCTATGGTGGTGTAGGGTATAATGAGAGATCTCCTCTCTCTAGTGCAATTACTAGTGGGCCAAATTGTGTAGATTATAGCACAAAAGAAAATATAAAGAAATATAAACAAACAACTAGTTTAATAGTTGATGAAAAAAGTAGTACACAATGGAATGACAATTTAAACGAAATTTATTATAATATTAACACTGTTAATACCATTAGCGGTAACAAAAGTGATCTAGCAAAAGATAATAGTGAAATAATTTCTCCGTCACGGCAAACAATGAAAAATACTGATGCCACACCAAAGAATAATAATTTAGTGAACTCAGGACATAACAAAATTCCAACAGGGATGGACCGTTATATTACCATCACTAAACGTAAGTTCAGCCCTAGGACATTAAAACTTGAACCAAATCCAAAGCATCAGAAAAAAAATGAGGTAAGTCAAAATCGTTTCTCGATACTTGATAACCAAGAAAGTGAAGTTGAATCTTCAAAGTCTACCAAAAATTATAAGCCACATCCACTCTACTTGCGCAAGCCTGCTAATGCTCTAATAAAAAAAAAAAGTCCCAATTTGTAGGCAAAGAAAATTTCTACGTAGTTTCTCTGCGAAAAGGGAATGTTTCTGAAACTAATATTAAGATATTCACAGAAAAAAAATCTATAGAATTATAGTTGACTGTTTTGATAGTGAAAAAAGAAACTACTATACATATCAACTAAAAAGCGCAAAAGGCTTAATGGTTGCCATTAAAAGTATTGACAGTTCTGTACCGGTTGATGAGATTAAAGAAGTTCTTGAATCTGAAGGCTATGAAGTGAAGTCCGTTCACAATATAATTAATAAAAATAAGGTACCTCAACCAATTTTTAGAGTTGAAATATCTTATAATTCTTCCCGATTGAAGAAAAAGAGTGAAGAAAAAGAGATAGCAATGCAAGAACCAATTAAACGCAAAGGTCCCCCACAGTGATTAAATTGTCAGGAATATGGACACACTTAGTCTTTCTGCAAATTGCCAGCCATCAGTTTGTGTTAGATGTGGAGATATCCATAAAAGTCTGGAATGTCCCTATTCAAAAACAGACATCAGTGCAAGAAAGTGTAGCAATTGTGATCAGAATCACACTGCAAACTACCGTGGTTGCAAAGTGTATATTCAAATTAAAGGGACTTCAAAGGCAAGAAGACCTATATATGCTCAATATCAGGATTCTAATTTTCCAAGACTCCCTAATGGACCTACTTCTAGTGCACTACATAGAAGTAACCTGAACACAAATCGGCAATTGTCGTATGCTCATACGGTAAAAGAAGGTTCCACTACACAAATGAAATTAAACGTAGAAGGAAATGCTCAATTTCCAAATAAGGAATGCGCACGAAAAAATCCGTACATGCAAATCTGCTTATAGAAACTAAACCAATGGATTAATTAATGACTGTTATGTTCAAGTTCTAAACATAAAATAATTAATTATTTCCTACTTGTTTTTAAGGAAATATCTGATATTTTCCAGAATTATTTTAATTAAAGGTTTTATTGTGTTTCGGTCACTTTTTGCTCGAATAAGTCCACTTATTTTTAGACTCCGTTTCATTTTATGCTGAGCTTTTAATGTGCTTTAAATTATTTTTTACTAGAGTCTAATATCTTTAAATTGCACGGAGTTTCCGACAATTTGATGGATTAGCCTCTTTCGGTACAAACTCTTACAATTTCTTTCTTACAACTCCATTGTTTTGTCGTTGTAATGAAAAGAAGCGGGAACAGGCCAGAAAACAGCGGATACACTGTATTTTCTTAGATAAGGGAGAAGTCTTTTCCAAAGGCACTCAATTCACGTATATTTCTGTGTTAATTCAACCATTTTTTAAGAATGAAGTGCTTCATTCCTGCATATGCATATGACTTCCCAAATCAAAAACTTTCTTGGGAATTTTGATTTCTTTGATGCACGAAATGTTTCCGCCATAATCCCTCTACCATCTGCGACATAGAATTCCTGGCTAGGAAGTTGAAAAAAGTCACCCTGTACGAACGTTTCATCATCTATTATACAGAAATAAAATTTCTGAAAACATTCGTCTGAAGTACTTTCATGTTATTTTTTACCTTCAAATTCTCGCTTGCGTTTCTTTTAGGATTTTTTTCTTACTTTATACGTCTTCAGGCTAGATATCCTTTCAAATTTTCTGATAAAGATTCAAAGCAATTAACTTTTTGTGACACTTTTCTTCCAAAGATGAGGTGATTTTCTCTCAAAATCCTTTCTATTTTGTCTCAGTCCTACAGCCTGAAAATACTATTTTTCTTCCATTACCAGAATACCATTCAGTGATCATGACTTCTTTGTATAATATTATGATCCAAGAAACTGTATTTTGCGGCAAAACAAACTTCCTAGGAATTGTTTTATATGACCGATGTAAGATTTAATGAAAAATTTGAATTATGTGTTTAGGTGTTTTTTGTTAAATTTCCATTTTAAGAAAAAACAATTTTGCTAATGTTCATGCAGATTTTACTAAGTAAAAAATTAATTCCTTAGGAATATGTTGCTGGAATGCTAACGGCCTTAGCCAATATAAACACGAAGTTCAACAATTTTTACAGTTGCAAGATATTGATCTGCTTTTGGTATCTGAAACTCTAATTTTCTTGATTATTTTACAACTTAAGGCCCAAGATTTATAGCATTATTATAATGCAAACCATACCTTTTGGGGCTCTAGTCTAGCAACTCCCAGAAGTAGGCAATTATTTGAAGCAATATCATCCAGCAAACTAGATTCCATATCCATATTTGGTCAACCTACTTACTGGCCTACAGACCTCAATAAGATTCCCGATCTTATCGACTTTGCTGTATCAGTGATTCCTTCACTTCGTGAGACCATACACGATACTTACATTATATAACTCTTTAGGGAGCATGGATATATAGTTCTTGTTTTCCAAACAGGAAAACTAACTGGCTAAAGTACAAAATGTACATTAGTTCACACTTGCCTCCAAACATGTCACTAAAAAGTGAACATGAGATTCAAACAGCAATTGATAACACAAAATCGAAACTATTTTAAAGGCTTGAAAAATACTATACAATTTTGGTCGACAAAAAAAATATGTGGACTAGATGGAATTCCGCATACTGAACTCGAATCTGCTTTCAGTTTTTTCTCATCGGGTCGAGATTTTTTTTATGGGCGTGTCTAATGTTGCGTCCTAAATAAGCCGATTACTGGAGTATATTTCACTACAACTCGAGAACGGTATGCACGAATGTGTGGAATAAAATTGGTTTTAAGTTTCTACTATAGTTTTGGAGATATTTAGAAATTTATGTCCGAAAAAATTCTTTTTTTACTACAACTTCTTTTTAAAAGTGAAAACAACAAAAATGTTTCATTTTATCATCTTTATATCAAAGCTGGCAAAACTACTAGTAAATAAAGCCACGTATCATAAAAATTGATGCACAAATCATGATTGCATTCACAGTTTAGTTAGGATACCTATGCATATCTAGAGTTAAGTGGAAATACACTAGTGGGCAAAACAAAAATTTTGCCTTAAATAAAAAAATATAGGTGGATTAGATGAAATTTAACGTGCTTAATAAGAATCAGCATTTACTTTTTTTTGTTGATTTTTTTTATGGGCATAACTACTATGACGACTTTAGGCAGTCACACTTGTATAACTCAAGAACGGTTTGTCCTATTAAGATATATTAAACTCCAATATATAGCGAATTAAATTGTCCTTGATCTGAATTTACATAATTTTTTGTCCAGTTTATATTTTCGTAGTTATTCGGTAATTGAAAAATCGTAAAATCTTTGATCCATAACTCTGAAATTCTTTAGCGTATAAAAAATATTGTTGACATACCTTGAAGACAATTTTCGTATGCATCTTAATGTATCACTTATCAAAATCGTGTAAAGGGTTCTTGCCTAAGTTTGACAAATTATTCTCGAATTTTATAAAAATGTGTAGCAAATTTTTTTGTTTAAAAAAATCATGAAAAATCGAAAACGGCAAAAAATGTTCAGATTTATTGCTTTTTCGCAAAGCCACATATAATAGTAACAAAATGAGATATCGATTATAAAAATCGATTGATTCTTTTTGAATTTATTCACAATTAAATGAATTTGCTGATTTTTACAAAATTTTAGTTTTTTAAGACATTTCTCCACTTATGTTGTCATAACTCAAAAACAACTTGTCCGATTTTGTTAAACCAAATTTACAAAAATTTTGGTTTACAATATCTTTAAATGATGTTTTTGATGTGATCAATAGTTTCAAACAAATTGTTAGGCAAAAAATAAAAAAAATTTGAGGAAAAAAAAAAACAGGAAAAATGAAATGCTGTTTACGTTTTTATTTACAATTAATTAAAGCTATCGCATATTTACAAGCACTGTAGAAAATGGTATAATGAAAATGCAGAACATAGAAACACAGGTGCATTTTACGACACGGATTTTGGCAAATTCCCTTTACATGTAGAAAATTGTTTTGAAAAAACCTTTATGACTTTTTAATGATTCTCAGAATAATTAATAAACAAAAGGTTTTTTCATTTTTACGATTGCGGTAGCAAACTAATAAACGCTCATAAATATGCGTGCACGCTAAATTGCTCCTTTTTTCCGTTGGCAACCTATAACGAATGAATTTTTTGCATAAAATTCCTTAATTTTTAAAATGATTCTTGGGAATAACAAAAAATTTGCAGCGCACACAAACTGTACCCACACAAAGGGTTATCCCTTATCAGTATTTATAAGAGCTCCTTTTTTCATTTGCGATAACAGAAACATCATTTTATCCCTACATAAAGATTAGTCATTCAGCATACAAGTTAAAAACAATTTTCAAGTATTAATGAAAATGAGCAAGAAAAGCCTGAACATTTTTATGTAAAAACAATCCGGATTAATTTTGTTATGTGTGCGGCTAATATATCACCAAGAAAAACGGTACTGCTTCTTAACTTCATTGCAAAAGTCATATGAAGATTGCTATAATATATACAATTTGAACCAGCATTGGATACATAGTACTATATACATTTCATGACGATTGAATTTATCTATGAGGTCTTCTAACGTAAAGTAAGTATAGGTTAATACATTTGGAATATTTTATACTTACAGTATTTCTTAATTAAATTTTGAATTGTAAATATTACTTATTTAATATTTTTTTTTACAGACGACACTTGAAAATTTAGAAGCCTATGCTATTGAGAGGAACAGCGAGCCATGAATCGGATTGTTATTTTTGTTTAAGTACAAAAACCGGTTTCAAAAAACATATGCAATGGTCTTACGCCACGAGGTCTGCTGATTGGTTTACACTTGCAGTTCTACATTCACAAGAAATTAAATATGCTCAAGATCGGGGTCCAAGCTGAAGTAAAGTGCTTTCATCATCACCAGGATACTCAACCTCAAGTATGTGATACCAATCAGATAGTTCAGATCCAGCACTACCATCTACATCTGAAAATGACGAATTCATCCCACACAAACATTTCTCGCCTAAACCATGGAATCAAGAACAGCTAAATGATGTAATTAGAGACCTTGGATTGTCGAAAAGATCTTCTGAATTACTTGCGTCCCGGATGAAAGAAACAGATCTCATAACTAAAGAAACTAAATTTGCGTATTACCGTACTCGAGAAGAAGGCTTACTTCATTATTTTGTTGAAGAGGATGATTTTCTGTACTTCACAGATATTTCTGGTTTGATGACTGCCATGGGCTTACAGATTCAAACGAATGGGGTTTATTTATCGACTCATCAAAACGCAGCTTGAAGTGTGTCCTTTTACATAATGGATATAAATTTCACTCCTTGCCGATCTCACATTCAACCAAAGTAAAAGAGGAATACTCTGTAATTGCATTGGTCATGAAGAAGATAAAGTATGATAAACATAACTGGGTAATCTGTGTTGATCTAAAGATTGTAAATTTCCTCTTAGGTCAACAAAGCGACTTTACCAAATATCCTTGTTTTATATGTTTATGGGACAGCAGAGCTAAAGCAGAACATTGGAAGAGAAAAAAATAGTTTCCCTAGAAACAATAGTTACAGGTATGCCAAATGTTATAAATGTGGCTCTGGTGCCCCGGGATCGCATCATATTAACCCCTCTTCACATTAAACATGGTCTGATGAAACAATATGTTAAAGCACTTAACAAAGATAGTGAATGTTTCCAGTATATTTTAAGGAAGTTTCTCAATCTGAGTATGGAAAAGCTGAAAGAAGGCATATTTAACGGCCCACAAATTCTCAAATTGGTGAAAAATACTGATTTTGGCAGTTCAATGCCAGAAATTGAGAAAAATGCATGGGATTCGTTTGTATGGATTATTCAAAATTTCTTAGGAAATAACAAGGTGCGATGATTACGTTGCGCACCTTGAAGAGATGTTAACTCACTTCCTGCATTACCTGCACAGTCACTCAGATCGTTTTTCTGAAAATCTAGGAGACTTGAGTGAGGAACAGGGCGAACGATTCCACCAAGATATCCGGACAATGGAGGAACGATACCAGAGTCGCAGGGTTGCAGTTGATGAGTTATATTTAATTATGTGGAGAAATTATAAAAAAATTTATAATTTTACTTACAAATTAAAAAAAAAATCTCTCCATAGAATTTAAAATTTGAACCATATTTGTACTACTGGAACCACAATACATCACATCGGTATAATGGTTATTCAAGCCCGTTTTTGTTGTTGATCTGTGTACTTTTAGCGATATTCGTACTAGTGCCGCTATAATTTCTACACCTACAGGTTTCTCTAAAAAGAAAAAATACATGAAATGTCCTAAAGATATTGAGGATCTTATAAGGGAAAAAATCTTAGGCGCCAATGTCAGTTCAGATCTCCTGGCCTTAAAATTTAACTTAGTGCCGGAGAAGATTAAGTATAGATTTGAAAAACTAAAGAGAATCCGAACTTAAGAACTATCTCCGAAACTTAGAACCTACTAAGAAAAATGATTACGGCTTATGGAAGGCAGTAAAAAAAATATGCGATGCCCTATCGAATTCGAGTCTCCTATACGACTTCAAAACCGTCAATGGACTAAAAATAATACTGAAAAAGTCGAGGCGTTCCCACTCGCTTAGAGACTGTTTTCACTCCAAATAGCACGAACTCTACTGTTATTAATGAATTCATTAAAATTTCGACTCTCAGCCGTGAAGACAGCAATTAAAAGTCATAAAGAAGGAAAATCTCCCGCCGCTGACAATATCACTACAACTATGATTACCAACTTACCTAAATCAGCTCTAAAACTTACTCTATTTATTTTCAACTCCATATTACGAACCGGATATTTTCCAGTCTCTTGGAAATTATCTGAAATTGTAATGATAACAAAATCAGGTAAAGATGTCAGCCAAGTAACCTCATAACGTCCAATTAGCTTGTTATCAATTTTGTCAAAATTATTTGAAAAAATGCTTCTCCAGAAACTTTTACTCTTCCTTAATAATAACTTCAGAGTACCAAACCATCAATTTGGTTTCAGAAGGAAAAATAGCACTATAGAACAAGTGCACCGAATTACTAATCTCATAAGAAAAGGTTTCGAGAACAAACAATATTGCTCCGCACTATTTATTGCCATCTCTCTCAAGCTTTTGATAAAGTCTGGCACAATGGCCAAATACACAAAATTATTACGCTACTACCAGAAAATTTTCATAAACTATTGAAAAATTATATAATAAATAGATCTTTTCAGATAAGATCGAAAGACATCATTTCTTCACGTAAACAAATATCAGCTGGTGTACCTCAAGGAAGTATTTTAGGACCTTTCCTATATATACTATACACATCAGATATGCCCATAAGCTCAATGACACATACTTCAACTTTTGCGGACGATACCGCCTTTGTAAGCATACATGAAAACCCTATGACTGCAACAGAACAACTCCATAAATGGAAAATTAGGGTAAATTCTACGAAATGTGTTCACATCACGTTCACTTTACGAAGGGAAAGTTGCGCCCCTATTCAGATTAACAATGTCATAATTTCCGAACAAAACAAAGTATCTAGGTAATAAAAGGAGGAAATTTAGTGATATTTTTAGCAAATTTTTAAAACCGGTCAACCGAAATTGAATATTTCAAATTAACCGGGGTTCGCAAATAACCGAAATTTGAAGAAAAAACCGGTTTTTCGGTTAACCGGTTTATAAACACTATTTTAGATATTAAAAGAAAAATTCGTATGCATTTTTAATTTCAAAAGTATTTACAAATTTTTTATACTTCAAAATTATTTACACAGCTTAAACAAATCAATTATTTACGCTTAACATTGCCAAAGATGGTACAAATTCTTGGCGTTAAGGTAGTATAAAATCTCGTGATACAAACTCAACTTTAAAAGTCGCAAAAATCAGGGTTTAAATCGCTATCGCCTTTTAAGCAAAAGCATCTAAATATTGCCATTTACGTGGCTAAATTAAACATCAAAAAGCAATAGCTAACAACTGCTAAAACAAAATTAGCTCACACATTACAAAAGCAGAAGCAAAAATAACACACTGTTTTTTGAATTTATCAATTTTAATAGCACTAGCTGCTGACAAAATTAAAAAATTGAACAAAAGCAAAAAGTCCTTAATGGAAAATTTTAGAAACGAAGCAAAAGCAGCAGCAATCATTTTTTGTGATTACGAAAATCCATCTCAAATAAAACAAAAAGCATTTGGACAAAAAAGGCACATACAGAAAATCGAAAATGTGCTAAAAGCAGTTCGACCATGAGCTAATAGCCGCACGAGCAAGTGCTTTTTTGTTTATGAAAATCCATCTCAAATAAAACAAGAAGCAAAAGCATTTGGACAAAAAAGGCACACACAAAAAAACGAAAATGTGCTAAAAGCAGTACGATCATGAGCTAATAACCGCACGAGCAAGTTCTAAAAGCCACATGAACGTGAACTATTAGGCGAATGTCAAAATGTAGGTAGAATTATTATAAGAAATGTTAACACAACCGTATGTGTTTTTTTTAAGACGTAAAAAATTCCATAAGTTAAATATATGAATATTTTGAAAAAGCGTTCAATTGTTTTAATAAAATTGAATTAAAACTTAGAATTTTTAATAAAAATAATAATTTATGTTAGCAATTGCGACATAAAAACAAATATGATAAACAGTATCCTGAATGTATGTTTGATGAAAAGCCATTTGTTAAACAAAATTCTAGCATTTGAAAATCACGGTTAATATCCAAGAATAGTTCTGTTTGAAAATGGTAAGTTTTAGCCTCGAAGTTAATAATAGAAATATAATCAATTTTTGTTTGAATCATGAAGGAAAAAATAGAAATAGAACCAATTTTTGTTTGAATCATAAAAAACTGTTTTTTATTAGATCTTGTTAAAGAAATGCAAAACATATGTATTTACCTGATCGATTTTCTGATTCGATGCATACACTTTCTTGATAGTTTCACGCACACTTTACAGGTAATAAATATAATGTCAAATCGCACATACTAGGTAATTCCATGCAAATTTGGAAAATTACATTATACATTTGTATATCAATAAAAATAATAAAAAATGTTTCATTCATGATTTTGTCATTTAAAATCGTTAGACACCCTTTTATGATACGTAAACATCTGCATCCATTCATAAAAATATTTAGTATATACCTGTAAAAACTTGAAATTCTTTTGAAATTGATCACACAAAAATAATATAAAAAGTTTTCCTGTAATATGGGTTGTTATACAATAGTTAGGTAAAAGTTTGACTTTTTTGAAGCCACTTGATATAGAGCACTTGTTTGAATAATAATAGTTCGTTTTTTACGTAAAACCTTTAACATTAAAAATATTTAAAAATGCGTTGTTTTAAGTACGAGGAACATTATGAAAATTTCAACAATATGTAAATTGTGCAAAAAAGAATTTAAAAGTGTTAAAATGTATAATTTAAAATTACATATGGAGAAAATTCATAAAGTGGTTTTTAATCAAAAGAATAATACATCTTTGCAAAAATACAAAAAGAAAAATATAAAGTGCGAAATAAGTAAAAAAACTTTTAATTAAATCATATATCGGATTGGTAACGGAGGATGCCGTGCCATTTAATGTTTTAAAGTTGGATAACATGAGAAATATAATAAATTCAATATGTAAAGGCATCAAAAAAGAAAGTGGAGAAAAATTTTGTTTGAATGCAAATAACTGCAAAAAAAAACACTTGCTGAAGTGACATAAAATACAATAAATGCAATTTCAAGTGAATGTAAAAATAAATTGATCTCACTTAAAGTGGACATTGCAACAAGATTATCAAGAAATATTTTTGGAATTTCAGCTCAATATATAAAAAGTGATAAAATTGAATCTAGAATACTTGGAATGGTGGAGTTAAAAGGCCAAAATTCAAGCACTTCAAAAAATTTAGCAACAGAAATTTTAAACGTATTGAACAAATATGATATTAATTTACAACAAATTGTAACAATTACAAGTGATAACGGCAGCAATATGGTGAAATGTACAAAAATTTTATCACATTTATGTTCAGAAGATGAAGAATATGAAGAAAACTATAACAATGAAACCTACTTTCAAAACATTACCTTAATTGAAAATAATATGGATCTACGCGTCGGAAACATAATAGTTTGTAGATGTGCAGCTCACACAGCACAGTTGGTGGCACTGGATGCAACAAAAGACTTTGAAATGAAGCGTGATATTCGACAGTGTAGAAATTTAGTAAAGTCTTTGAGAAAAAATTCAAATGGTTACAAAGACTTATTTGAATTAAAGTCCTTAAAAATTCCTCAGCTGGATTATCCTACGCGTTGGGGATCAACATATTTAATGATTTTGTGTATACTAAATTCGAAAGAGATAGTCGAAACAGTGGAATCAATAACAAATAAATCATCTGAAGAGAATTTTGAAATAAATGAAGACTTTTGGAACTTTGTGGCCTCATATTACACTGTTTTTAAGCCACTTCAAAACATAATTGTAATATTTCAAGAAGAGCAACGTCATTATGGCGACTTTTACGCACAATGGTTAAAATGTAAGCTACTGATATCAAAAACTGTTGAAGAAAATGAAGTCAACAAGAGTGCATCATCATACAAAATAAGTAAACTTCTATTAGACAATATGGAAAAACGAACCACCACTCTTTTTTCTAATAACGCTCTGGCAGCATGTCTTTACCTCGATCCAAGGTTTCATCATATGTTAATTGATACCCAAAGAAAAGACGCTGTGATATACCTTAAATTGCTATGGGACAAATTGACATCTACATACATATGTAAAATCGAACTCAATGCACAGCCAACACCAAATTTCATAACAACGCAAGAAAACCATGAAGATGATGACATTTTAAATGATTTCCTGGACAATATATGTATTTAACGCAAATAATGCAGAAAACGACAATATTATAAGAAAAATTAAATCTTCCATACACAAAATTGAAGACAAATGTTTTAGAATTTTGGAAGAAAAGAAAATATAATGAACCTGAGCTATATGCACTGAGCAACATTTGCTTTGGAATTCCTCCAACACAGGTAAAAGTTAAATTTTGGAAACAAAAATTTTATACTTTGAATTTCTTGTTTAAATATTCTCTTAATTTTTATTTTATATTCTCTATTTTCAGGTTTCTGTCGAACGAGCATTTTCAACATTAAAGATAGTATTGGCCGATAACAGAAATCGTCTCAAACAAGATACATTGGATAATATTTTACTAGAGAAGCTAAATCCTGATTTTCTGGATAATGCCGTATCAGAACTTAATATATTTATGGAAGATGATTGTGCAAACCAATAAGAACATTTTATATCTATTTTTTTTATTAAATGTTTTGACAATATTTTTTAATTATTCGTTTTTTTTTTTTTTTTTGTTAACATTTTTATTGAAATAGATATGAATATGTTTATAAAATATATTGTAGTTTTTTTAAAAACAATGTACGGTTTTTAGCTAAAACACTTGTTCTCACTTTTGAAGAAGAAATTATTAACAACTTTCAAATAAGTGCAAAAAAATAATTTTCTTGTTTTCTTCTGACAGAAAACTTCAACATACAAATGTTTTTCAAATCTTTTTTACGCATTGCAGGTACCAAACCATAAGAATTTTTGTTTTCTCAATTCTCTTAAATTTCTTATCGCATTCATTATGCACATATAATGTAAATTCATTCTGTGCCTTTCAGCCGGCTACCTATATTTGGTTGTGTGGCTTTTAGCTCATGTTCGTGTGGCTAATAGCTCTTGTTTGTGCGGCTTTTAGCAAATGTTCGTGCGGCTTCTAGCACTTGTTCATGTGTCCACTAACCCTTGTCGTTTTTCTATCAGCACTGATTGTGTTCTCACTAGCCTGCTAGAGCACTTCTTATGATGCCTTTTTTAAAAAAGCATTTTTTGTAATTTTTCCTTTTGCTTTTTTGAAGTTAACCTTTTTATTTCTAGCAAAATAAAAAAGCAAAAGCAAGAGAAATATTTTCGTGTTACTGCTTTTTGTGTGGCTATTTATTTTATTACTGTTAGCTGCTTAAAAAGCATGTGGCAAAAATTTTAATACTTAAAAATGCTGAATGGATTTTTTTAATAAAATTAAAAGCAAGACTGTGGCTGTTGCTAGAAAATTTGAAATTTGTAGAAGCAGTAGGAAAAGCAAACTTAAAAAGCCTTAGCAAATCATTGCTTTTAAACACTGGCAAAAATCTAAAAATATTGGCAAAATTTATGAAAAAAACCTTTCAGAGCCAAATTGAGATTTAAATGAAGGCTTAAAATGTTACATCGTCATTATAGTTTGGAAAATGGAATGGGAATAGTTAAAGGATGGTATAATCCTTAGTTAATTGATATCATTATCTGAAAATAAAGGCAATTTGAAAAGAAATTAGAAAAAATCTGTCACAAAAATTAGACATCGCCTAGAATATTTGCAAAATTTTCTGCAATTATTCGTATGTTCGGCGAGATTTTTAGAAAAGGTATGATGTTCGCAATACGGAAAGTGCAATTCAATATTTCCAGAATTGTTTCTCTGTAATATAATGCACAGTGGGGCAGAATCGAAATTTTTTGGAAATAAATCTGTAACTTCTGATCGGCTGGTTGGATTTGCATGAAATTTGGTATAGGCATAGCAGAGGAGTGTACAATGTTAAGTTTCGCCTGTGGTAAAGTTGGTCACGTTAAGTTGGTATGTATAAAGAATAGAATAAAACAAAACAAACAAAATACAAACAATTATACATCAAATGCGGTTGATTCTTATACAACATCATCCGAAGAGCATTACGGCATTAATAACATTATAGATATATATATAATAAACATTCAATTTCATCGTTAGATTCACACAAGTTTTTCACAAATGTTTTAATCGAAGGGAAGACCCAGTCATTCGAAGTAGACTCTGGTGCTGGCTTTACGCACATTCCTGAAAATGATTTAAAAAAATTAAACATCAACAAATCTATCAACAAAACAAATGTCGTTTTTAGAGCATACACTGGAGATATTTTCAAGCACTTAGGAGTTGTCAATGTGAACGTTGAATATCAGTACACAAAATCAAATGAGGATATGTACGTTGTATCCAAAGAGCAGTCTGCCTTACAAGATGACTACCCCTGCGAGGGGTATAAAATGTTGTTAAAAAAAAATGTCCGAGATGTCTGAGAAGAAAGCATGCCACGCGTACCCGGTAAGGGGCTTCATAATCTCCGGGGACCCTACTCCCACGGCGGCGGTAACAGGCTGTGGTGAGTCGAATGCGACTGTAACCCAAACTAGTCAGGTGATAACATCGGGCTCGGCTAGTTTGCATGCTACTGATGTTGCAGTTTGCAGGCCTGTCAAACCCAAGCTTGCAGACTGTAGAACCAAAGCAACCCGACCAGAAGGCGGTTGTTCTACGAAAAGCAGTGAGGTGCCTCTGAACTTCGCACCAAGTACCTCCAAGTCGACAATACGTCGGTTAAAACCCCTGATTCGGGTGCTGCCAAGGAGGGAACGACTAAGTCGTCCCACAAGGCAGCTTCCCATGTGCCAGTTGTGCAGAAGGGACCAGTGACGGAATCCTCCTGTCCCTTGCTCGCACCTCCCCCAGCCAGAACAGGCGTAAATATGAACCCCAGGCACAAAACACCTGCTCGACGGGCCTCAACCACAAGGCGCTCCGCCTTATGTTTTATTGAGCAATTAGGCTCTAAAAGGGTCGAAGACCTCACCAAGGAGCAAAAAGCCTCCTTGGAATGGGCTAAAGCCCACATTGCTAGCCTCAATGAGGCCCCTCCTTCTGTCTCGACTGGGGCAGTGCCTAAACGGCAACGTTCAGAGGAGGAGGCCAATGGTCAGGGTCAGCAACCAGGGACTAAACGTCCCAAGCCCGCACAAACGGCGATAAACAGGTCTTTCAGCGAGGTGGCTAAAAATCATCTCGCCAGAGCTGTTATCGATCGCAGTGTTAGTGATGGAGCCATTTCCCATCAAAGATGGGATCTGGTTAAACAGAAACTTTTGGGTGTGTTCTGGAAGATCCTCAAGGATAATCCAGGACCACCTCCTCAATGCGATGACATTGGCCGGTACCAAGGTCACGTTAAGTTAATGGCTTGCGTAGACGAACGCTCAGCGTCTCTACTAAAACTCGCTGTTAACGAAATAGGAGAGGTATGGGAAGGCGCTAGGCTGGATGTAGTACCTGTGAGCGAAATACCCCGCAGGCCTAGATCCATCGCCGTCATTCCTGCCGAACCATCGGATCCCGAGGAAATCCTCAGGATCCTTCAGTGTTGTAATCCTCACCTTCCGACACATGATTGGAAAGTTGTGAAGGTTACAGCTCCTGAAGGGTCATCGAGGAAGGCGATTGTTGTCCTAAACCAGGACTCTTTGGAGCCACTGCGAGAGAAACAGGGAAAGGTGTACTATGGCTTTAGTACTATCTTTCTCCGGGTCTACCGCAGTGACAACAAAGGCAATCCCGCTCCTACGGTTGCTGCTGCCGTACAGTCCACAGATTGTACTGTAGTTGTTGATAAGGCTAGTTCGTGCGACAAAGAGGACACAAACTCTCTCACAGAGATGGTAGGTGGACTCTCTGTCTACACGGACGAAGCTAGTGACGAGGACGTGCTTCTGGAATCTGACCAGGAGGACGTCAACGTCACGATCATCGACAACACTGAAGATGGGGAGGGTGACGCAGATCAACCTCCACCATTCTAAAGCAGCGTCCGCTGCACTGCTCCTCCGGGTTACCAACAATAAGGAGGAGCTCATAATGGTCCAGGAACCATGGATCCACCAGGACCGGGTTTGTGGACTAAAAATGAAAGGCTATAAGCTACTGTTTGCCAAAGGAACAGGTAACAATAGAATTAGATCTTGTATCCTGGCTAAAACATCTCTGAATATCTTCATCTTGTCTGATTTTAGTGATGAAGATACAGTCACCGCGGCTTGGGAAACACCAGTAGGCACTATATGGGTGATCTCGAGCTACATGGCTCACGACCACGGTGAATCTCCGCCTAACGAGTTAGTCAAGAGGGCGGTCAATATGGCGAACAGCATCAACACACCAATCATCATTTGTGCTGACGCTAATGCACACATTATTTGGGGTAGTACTAATACCAACTCAAGAGGTGAGTGTCTACTTGATTACATTCTGAGTAGTAATTTAGAAGTAGTTAATATTGGCTCTGAGCCTACCTTTATTGTTGCAAATAGAATGGAAGTTCTTGACTTAACGTTGATTAGTTCTAAACATTGCAGTCTAATTAGAGACTGGAAAGTCTCTGATGACTGTTCCTTTTCTGATCATAGATATATTGTATTTGAAATTGGGGTTGCGGAATCTTCGCCTCCCCCTATTCTTAACAGAAGGAAGACGAATTGGGAGCTCCAACATCGGGTGCTCTCAGTTCATCTTGCTAATCCTCCTACAGTTACTGATAGTAGGGAAATTGAGAATGCAGTGAACTTTCTGACAAAATCCATACGATCTGCTACGAATGTTGCCTGTAAACCCGGCATACGCAGGGGAAAGGATAAACCATCATGGTGGAATCCAGAGATTGCACGAACTAGAAGTGCATGTCGTAAATTGTTCAACATGGCCAAAAGATCAGGAGACTGGTCGGCCTACAAAACTTCAATTAATAGATTCAAAAATTTGATAAGGAATGCGAAAAGGAAGGCGTGGAGGACTTTCTGCAATAGTGTCGAAACTTCCTCTGAAACCAACCGACTACGTAAGATTCTGTCAGCCACCACGGCTGTACCCAGCTACATACAGAAACCTTGTGGTAGGTGGACGGTGGATAGTCGTGAAACCCTTGATGTTTTACTCGACGCTCACTTCCCAGGTAGCCTTCCTGTTTCTCATGCTGATCAGGAGGTGGCACATACTCAATCGGAAAGCAACGTAGCGATCGACATTGATGATCACAAACTGCGCTGGGCGATTGATAGTTTCGATCCGTTCAAATCACCGGGTCTGGATGGTATTATACCCGCAGACCAACTGAGGAACATTGATCTGAAGATACCTATGCTATTTATAGGGCATGCTTGAAATGGTCATACATTCCGACTTGCTGGACTTTGTGCAAGGTAGTTTTCATACCCAAGGGTGGCAAACCCTCCCACACTAAACCGAAGGAATTCAGGCCGATTAGTCTGGTCTCCTTTCTACTCAAGACTCTGGAAAGGGTCATTGATATACACTTGAGAATGACTATACCAGTTGAGCTTCTCTCTAATTCGCAACATGCCTATACGAAAGGTAAATCTGTGGAAACCGCTCTGCATTCATTGGTCGATAATATAGAAAGGTCATTAATGTTTGGAGAGTACTCAATGGTTGCCTTCTTGGATATAGAAGGAGCTTTTAATAACGTTGAACCCGAATCAATAGTTCAGGCTATGCTGGATTTGGGTATCGACCGTGACTTATGCAGCTTTATCGATAAACTGCTCAGGAACAGGATAATTTGTTCTACCATGGGTGCCACCAGTGTTAGCCGTTTGGCTAACAGAGGCACACCTCAGAGAGGGGTTCTTTCTCCTCTTCTATGGAATCTAACCATTAATACTCTATTGCGGAAACTCGACAATATGATGATAAAATGCGTCGCATATGCTGATGAAGTTGCGGTTGCTGTATCTGGCAAACATGTGGCAACACTATCTCAACGCATGGAAGCTGCTCTGAGGACCTTAAGTGAATGGAGCGTCTCTTGCGGTCTCAGTGTGAATCCAGTCAAAACGGAGCTGGTGCTCTTTACTAGGAAATATAAGGTTGAGGAATTTAAACCTCCTAAACTTAACGGCACTATACTGAAATTCTCGGAGAGTGCTAAATACCTGGGGATTATTCTTGATAGGAAGCTATCTTGGAGTCTAAATATTCGGGCGAGAGCTGATAAGGCCTTAATGGCTACCTATATCTGCAAAAAGGCCATTGGTCGCAACTGGGGCCTAAAGCCCAGTGGTATCCGATGGATATATGAGGCAGTGGTCAAACCAATACTCTTTTATGGTGCTGTGGTATGGTGGGAAGCGATGGAGAGGGAAACTCATCGTAATATTGTCATGAAGGTGCTCAGGTCGATAGCCATCCTTATTACGGGTGCGCTGCGCACCACGCCGACTCGGGCCCTCTTCACTATACTCAACTGGTTACCAGTTGACTTGCTGGCTAGACAAATAGCCCTTAGTGCTGCGGTTAAGCCTAATATAGGCTGTCCATGGTTTAGACGCGACTATGGTCATGCTCGCATTTTGAACTACACCGAGTGTATTCGTGATGATGTTGATTACTGTACTCCGAAACCATTCTTTGGTTGTCAGTTTTCTACTTCTCTTCTTGTAGGCGATATATGGCACCCTGAAAGCTACTCATCTGTTGTGAGAATCTTCACCGATGGATCGAAACGGATGGGGAGAGTTGGGGGTGGTTTCTATATTGAGGATTATGGTATTAGGGTACCTTTCAGACTGCCGAATGAATGCAGTATTATTCAGGCGGAGATTTCCGCTATTAAACGGGCCGCTAACTGGGTGAGGTATTATAAAATATCGGGAGATATTTGTATTTTTACTGACAGCAAGGCAGCCATAAGATCTTTAGCAAGTGTCTATACGACATCAAGGTTAACTACAGAATGCCGGGTGTCTCTTAATGAGATAACGAGACATTCGAATGTTAGGCTAGTTTGGATCCGGGGTCACAGTAACTGTCCCGGTAATCATATTGCGGATGAGACTGCCAAGAGGGGTGCTAGTCTCGGCGATGAGATGATTGACCATCTTGTTGGCATTCCTTTGACGCAGTGTAAACTGCTAATACGGCAGGAGTTTTTCGATATTGCACAGCACATGTGGGAACGTGAATCCACATGTCGTGTAGCTAGAATTATTTGGCCCAGGTATGATGTGTCTAGGACGAATTCTATATTTGCGCTATCTCGGTCTCAGTTAAGATTAGTTACCTCTATAGTTACGGGACACTGTGTCTTGGGCACCCATGCCAGGAGACTGGGTCTTCCATTTAACGACTATTGCAGGAGTTGCAATGATGAGACGGAAGAGGAAACGGTTTTTCATCTTCTCTGTGACTGTCCAGCTTTATCGGATCTTAGATCGAACCTGTTAGGATCTAGCGTCCTTAATTTGGGTGACTTGTCGAATATTAATCCCAGGTCACTATACTCCTTCCTTTCAGGAACGGGATGAGACAACAACACTGCAGGATTAACATTGTTTTCCTGTCATAGGGTAACACAACGGTACCAGACATTGATGGACCCAAGTGAGATGTCTCGGAGAGACACTGCCCAAGGAACCTAACCTAACCTACTAGGTCGCGTTTGGATACGTCATTTAAACATGAATCTAACGGAAATCGATCATCATAAAAATTTAGAGCAAAACAAAAACATAAATTCGATTACAGAAATAGAAAGCAAATATCCAGAAATTTTTCAAGAAAATATGGGATGCATCCCTAACCTAGTTTGCAATTTAAAGCTTCAAGAAGGGGCGAAACCGGTTTTTCTCAAGGTAAGGCAGGTAGCGTTTGCGCTTCGAGAAAAAGTAGAGCAAGAGCTTGACAATATGGAAAGGGATGGCATAATAACAAAAATAAACACAAGCAATTGGGGGTCGCCATTAGTCGTAATTCCAAAGCCTGATTGAATCGTTCGGTTATGCGTCGATTATAAGGTCGGTGTCAACCCTCAATTGCAATCTGCTCACTATCCAATAAAAAAATTCGATGAAATCTTCAACAACTTAAAAAATTCTAAGTTCTTTTGCAAATTGGATTCATATAAAGCATATCTTCATGTTAAGGTCGACACAGAAAGTAGTTTAGTACAGGCCATCTCAACACACAGAGGTACATATCAATTGAACCGATTATCGTTCGGAATCAAATCAGCCCCAAGCAAATTTAATCGTATTATCGATCAGATTTTACAAGGTCTTGACGGAACAGTCTCATACTTTGACGATATTGTAATCCATGGCTCAACGTTAAAAGAACGCGAAAGTCGTCTAATAAATTGCCTTGAAAGATTAAACGAATACCGGTTACATTTAAACAAAGACAAATGCGAATATTTTAAAGAAAAAATAAATTACCTCGGATACGTTGTTAGTTATAACAAAATAGCAAAAAATAAAACTCCAGCGATGACTTCTGGCAGACTTTTAAGATATGCATTATTCCTGCAGGGGTTTAACTATATCGAAAAGCTGATGATATTGTAAATGTAGATTGTCTATCCAGAGCACCTATAAAGGAAGCACCAAATTTCGAACATTTTATTGATGAGGAAGTAAGAGTAATTCAAGAGCAACTCGTAAATCCAATTTCAACATATTCAGTTACAGCAATTACAAGTTAAACAAAGTTAAAGAAAGATTTAGATAACGCTGACTCTGATTATTCAATTCAAAATGGTATAATTTTCAAAGCAAACCGTGTCGTGATACCAGCAAAACTGCGCACAGAAATTTTGAATGAATTGCACCATACCCACATTGGCATCGTAAAGATGAAACAGTGATATTGAGCAAATTGTGCAGTCATGTTCCAGCTGCGCTAAAATAAAAAATAGCCCACCAAAAGTTCCAGTTCATAGTTGGGAGGAGCCCGATGAAAATTTTCAAAGAGTCCACATAGACTATGCAGGCCTTTTTAAAACCATTACTTTTTAGTGCTGGTGGATGCAAAATCGAAATGGCCTGAAATCAGACTACAACGAGATGCCCCAAACTCCGAAAAAACAATAACGTTGCTACAAGACATATTTTTTACTCATGGTCTCCCAGAAGTGATGGTCTCAGACAATGCTACTATTTTTCAAAGCGACACATTTAAAAGTTATTGTATAAATAATGGTATAATACAGAAATTTATAGCCCCAGGACACCCCGCAACAAACGGATTAGCAGAACGCTACGTGCAAATATTAAAAAGAAAATTAAAAGCTATGGAAGAGGACAATTCACCGCTCAATATCAAGGTGCAAGAAATTCTTCTCCATCTCAGTTGTACCTGGGTCGAGACCTTAAAATTAAACTTGATGCTATCCGCCCAATTCAACATCAAAAAGCTATAGTTTCGTTGCCAGTTTAGCGTGGGAGATAGGGTTCAAGTACGATGGTATGAAAAAAATAAATTATTATGGAAATATGGAACAATTAAAACCAAGTTTGGTCGGCTTCATTACCAAGTGGAGCTTGAAATCGGATATAGATAAACCTAAAAAGTCTGTTTTCGTTGCTGAACCTCCGGGACCACATAAATCAAAAATTTAGGAAATACTAATTCAACGTCCATCTACCAACCAACTAATTATACCACAAGCGGAACCTGAAGGGCAGCATAATGACTCCATAAAGAAGTCGAGTCGTTCCAGAAAACAGCCTGTCCGTTTTGAGGACCATGTTCTATAGTAGCGTGGGAGATTGTAGTGTACTTTCTCAATAATAATATATGGCAATCATGTATATGTCATCAATCATGCATATGTTATCACTTATTATCTTTACTCTTGTATTACTCCTTTTTTTTTTCTTTCCTTTTTTCTTTTTTGTACAAAGCACACGTTTTTTTAGTTACACGTTATAGTTTAATAAAGTAATTTTTATTATTAAAAATAAGCAAATCAATGCGTGTTTTACTTTCAATACACAACACTAAGCAATGTAATTTAGATGAAAAAAATCGAGTTTATATTTTTTCTGATTTTTGCAATTAAAGTAAAATTTTTGTAAAAAGCGCATTTTTGAGAAACTCTAAATATTTTATCTGTAATAAAATCTTTTTATTAAAGATATCTTAACGAAATTTTCGGTGGATATAGACTTTACTGCACAAAATTAGAAAGTGAAAAAACCTTTAAAATCTTTCTAAAAGGAATCCCACAATTCCCAAAAAACGCCGAAAATTCCAAAAATGGATTTTTTAAAATTTTCGGTATAAAATCCACATTTTTCCGAAGTCCCGTAGATTTTAATTGAAAACTTTTAACATAACACAGATTCTTAAACTGCGTGCTTTGGGATTTGAGAAAATATAGGCTAAAATCAAAACTTTCATAAAAAATGGGTCGAATTCGGAAGGGTGTGTACCTAGACCATAGGAGTTATTGGGCTTGATTTTTATTTTAAAGTCTTCACAGAGAAGACTTTCAGAAAAATATAAAATTGTTATATGTTGTTAAAGAAAATTTAATTTTAGAGAAAAAAGAGTGAAGATACTTTTTCGGCCAAAAAAACACAAAAAGTCGTAATTTTTGCAATTTTCAAATTCAAAATCGCTTATTTTTGGACTCAGTAAAGATATCGACTTAAATTTTTTTATTCAATAAATAAAGAAAAAACAAGTGAAATCGGTCGGAAATACTAGGATATAAATGAAAAAAACTGAAATAGGACTTGCAAGCATGTTTTTTGTAGATTTTATCAGTGCCTACAATAATGTATAAAAAGATTCGAAATTGGACGAGAAACAAAAAACAAAAATTTAGATATCAGAGGTACCCAATTTTGAGCCCCTTTAGCTCCGCCCATGAGGGATCTGTTCGGTCCCCCTTCCAAACTTAACATTGTACACTCCTCTGCTATGCCCCACTGTGTAATGTAAGATTTCTAAGTATTACCAGACTACATTATTGTTGATTTTACTTTTGTATTGAATTTTCTATGTAATTAAAATAAATCAAATTTTTGTTGTTAAATTTGTTTCTAAAATCGCGAGTTTTGCTACAGAAAAACCATTATAGAACAAATGTACTTTTTATAATGAGAATATCATAATACCATCTAAAAATCATACTTTCTCGCTAATTTTATAACAGATTTTCGCTCATTTCTATTTCAAATGTATTATTTTTATAAAGGGGATTCTTTTTATTGAAGATTACATAGTCTTTTATCTACTTCCATGATCTAGTGCAAATTTTATTGATGATGTACCATTTTAAACCTTCATTTAAATCTCAATTTGGTCCTGAAAGATTTTTTTCATAATTTTTGACAATATTTTTAGATTTTTGCGGCTTATTAAGTTAAGTTTGTATCAAGTGATTTTATACTATCTTAACGCCAAGAATTTGGACCATCTTTTGGCAATGTTAAGCGTAAATAATTTTTTTAAGCTGTGTAAATGATTTTGAAGTATAAAATATGTGTGTAAATACTTTTGAAATAAAAAATGCATACGAATTTTTCTTCTAATATCTGAAATTACCACAATTTACTGTACATCATATTGACTTTTTTTGGAAAATTTATGAAATAAATATGGATGTAATAATTTTTAATTACATATATTTGTTCTGGAATCATCAACTTAAATGGCCATGTAGCATCCTATTCCAATCAACGTAGAAAATTGAAATTTGGCAAATATGTTCTAAATTATGTGCCCTTTCATAATTTTATGTACGTTTAAATGTACGATATACTTTGGTTTTTTTTTTTTTCATACAATGTTGGACCACCCTATTGTACATATTATCACCGAAAATGCAAAACAACGTAACATCACTTTTCATAACTTTACAGGAGACACAAAAATCTTTCTATAATCTAAACAAATTGTCCTGCAAAGAAGATTTTTGGGTTATTATATCCTTAAATATTGCATAATATATTATTGTTGAATATTTTTATTTTTATTAAATATTTTTTAAGGTAAGTGGTTTACGTTTTTCAAGATTTCAATTTTCTGAAGCCAAAAAAACGTAACATCAATACAAATTTTTGAAAAATTATAATTAAAAAGATTTCTGATTACCTTTACTCCAAAATTTATATAATCGTTATTTTTTGAGCTATTTGTCTGAAAACTTATGGTTACACGTATTTTGGAAAAATAAGCTATATTTCATCAAAATTACAAATTTGAAATTTTTGATGTTACGTTATTTTGCATTTTCGGTGATAATATGTCTGTAGATATATTTATTTTACTTACTTTTGCAACAGGATCAAAGAAATTTCTTCCAACTAATTGCAATTGAAGTCCTTCCATTGCACGACGTAAAATTAAATTTAATACTTGTATTTGTTGCGCATCCGAAACATCAACAATGCCGACATGCTTGATTTTTATTTGTATTGTTTCGCCTTCACGATTTTTTGTTAAAAGTTCTTTTTGGCTATTTTCAGCTTGATCCATAAAAAAATTTGTACAAAATAGCAATGTACCATCAAATATGTATCCGCCAAATAGATCTTTATGTTGAGCTAAATAAGCCCGACGAAGACGAATCATATCAACTTCAGGACTGAAATCTACTCGATACTGATGAATGGACCACTTTGGTTTTTTAAGTATACGAAAGTAATTTGTCTGCACCGACACTTTATCGCCAATTGTACCGCATTTTGTTGCCAGATCATGTGGACGTGAGTGAACAAGCTCTGCAATTACTCGTTTTCCACGAACAACACCACGATTGTCCTCTGTTCCAACGGCTGTTCGATAAAGAAAACAAATTTAATAAAAGAGTTCGTTTTTATTTACGTTGAAACTATTAGCTTAAAAACTAAAAAAAAAAAAACGAGAAAAAAGATTAGTCGGTCAAGCCCTACAATACCCTACACCATTGTGTACATCAAAATTCGGGAAGGGGTCTTTAATTAGACTTGGGGCCAATTGTGTACCGATACTCATATTAACTGTAAAATAAAACTTACGACACTAACATTTATATGAATTTATTCACTTTTGGGTGATTCCCAAAAGAGGGCATTATATGGGAGGTATGGTAAATTATGGACCGATCTTCGTAAAATTTGGCACTATCATTTATATTTATATAAAACTTATTTGTGTCGAATATTAACTTGATACTAACATATTAATGGGATTTATGCCGGTTAAAGTTTTCTGAAAGTTTTCTGAAAAGGGGTTTATGTGGGAGCTATGGTCAATTATGGACCGATTTTCTTGAAAGTCGGCACACAGATATTGACTTATACGGAACTTATATGTGCCAAATTTCATTAAAATATTACCATATTTAAGGGATTTATGATCCCTTATAGTAATATTTAACACCCACCTATAGTGGTGTAGGGTATAAATACATATTTAAGATAGTGTTTGGTATATTCAAAATCCTATCTTAGATATTTATTAAAATGCGATTTTCATGCCATTATATTCGCTATAATGACCCTCATATATGGTGTAAATTCTATTAATCCTACTAAAACTAAGGCTAACAATTTTTTTGTGTAACTATGTAGTATCACGGCCTAATATTTATATTTTTGGTGTAACTATTCAATACGTTGATAATTTGAAGTGTCTTGTAACTTATTTAGATAAGAAACTGAGTTTTGATCGACATGTTAGTCATATTTCTAGTAAAGTTTTCATCATCTAGAGAAGGTTATATTCAATTAGTTCCTATATGCCTAAATTTTTTAAAAGACGGGTAGCTTCTTATGCACTTTTTATGTCGCTTATCAATTACTGTATTGAAATTATTGCGGGTTCTAACAATAATACTCTGACTAGACCTGAGAGAATATATAATAGAATCTTGAGATTTGAGTATAATTTGAAAATGCATGATCATGTTACTAATTCTGCTATTCACTTATTTATTTCCTGTTCTGCTAATTATAAGAAAAAACTTTTTATATTTTTAAATTTTAGCGGGACTACAATTTCTTAATTAGTCTATTTAATTTAATTTATTTATTGACAAAATATGTAATATAAAGCCTTATTGGCCAAAACTACATAACAGCAAAAATAAAACCTGAGATCTATTAAACTAAATATTAGAGTCCGACCAAACGCACTTTTTCAAACCGAACCCGTACCCAAACCCAAACTTCGGTAAATTTTGCAAACTTCGGCCGAACCCGAAGTTATTGTTATAGGACCTAAAAAGTGCAAAAAAAAAAAACTTAATATTAATAAAAATGCGGGGAGGTACTTTCTAAACCCATATAAATGAAATAGAATTTGAAAATGTATAGCGTCCATTCCATGAATGATTTATAAAAAATGCCAATTTTTTTACGCAGGGTCATCAGATTTTGTTCATATTTGATACGCGTATAATCTATGGAGCTATTTAAATATCTCCATTTTATTTTATTTTTTTTGTTTTTTTTAATTTTAAAAAATTCGAGAATTTATTCACGATTTGGATTTTCCGAAAAGTTTTATTGATCAAAAAACTAGTATAAAGTTTATTACGATAAATGTAATGATATTGTATGAATCAAAAATATTTTTTTTTTTTTTTTTTTGAAATTGATGCACTAACGAAAAGAATGCAATTATCGGATGCATTTTTAAGAAATTTTTACCCTTTTGATTTCAAATAATTTTGCTTAATATTGAATACAAATATGTTTACATTATATACAGTGGTTGTCAGCTTATTTGATGCAAGCAAAATAAAAATATTAAAATACCTCTAACTCTTAAATTATTTTCTATTCCAGAAAATTTTTAAAACTCAGTTATTTAAAAAAGTGTTTTTTACCAAAATCATAAATTTATTTATTTCATATTATATATTAACGTAAAAAAAATAAGAAAAACAAAAAAAGTCAAATTCACAGGAAGCAGCTTATTTGATGCAAGGTATTGCAAATAAAAAAATTTGTACTTTTGTTATTTTTTTTAATGTAAATTTTTATAAAAATTAGTATTTAGTGTTATTAGAGGGAACCAGTTTTTTTGTGGTTTTTATTTTTTGGACTTATGAAAGGCTTCTTCTGTGGTACTCGACCATGAAAGTCATGTGATCAAAAACATAATATTATCTTGCGAAAGATAATATTATAAAAGAGTTATTTTTTTTAAGAGCCTATAATGCCCATTAATGAGTTTTTTGTTTCTCTTTAATATTATAATTACTTTATGAGTTATAGCGATTTTACTTTTTCAGAATTGCTTGCATCAAATAAGCTGACAACCACTGTAAAACATTAGCACTTTATCTGGGTCAAATAGGTTTTCTACCGCAAAAAACAAATTATGAAATATTATGATTAAAATTAATTTTTAAATATGAAAAAATTTGAAGAAATATTAAATTTTTTTTTTAATAGTGAACCATTTTGTCCCAGAACAATTTATATTGCAATTTTTAGCAAACATAATAATTTTTTTTATATGAGAAGAGAAAAATTGAAAGGGTAGACATTTTTTAAAAATATATTTGCATTATAAATGCATTTTTAAATGATAACATTATTTTTAAATTACTACATTTATAGTTGACATATTCTTCTTAAATATGCAATTTAAATCATTAAAATCCGTTAACAACTTTTAGAGATATTGGTGTTTTGTGATTTTTTTCACTTTTCGAAAAATAGAAATCGCGAATAAATTCGCGAATTAGTCAAAATTAAAAAAAAAAATAAAAATGGAGATATTTAAATAGCTCCATAGAGTATGCGCATGCCATATATTATTAAAATTGGAAGACATACAAAATATTTTTTGGCGTTCTTTCGTGGAATAGACGATAGACATTTGCATTTTGAGAAGTTAAAGTTGTAGCCAAATAAATTTAATTTTCTTTATTAAACTCATTTTCATTTTTCTTTGTGTTTTTTCGTACTTTTGATTATTATAATTGCAGTTGTACTGTTTTTATGCTTTTGGTGATACAAATACATGTTAAATTCAGATTTAATAAAAAGTTCGGTGTTCAGTAAAGTTCGACCAAAAAAATTGCCGAACCACGAACACCCACCGAACATCACTTTTTACCGAACACCGTAGCCGAACCCGAACGTTCGGTCGAACACTAAAAATTAGTTTCTATTGTAAATTTTTATTTTTAGATGCAATTGATGAATGCGGCCACATATACATGGAAAAAATGTATACTTTATAGTAATTAAAAGGATTGATGAATTCAAGTCAAAAAGGATTTTGAAGATTGGCTGGTAAAATATGTTTTCTATATATTCAGCCCTATCGTGAATAACAAGTGGAATTTTTGTTCCCATGAAATTTTTATTCCCCTCGAAGGAAAAAATGCTATCATGAATGTAAAAAAAGAAGGAAATTAAAAAAAAATATAAATCAAAGAAAAAAAACAGCAAAATATTTAGTATTGGATTGATAGCAACATTAGTTTATTGTACTATTTAATTTTTATGTAGCAAAATAATTCGGCTAATTTCCAACAAAAAAAAATAAAAATAAATAATTATAACAAATTAAAGTGTACAATATGTTCAGAATTGGAACAATAATTTTATTTTATGTTGAACAATATATCAGTTTGTCTTATTAACGGATCGTGCCATTAAAATAAATTTTGTAAACTTTAATATCCGAATTATAAGAAGATCTACTTACATTTTCTGTTCCCAAGCATATACTTTTTATACCTAACATCAAAAACGTAGGGGTATATCAATTTTGTCATTCCGTGTGTAACAAGTCGAAAAAATCACTTAAGACCCTTTAAAGTATATATTTTCTGGGTCCTAGTTAGATTCTGAGTTGATCAAGCTACAGTATCAGACAAAACATTTGCAACTAACAGTCATAATACAAGATTTGGTTCGTAAAATTAGAATCTCTCCAGTATTTAAACTTGGTTTTGTGAGTTCATGTTTCTTATTATGTCAGTAATAGTGTTTATAAAAAACCGACTTTTCAAAGAACCGGTTTGACGGTTAACCGAAAATTGGGTAAAATTAAAAAACCGGTTTTTCGGTTAACCGTCTACTAAAAAACCGGTTAAACCGGTTAACCGACATTTAAATAATTGCTCTAATTTGAAGCTTAATAAAAATATTTTTGGTTAAAAAAAGTGTTTTTCAACTTATTGGTTTAACCATGCACCAAATAATAAACAGAGCACTGCAGTGTTCTTTATAAATTCCTATTGATTTACATCGAAATTTTATAATCCTTTTTTTTTAGCCTTTAGGCTAGATTTAATATAATTTATAAAAAACAACTTTTATGGCATCTTTTAGCACAGCTTTTGAAGCTTAATAATGATCTAAAATTATTCTATAAAGTATTTTTTCAGTTTTATTTTTAATTTTTGTAGCTGAAAATTAAAATTAAATTATCGAAATTTGACAAAAAGGAACCTTTAGACCTAGGATAATGTGCTTTATATTATGATTTATATTCACCGCATTTTAAGTTTTTCTCTCAAGGAAAAGTTTATATAATTTTTATAAAAAAAAAAATATATCTGCATAAAATTGGAAAAATAAATAGCATTTTTTTTTCTAAAAAGAGATTTGTTTTTAATTTTTAGATGATTATTAATCATTTAGAAGATTATTAATCAAGTACATTTTCTGCACTTATTTAGTTCTACTTTTGAAGTCTTTATTCTTGTTATCCTATATAAAATCTTATTTTTATCTTAAGCTATACATTAGTAGGTGTAATGTTACATAAGTATTTTCTTCTTTTGGAAAATTTCATTCGCATGAAATTAAAGTTTTTGTAAATGGAATGCTTAATTATCTATCTGAGTTATTTATACATACAGTTTTAAAATATATATCTGAGTTATTTATACATACAGTTTTAAAATAAATTTAACTTCAAACAAGTAAATATATCACCTGGCTACTTGTTAACTCAAACAGCAAACATTTTTAATAGTTTAAAAATATTTTCTTATATTTTAAATTCAGAAAAAAACAACTAAAGGACGAAATTTTGTGATATTTTTAGCAAATTTTTGAAACCGGTTAACCGACACAGAAAAACCGGGTAAACCGGTTAACCGAAATTGAATATTTCAAATTAACCGGTTCGCAAATAACCGAAATTTGAAGAAAAATCCGGTTTTTCGGTTAACCGTTTAACCGGTTTATAAACACTAGTCAGTAATCACTTAATACATTTTTTAGGTTCAGTTATAGCTAAGTGCTATTTTTGTAGTGTGGTATGTGAATCGACTTATTATTTTCATCCGACAAAACTAACGCAACTCTTACAGTTTCTGTTGTCAATGTTTTGTTCCAATTCGTAGTTAATTGGTATAAAATCTCACTTTCCTTTAGTTGCAAAAATATTTTATTGAAAATACAAGTTTTACTAATTAGCCATAATTTCGATAAAGATGGCACCAGATTTACGACAACGTATTGTTGATGATTTCAATCAAGGAATTTCTCAAAAAAAAACTATCATATAAGGTTCATAAATCATCAGTTTCTCGAATTTTATCACGTTTTAAAAAAACTAAGTCTGTGGAGGTCATCAGCAAAGGCGGTCGGCCTCGAAAAACTGACACAAGAACCGATGCGTTAATTGTACGAAAGATTAAAAAATTTCCTTTTAAATCGGCTCCAACATTGGTTAAAGAATTAAATATTCCAGTAAGCGCAGGAACTGTTTCTCGACGTCTTATTAATGCTGATTTGTTAGCTTATCGGCCAGCTAAGAAGCCTCTTATATCTAAGAGTAATCAATTGAAACGACTACAATTTGCTCAAGAACATATTAGCTGGACAGTAAACCAATGGAAAAGCGTTCTTTTCAGTGACGA
Source organism: Protophormia terraenovae (assembly GCA_951394005.1). NCBI lineage: Eukaryota > Metazoa > Arthropoda > Insecta > Diptera > Calliphoridae > Protophormia > Protophormia terraenovae. Next base: position 72,018,277 of record OX596074.1, read on the forward strand.
ATCAAAATTCAATATTATCGCTAGTGATGGCATAACTCGTGTTAGAAGACCGAAAGGAAAACGAGTACAAAAAGAATTTTGTGTAAAGACCGTCAAACATGGAGGCGGCCATGTCATGGCCTGGGGATGTTTTTCTGCCAATGGTTTGGGCCCACTTCATCGAATTCAGGGAATAGTGGATAAATGGTCCTACAAAAACATCCTTGAGCAGGTTATGTTGCCATATGCTGAGTGGGAAATGCCTTTACGATGGACGTTTCAAGAAGACAATGATCCGAAACACACTTCGAAGGTAGTAAAAACTTGGTATAGGCAAAAAATATTAATGTAATGGAATGGCCACCTCAATCACCTGAACCCAATAGAAAATCTCTGGTCAATTGTAAAACAGCAGATTGATCGCAATAACGTTCAAAATGCTGACGAGTTTTTCAATCGGATTAAAAATGCGTGGTATGCTATTCCACAGGCTACTATTAATAATTTAATAGAATCGATGCTACGAAGATGCAAAGCCGTAATAGATAGTAAGGGTTTCGCTACGAAATATTAAGCAAACAAATATTTTACCGTGGAATATTTTTAAGTTGCAATTGTTTTGTCTTACTGAAGAAGTAACTATGTTTATTTTAAGTTTTAAAAATTATCTATTGAAGAAATTAAAATAATTTTTATTTAATATCGTAGATGATGTTCCATTTGTTTTGTAAGTGATATAAAAATTTGAATTTGTTTACCCCGTGTGTTTTATTTGAGCTAATTATCAAATCGCTATGCTAGTTGCAAATGTTTTGTCCGATACTGTATGTCCGTTTGTTGAAATCAGGATAGAACTCAACCAAGGGACAACCTAGGGGGACGAAATTTGGCTCAAATATTTATCTTATATAAGGTTTGTTTGGGCAAAATCGGTTAATATACAAAAAAGTTATGGACTAAATACTAGAAACACAGGGTGTCCGTTGTAGCCTCATCTGCTGATATCTCTTTAACAAAAGCATGTACGACAACGAAATTTTGTACAGATAGTTCGAGGGTCGATATAAACTTGGAAACCAAAAATGGGAGTGGTCCGCCCACTCTACCGCCCACCTCCCATATAAGGTGAAATGTCAACGAAATTTTTATTTTTATTATTTTTTGATTTATTGAAACATCATTAACCTAGCCTATTGGCCATAATCGATTACAAATTTCTACCTAATAATATGTTGTACAATTTTAAAAATATATAATGCAAAAACTGATTTAATAAAAAATTAAAGTAATAAACTTAACCATAATAATTATAATTAAAATGTTGGTTTTAAATAAAATTAACTACAGTTATATCACATTTATACGAATTTATATATAAAAAAATTATTAATATACAGTTCCATAAACAACAAAATATGTAAAAAATAAAAAGTTTTACCAAATCAAGTTATTTAAATCCAAACTAAGAAAAAAAACAGATAAGCACAATTGTGCAAGAAAATTAGAAAACCAGTAACAAAAACTAGTAGCTCTCAATTTCAAGAGTTAAACAAAACACATTAATAGTAAATAAGGTACTATTAATGCCTCAAACACAATAGGACGTAACAAAGAAATAATCAGCCAGGCAATAAAATTGGTGGATTAAAAGCCCAAACCCTAAGAAATAATAAGTACATCATAGATTACATAGGCATTCATCAGAAATATAAAACACATTTGCCGAACCAATTACAAGAAAAACAAGACTGATAGCATAGAAATACACATTCCCAAGGCAACTCAAAATCATTTAAAAGAAGAAATATCCAATACACTAGCGCAATACCCAAATATGATTACTATAAGTTACAAAAACAACAAATTTACAAAAGTAAAAAACACTTGTGAAATAGTGAAAATAACTACGGATCACAAGATCCATACCTATCTAACATTTATAACATCAATCCCATGTCGATATAATCTCAGCTACGTCAAATAAACATAATCGTACAAACACGGAATCATACACTAATGAATCGCCTAAAAAATTACAGCCATCGCCAGATCAAATCCATAAAAATAATCAATCACAATGCACAAAACATCAATTCACTAAAACATATACTGCCAATGAGAATTATGAAGATACATGTATCACCACTGAACAATGCTAATAAACACCCAACAAACCAAACAACAATTTACAGAATCTACATTTAACGACCACCAACCAGCTATTGACAAAAATTCATATTAAAAAAATCAACCACGAGAAAACATTTAAAAATTCATAACCAGAGGTCAAACCCAAGAAACAAACAAAACAATAGATGATGTAAATAGTGCTAATCAAAAAACAAGCAAGAAACTAAGCAAAATAAAACATAAGAAAACCAAAATAATAACACATGTCAACAATAAACAAATAAGAACAATAAACAGAATCAGTCTGTTAAAACAAAAACATGTGGCTGACAGCATTAACTGAATAATACGTCACAATCAACGAGAACAATATTTCACCCAAACAAACTGATGATACGACAAATTTTATGAAAATTACATACTGAAATAGACAATTTCCCCTAGCCCAAAAGATACTATCAAGAAATCAGAGTTGTATCTAAAGAAACCATCTGCCATAGCAAAAATCGCATATCAAGTAAAAAAAAATAGTAAATGCCAATAACCAGCACTAAATACAACATTCAGGAAACACGCATAAGACTACATATAGACTTCATTACAGTGGAAGAATAAACCAATCATATTCTGCAAGGAAAAACAATAACCCAAAGATACCGATGAAAAAAGGCAAACGACACACACACAATCAAAACCAAAAACAGCCAAACATAAAAAAACACAACACAAGTAGATATCATACTCTGCATTAACCAACTGCACATTAAATACAATAAAATCATCAAAAACAGACACAAAAAATAGGAAGAATTACCAGTGAAAGAAGATATAAGTTATACAAAGCTTGAGAAGACTAATAATAGGAAAATGAAAGACATACAATGAAAAGCCACAAAATACAAATGGATTAACCAGGTCGTCCTGCAAATTAGATACAACCTGTAAAAAAGCACAAGACGTAAACTGCAATAGCTAATCTTACTGAATCCCCTTTTAATTGCATTGTCCATCAAAAATCAATACAAATACCTCTACTTCTTGTCTCATAATAAACAAACACTTTCATAAAATAAATAAAACAAAATATGACCACCACGTCATTCAAACTAATGTGCAAACCATGCCAAAACATAATGCAAATTACCAAATGCCCACAAAATATTAATAAAGTAATCCTGATTGGAATCTTGATTGAGATTGAGTGAAAAACTGAACATCCACCAATAAAAATAAGCACAAAGGAATACTACATAGAAATATGGAAATTATATATATAGAAACCAACTAAGAACAACAAGGTAGCCCACACAATAAAACACTCACTAGATGCAAGACCAACACCATATCTAAGAAAAAAACCCTACTCTCCAAAAATATATCAAAAAAGTCTTCTGAAACTTACAAGAACTAACTATTTCCAGATAGCTCTACAAATAATTTCTTCTTATAAGTATCAGGAGAAAAATTAAACATTCTTAAAGAGACTGGTAATGTATTGTAAACCCTTGCTACTCTCACACAAAACGAGCGTTCCAATATAGGAATCAACCTTGGTATCTTCAGTTGTTTATCTCTAGTTGATTGATTGTGCTTCATCAGTTAGATAGGAATATATCAATTTACAAGCTGAACTATAAAATCCATAATATCTCTGCAGCTTTTTTATCAAAAGCAAATAATTTACCTATCAAATGCCTTCGCAATATCCAATGATAACAGTACACAACACCTTTACTGGAAATACTACTCCTAATGTTATCCGCCAGACCCAGAAGCAAGGACGTAGTGCTTCTATTACACCTAAATCCAGATTGACAATCATGAAGCAATTGATTATCTTCACTATGTTTCACTAGCTGATCCTTCATTAGATGTTCAACCATCTTTGACAAAATTGGCAATATCGAAATAGACCTAAATTAATCACTACCATTTTTCCTTATAGTAATAATTTTAGCAACCTTCCATTGTAATGAAAAACTAGATGTAGTCAAAATAGTATTAACCAAACGCAAAATATAATTACCAATAATTGGCATCAACAGCTTAAGAGATATGCCATCACTACCAATAGCACTCGATTTAATCCGATTAAACGCTTCCAACATTTCAAACACACTTACTGAGCGAAAGGAAAAACCATCATATGACATATCAGAAAAATTCACAACACCATCATCAACAATTTGATTGGAACCGAAAATATTATTTAAATTATCAGGATCATAATTCTCCAGATTGACTCCACCATTAACCACCCCATTGCTTCTTAATATTGACCAAATCTCTTTACTATTCTTACCATCAAAAATCAAACCATTTTGCCCTATTCCTACACCTGCAAAATGTCCTCCAATTTACATCAGTTCTATTGCACAAGTAAGCCTTATAAGCAAGATCTCTAAGTGACAAATAATAAAGAATCTCTGGCTCATTGATCCAGTCATCACCATGAATTTTCACAAACCGCCGTTTAATAGGAACAATATTGTTTTTAAAAATCGTCAACTGCTCATCCACATTATTCGTAGAATACATATCTCCGAAATTACAATCAGACATCATAGCTTCAATAGAATCAATATTAATCGCACTATAATCATAAAACTCATAAAAACTCCTGGCAACAGGCTGTGGAATCCTAAGCGAGACAAAAATGAATGCATGGCAAGTTATATCTGGACATTGAAATTGGCTAGACATTTTCACCAATTCAGATGAAACTAAAAACATATCCAACAATGAAGTTGAATTGTGATAAGCATCAAAATGTGTAGGCATAGAATTGTGAACTGAAGAAATATTCAATTCCACAAATATTACGTACTCTCAACGATTTATTCATATCAAATAAATTGTTATTGAAATCACCCATAATAACAACATCAGAGTATTGTACAAGAAAATCAGATAACTCACTTTCAAATGAATCAAAGTCACCATGAGTTTCATATCCCCTATAACAAGCTCAACAAATAAACATTCTACAATTCCATAACTCCTACTAACATAAACCACCTTATACTCTTAGAAACAAAGAGAGCAACACCAGCACCCCTACCACGTAACCAGAGATGTCAACAACACCAGTAGAAACCGTAGACTTCAACCAGGTTTCACAAGGAAACTACCATCCAAGAAACGTTTAATTTCTGCAAATTTAGAAGAATTTGGATTTAAATTAATACTTGTACAATTCAAGTGACTAACATTAAGATTACGATTTAGATTATATAAGCTTGACTTCAAATAACTGTTATCACTAGCAAAAAAACCAAGATTATCGCTAAATGGCATTTCAAAAATATCGGAAAAGTTAAATGCTTAAAAAACAATCAAAAGATTAATAATGAATACAAATATGTTAAGTGTAATCCCACAAGTAATAAGGGTCATCACTAACTCAATTTACATATTTAACCAAATCATATGTCATTTATTCCTAACAAAACCAGTAGTTTTTGACATCATTTAGTTTTAGATTGAAAAACTACATGAATTTCCAGTCTTTATTATATGCCAATTACACCAAACAGAAACTAGTAGTATTAGTTTAGTTTTCATTGAAAAACTGAATACAAATATGTTAAGTGTAATCCCGCAAGTAATAAGGGTCATCAATAACTCAATTTACATATTTAACCAAATCATGTAATATGTTATTTATACCTAACGAAACCAGTAGTTTTTGACATCATTTAGTTTTAGATTGAAAAACTACATGAATTTCCAGTCTTTATTATATGCCAATTACACCAAACAGAAAATAGTAGTATTAGTTTAGTTTTCATTGAAAAACTGCGCAAATTTCTTTATCATTTCTATACAACTCAAAAACCATTTTTATCTTGTTATTATTAAAAACCGAATAAAAACTACAAAAATAAATATTTATTATACAGCCTGTTTAGTTGTTTTCAAAATTAGCTTTTGTATATGATAAGAAAGAAAATTGTCAAATTTCTTAAACAATTTTTTTATGAAAATTATTTTTAAAATTTTGTTAAAAACGTTTTTAAAACAAAGGTTAATATAAATAAAAAATATAAAAAAAGTAAATAAATAAAAATACATCAACAAAAAAACTACACGAAGAGAATACAAGGTATATAAACGATTAAGTTTTTGAAATTAATTTTTCCAAAACCAGCTGGTAAAAAATTTTGGTATAAATGGCATATTAAAAAAATAAATAAAAACTACAAAAACAAATATTAATGGTATAAACTGCTTAAATGTTAAGTTTAAAAAATTTTCAGTGTAATTTATCCACAAAACCTTAAAAATAATAAAAAACAAAGAAAATCAATATTTATGAATCATTCTGCTCAAAGTGATTTCATTTGTTTTGTGTCCACTGTAAGTTTTTCATACATATAAAAGTAAAAAAAAAGGAAATAAAAATAAAAAAGAACTAAAAACAAAAATAACGAAAAAAAAACATGTAAATTGAGACCAATAATAAAAAAATAATCAATTGAGCTAAGCTAATAAATGAGATCAAATATAAAAATATACAATATATATAAGAAATAATATGAATTAATAAACTAAACAAATGAGCCTTTATAATTAGAAATACTACTAGGTGAGAGCGAACAATCATTTAACCCACCCAGCAACATAACACATTGTTCGTAAGGGAGTGATTTGGAGATACCATCATTCATTACAATACTAGCCTTGGGGATATCATAATTCCGAAATTTTGAAACGGCTGACAATCGGCTAATTCAGCATATTTCTCCTTAATCACTTTTAATCCAGATTCCAACTTTTCATTTAGCATCTTTTTGCTTTCCAACATTTTTTCTTTATTTCTTTTTCCAAAGAAGCAATTAGCGCCGCATTTCGAAGTTCATTTTGAATATCGCAGATCTTAGGCATACTAGTACAGTTACTACAGATGTACTTCAATACTTTATTTTTCAGTAATAAATCATACTGCTCAATAGTAATATTGCCACACTGGATGTGATAATAATTACCACAATAGGCACAACCAACACTTCTCTGTGTTTTTGTAATATTTTTGGTGCAATTTGGGCATTTTTAAACATCTGCATTTGGAGACATAATATAAATTCAAATGAACTGCAAACTCCAGCTCTGATATAAACAAACAGCTGCAGACAGGTGTCTCAAAATAAAGCAGTATAGTAAAACACCAAAGATAGAATGTAAAAGACGAATGAACAGGCAACTCACTCCAAATGAAATTAAACAGGTGGTAATATATTGAACTGCTCACCAAGGTACGGAAAAATTCGGATTACGAATTTAATTTTCAGTTTTTATTCGCTCTTTTTAATATAATTCGTAAATTTAAAAATAAAATTCACTTTTTGGATTAAATTTGTATTCTTTACTTTTTTTAATTTGAGTTACGAAAATAATCTAAAAAACTTTTTTAAATTTGTATTTATGTACATATGTGGAAGATCAGTATTTTACGATTACAAACGGTTCGGTCGCCACACATATGGTACAATGATGTGCGCAAAAAAGTGGTTGAAAAGTAGTAAAAAAAAAAAAGAGTTCGTTGTGTGCATGTACACTTATACATACATGCCCTGCCAGCAATTGGGTGATAGTTTTAACCATTATCAGAAATATGACTCCTTTTTTGTGCTCTCAAGATGTTATTTTCTGGATAGTAATTAAATTTACAAAAACAAATTACATTAATTCCGATTTTTGATCTATTTATAATACATTTTTCGTACTAACCAAATGTCGAAAAAGTCACTTAAAAAAGTTAGTTTTTGGATATATATAATGTTAGCAAAAACTGTCTCCCATTAGTACTCTTAAGATGTTATTTTCTGGATAGTAAACCAAATTACAAAAACAAATAACATTAATTTCTACTTTTGATCTATTAATAATGCATTATGTTAATAACTAAAATGCCGAAAAAGTCACTTGAAAGATAGTTTTTGGATATATATAAAGTTAGCAAAAACTGTTTCCCATTTGTGTTCTTTAAACGTTATTTTTCTGATTGAAAACAATTTTACAAAAACAACATTAATTTCGGTTTTTCAAATAATGTGAAAAAACGGTGCTACTTAGTTGTAAGACGTCAACTAAGTTGAAAGAAATATAATCGAAGTTTAAATTAAACCAAAAAAAAAAAAAAAAAAAAAAAAAGTTTAAACAATTTTCGCAAAATGGAAATAAATTTAGAATAAAGTAAGGCAAAAATTCGAGTATAACTAAAATTATGTTACATTTTCCTTCCTAAATGATATCATTTCGATGTCCAAAAAATACACAAAATACAGTGTCTAAATTTACCAATAAAATTGACTCTAATTCGACACCCAAATAAAGCTCTTAATAGTATCATAAAAAAAGTATAAGAACTGCTGCACAATTCTTCCCGAAAAATTTCTAATTTCTAAAAAATTAGGATTAAATACGCTGATAAAAATTTTGTTCCGAACAAATCAAAAAATGAGCGTTCTACCTACCCTGCTGCTCACCTTTGCTTATAAGAAGGGCAATAACTAATATTCCTCAGTATAGCATAAGCCACCAAACACAACAGTGCTACCAATCACAGCTAATAAATATATTTACTTGCAAATATCGGTATTTATTGCAGAAATTCAACTAAATTTAATTTATTAACTGTTCTTTATTAATTTAAAGCACAAATTACAATAGCGCGTAGTCAGCAACAGTATCAGCAAAAATTATCAGCTGATCACTGTCAGCACAACATGTTGCTGCCGTTATAATTACAATTCAGCGTAGGCAGCCACAATTTACAACCAACATCTAGCTTTGTTCTACTTGTGTATTTTAGCCTCTCATTTATTTGCTCACTCTCTTTGTCTCGCTCTCAAATTGAATGCAGCGCAGTGAATTTAGAAACAGGGCTAAATGAAACAGCACTGCAAACTGCCGCTGACCAAATGTAATCAACACCATAACAAACAATGCATTCTAAATGATCAGCTGATTATGGCAGCACACACTGCTGCTGACTACGCTCTATTGTAATTTGGGCTTAACACATTTAAAAACTGCAATATTAAATTAACTTTTAATTTTTAATTGTTTTTTCTAATTTTTAAGCAAAAAATTTTTAGCTTTATTTACACATGACAATGTTGCCAATCAAATAGTTCAATGATCAATGTAAACTCAGAAACAAAAATGGGCGTGGTCCGCCCACTTTACCGCACACCTTCCATATAACGTAAAATTTGAAAAAGTTGATGGTTGGTATATAGATTCGGCCAGGCCGAATATAACATTCTCACTTGTTTGGTAATAAATCTGTTTCTAAGCTACTGCTACGGATCGAATTTAAATGTATGGAGGAGATGTAGAGGAGGACCCAAGATTGCAGAAAAATTTTTTTTTAGTCACCATGTCATGTGATAACACGAGATAAGATACAGGATGTCAAAATTGACTATCTCAAGTATGCCAAAGTTTAAAAAAAAAATTGTAACTTCTACAAATTATGTCCGATTTCAAAGATTTTTATGTTTCTGTAGTGACAAGATAAAGAAAAAATAGGCTTACTCACCTAAGTTATCTCTTACAGTTAAAAAGATATTTAAGCTTGAAAGCTTGTCCAGTGTAGAACCAACTGAAATCAAGGAGGCCCTAGAGGAGTTGGGCTATCAAATAAAAGTTGTGGTCAATATTTTTAATAAGGATAAGATTCCCCAACCAATGTTTAGAGTTGAGTTGGAGCCGAACGATGATAAGTTAAAGAAAAATGAAGCGCATCCTATATACTCTTTGCGATATCTTTTGAATCGCAGAGTCACTATAGAGGAACCTCTTAAGAGAAAAGGACCTGTCCAATGTGGCAATTGCCAAGAGTTCGGTCATACTAAAAATTATTGTACCCTACGTACAGTATGTGTAGCATGCGGAGATCTTCATTCATCATCTCAATGTGATGTTGTGAAAAACGGTCTCAAGAGAAAATGTGGTAACTGCGGTGGCGACCATTCCGCCAATTACCGTGGCTGCCCAGTATATAAGGAATTGTTGAAAAGGTTAAGAGAGAATCAAAAGCTAAAAAGAAATGGAATTGCTGAATACGCACCTGTAAATACCATTACTAACCAAAGAAATTCTGGAGTAAGTGTTAGTAATGAGGGTATGGCTTCAGTTAAGCCAAGTTTAAACACTGACCAATCGAGTACAGCCAATCCTGGAAATATCTCCTATGCCAGCGTTTTAAGAACGAGTTTCCAGCAACCTAATTACCCCCGAAATTCGGGGGGATTAGAAACTTTAATGCAAACTCTTACGCAAACCGTTACCTCTCTAAACCAAAATATGACAAACTTTATGTCATCCATGCAGAGCTTTTAAGAGCACAGAACCAAATGATTCAAATCCTCTTAACGAAAAAATGAGTTATTTGAGAGTATGTTTTTGGAATGCAAATGGTTTAAACCAACATAAATCTGAAATATCATACTTCATGAAGCAGCAAGATATTGATTCCGGATGGAAAAGCACATGGTGGTACTGGTATATTAATTAGAAATCGAATACGACATTATGCCCTAAATGAATTCTCGAAAGATTACCTGCAGGCAACCTCTATTAACCTTGAGTATTTCGCTGGTGACTTAACGCTAAGCTCGGTGTATTGTCCACCAAGATTTTCTATGACCAAGGAAAAATTTGAAGAATTCTTTGAGACACTAGGAGATCGTTTCCTGGCATGTGGCGACTATAATGCCAAACATGTTTACTGGGGTTCCAGATTGATAAATCCCAGAGGTAGACAGCTCTATAAGGTACTAGTTGATCGCAAAAATGGCATGGATTTTGTGTCCCCTGGACATCCGACATATTGGCCGGCTGATCCTAGAAAAATTCCTGATCTCATAGATTTTGCCATATCTAAAAATATAAACCGAAACTCAATAACTACGGAAATTTCATATGATTTAACTTCTGACCATTCTCCGATAATAATAACTTATTACGGAAGGACTAACATACCAAATTATCCTACTAATACTTTTTATAGGACAAATTGGTTAAAATATAAAAAATACATCAGTAGTCATATCCACACAGATCCATATTTTCAGTGTGAGGAAGATATAAACAAATGCGTACAAGACTTTACGTCGTTAATTAATTTAGCTATAGATCACTCAAAAAGTGAAACTTTTAAGAACGATAATAAGCATATTTCTAATTATGAAATTCAAAAACTTCTTCTTGAAAAAAGAAAATGTAGAAGAGAATGGCAACAAACCAGATCACCAGCTGCAAAGTTGAGGCTGTCTACAGCAATTAAGAAACTAAGAAAAGCCCTTCAATTAGAAGAGGATCGCCAAAGTAGAAAATACATTGAAAGTTTAACAAATAATAAATATAAAAATTTTTCCCTATGGAAGGCAACGAAAGATATTAAGCCACCGGTAGAGGCACAAAATCCTTTAAGGAAGGCTGACGGTACCTGGGCCCGTAGTTCTGAAGATAAGGCAAATTTATTTGCACACTATTTAAGCTCTGTCTTTCAACCAAATCCCCAAACAAATAATTTTGTATTGGGAGAGACACCTGACACTACTCTAAATAATGATTATATAATTGTTGTTAGCCCAGAGGATATTAATACAGTAATCAAGGAAAATATAAATATTAGAAAATCGCCTGGATATGATTCGATAACACCATCCATGATTAAAAACCTACCGAATGTGGCAATTATCGTGTTTTCAATTATTTTTAATGCGATCTTAAAACTAGGAGTTTTTCCAAAAATGTGAAAAACATCTCAGATCAAAATGATACTAAAGCCAGGAAAAGATTCTACTATACCATCATCTTATAGACCTATTAGCCTTCTATCCTGTTTGTCAAAGCTGTTCGAGAAAGTATTTCAAAAGAAAATTATGCCATTCTTGAACGATAGAAATATCGTCCCAGTTCACCAATTTGGCTTTCGTGAAAAACATGGAACCATAGAACAAGTGAATCGTCTAACTGGAGAGATAAGGAAATGTTTTGAATTAAAGAAGTATTGTTCAGCTATTTTTTTAGACATCTCGCAAGCTTTCGACAAAGTTTGGCACAAGGGCCTAATATATAAAATTAAATGTTTACTACCACCATGTACCCACAAATTGCAGGAGTCTTACTTATCTGACCGATTATTGAGAGTAAAATATAACGAATTTGTAACGGAAGAATTTGAAATAAAAGCAGGTGTACCACAGGGAAGTGTTCTTGGACCTACCTTGTACTTAATTTACACTTCTGATTTACCAGTGAGCGATGGACTGACTGTTTCCACATTTGCTGATGATACGGCAATACTCAGTTCCCACGAAAACCCACACTTAGCATCTAGACAACTTGATATTTACCTCCGACGTGTGAGACCTGGTTGAAAAACTGGCGTATACGAGTAAATGAATTGAAAAGTAACCACGTCACATTCACCCTCAGAAGAGGAAATTGTCCTCCTGTTAAACTTAATAACATAAGTATACCCCAGTCAGACCACGTTACATACCTTGGTATACATTTAGATAGGCGACTAACGTGGCGTCGTCATATAGAAACCAAGAGACTTCATATGAAGTTAAAAGCTTCTAGCATTCACTGGTTAATAAACAGCCAATCAAAACTAAGCCTTGACAATAAAGTCATCCTGTATAAAACCGTTTTAAAACCAATTTGGACATATGGTATCCAATTATGGGGTACAGCCAGTAAAACGAGTATCGATATTATACAGAGGGCCCAATCAAAAATTCTTAGAACCATGACAGGTACACCATGGTATATAAGAAATGAGAATATCCATAGAGATTTAGAGGTTCCATTTGTAAAAGACGAGTTTGAGAAAATCAGTGAAAAATACATTGTAAAATTGCAGACTCACCCCAACCCGCTTGCAAGACTATTTACTGAAGTTCAACCAAGTTCAAGGCTTCGTAGAGCCGATTTTCCACCCCGTTATTAGCGAAGACAAATTATTCACTATGGCATGCTCTCATTAGAGATAAAGTAGTATTTAATTTTTAGTTTTAAGATTTGAATACATATTGTGAGGCCTTAAAAAAGGTAGATTCAATATATAAATAAAGAAAACGTTTAAAAAAAAAAAGATTGAATTTTTTAATTTTTTACCTCCACTTTATTTCGTTTTTTAGGAATAAGTCTTGAGGCATATAAGGGACATTTTTTAAATATTGTGATTGTAATTTGGAACATATTCCGAAATAATAAACTAAAAAAAGTTTTTCGATTATCTCCATTCGTCTAGACTTGAAAAAATTTAAAGTCAGTACTATGAAATGTTGGAAATAAAACTTTCTAAAAATATACTTCTTTATCAACATGAATATATCTAGTCTACATTGAAAAATATTTTGTAAAATAAGTTTTTACTTTCAAATATTTTTTCATTCGTTTTTAAAATTTTCACTTGACACATTCGTTCTGGTTAAATAAAGTTTTATATAAAATATTGAATATAAAATATTTTTATTCGGAATACTACGGATTATTTCCAATAGGTTATGGGCCCAGAGCGTTTGGGTAAAGAATAAGAAAAGTGTAGTGAAATAATTATACAAATCAAGAAATAAGATATATCATCAGATGTCATCTTCATCCCTTTATTAAATTGAAAAATTGGATGAAAAGAATTTTGAATCCTGGAGTGTTCAAATCAAGAGTGTGCTCATTCATAGTGGATATTGGCGGTATATAAATGGTGATGAAAAGAGAATTCCAACGTGGGATACTAGTAAAAAGTTAGAATGGGACATTAATGATGAGAAGGCATTAGCAACAATAATGTTAAGTATTAAGTCTTCCCAAATCAATTACATCAAGAATTGTGCATCTCATCTCATGAAGCCTGGAAGAAACTAAAGGAGATATATAAACCTAGTGGTCCTATACAAAAAATAAGTTTATATAAGAGACTTTTAAGTTTAAATATGAAGGATAGCAACAACATGGTGGAGTATTTGAATACATTTTCCGATATTGCTGAAAAACTAAATGAAGTGGGTATTCAATTATAAGATGAATTACTCGTTATAATCCTTCTTTCAAGTCTTCCAAAGGATTATGAAAATTTTGTAATGATTATAGAGACGAGAGATGCATTGCCATCGATATCTATCACAAAACTTAAATTTTTGGAAGAAGCTGAACGTAGAAATAATCAAGAGCTAGAAGGATGAAGTACACAGCAAGCTTTCGGAGCTATAAAAAAGGAAAAATTTGATAAAAACAAAAACAACAAAAACGCATCAAACACTAAAAATTTTAAGGGTAATTGTTATGTTTGTGGAAAAAAGGTCACTACGCCAACAAGTGTAGATTGAAAACAGAAGAGAAATCGTTTTCGTTAATTGCAATGGTAAGAAATGAACATCGAAAATCATCGTCATAGTATATAGATAGTGGTGCCACAAGCCACATGTGTTCGAACCGTAAGTTATTTACAACATTTGAAGATAATATTGATATTATTATGTTGGCAGATAAAAAATCTATATCTGCAAAGGAAAAAGGTGTTGTTACATTAACAATTAATGGAAAATATATTATAGCCTGTTTCTCTATGTCGAACGAAAGCTTTCTTTCGCCTTCTAAGCGAACAAAAACTGATTTGGGTTTCTCTAACTCACTTCTATGCGAACAATGAGTCGAAAGACAAGTCGAAGGAAAACGTAAGTGTTTTCATATAAAATTGGGTTTATGTATTTCGAACGATAAGAACAAAAATGTCAAAATCAGTCACTTGCTATTTTGCTTTCGACTGGTTGGATTTTTTAATGAAAAATATTAAAATTACTAATCAGGACACTGCAAATGTTCCTCAATCATTTATATTATTTGTTTTATATATATATTATGTAACTATAAATGACGATTTTGCATCTAAAAAACAATTTCAAAAGAAATCAAAACAAAATTTTTGTTTTTTAATTTTTTTAAATTACTTTATTTTTGTTTGTTTATTTACTTAATTGTATATACATTTAAACAATTTGTAGTATTTTTAATATTTTTACGAAAAAAAGTTACTCTGAAAGAAAAATAAAACAAAAACAATAGGAAAAGACGTAACTCCATGCGAAAGAAAGCGTAAGAAATACAGAAGCCAAAATGATTCGAATTCGTTCGACTTGCTTTCGTTCGCTTTGATTTTCGTTCGACATAGAGAAACAGGCTATTAAATTTAAAGATGTATTGTGTTCCCCAGATTTACAAGGAAATATTGTGTCAGTTAGCAAAGTTATTCAATATGAAGGAACAATAAAATTTAATAAAAACGGAGATTTTCTCATTGATGAAGACAGCAAATTACTTATACATGCTAAAGGTGAAAATAATTTGTTTGTATTTGAAACTTAAGAGCCCAAAGAACAATTGAACACAATAAGTAACAGTAATCAAATATGGCATAGACGATTTGGCCACCTCAATTATCAAAGCTTAAAGGATTTATACAATAAAGAAATGGTAGATGGAAAGAATTTAAATAGTGAATTTCAAGAACAATGCAAATCTTGTATGGTGAGTAAGATTCATAGAGCAACATTCCCAAAACAATCTGAAAGTAAATCAGAGGAAGTCCTTGATTTAATTCATACGGACTTGTGTGGTCCCTAGGAGGGTCGAAATATTTTTTATCTTTCATAGAGGACAAATCTAGAAGAATTTGGATATACTTCCTAAAAAGAAAAAGTGAAGTACATATTTGAAAAATTTAAAATATTTAAAAGCATGGCAGAGAACCAATCTGGTCGAAAAATCAAAGCCCTTCGAAGTGACAATGGTGGAGAATACGTTAACCAAGATTTTAATAAATTTATCGAAGAATGTGGTATTCAACGCCAGCTTACAGTCCCTTACACACCACAGCAGTAGCGGAAAGATAAAATTCTGGGCAACAAAACTCCTCATGAAGTTTGGACTGGTAAAAAACCAAACGTGAAGCATCTGAAAGTATTTGGTTCAACTGCTGTAACTTTAAATGTAAAACGAAAAGGCAAGTTTGATAAAAAAGGTTCAATATTGGTAATGGTTGGCTATTCACTTGTGTCTAAAGCATATCGATTATATAACAAAGACACAAATGTGGCAATCGAACGTCGTGATGTGTTATTTGATGAAAACAGTTTACCAGGATCAGAGGAAAATAATTCAAGTATGGAATTTATAAATTTTATTGATCTTATTAATAAAAGTGAACAACAAGAAAATCATGCAGACACAACATTAACTGAAGGGAATGAAGCAGAAATTATTTCGGAAAATGATAATGAAACAATGTCAGATGATTTTTTTGACATGGAAGATTTCAATGGTTTTACTTCCCCTACAGAAGATTTTCCTGAAGAAGTTTCAAATGTTTCTCGTGGTCCTGGTAGACCAAAAACCGTTAGAACTGGCAAACTTGGCAGACCAAGAAAAGAAAAAATGTACTAAATAATGTGGTGAAGAATCAAGAACCACCTAAAACGTATCAAGAAGCATTATCTAGTAAAAGTTGTGAAAAGTGGCAAGAAGCAATGGTAAAAGAAATGTCATCATTAGAACAAAAAGGTACGTGGTCATTCGCAGATCTTCCAAATGGATATAAACCAATAAAATGTAAGTGGGTTTAAAGAAAAATCAAAAAGGTGAGATTATTCGGCATAAAGCACGATTGGTTGCGAAAGGTTGCAGTCAAAAGTATGGTGTTAAATATAGGGAAACTTTTTCACCTGTAGTCCGTTATGCAAAAATTCGTATGATATTGGCGTTAGCTGTGGAACATAAAATGCATTTACACCAACTGGATGTTGTTACAGCTTATTTAAATGGCGATCTACAAGAAAAAATATGTGTCCTGTCCGAAAAAGGTGTTGCGACTTCACAAATCACTCTATGGCCTGAAACAAGCGGGAAGGGAATGGAATGCAAAATTAAATGACGTGCTATTTAAGATAGGATTCGAACGATGCAAAAATGAATCATGTTTGTATAAAATGATAATCAATAAACCTTTAATTATAATTGCTATTTATGTTGATGACATCATTATTGGCTGTAAAGATAAAACTAAAATAATTAAAATGAAATCGATAATTGCTAGTGAATTTGAAATAACTGACAAAGGATTAATGGAACATTTTTTAGGGATGGAAGTGCAGCGTGATGGAGAAACTGGTGAAATCAAATTAAGCCAAGAAGTTTCCATCAATGAAATATTACAAGAATATGGCATGGAGAATTGTAAACCATCATCAATACCATTAACTCCTGGATTTCAAATAAAATGTACAAATAATTGCGAAAAAGTAGATCCAACTACATATCAATCATTGATTGGAGCTTTGTTATACTTAGCGTTAACAACAAGACCTGATATTATACACTCTGTTTCTAAACTGGCACAACGAAATTCCGATCCACATGTTGAGCATTGGGCAGCAGCAAAGATTATATGTTACTTAAAAGGTACGAAAAACTTAAAATTAATATTTTCCAGTGGCAGCAAGAATCTTGTAGGCTATGCAGCTGCTGATTGGGGTGGTTGTACAATAGATAGAAAATCTTATTCTGGATATGCATTTTATGGTAAAAACCTACTCTCATGGGAATCAAAGAAACAGTCTACAACGGCACTCAGCAGCACAGAAGCAGAATATACAGTGGTGACCATGAGGTTAGCACACATCATATCTACTGTTTTTAAAAGAAAATTATTTCGTCTCATTACAATTATTTACTAAAATTTTTGCTTTTTAGTGTTGTTAATGGTGTCTGCAATAAATCCCGTTACTTTTTTTTGCATTCTATCGCAATTCTCTCCTAATTTTTAATTTAAGTGCAGTAATAGGAAAAATAAGCACAAGCAAGTATATTTAAATTTTTTATATGTTTTTTGTGAATATAAATAATTAATTGGTAAGTTTAGATATTATTTCATTAATGAAGATAAAAAATTAAATAAATAAACATTATTTAGACATGTCTAAAAAAAAAGTGGTGTACAGAGGAACAACGTAAGATTATTCAACAGATGTACTCAAGAGGAATAAGCATAAGTGAGATTGCTAATACTTTGGAATTTTCTGGAAAGATGGTTTATAATGCACTAAACCATATTCGGAAGTATGATTTAAAAATGTTACACAGGCTCCTAGGCCAAGAAAAACGTCACGTAAAGAGAATTCATTAATATATAGAACCTCTGTCGAAGATCCTTTTAAAAGCTCCACCGTAATCCAGAGGGAAATTTCAAGAAAATGTCCTGCAGAGCAATAAGAAGAAGACTTAATGAAAAAATTTACGTGGATGCATTTATCAGCATAATCCACACGTTTCAAATAAAAACATACGGGATCGGTTGTGCTTTGCTCGTGAGCATTTGGAAAAGCCATTAGTTTTTTTGAAAAATGTCCTCTGGAGTGATGAATCCATGTTTTGTAGATTCGGATCGGATGGTAAGAGGTATGTATGGCGTCCTCCAAACATGCAACACAATCCAAAGTACACTTCTACACGGTGGAGGAAATGTGATGGTATGGGCAGCTTTTTCTGGGCATGGCGTTGGTCCTATATGCAAGATTGATACACGTATGGACCAATATGTATACCAGAATATACTACTAAATAAAATGATGCCTTATGCAGAGGACAACATTCCACATAGGTGAAGTTTTATGCACGACAATGACCCAAAACACTCCTCACGCTAAGTGAGGAGTTGCTTGGAAGAGAACAATATTAACGTGTTAAAATGGCCAGCCCAATCTCCGGATCTCAATCCCATTGAAAACCTTTAGATGTGGAGCAGCACGTAATGAGAGCAAAACCTAAAAATTTGGCCGATTTATGGACAGAAATAGAAAAAACTTGGTATGCTATTTCAGTGGATCGCTGTATGGGACTTGTGGAAAGTATGCCAAGGAGATTGGCAGCTGTAATAAAAAATAATGGATACCCAACTAAGTACTAAGTTTATAGTGAAATAAGTTTTTTGTTTTGTTACTTTTTTTAAATGTGAATAATTTTTTTTTTTATTTTGTGCTAAAATACTGTCCTGTATTTTTTAAGGTTATTCTCTTCTGAACAGAAAAACAGCAAAGATATATATAGGAATGACAATGAATATATTGTGATGTGATCTTAACAAGACATGTTACACGTTTATAAAAGAAAGACTTAAAAAAATAAAGAAATACAGGAAATATTTGCTTTTTAAAGATAGGCAGTAGCAAGTGTGCTAACCTCATGGCCACCACTGTATGTCAATATCTAATGCATCAAAGGAAGCAGTGTATCTAAGAAGATCAAGATACACTGGATAGAAAAAGCTTGGGAAAGAAACTAAAAATTAACATTTATGTGAAACTTGACACTGGGAACGTTCTGTAATACTTTTCTACATGTAATGTTTTCTACATGTTTCTGTAATACAGTTTCTACATGTTTCATGTATAACAGCACTTAACTTTTACATTTCTTAAGCTATATCAATCATTTTTAGCTTGATTTAAAGCTTTTATCTTGTTCTTTTTAAAAATATATAATCCCTAAGGAGTTTAAGAAAGGAACTCAAAATTGACTTATCTATGAAATATTTTGCTGAGGACGACTGTTTATGTTTCATATACCATTGCACTTAACTTTTGTATTTCTCCAAGTATATTAACCATTTATAGCTTCTTTGAAAGCCCTTAAATTGCTCTTTTCAATGATGATCTTAGATGCAAGAGCTTGGTTTTTGGAATGATGAAAGCGTAATTTTAAATGTCGACAATCAAGGTGCTATGAAATTGTCAGTAAACCCCGTATACCACAATAGAAGTAAACACATTGATATTAAGTATCTCCATATAAGAGATGTTGTTGAATCCAAAGAGGTGGAATTGAAATACTGTCCAACCGATGATATGATTGCTGATATATTCACAAAGAATTTACCAAAGGCTAAGCATGTTAATTTTGTTAATTTGTTAAATTTAAAATAATTTAATTTGTAAAGGAATATCCATGTTGAGGAGGCGTGTTGGAAATAAAACTTTCTAAAAATATACTTCTTTATCAACATGAATATATCTGTCTACATTGAAAAATATTTTGTAAAATAAGTTTTTACTTTCAAATATTTTTTCATTCGTTTTTAAAATTTTCACTTGACACATTCGTTCTAGTTAAATAAAGTTTTATATAAAATATTGAATATAAATATTTTTATTCGGAATACTGCGGATTATTTTCAATATGAAATAGTATGAAAAAACGCTAGTCAGTCAAAAATATTCAGTCAGTACTCTGAAATTAGTATGAAAAATGGCTATTTTTTTACAAAAATATAATAATATTCTTTCACTTTTTTCTCAAAGTTGTTTGGTTAATAGAGAAGTCTTGAATTGGTTTAGGTTTGCGCCTTTCATTTTTTTCGATTAATAAAAAAAATGTCACGACAGTTTTTAATTTATTAACGATATTTAAGTGTTATTCTCGAATTGATGACAATTGCCAGTCATTAGTTATTGTTAGGGACCGTAACTGTTATGACTTTTATCATAAAAATCAAATAACAGTTTTTTTAATTTTAATTTTTTTGAGCAAAAAAAAACTTATTTAAATTTTTTCGAGCTTTAAAAAAAAAAAACACATAAATAACAGTTTTTTTCCATCCCTAGTTATTATCATGTGCTTTTGAATGTGACAACCAAAGATTAACAAGAGACGAAAGTAATTGTCAAAAACCTAACTCATGCAACAACAAAATACATGTCATTAAATACATTTTGTTGTTGCTAAAAGAAAATAAAATCACATTTTTGTTAACAAAACAATTTTTTTTTAATTGTCAATCGAGAAATTCGGCTCTATATGTTACTCTATGGTGACAACTATCATCAAAAATGTATACAAAAAACATTTTTTTCAAAGCCAGAAAGAAAAATGTTCCTTATTGTCAAAATTTTTTTTTAATATCTTACCAAATGAATGAATAAATAAAAAAAAATATCACAATAAATTTGTTTGTTAGTCAAGAAATATATTAAAATCAATTTGACACTAAATTGCTTCCCGCCCGCCAATAACGAATGCAGGAGTGCAGATTTATGAAAAAAAAAGTAAATTTTTTAAAGTTTTTTTAATTAAGTCATTAAAAAATCTTTACAAACCGATTTTTGGCAATAACACAATTTACACAATATACATACAGTGCGCGAAATAACCTAAGCATATAAAATAAAAATATAAGAAAATAACACTTTATTTATTTTATATCGAAAAAGTATGTTCCACATTTTATTTTGAACTGTTTGCAGTTACATATTTTGACACTGAAATTACAAAACTTAAGATCACTGTTAAGAAATATGATGCAATTGAAAAGAGTAGAACGAAATAACCTAAGCATACAAATTATATTAGCATGATTTATTTAAAATTATATACAATGTTATAGCGGTTTAACAGTCTTTATGGCTAATTGCATTCCTTATACCATGTTCCAATCGTAACGGCATTGATAAAGAAGTCTGTAGGCAAAGTATACGTCAAGATGGCATTATTAATGTCCACCCATTTTTTTAGGGCGTTTATAGTGTTAAAGTGGCTCCTTTCAGCAAAAATTGTTTGACATATAATTCCTCGCATACTCTCGGAATAATTAAGGTCTATGAAAAAACTGGCTCATGTCCTATTAGAACAGTTTTTTTACGCAAACAAATTTTTTTGTTGACTTTTAATATTTAATGTGGCAATATCTCGCTGAAATGTATGGACCAAGTTCCTATAATCCTTTTTATAAGAAAAGGGACGTTTATCATAATTTTCTGTACTTATAAAACCCTTTAGTAATATTTTATTGTAACTATTTGCATGATATTCTTTAATAAATCCTTCCAGTAATTTGGTAAGTATCTGATTTTCTCATCCCGCAGTTTATTTTGTATCAATACACGAAAGAACCATCTAGTAATACAAATTAAACATTTTATTGTCACTAAAAACAACTACCTCCAATTTTGGCCCAAAATTTTTGATTTTCGGCGAACGACAGTCTTGGTGCTTTGTGAGAGGGCAAAGATTTAAATTTTAGTATCCCATTTTGCATACTTAAAGTTGGGATATGATTTTTAAATGTATGAACACAACTCAAAGATACTAACAGTTTAAAAATAGTTAATATTTGGCGAGGCGATACTTCACTTTTAGTGGGAATTATTTTTATTTCCATAATATCCGTATTAAAAATTTTTGATTTCTTTTTTCATGATAAACTTTATTTCGGCAAAGTTTTCAGATATTTGACAGAAAATCCAGCCACGTTCTCTGAACGCTGTCAACCTGCCGGACTGTTACTTAATTCAATACGTTCAACGGGACATTTCGTTAATTACTGTTACATTAATACAATGAAACATTTTAAATCATACAGGGTTCAATTACTAGGGAAACATTAATGCCAAAATGTGTTATTTTAATTAAATGCTGACTAATGCATCATGATTATCACAACATTTTATTTTGTATGCTTAGGTTATTTCGTTCGAAGTTTTTAAAGATTTTTATATTTTTTCAAATAAACCATATAAAATATAACATTTTCCATAGACCCCTTAATGCACTTAGATTGCAGTGTTTAAAAAGTTAATTCATATTTTTACTACATTTATAGGCAGCAAAATATGTAAACTTTTACTCTGTATGCTTAGGTCTTTTCGTGCACTGTAATAGCATAATTACACTGAAAAAAGTAATTTCAATGAATGAAGTACATTAAATGAAATTCATAAATTTTTTCCGAGAATTTATAAACTTAACGTACGAATTCATTGCTTCAATGAAAATATTCATTAAAATTCAATGAAAAAATTGACGCTATTATGAACATTACATTGAAACCAGTCATTAAATTTATTTGTTAATAAAATAAGTAAATCAGTTAATAGATTTAATGTATTAGTTCATTGAATTCGGTTATTCAATGTACTAATACATTGATTTAATTAAGAAGAAGCATTACACAATGAACAAAAACATTAAACCAATGAAATATTAAAAACTAAAATAATTAAAAAGTAAATAAGTTATATTATTATATAAATTTATTCACACAGGAGAAGTCGTGCAGCATAATTGAATACACCAAATTAAATGAATTACTCAAAAACAGGAATTTGGAGACTTGCCTTCCTTACGCGTAAGTTTAATAAAGTTAATCGTTTTAAACAGTTTCAAAATATTATATTTAATTTATATTTGTATAGATAAAACAACGAAGACGCAGAGTAATGTGTTATTAGCCTCAAATACCGGGTTTTCAAAAATTATCGTGATTTCAAAACCAAGATTGATTCAATTCGTAAGTAACTAGTTTCAAAATGTTAAGCAATTGAACGAATTTTAAAAAATTTATTTAACTTTTTGTTCAGGATAATGTTGTTCTCATATCAATGTGGCGTCTAAATAGATATTCCATACCATCATTGAGCAATGTAGAGGACAACAGGAATTACTTTACAAAATAAATGACAAAGCAAACACGATCACATCTGTAACATTTATTTTGTTTATGTAAATTTTTTTGTCAAATGTAATATAAACACTGTATTATAATTATGGCATCTATATTAAGAAAATTATATTTAATTTTTGCTTATATTAACTCAATATCATACAATTTAATCATTTAATTTAAAATAAAAAAAAAAAAACAAAACAAAAATACAGAACAAGTCTATTATTATAATTAATTTTCAATGTATAATTTCATTGGGAGAAAATATGAGTTCATTGAAATCAATGTACTGTTCACTGGAATTATTTATTTTATTTAATGAACGTGTTCATTGATTCAATGTAAGAATAAATTTAATCAATGAACTTGTACATTGAATTTGAATATTAATGTATGGCAATACATTGTTTCAATGAACCTGTACATAGGGTCAAAATTAGTGCACAAATTCATTGATACAATAAACTTTTTCATTGTATTTATGTACCTTTTTAGTTCAGTGTAGTTTTTTAAATTATATTTGTATCATTGGACCATATTAGAGGTATCAAACTTAGAGTCTTTTAATTTTGTTTGATTTTTAAAGTTAAAAAAAAAAAAAAAAAACTTCATAGTTTGAAAATTTTTATTTTTTTAGGTAGAGATTATTAAAACATTTTAATAATTAGCGAAATCTTATCATAGGGTTTTTAATAAATTTGAAATATTTTTTTTTAAAGAAAATAAATATATTTTGGTCTCTGTTGGCTTATCAGCGAACATATGCATTTGATACGCTGACATTTTTTGAGTCTATGCGCTTTTTGCCCCATGGAAGAGTACAATTATTTTTCTAACACTCTATTTAAGAATATGAAATTTATTATTTTTATTATGAAGGCGATGGTCAATTAAAGACAGATCATCATTAAATTTGTAAATAGACTTTCGTTAAAGTTAAAGTGACTTTTAGAAAAATTATGGATCGATCTTCGTGAAATTTGGCACACTTATTTATGCTTATAAAAATCTTTTCTTGCTGAATTTTATGGAGTGCAAGAGAAATAATGGACCGATTCTAATATATTTCTATCGACTATAGAACGATATGATAGCGGAAATGATATCATATTAGGTGCCGGATATAATATCATATTGTTTTGCCGAAAACGATATTATTATGATACGAGCTGTAAACCCGCTACTTCTTTAGCGGAAATTTTTTATAAAAACCTTATTATATAATAAATTTAAACTAAGATTCTTAACTCCCTTGGGAACATTTTTAATAATGGTGTTATGTCATCCATAAATAACAATATCTCTTTAATTTCAGGTTTATAATCTTAGAATAATGAAAAATAAATATCAGAATTACGAAAAAGTATATTAGAATAAAGAAAAAGGACCACAAAATCCATTTTAAGGTTTCTGATTCACTTAGGACCTTACATTTTCAATTTTATGTTTCTAAGGATGAAAATTGCAGAACATTCAAGAAGTTCTATTAGAAGAACGAACCACAAAGTCCCCTCTAATGAATTCTCATTCATTTAGGACCGAATATCTTTAATTTTATGTTTCTATGTGAAATATTATAGAAAATTCAAAAAGTACCATAAGACGAACGAAAAAGTACCACAAAGTTCTCTCTTATGGATTCTCATTCACTTAGCACTTCATGTCCATAATTTCATATTTCCAGGTTAAATATTATAGAAAATTCAAAAAGTACCATTAGAAGAACGAAAAAGTACCACAACGTCCCCTCTTATGGATTCTCATTAACTAAGGACCACATATCCCTAATTTCATGTTTCTAGGTTCATAATTATAGAATATTCAAAAAGTACCATTAGAAGAACGAAAAAGTACCACAAAGTCCCCCCTTGTGAATTCTTTCCAACATCGGACCATGCGCATTTAATTTCATGTTTCTAGGTTAAATATTACAGAAAATGCAAATAAGTACCAATAGAAGAAGAAAAAAGTACTACAAAGTCCATCCTCTTGAATTCTTACCCACAGGTACCACAAATTCCACTCTTGTGAATTCTTATCCACATTTTCTTAATTTTATGTTTCTATGTTTAATGTAATTGAAAATTCATTATTAAGTTTGAATAAAATGTAATTTCCCTCCTTTACCCCTTTTTTTGTACTTTTTTTCACCCATCGAAGTATCAAAAATTGTATTCCAATAAATTTCTAAATTGTAGTGGTATTAAATACTCATATTTCAATAAATATAAAAAAATGTTTTATGAAAAAAGTACCAAAAATAGGTACGATTTTTACCCCTAAAACGTTTGAATTGCTGAAAAAATAAAATTAAAATATATAAAATTTTTTTAATAACAGCTTGCAATATTATTAAAAAAATAAATGATTTGAGAAAATGAAAACAATTTCAGAATCAATTACTTTACGTTCAGATGATGTTTATAAGAATACTCTTCTTCTGAACTACAATTATTCAAATACGCTCCTATCACTTCTGTTGACGTTGAAAGATCATTTTCTATGTATGTACGCCAAATAGACAATCATTTGCATTTGACAACTTAGTAAAAAATATGTTTGTGTATATAAATCAAAACCTATCTAACTAAGTTTGTATTAAACTCAATGTCACTAATAAAAATGTGATCTTAAGGAGTACAAATTTAAAAAAGTACTAATAATAAGTATTGATCTTTTAATACATACAGTGTGCGAAATAACCTAAGCATATACAATAAAAATATAAGAAAAACCTCTTTATTTATTTTATAGCGAAAAAGTATGTTCTACATTCTATTTTGAACTATTTGCAGTTACATATTTTGACATTGAAATTACAAAACTTAAGATCACTGTTAAGAAATATTATGCAATTGTAAAGAGTAGAACGAAATAACCTAAGCATACAAATTATATTAGCATGCTTTTTTTAAATTATATACAATGTTATAGCGGTTTAATGGTTGTTATAGCTAATTGAATTCCTTATAACATATTCCAACCGTAAAGGCATTGATTGATAAAGAAGTCTGTAGGAAAAATATACGTCAATATTCCATTATTATTGTCCATGAATTTGTTTAAGGCCTTTGTAGTGTTAAAGCGCCTCCTTTCAGCAAAAACTGTTTGGCATACAATTCCTCGCATACTCTCGGACAAATTCAGGTCTATGAAAAACTGGCTCATGTACTATTAGAACAGTTTTTTTCTGCAAAAAATTTTTTTTTTTTTAACTTTTAATTTTTGATGAGGTGACATCTCGGTGAAATGTATGGACCAAGTTCCAATAATTCTTTTTGTAAGAAAAGGAACGTTTAGCATAAATTTCTGTACTTATAAAACCCTTTAGGAATATTTTATTGTAAGTATTTGCACGATATTCTATAATAAATTCTACCAGAATTTTGGTAAGTAGCTGATTTTCTCATCCCGCGCTTTATTTTGTATCAATACACGAAAGAACCATCTGGTACTACCAATTAAATATTTTATTGTCACTAAGAACAACTTCCTCCAATTTTTGTCCAAAATCGTTTATTTTTGGCGAACGACAGTCTTGGTGCTTTGTGGGAGTACAAAAATTTAAATTTTAGTATCCCTTTTCGCATACTATATGTTGGGATATAATTTTTAAATGTATGAATACGACTCAAAGATAATATCAGTTTAAAAATGGTTCATATTTAGCGAGGCGATTCTTCTTTTTTAGTGCGAATTCTTTTTATGTCCATAATATTCTTATTAAAATTTTTTTATTTCTTTTTTCAATACTGTACTTTCGCAATTGTTTGGACACATAAATATGACAACCTTTATTTCGAATTAGTTTGTAGATATTTGACAAAAAATCCATCCACATATTCTGTATGCTGTCAACCTGGCGGACTGTTATTTAATTCAATACGTTAAACGGGTCAATTCGTTAATTACTGTTACATTAATACAATGAAACATTTTAAATCATACAGGGTTCAATTACTAGGGAAACTTTAATACCAAAATGTGTTATTTTAATTAAATGCTGTCTAATGAATCATGATTATCTCAAAATTTTATTTTGTATGCTTAGGTTATTTCGTTCGGAGTTTTTAAAAATTTTTATATTTTTCCAAATAAACCATATAAAATATTACATTTTCCATAAACCCTTTAATGCACTTAGATTGCTGTGTCTAAAAAGATAATTCATCTCTTAATTATATTTATAGGTAGCAAAATATGTAAATTTTTACTCTGTATGCTTAGGTTTTTTCGTGCACTGTATATAAAAAAAAGTGGAGCACAGTGGTTTTTTAATAATTCAGTAACTAGAGAACCGTTAGAGGTATCTCAATAAAATTTCACATGGTCGGAGCTGAGGTGTTTTCGAGTACTGGCCCTTAGCGTGTCAGGGGGGAAGTGGGTGGTCCTCCAAATTTGCCCATCTCGGGTATGTCATTTTTTTTTTAAATTTCCAAAAATTAATTTATGATATGACAGAAAAGAAATTTTATATATAGATAGTCCTTGTAAATCTCTACAAAAAATACCCTTACATGTATAGGTTATCTCTTTTAGTTTAAAAGATATTCGGGCCGAAATAAATTTTTATTTTTAAATTTTTCATTTTTAGCCTCGTTTCTTTTTATAGTTTTCTTTTTAACTTGGCGGGTTTAATATTGCCCCTAGAATTTTTCTAAAATATTTGCCAGATTCTTTCAAAATTCTAAATAATATTGCTGCAAGAATCATATAAGTTATATTAATCTAAATTTGGAACTTTAAAAAAATTTTTAAATTTTTGGGTTTTTTTCCAAAAAGGTGTCAATATTTATTCAGTTATAAAATTAGTTTTTTTGTTTTGGACTTTATCATGTAAATTCATGCAAAGTAAATCTGGAGGAGTTTGGGACAAAGGTCTGCCCACAAGCCCTATCCAAATTTTCTCAATTTTTTTGAAATATATTCGCTTTTTTAAAAACACAATTTTTTTCATTTTTGAGATATTATAAATCGCGGTAATCAAACTTAAACTCGGCATTTGCATTACCAGCATTAATATTAATATTATTAAATTCGGATGATTTTTGGAAAAAATTTGAGATTTTTCTATTTTGTTATAAACAAAACATTTCAAATTGAAATAAATATTTCGTATTTATTATGACATTTGTTATAATAATTCGTAAAATATTGCGAGTCCCAGAATGCCACTTACCATGGTTATAGAAAACATTTTCACCATTAACATATATATATATATATTTTTTTTTTTTTTTTAATTTTTATAAAGAACATTTTTCGATATATTTATCCGCGAACGAAAAATCGCGAGATATGGACCATTTTGATGTTGAGAAAAACGTCATGTTCAACGTCATGTTCAACGTCATATTAAAGGTAATTTTGATACATTTATTATGAAATCTCACCTTGTTCACCCACCAAAGCGTTCTCCATTATATCAACGGGTTTCGAAGTTTCCCGTTGATAGTTTTCTTTGAAAAAATAAAAACTCTTTCGGTTTTTTGGTAAAATAAAAGACTTATGTGTATACACATAGAACTTTATAGAAAAAAATATATTTAACAAAAAATTAAGTTTCTTTTACAAAAGATTCTATGTGAAGATTTTTTTCAATTTCTTTTACCATTCCAGAAATTTTTTGGAAATAAATCTGTAACTTCTGATCGGCTGGTTGGATTTGCATGAAATTTGGTATATGTATAGCAGAGGAGTGTACAATGTTAAGTTTGGACGGAACAGACCCCTCAGAGGCGGAGCTAAAGAGACTCTAAGTTGGGTATCTCTGACAGAAATTTTTTAATCGCTTGTCAAATTTTTTTCTCGTCCAATTTCAAATATTCTTATACATTATTATAGGCACTGATAAGAGCTAAAAAAAAACATGCTTACATGTCCTATTTATCTCTTATAGTTTTTGAGTTCTTTCCATTTGTATTTTTAAGCACCTCAATTTTGCATGTTCTTGTTCCAGTTCAAGGTATACACCCTCCCGAATTCGACCCATTTTATATGAAAGTTTTAGACTATATTTTCTCATATCCCAAAGCACGATTCGGCAAACGGAATGCAGTTTAAGAATCTGCAATATGTTTTTAAAAGTTTTCAATCAAAATCTAGGGGACTTCGGAGAAATGTGGATTTTATAGCCGAATTGTGGGATTCCTTTTAGTAAAATCTTAAATTATTTTTCACTTTCTAATTTTTCAGGATAAAGTCTACATCTACCGAAAATTTTGTTAAGATATCTCTAATAACAATGATTTTATTACAGATAAAATATTTAGAGTTTCTCAAAAAAAAAAAAAAAAAAAAAAAAAAAAAAAAAAAAAAAACACTTTTTCACAAAAATGTTACTTTAATTTCAAAAATCAGAAAAAGTATAAATCTAAATTACATTGCATAGCTGACGTAATTCTTTGTTATACAGAAAAGGATTGAAATAAATATCTTTTACAGAACCGAAACTATGCCACTTTAAAGTTTATTAAGTCACGGAAAATTCCATTTTTTTGCGTATTTTTGCACAAACACACATTCTAACATTGGCTACGGGAACAAATTATTTATGCTGTTATGGCTTTTTCACATCCACAATAGTAATACAATGCTTTTGCAATTTTTCGTTTCAATTTTTCTGTATAACAATCTTTCAATCTTTTTCTGTATAACAAAGAATTTTGTCAGCTATGCAATGTAATTTATTTGGGAAAAATCGAGTTTATACATTTTCTAATGTTTGAAATTAAAGTAAAATTTTTGTGAAAAATTGTTTTTTGAGATACTCTAAATATTTTATCTGTAATAAAATCTTTGTTATTAGAGATATTTTAACGAAATCGGTGGATGTAGACTTTATCGTGAAAAATGAGAAAGTGAAAAAAAAATTCAGATTTTACTAAAAGGAATCCCACAATTCCCAAAAGAACGCCAAAAATCCCAAAAATGGATTTTTTCACATTTTCGGCTATAAAATCCACATTTTTCCGAAGTCCCGTAGATTTTGAAACTTTTAAAACCATATTGCAGATTCTTAAACTGCATTCCGTTTGCCGATTCGTGCTTTGGGATATGAGAAAATATAGTCTAAAACTTTCATATAAAATGGGTCGAATTCGGGAGGGTGTATACCTTGAGCATTTGAGTTATTTGGCTTGTTTTTTATCTTAAAGTCTTCTCCGTGAAGATAACTCTCAGAAAATAAAAAAAAAAATTAAAAAGCCAAAAAAAAACACAAAAAGTCGTCATTTTTGCAATTTTCAATTACAAATTCGTTTATCTTAGGACTGTGTAAAGATATCGACTTAAAATTTTTTTTATTCGATAGATAATTTTGTTCTTTAATTAGTGATTTAGTATTAAAAAATCAACTTTTAACTGGAAAACATAACTGAAAAATAAAATTCAACATAAAAAAATAGTTTTTGCAATTTAACAACAACAATAAAACAAAAAAGTTAATATTAAATAAATAATATAAAAAGAAAAATATCAATAAATATACTGATAAATATGAATTATATATATTAAAAATATATAAGTGAAATGAATTATCACTTTTTCCAGTGTCTTAAAAAAAATGTTTTTACTTTTTTTTTGCTAATTTTATCTAATTTTTTTAAAATTGGTTGCTCACGTCGAGTTAAAACAGTACAAAATTGTAAGGGTTGCAAAATTTCGAGGTGAATACCTTTATTGTATGCATATTTAGCTTTTCCCGGTGCGCTTTGCAAACCCCACTTGATGCGATAACTAATATTTAATTTATGTAGGGGCTTCTACTCCCCCTGGACCTATCCACCCTATACGAAATTTTGGTATGAAAATTGTTCAAATTTTTAAGACTTAGTAAATTAATCCTTCAAAGATGCAAAAATTAATATTTGAAATATATGGAGGCTACCCCTCCCGCTGGCCCTATTCTTCCAATTTTCATTCCATCAATACAGTATGATAATACTTCCCACAAAATTTTAGAGCTCTCACTATAATAGTTCTTTAGATATACCATTAAGAATACATGTTTAGTGTGGTGGGTATCATTTCCCCAGTCCTACCCATCCCATTTATATTAGAACTTACGAAGGTTGTTGAGAAAATTATTCCTACAGAATGTTAAAACTTTTGCCATAATAGTTCTTAACATATACGATGTTTTTCATAAATATTTACTCTGTATGGGCGCTACTATCCCCCTACTCCTATCGAAAAATAAAGTAGCCTATTTTACTTTCGGGTATTACAAAATGATGCTGTGAAAATTTCAAGCAAATCGGTCCAGTGGTTTAGCTTCCTATATAGATTTTTATAGATAAAAAAAATAATGTTTTTACAAAAAATGCAATTTTCAGATGCATTTTTAAGAAATTTCTACCTTTTTGATTTTAAATATTTTTGCTTAATATTGAAGACAAATATGTTGATAACTCACAAAAAAATAAAAACCCAGAAATTAAAAAAAAAAAAAAATTTATGAAAAATGTATGAAAAATTTTAAAAAATATTAAAAAAAATACTGGACCTTTTTGTCCCAAAACACAATAATTTTTTTAATATCTCCCTCTCCCAAAAATTCATCCTGAAATTGCATTTTCATTATGAATGCATTTTTAAGTGTGTAACTTACTTTTCCGATTTTTTTTACTTTTCAAAAAGTGAAAATCGTGAATAATTTCATGTTTTCAAAATTGAAAAATAATAAAAATAGAGATATTCAAATTACTCCATAGGGTATGCGTATGCCGAATATTAACGGTATCCGAATACCTAAGTAAAATATTTGGGCGTTCTTTCATGGAATGAATGACATTTGCAAATTTTATTTTGCAAAAACAAGCCAAGTAAAAAACTTTCAATGTGCTAGTGAGTAATAAAAAATAGTAGATAATCACAACCTTTTCTTTTGAACTTTAGTCATTTTATATTTTGTAAATATGGCACTGTGCCATTTATAAACTTAAAATTTCATTACAAATAGAGCTTTTAAATTTAAAACAGAATAAATTTGGGTACTATATATAAAATATATTTAATACAAACCTCCCTGTGCTTCAACAACCGGTATATCACGATGTGTGGTGGCTCGTCCTAATGTAACAGGTGCTGGAGGACGTTGCTGGGCTATTGCTGTAGGTTGTGTAGCGCTCATAACTACACCACCTCGACTTGTACCGCGCGCTCCACCAACATTTGGATTACCCCAAGGAAATTGTATTGTACCTGCAGCTTCTGGTGCCGATAGTCCACCTGGAGCCTGAACCTTAAATTGTAAAAAACAATATACATATAACAAACATCGTTTAATCCAGTGTTCTTTTTTTTAACCTAAACCAAATAACCTTAACAAATTTTAATTAATTTTATATTAATCTAAAACAATGACATATTGCAATACACAATTATTATTTGTTAACACATTGAAATGGAAACATAAATATGTATCTATAAATTGTGAAATATATACACTACTCTAACCACATTTTTAATTTTCCTTAATTTATGTAAGATTATTTTCTGAAATATTACATATATTTCAGAAATTCTTTTTTTGGTTTAAAGACATGAATTTCAATAATTTTTAATTTTTTAATTCAGGCTCAAGTTCATTAATGTAATAATTTGTTTAGAGTACTGAAAAAGATTTATTAAACACTAGCAGGATGGAACGGTACAAACTTGTTTCCCGTTTATATGTTGGAATTCTAGTATAGAACCAACAATGTAACAGACAAAACAAACAACATACAAATCTGCATTCTATGCTAACTTACTTTGTAAAGTTATTTTCTACCCAATACAATAAGACTTTATAATATTTTAAGTGAAGAATATGTAGTGATATATTTCTTCAAAATGTGAATTATTTAATACAAAGCCTTCGTGGCCAATATAACAATATTACATAACAGAAATATTAATACCTGAGAAATATTAATATATTTATATTATACTAAATTAATTTAAAATAAATTTAATTTAATAAATTAGTTCATTGGCTTCCCAGCCATAAAAAAACAGTTAAAAAACAGTAATAAATAGTCCTATTCAGTAGCGACTTTAATTAAGAAATAAGAAATCAACACATTTAAAGCAAAAAAGTAATGTAATGTATTAACTTCATCAACCCAAATCCTATAATAGCTTTACTATCATAAAAAAGAAGCTAAAAAAAGTTAAAAATATGTGTAAAAATTGCAAAGCTAGTAGAAGATTTTGAGAAAGAGCAAAATAAATAAATTAATTAGAATTGACTAATAAATAATTGTAGGAGTTTTAGTCTAAAAACATTATTGGAGTGTAAAAAAATCCTCAAAGAAAACGGTAATAAATTATACCAACGTGCAATCCTTACCATAAAAGACCTTTCCAAAAATGAAGAATTTATTCTCGGTATACAAACCTGAGGATTTCTAGTCGATCGCTAGAACACAAAGTTTCTATATAAAGTAACAGGTTTACAATTTCTAATAAAAGAACAACAAATTCCGGTATGTAACCAAATATTTGAAGGTACAATTTCTAATGACTCTATAAAAGAACAACAAATTCCGGTATGTAACCAAATATTTTAAGGTATAGCCAAAAAAGCGAATGAACTGTTGGGAAATAATCTCACGGCGACAGATATTGTAGACAAAACGTACAACAACATTAATCAAATAATTAATTTTCCTCATATGAACTGCACAGATACCAGAATAAACTTTGAATCCATATAAGGTATGTGACATCAAGAGAGCCCACGATATACGAATCCTAACGTGGAGCGGCAGAAATAGGTTGACTGAATTAATTCTACGCAATACACCAAAAAGCCTTGAACTTAACATATCAATGTGAGAATTAAAAGTTAGTCTATTATCTAATATAACACCTAAACATTTTAAGTTACTCACAAAATCAACACGAACATCACCCTAGAACACATCCAAATCCAGAACAAAAAGATTCGTAGGGCCAAACATGATGCCCTTTGTCTTAGCAGGATTAATTGTAAGAGCATTACAAAATGTCCATTCAAGAATTCGTTCTAAACAGTAGTTTATATTGTTAACTATTGTTATTTGATTTTTTTTTTTTTTTTTTTTGAGTTTTCGGCAAAATTTTATTCAAAACAATAAAACTTTTAATGCCAAATCATTGCGAATATATTGTTATAAACCTATATAAAAATATCATTTAACATTATCCGAAAAACGGTACATCGTCTTATGCGCAAATAGTCTTTTTTCAGTGCGGGTAAAAAAATCTCTTTTTTTGGATCTAAATTTGTTTTGAATTGGTTAAATTATTATTTTTTTTTTTTTTTTTTGTTGATTATATAGCTCTTTATTATTTTTATCTCTTTTTATATGATAAGAGTTTAAATTGTTATAAATTCATAAATATGTAATAATAATGTAATTTATTTTATTTAATTTATAATAAACATTTTGATTCAACTTATTATGTTTAATTTATTACTTTTCATTACACAGAAAAAAGTGTACATAAATATAAAAATTTCGTTTCATTGATTTTAGTTCATAATATTTAAGAATAATTTCTTAAATATTCAAACTTTTTTCTATATCAATCAAAAGTCAAGAAGACTTAAACAAATTGTTTAAATTTTATTTAATATTTTCATAAAAATAATTTAAACAAAATTTTTGTAAAATTCTTAAAATTTTCATAAAGAATATCTATGAACCAAATTTTATTTTTATGAAAAATGTTTGGGAAAAAAAATCATGTTAAATTCATAATATTTATGAACAAAATTTTTAAATATATGTACTTTTTTATGTGTAAATTGATTTAATAAATTTTCATATCTTAATAAATAATTGTTTTTAAACTCTATATTTTTAAGTAGAATTTTGTAATCGATTATGGCCAATAGGCTAGATTACTGATACATTGAAATAAATAAAATAAATAATAAAGGCATTCACTTCAGAAATTTCAAACTTTGCAAGACCCTTGCAAAGTAGAAAATTTGCATCGATTTCCGTAAACACAACAACAACCAAAAATAATAAATTTTGCACAACTTACTTTACAAGGGTCTAGCAACGTTGCAATTTCTGAGGTGAATACCTTTAATGATGCAATAAAATAGTTTGGAAGTTATAGGGCTTTGGGTATTTCCCTAAGAAACTCGTAAAAAGGAAGAAATACGTCAGCGAAGCCGCTTTTGGACATACCACAGAGTTAAAAACCCTTCAACCCTTTTTTCAGCCTCTGTATACAGTGAAGGCTCCCATAGGTGGACAGCGATCGTCACGCTGATTTTGTCCGTTAACGGGAGATGTCCGTCTATGGGATATGGTACATAAAATATTTTTTTTGCATAAATCAAAATCATCAGCACAGTTGATTTTTAAATAATTTTGGTAGTGATTCTGTAGTACTTTTACTTGCGAATAAAGTGATGTAAAAATGTTTGTCCGCTCGCTCTTAGTTTACGAATTATAGGCTTCGTGTCGTTAGATTTGTTTGAGTATCTATTTTAATACACATGTGATCTAATTTATGTAGATACCCTTTAAAAGTACTTTCAAATACCATTATTCATTAACTCTTGAGAAGAAAAACCAAATTTTTTAATCGACATCGGTGCACAAAAAAATTTTGATATTCAAAAAAAGTTTATTCAGCGAAGCCGTTGTTCGACAGAGGAGAAAGCCCCTTAAGTCCGGCCGTATGCCGCCTACACAGAAAAACCTTTATTAAGGCTGAAAAAATAAAATAATTTCTAGTGTGCTGATAATCTTGATTTGTTGCTTCTTTTTACAAGAGGTAATTCAGTATTATATCTTTTTATTTCAACATTTAAGATTGAGTGTAATGAATTAACATAGATATACATATTCTTATTATACATATATATTGTCAACTAAAATGCAAAAGGTCGTAACCACTGACAATGTTGGTTTTATTTACTGGATTATAATGTACTGACTCAAACTACATCTACACTGAAAAAAGTAACTTTAATGAATGAAGTACATTAAATAAAATTCATTTTTTTTTTTTTCAAGAATTTATTAATTTAATGTACGAGTTCATTGTTTCAATGAAAACATTCATTAAAATTCAATGAAAAAACTAACGCTATTATGAATATTACATTGAAACCAGTCATTAAATTTATTTCTTAATAAAATAAATAAATCAGTTATTTGATTTAATGTATTAGTTCATTGATTTAAAAATATAGTATACATAAAAATATTAACTCAATGTATTAGCACATTTAATTCGTTTATTCAATGTACTAATGCATTGATTAAATTAAAATTACATATTGAACAAAAACACTGAATCAATGAAATTTTTCATTAAACTATTTTCTAACGGAAAATAAAGTTAAACGAATACAAGAAAACAAAATCAACCTAATTTAACAAGAAATGACGCGTTTTAAACCAAGGTTTAAATATGCAGTTTTAGCTAAAAAATTTTCACTTACGACTGTGCAATAAATATACAAATGTTTCATTTATATGTGTGTGAAGATAAATTTTAAAATTTATAACCCTAGACGCAAACCATGTTAATTAACAGAGCTCTGTTAACTCATTAACATTGCTCTGTTAAGCAAAGAAAATCCGAAATATCCATTAAAAATGGAATCAGGAACAGTTTTTTGAACCAAAGGGGTCAGAAAAATCAGGAATACTAGAAAATAGCTTCACGCGTCGTAAATTCAAGCAACCTGATAAAAATTGCTCTTATTTCTCTATAAGAATCCACTTTTAGAATCTTTAACAGTGTGAGTTGGAAGGAATTATAACGATTTTTCCAAAATTTACAATTTGGGATTCTGTGTGGGATGAATCCAGATTCCAGGGAAACGAGGCAACGTGGGCGGAAAAATTTTATTGGAGATGGTAGACAATGTATTTCTCTATAATAACCCAGTTTCGGAATATTTAACAGTGTGAGTTGGAAGGAATTATAACGATTTTTCCAAAATTTACAATTTGGGATTCTGTATGGGATGAATCCAGATTCCAGGGAAACGAGGCAACGTGGGCGGAAAAATTTTATTGGAAATGGTAGACCGGGTATTTCTCTATAAGAATCCTTTTTTAGAATCTTTAACAGTGTGAGTTGGAAGGAATTATAACGATTTTTCCAAAATTTACAATTTGGGATTCTGTGTGGGATGAATCCAGATTCCAGGGAAACGAGGCAACGTGGGCGGAAAAATTTTATTGGAGATGGTAGACAAGGTATTTCTCTATAATAATCCACTTTCAGAATATTTAACAGTGTGAGTTGGAAAGAATTATAAAGATGTTTCCAAAAATTAATATCTGGGATCGTGTGTGGGATGAATCCAGATTCCAGGGAAGCGAGGCAACGTGGGCGGAAAAATTTTATTGGAGATGGTAGACAAGGTATTTCTTTATAATAATCCACTTTCAGAATATTTAAC
This sequence comes from Protophormia terraenovae, assembly GCA_951394005.1. Classification (NCBI taxonomy): domain Eukaryota; kingdom Metazoa; phylum Arthropoda; class Insecta; order Diptera; family Calliphoridae; genus Protophormia; species Protophormia terraenovae. The sequence continues at coordinate 72,056,310 of OX596074.1, forward strand.
AGTGTGAGTTGGAAAGAATTATAAAGATTTTTCCAAAAATTAATATCTGGGATCGTGTGTGGGATGAATCCAGATTCCAGGGAAACGAGGCAACGTGGGCGGAAAAAACTTTTTGGAGATGGTAGACAGGGTATTTTTCTATAATAATCCGGTTTCAGAATCTTTAACAGTGTGAGTTGGAAAGAATTATAAAGATTTTTCCAAAATTTAAAATCTGGGATCCAGTGTGGGATGAATCCAGATTCCAGGGAAACGAGGCAACGTATAATAAAAAAAACAAATAAATAAATAGAAAAATAGTTAAATATAAAATGTTAAAAATAACAAAAAATATAACTTTTTTTGGGGATTGCATACTTCTAAAAAGTGTAAATATAAGTGACTATATTTTGTTATATAATGTGGGTCAAAAATTTATTAATATTAAAAAAAAAATCGGAGTTTGTATCCGTAATATTTCACATACTTTTTCTGTGAATAAAAATGTGTATATAATTTTTAAAAAGATTAAATTGTTTTCATTATAATACCGCTGAAAAATTTTTAATATAAAAATTTAAAAAAAAAAAAAAAAAAAAAAAAAGGAAAAAAATTTAAAATTCTGCTGCAGGGGGTTTCTAAGTACATTCGGAACCCGTTATCAATATGAACTAAGCCTACAAACCACTTTTTTAAATTGACTCTAGTTCTCCCGATAAAGAAAAAAAGCGGTTGCACTATATATTGAAGCATGTTTTACAACTTATAACTTTTTGCGATCTTTTAAAGTACATATTACAATAAAATGAGCGGTACCTAATATTAGCAATTTATTAAGAATTATTTAAACATTTTAAAGTAATGCCTGAAAATTTGTTATACAAATTTTACCCTGTCTACAATCTTTAAAAAAATTTTGTTCGCCCACGTTGCCTTGTTTCCCTGGAATCTGGATTCATCCCACACAGAATCCCAGATTTTAATTTTTGGAAAAATCTTTATAATTCTTTCCAACTCACTCTGTTAAAAATTGTGAAAGTGGATTATTATAGAGAAATGCCTTGTCTACCATCTCCAATAAAATTTTTCCGCCCACGTTGCCTCGTTTCCCTGGAATCTGGATTCATCCCACACAGAATCCAAAATTGTAAATTTTGGAAAAATCGTTATAATTCCTTCCAACTCACACTGTTAAAGATTCTAAAAGTGGATTCTTATAGAGAAATACCCTGTCTACCATCTCCAATAAAATTTTTCCGCCCACGTTGCCTCGTTTCCCTGGAATCTGGATTCATCCCACACAGAATCCCAAATTGTAAATTTTGGAAAAATCGTTATAATTCCTTCCAACTCACACTGTTAAAGATTCTAAAAGTGGATTCTTATAAAGAAATACCCTGTCTACCATCTCCAATAAAATTTTTCCGCCCACGTTGCCTCGCTTCCCTGGAATCTGGATTCATCCCACACACGATCCCAGATATTAATTTTTGGAAAAATCTTTATAATTCTTTCCAACTCACACTGTTAAATATTCTAAAAGTGGATTCTTATAGAGAAATACCCTGTCTACCATCTCCAATAAAACTTTTCCGCCCACGTTGCCTCGTTTCCCTGGAATCTGGATTCATCCCACACAGGATCCCAGATTTCAAATTTTGGAAAAATCTTTATAATTCTTTCCAACTCACACTGTTAAAGATTCCGAAAGTGGATTATTATAGAGAAATACCCTGTCTACCATCTCCAATAAAATTTTTCCGCCCACGTTGCCTCGTTTCCCTGGAATCTGGATTCATCCCACACTGGATCCCAGATTTCAAATTTTGGAAAAATCGTTATAATTCCTTCCAACTCACACTGTTAAAGATTCTAAAAGTGGATTATTATAGAGAAATACCCTGTCTACCATCTCCAATAAAATTTTTCCGCCCACGTTGCCTCGCTTCCCTGGAATCTGGATTCATCCCAAACAGTATCCCAGAGTTAAAATTTTGGAAAAATCTTTATAATTCTTTCCAACTCATACTGTTAAATATTCTGAAACCGGATTATTATAAAGAAATATCTTGTCTACCATCTCCAAAAAGTTTTTTCCGCCCACGTTGCCTCGTTTCCCTGGAATCTGGATTCATCCCACACACGATCCCAGATATTAATTTTTGGAAAAATCTTTATAATTCTTTCCAACTCACACTGTTAAATATTCTGAAAGTGGATTATTATAGAGAAATACCTTGTCTACCATCCCCAATAAAATTTTTCCGCCCACGTTGCCTCGCTTCCCTGGAATCTGGATTCATCCCACACACGATCCCAGATATTAATTTTTGGAAAAATCTTTATAATTCTTTCCAACTCACACTGTTAAATATTCTGAAAGTGGATTATTATAGAGAAATACCTTGTCTACCATCTCCAATAAAATTTTTCCGCCCACGTTGCCTCGTTTCCCTGGAATCTGGATTCATCCCACACAGAATCCCAAATTGTAAATTTTGGAAAAATCGTTATAATTCCTTCCAACTCACACTGTTAAAGATTCTAAAAAAGGATTCTTATAGAGAAATACCCGGTCTACCATTTCCAATAAAATTTTTCCGCCCACGTTGCCTCGTTTCCCTGGAATCTGGATTCATCCCATACAGAATCCCAAATTGTAAATTTTGGAAAAATCGTTATAATTCCTTCCAACTCACACTGTTAAATATTCCGAAACTGGGTTATTATAGAGAAATACCTTGTCTACCATCTCCAATAAAATTTTTCCGCCCACGTTGCCTCGTTTCCCTGGAATCTGGATTCATCCTACACAGAATCCCAAATTGTAAATTTTGGAAAAATCGTTATAATTCCTTCCAACTCACACTGTTAAAGATTCTAAAAAAGGATTCTTAAAGAGAAATACCCGGTCTACCATTTCCAATAGAATTTTTCCGCCCACGTTGCCTCGTTTCCCTGGAATCTGGATTCATCCCACACAGAATCCCAAATTGTAAATTTTGGAAAAATCGTTATAATTCCTTCCAACTCACACTGTTAAATATTCTGAAACTGGATTATTATAAAGAAATACCTTGTCTACCATCTCCAATAAAATTTTTCCGCCCACGTTGCCTCGTTTCCCTGGAATCTGGATTCATCCCACACAGAATCCCAAATTGTAAATTTTGGAAAAATCGTTATAATTCCTTCCAACTCACACTGTTAAAGATTCTAAAAGTGGATTCTTATAAAGAAATACCTTGTCTACCATCTCTAATAAAAATTTTTCGCCCACGTTGCCTCGTTTCCCTGGAATCTGGATTCATCCCGCACAGAATCCCCAATTTTGAACCATCTTAAATATCATATTTTAAGAGCAATTTTTATCAGGTTGCTTGAATTTACGACGCGTGAAGCTATTTTCTAGTATTCCTGATTTTTCTGACCCCTTTGGTTAAAAAAACTGTTCCTGATTCCATTTTTAATGGATATTTCGGATTTTCCTTGCTTAACAGAGCAATGTTAATGAGTTAGCAGAGCTCTGTTAATTAACATGGTTTGCGTCTAGGGTTATAAATTTTAAAATTTATCTTCACACACATTTCATTTATACAATACACAACAACTAGAAATATCCACACTACGACATCGTTATACTACTGAATTTGTGACTCGTCTCTGCAATTTGCAGGAGCAAAAGCAAACCATTGCACACGAAGTAAAATATATTTCTGTAGAGTTGCGCACGCACAATTTTGTTGAACCCATATTGCGCAGTATTATTTATTTTCGTTTTGATTTTACTGCTATAGTATAATGTATAGCAGCCTTTCTGATGACAATTTTATTGCTGCTAGACATTCTTGTGTGAAAGATAAAAAACATAAACATACTTACGAACATACGCACTACATATATACAAACGTAGATACCAACATACATTATGTACATTAGGTTACATTTCAACCCTTGTGTGTTTTATTTTACACACAAAGCAACGAAAGTGCAAAAACAAGACTGCTAAAATACCTACTATAGCAGTAAAATCAAAGCGCAAATTTTCAAATAAAGAAAAATATCCAGCATAACAAAGAAAACACTGACTGGTGTGTAATATGTTTTCGGCAAAATTCTACGAGCACACTGCAACACGAGTTTGTAGTTTTATATATTTGACAAACAAGTTGAATACTGTTTAAGTATGTGGCTTTAAATTGTAAACAAACGCTGCAATTTTTAGTATACCACATGAAAATAATGCTGCAGTTTGTAGTAGTATGGAACACAAAATGTTAAAGAGTGAATATATTTTTTTGTATGGCGTTTGTTAGTAGTTGATATTTATAATAAATGAGAGCTACTATAGTAGAAAAATTAAACCTTGTTTTAAACAAAATACAAAAATTCAGTGTTGTGTTAAAAACGAAAATAATTAAAAATAAATAAGTTATAAATATAAATTTATTCACACTGGAGTAGTCGAGCAGCATAATTGAATACACTAAATTAAATGAATTACTCAAAAGCAGGAATTTGGAGACTTGCCTACTTAACATGAAAGTTTAATAATGATAATGGTTTTAAACATTTTTAAAAATATTAAATTTAATTTATATTTGTGTAGATAAAACAATTAAAACGCAGAATAATATGTTATTAGCCTCAAATACCAGTGTTTCAAAAAATATCGTGAATTCAAAAACCAAGATGACTCTACGTAAGTATTCATAAATATATAAAATTCTTAATAGAAATATATTACAGACTGATCAAGATTTGGACGCTACATCCGGTGATCGTCATGGTATTCTTTGTAATAATCTGGAACATTTTATGAAAATAAGGAAATTTCTGTAGACAAACAAATTTAAAGGTAACTAGTCATTTGAACGAATTTTAAAAATTTTATTATAAACTTTTTTCGTTCAAGATAATGCTGTTGCCTTATTAATGTGGTGTAAAAATGGATATTCCATATCATCATTGAGCAATATAGAGGATAACAGGAAGTATGTATTTTATAAAATAAATTACAAATCACGATCACATTTGTAACGTGTATATGTTTATTTACATTTTTTAGTGAAATGCAAGGTTGGAAACCGAAACGAATAACGGTATCAGTAACAGTATCAGTATTCAATGATGTGATGTATTGTGGTTTCAGTAGTACAAATATGGTCCCAATTTTAAATTCTATTGAATGGTGCATTCTGGCCCATCGCATGAGGGTATATATCATGGGTATTATCTCCAATCTTAGGGCTTTTACAGCTTCTCGCGGACCAAATAAATGTAGCGCACTTTAAGGTCAAAGTGGTTGATGACCTGAATGGTTAGTTGGTGCCTAAACAAACTAACGCTCCCCTCCAACGCCCATGGCACGGGTTGGTTGTAATTCTAGCCTAGTCCGCGCACGCCGTCACTGCGCGAGATGGTCCTTCCCTTTACTGGCATACTCGTGGGACAAGATAGACAATTTAAAAAATTTTTCAAATCGGACACATGATGACGGACAGTCACAGGGCGACAGGACTGGAACAGACATGAATACGGGACTGGGACCAGCGCCACTGAGAAACTTGAGAATCTTACTCTCGGCTCTGAAGATGAACATGGGATCAATGTGATCTCAGTTCGCGCTCAGAGTCTGGAGAAGAACTCGAGTGTTGAGGCGGGGTCTGAGCGGAGGGATGGCTCGACGAACTCAGAGGGTCATTCGTCTGGCAGTGGTTTAGTTCGGCAAGACGCGGTAATGCTTGATCCGACAACCGACGTTTTAAGCCGAACTAAAGAGGAGAAGGCTCGTAGTGGCGCAAGAGCCTCTCTTAAATATCTGCACAAGATAGCCAAGAGAGGCCCTTTGCCACTTACAGGTAAGGATAAGTACCTTACCAGGAAGCACAGGAGGAACGTTAAAAGATTCGAACGAATCTACGGTCCTGTCTGTGTCTCTTTGGGAATGTCTTATCCTGAAGGATTGCTCTCGTGAGAGCACAGGAGAAAAGCCAACCTCTTCATCAATCCCTACCGAAGCGGAAGATCCTGGTAGTGGCAACCCGGTCAAACCTGCAGTCCTAGCAGGTAACGTCTGGTAAGCTAACAACTACCATTAAAATGGTTGGTCATACACCATCCAGCAAACCTGGCAACCAACAAAAAGTTGTCAGAGATGCTACGCCTAGAGATGACCAGCCATCAACCAGTAAGAGGACTTCACTTTCGAAGCCTGTCAGCCCCAGTAGTTGGGTTGTACGAGCTTCAAATGTGAAGCCCTCTACATCGAAGAACGCACTCTTAAAGGCCCTCATAAGGGGGTTGTTAAGAGGGTCAGGTTTGGGGATGACCAACAACCTTCGATGGCCAAGAAGGTTATTCACGCGCCAAACAGCTCTAGTAAGGGCCACCATAAGGAGGTCATTAAGAGAGCTGTATCAGGTAGTGAACAACCCTCAACATCGAATAGAGCGAAGGAATCAGTGTTGCAGAACTGTATTCAAGCTTGACAGGGTTGATCCAGATGGGAGGATCAGCGTTCTGCAATGGCGACAAATTGAACACAAGCTCATTGAGGAAATCGCCCTTGTTAAAGGAAGGCCGGATGAGGTATCCTTCAAAGGCGCAGACTGGATGAAGGGCGTCAAGACTATCAACTGCGGGAACGAGAAATCATTTGAATTTCTCAGAAACGCAGTTGCTAGGTGCGACACTCTCTATCCAGGAGCGAAGCTTGAAGTGATACTCGCATCTGAGCTGCCCCTGCGTCCAATAGTGACAGCATGGTTCCCTCCACCCGTTTTAGAGGTTGGAACCATTCTGACAGTATTGGAGAATCAGAATAAGGGTCAATGGAGGTTGGTGAACACCATGACCTGTAAGGAGAACCAAGGCAGAGACTTCAGATTCGCAGTGGATCAGGAGTCTCTGGAGAAGCTGGAGTCACTGGGGGGAGTTGTCAATTTCGAATTTGGGGTGATCAGGTATAATAAATCTGAGAAACCCAAAGAGGCTGTCAGTGGTGCAAATTAACTTGCATCACTGTGAGGCAGCCTCAACCGAAGTGACAAGACTCCTCATAGACTCCAACGTGGACGTGGCCCTCATACAGGAACCCTGGATTAACAATACCAGGGTATGTGGTCTGAGGGTCACAGGATACAACCTGTTCATACCATCCACAACGGAAAAGGTACGAACATGTATATTGGCTAGGAATAATCTGAATATTCATTTTCTTCATTCCTTTAGCAATGGGGACCTTACAGTCATCCAACAGGAAGCCGCAGGAGGTAGCGAGCTTATAATGGCGGCTGTGTACATGCCGTACGAGGCAGCCGATCCACCAGGTATCGCTCTGCAGCAGCTGGCGGAGCACGCTAGGAGGAGAGGCGCGTACATGGTCTTGGGATGTGATGCGAATGCTCACCACTGTCAATGGGGAAGCAGGGACATCAACAAAAGAGGTGAGTTAGTATTCGATTTTATATATTGTTATGATCTACACATCTGTAATAGGGGTAGTACTCTTACGTTCAGAACGAAGGATAGGGAAACAGTTTTAGATGTAACGCTGGCTAACCGTGGGGGGAATTATGTTAGGGATTGGAGAGTAGTTTTGGATTATTCTTTTTCCGACCATAGCATGATATCTTTTAGTCTCAACTTTGAGAAAGCGAGGGATCAGCCCTATAGGAACTCGAGAAGGACAGATTGGAAGTCCTTTAGGAGGTCAGTCTGTAGGGACCTTAGGGATACTGAGGACTGGAGAAATTCAATTGAGGGTATCGAGTTGGTGGTGAATAATTTCACGAATGTTATTAGGAATAGTATTAATCCTATATAAGGTTTGTTTGGTATTGAAAATTGTCAAAATCGGTTAATAAATAAAAAGGTTATGGCTAAAAACTAGAAACACAGGGTGCCCATTTCATACTTTTCAGCTGATATTTCTGAAAGAAAAGTATGTACGGCAACGAAATTTTGTACAAATAGTTTGAGGGTCGATATAAACTTGGAAACCAAAAATGGGCGTGGTCCGCCCACTTTACCGCACACCTCCCATATAAGGTGAAATGTCAACGAAATTTTGAACAAATAGTTCAAGGATCAATGTAAACTCGGAAACAAAAAATGGGCGTGGTCACCCACCTTACCGCCCACCTCTCATATAACGTAAAATTTGAAAAAGTTGATGGTGGGTATATAGATTCAACCAAGTCGAATAAAAGATTCTCGCTTGTTTTTTTTTTTTTTACTAACTTTGATCGCATCAAAAACGATATCTCATTTTGTTGCTATTACATGTGGCTTTATGATAAAGCAATAAATCTGAATAATTTTTGTCCTTTTCGATTTTTCATGATTTTTTTTTAACAAAAAATGTGCTATTTTCACGTAAAAAATAAATTTTTTGATTAATTTTTCTATTATAACTCCGAAACTACTGAGCCGATTGAAACGCAATATATAAACGGATTAAAGGTTGTATAAATTTAAATTTTTCTAAGTTTATTTTAATAATATCGAACGAAAACTTTTTGAGTTATCATTAATTATGTGAAAAAATTTCTAAAAATAAATTATAATTTTACTTAAAAATTAAAAAAAAAAAAAAAAAAAAAAAAAAAAAAAAAAAAACCTCCATAGAATTTTATATTTGAACCATATTTGTACTACTGGAACCACAATACATCAAAATTTCATAGTGGTTTTTCAAGCCAATTTTTGCTGTTGACCTGTGTTATTAGTGCTGACATGATATTTATTTGAATTCATATCTTAGATTCATCCTAAAAAAGTAATTTAAAGAATAATAAAATTATATAAATACTTCCCAACTGGATTTAGCTATTATATTCGTTAAAAAAAATCGAAAATATATAATCGTTTCTTAAAATTCATAGTTTTCTTTCGTTTAAGTGCTTTTAAAATTTCCGGGAATCACGTTCAAAATTTCCGGAAAGCGGGACATGAAAAATCGCAAATGCATTCTCTAAAGATAATTATCGGTCTTTTGAAAAACCAAAATTAAGGAGAGATCTTCATAGAAGCAAATATCAAACAGTTAATTAAGAACCTATCGAGTGATTCCATGTCAAAACGGACAGCAATCGGATTTGACATCTCCGATTTTAATGAGATTCACTACAAGCACTGGCCATTGGAAGTGTTTCAGAAAACATGAAATTTCAGACCCATGTTTCTTTCCGGTTTGGAAATATTTCGGTTTAAAAAACGAAAAATGTTAAAAACTTTACAAATGAATACTTATTTAACTTCTAATAACTGCTTAAATATAATGGTATCGCAGCAGCGTATTGAAGACAAAGATATTATCTTCATAACATCACAAAAACCGGTATTTTTAAAATTCTTAAAAAATTATATATTGTTGACATAATTTTTCTCCATATGGATATAAAATTTCAAGTTGGAGCCTTATTTAGTTTAGAAGTTATAGACATGAATTAAATCCAATTATTAATAACTCCTAAGCTATAGAATAAAGAGCTGCGCAAACACATTCATTTTCTTAGCGGCGTAAAACATTCATTTCAATGAACTCTGTAATAGTGAAAAATTATGTGTATAGATATGTATACCATTCATTCATTATAAGAAAGTATGAGTAGATAAAACGAAAATAAAAAAAAAACAATTCTGTGTATGATCGTAGGCTAACAGTTACTTCGTTGTGAGTTTTTTTTCGCTGTTCGTATCAACTTCACTCAGTGTATGACCATTTTCATGAATAATTTGAATTATCAGTAGATACTATTAATGGTTATGCTTTATGTGATGGATATTATGTTTTGCTTGTTTGGTGGTTGCTTTATAACGTAGTAAAAAAAAACAGAAGTTTATGGTAACATTCTAAAGATTTTACATATTGATATAGTTACAAAATGAAATATTGGGATATTTTAATTGTATTTTTACTTATAATACATCAATTAAATTTGTTATAATTTTCTATTTTATTGAAAAAAAAAAAAAAAAATAATAATAATAATAATAATAATAATTGAAGAAGAAAATATTTAATTTAATCAAAATTAAAACAAATATTTTTTCTTAAAAAGATATTCATACGTTTTTATATGATTATTGTAATCTTAAATAATATTCATATATATTTTATTTAAATGAAAAAAACTCAACAAATTTTTATGATTTTGATTGCAAAACAATATAACCAGCAAAAACTTGGTAATGGTATTTAGTTATGGATGTAGTTACTTTTCAATCATAACAACATACTTTCCGCATTACATGAAAGTAGATTAGTAACTACTTACTTTTAACTTGATATGTAATCAATTACATAAGATCAGATTTTTGGAAATGTTACTTTTTATCTATCTCTTCATTTATATTATAAAAACTATATATTTTAAAAGTGGGTAAAATATGAAAATACATTAATTATTTGTTAAAGTCACGAAGACTTAAACAAATAATTAATCGTAAACACTCTAGTCTCCGGTGAAGTCGAAACCACGACTTAAGCAGACAGAATAGCTTATTGTAAACAAATCCATTAGGCCAGTTTATACGTACATGAATTCATTCATGAATTCTATAATTTGAGTTTATATAAAATAATATATCAAACATAAAATACGGTATAACTCTTAAACCAATAAAGGGGTATACAAATTTACTAGAGGAAATTTGTAGGAAATTTTATTTTCTATAAATGTTGTATTAACATCAAAATACGTACTACGCTCAACAAGCTAGTTATATGCAAAAAGTGTTATTGTTCATTTAATTTTATTGTCTTGTGTACTAAATAAATTTTGTGTCTGATAAAATGCTTCTCAAATTTTTCAAAATTAAAAATTCTTGACATAAAAAATAAATTTAAGAAAATACAATTTTTTTGTTAATGTTTACAAAAATCAATTTCTTATTTCAAAAGGCTGTTGGTAAATTATTAGTGTTTAAAAGTGGTAAGTATCTGAATATTACTAAAAAATATCCACTAATTTGTATTGTTTCTCTTAGGCACATTAGGCACAAATTTATGAAACCTAGAAACTCAACAGGCAACAAATTTGCATAGATTGCAATTTAGGAAATACAATTACATAAAGGTAAGAAAAATGTATTGGCTATCTTAAAACAATTTGTTAAACGTATTAAACTCTTAACAATTTTCAGACGGGGCAGGTCATTAAGGTCAGGAATTTTATTCAATTTTTGCACGGGTCATAAGAATGAGCTCCAAGTCTGAAATAGTATGTATGTCTAAAATCCTGATTTCTGCATATTTTCAAATAAATAAATTTAAAAAAAAAAAATATATATATATATATATATCGGCTTTTTATTTTCAATACTTCAGTACTTACTTGTAACCGATAATGTAAATAGTTACTATTCATTTTGCTAATAATGACTTCTGTAATACTTTGAAACTAATGAGTGATTGAATAGCTACAAAGTAATTAGTTCTTGTAACGACATCTAAGTAATGACTTTCTGAAATGCCTACCTGTAATAATATAGAGTAAGTAGTTGCCTCTAATGACATCACCGTGTTAAAATAATGAGTTATTTTTCTAATGTGAAAGTAGTGTAGAGCCATTATATTAGCTTCTTATCTCATTACATGGCAAGCAAAGTTTTTGCTGGGTATTTAAATAGAAAAAAAAAACAGAAATAAATATATTCATAATTTTATTAAGCAAAAACTCCAAAGAAATAAAAATATTCAGCCACAGAAGGTTTGAAAAAAAAGAAGTTACATAGTTTTTTTCAAATATTTAAGTATAAAAATTAAAATATTACTTATTTTTATTATTCCAGTAAAATTTAAAAATATTACAAAATATTAATGATGATCAAAAATATTCAAATATTTTCTAAGAATAGAAAAATTTAAATGTTTTGAAAAATATTTTTTAAAATTGAATATAATATAGATTAATTGTATTCAACCTAAGGAAATAAGATATGTATATTTTCAATTTAGTTGAATTTTTCAAGCAATTGAAGAATATTTTACATTTTTTTATTTTACATCTAAAATATAAATAAACTACATAAAATAATTTATTTTTAACAAATATTTTAGATGAAAATATTCACAAATATTGAAAACTTAATATATTATATATAAACGCCTGAAATAATAATTATTAGTTTAACAGAAATAAAACTTATTTTCATCAGAGAAATACAAAACAAAATAATGGAAAATTTTACTTTCAATAAAAATCAAATAATAATTTCTTAAACAACTATCAAATTTTCATATAACATTTAAATTAAATTGATAAAGTTTAAGATATAAATTGACTATTTTAAAAGTAGACATGTCACTGAAAAAGGTATAATCAATTCGGTGCGGATCAATGTATTTCAAACTTGTAAAACAACAAAACACGTATGCTATACCCTACAGTAACAAAAAGGTCACAACTCGTCCATTAGTAAACAAACAACCAAAACTTCAAATTAAAGAACACACATGCACAAACTAATGTATTGCTCTGTATTTTTTGTATTTCTTTATGGGTAGTACACATATGTACGAACTCATATATGGCTTTTGATCTTTTTTTTGTGCTTTTTTGGTGGTGGATTTTGTCTTTGCTTTTGCCACGCACTTTTTATATACAAAAACAAAAGCGAAAAAGAAAATACAATGAATTATCTAGATTGATTATCACGAGTTTCGTTTGAACTTTACGAGTGTTAACACGCGCGTAACGGTGTATAGGAACGAATTTACAGATTTTGCAAATTTGAAAGAAAACGAGTATGGTCTATCCCGAGATAGAATATCTGGACACTGGTGACGGGAAACAATTCCCACTACCAAGGATAAGGCAATATTCTACCTTTTTCTCGCATTATGAGGCTCTTATTCAACCATTCGAGAACAAGGGAACATTACCATTAATAAAAATCGGAAAACAACTATATTCAGCTTATGATGTGTCTCGCAGAAAGTTACGTATAAGGAGCAATAATCGCCTTGTAATTAACAAGATTGCTGGAGACGAGATTCGTAGAAAGTACAAAGTATCTATACCATCAGAACTTTGTGAGACTAGAGCTGTAGTTGGAATCCCAGCTGACCCTGAAATTACGGAAGAATACATTTTTCACAACCTGGAGATAAAGCATCTTCAGGAATATGGCGTACTGAATGATCCACCTCAACTCGTCGAAGTAAAGAGATTCTCCAAGCCGGATGGAGACAATACAACTAATATCGACCTTGTAATGATGACCATCACTGGCCAGATGTTACCTTCGCACGTAGCGTTGGACAGGTTGATATTCCCAGTGAAAGCATACATCGATAAGATCATGCAATGTGGTAAATGCTGGAGACATGGCCATACTGCAAAACTTTGCCGTAGGTCGAAACAGGTATGTTGCAATTGCGGATCAACACACGAAGGTGTTTGTGACAAGATCGCCATCTGTGTTAATTGCGGAAAATTTCATGACGCTAAATTCTATAACTGTGAGGTTAAATCCCGCCTGCGTAAAGAGGCCAGGGACAAAGCCTATCTGAGTGCACCGAAAAGGCTCAACAACACCATGAGTCAATCGCCAACCAACATATTCTCTATCAACGAGGAGGACTTCCCTGCCCTTCCTAATAAGAGAAAGAAGTTGGAAGTTAAGAAGAAAAAGAATGCGAAGAGAAAGGGTTGTCAGATAGGTTTCCCAAACCGTATCTGACAACCACGCTGATGACATTGTCATCCCCATTCAAGACTCACAACCTGATGAATCTTACCAGATGTCTCAGGAAACTAATGATCCTACTGTGGATATCGAACCATGCACTGAAAACGTGCAAGACGATCAGAATCAACAGAACGACAATATGATCAACACAAATTTATCTAATCAGGAAACAATTGTGCGGGGCAATTTTGACAGCCATCAATCCGGTGCAATTGCCCAATTACAAACTAGAAACATTTCCATAAACACTAATTTACACGAATTTGAAACTTTCACCCAATACGTGCTTGCCGGAAAAAAAATTCCTTTGAAGCAGCAGAATGAAGATAATACAGCTTAACATCACCAGCGCCCGAAACAAAAAAGCACAACTGTCCCAATTTCTTAAGGAAAACGATATAGACGTAGCCATTATTTCGGAAACATTTCTGAAACCGGAACACAAGTTCGAAATTTCCAATTATAACATCACACGCAAAGATAGAATAACTTCCACCTTTGGAGGTGGGGTTGGTATCATGACAAAAAAATCTATATCGTTCAATCGTTTTATGATAAACACGACAAATAACAACATCGAAATTGTCGCATGCGAATTTAATACCCATATTGGTAATTTAGTCATATTATCTATTTACATTCCCCCCTCAACCAATTTTGACGCTAAAGACCTTGAGGACATAATTCAGCAGATTCCAGTTAATTCAAACTTTATGCTATGTGGTGATTTCAATGCCCACCATCAGATGTGGGGAAATTCGCTTACAGACAACAAAGGTATTTAAGTATCGAATTTCATTGAAGACAATAATCTGGTTATTTTAAATGATGGCTCGAAGACTTTCTTCGGATGCCTCAATCCATCTGCGATTGATCTGGCAATATGCTCTCCAGCCCTCGGTCTGATTTCATCATGGTACACGACGAACGAATGTCTTGGTAGCTCCCATTGCGTAATAAGCATTGACATACAACTGAGAACCATCACGCAACGGAGTTCCTAGACACATTCCAAAGAGCATAATTAATGACAGAATAAGCAACCTTATTAACAGCAGGGAATTCTCCAGCAACCCTGATAATAAAAAATTTGACCGATTCTCTAGTATATTTTACGATACATTCAAAACAAAAACTAATATCAAGAACTATTCAGATAACACTTGGTGGAACGCCAGTTGTACTAAGGTAAAGAACAATCAGAACAAAGCTCTGATGCAGTTCGAAAGAAATCCCTCACGTGAAAATTTAAGGAATTTTATCGCCAGGAAAAAAGAATACTTCTACACACTGAGGAAGGAAAAAAGAATTGGGTGGAAAAACTTATGTGGCAGTATAGACTCCAACTTGACACCATCAGAATTTTGGAAAACAATAAAGAAATTTAGAGGCATTAACATTCCTAGAACACCGGTTATGTCTGACACATGCTTCGACCAATTTTGTGATATTCTATCAGGTCCTATTGGCCCAATAAACAATCTGTCAGCAACCCTATACTTTCCTAACGACAGAGAATTTAGCATGTGCGAATTGGAAATGGCAATATCAACATCAAAAGACACGTCCGCTGGTATCGATGGAATAAGAAACGGCCACATCAAGAACTTCAATTCGCCAATAAAGCAGCAACTTTTACAAATGTACAACTACGTTTGGTCGAGTGGCAACATTCCAGAAACATGGATGGAACACAAAGTCATACCCTTGCACAAAAAAGGCAAACCTCCAGATAGTGCGAACTCATACAGGTCCATAACATTAATATCATGTTTGCGTAAAATATTTGAGAAAATGATTCATAACCGACTCGACTATAAACTTGAATCAAGTCGCAAGATAAGTGATGCACAATCGGGTTTCCGTAGAGGAAGGTCAACACATGACAATATAACAGCCTTATGGTCAGCAGTAAAATTGGCGAAGGGCGAAAAGAAATATCTCGTCAGCGCGTTTCTTGACATAAGGAATGCCTTCGAGAATGTGAACATCGAAATACTCATTTCAAAATTCAAATCTGCTGGGGTAAGTGAACACGCCTGCACTATAATACACAGACTGTTTCAATATAAGAATCTCACACTGGAGAAGAACGGGGAAAAAATCCGATGCACTTCATATACCGGTACACCACAAGGATCAGTTCTTAGTCCACTTAGCTTCAATGTATACGTCAACGAGCTTTTTGCAGATATGCAGACGATTTGGTCGTTTTTTGTTCCGACCAATCAGTCGAGCTTGCAATACAGAAAATACAGAATACTATCAACATTTTGAATACCAGACTCAGATCCATTCAACTCTCGCTTTCCCCCGAGAAATCGAAGGTCATGATATTTCAACCCTCAAACAGAACTCAAATATTCCCCTGCCCTGAAATCTGCATTGATGGTATAGGAATTGAATATGTGAACAGTTTTAATTTTTTAGGATTCACCTTTGAGTGCGACCTGAAAATGAAGCAACAGGTAGCAAAAGTGCAGAAAAGCTGCAGTCATTTCCTGAACATTCTTCGCGCCTTATGCGGAGTATCGTGGGGAGCCGATCCTTACAACCTCTTAACGATATATTTCAGCGTTATAAGACCAAAAATCGAATACATGGCCCCACTTTACTTAGATTGCCCAGCAAAAGAGCTCCTGAAATTACAAAGAATCCAGTACAAGGCTATTAGAATTGCTCTAGGTGCCATGAAGTCCACCCACACCCTAGCACTGGAACAAGAGGCAGGTGCTATGCCAATTCCAGAGAGACTCTCTCTACTAACCGACAGATATATTAACCGCATGATATCTGCCGTAAATCACCCAGCTGCGAAATACATCAACAATTTCAATGAAAAATTCAGGTCCAGGCCGACATTCTTCGAGAGATTCGCCCTCAAATCGAATAACAATCTGATCGAGAGATACGGGAAACCATTAAGATACCAAATGCCTATTGAATCACATGCTTTCATCCCAAAAGTTGTATATCTCGATGTCAAGAAAAACTCCACCGTAATCGAAGTTATCCGCAGAAAGTACAACAACCGAATTTCAAGAAACTGGTGGGACTTTACCCGCATTTTCACAGATGGTTCTAAGACACCAGACAAAACCAGTAGCGCCTTTTGGATACCTGACATTGACATCGAAGCATCATTCTCTCTACATAGATCATGTCCCATATACACGGCTGAAGTTCTTGCTATTTTGGAATCTCTACTTTTCATAAAGGCCAACGGTCCAGGCAAATATCTCATAATATCAGATAGCAAATCTGCTCTACAGGCTATCGTCACCTTCAACAACAACAAAACTCATCCTTACATTCTGAAAATTAAGAATGAATTGTATGAACTTGGTCTCGCTTATTACACAATAGACTTTCTTTGGATACCTGGCCACTCAGATATCGAAGGTAACGTCTATGTCGACAGGGTAGCCGTAGGTCACAACGATACAGGGGATTATCCAAAAGTTCAATTTAACGACTTAAGGGCGGCAGATAAGAAAAATGCAGTCGCGGTGTGGCAAGCCAAGTGGGACGGTAGCGTCCATGGAAGGCATTTATATTCTCTTTCACCTGTAGTAAATACTAAAACATGGTTCAAGGATCAACATCTCCCCCGGCAAGTGGTCACAATGGTGTGCAGATTACGGTTCTCACATGTACAAACTAGACAACACCTGTTCAAGGTAAACTTCATTGACTTGGAAATTTGCGAATGTGGCGAAATACAGTCTATTGACCACATCACTTTTCACTGCACCAGAATAAACATAAATCATCGTAACGCTTTAGTTAAAAAATTAAGGAATCTTAATGTTCAACAGCTAAAGATCGATGAGATTCTCAGAATTGACAATAATAGAATCTACAAAATTTTATGGAAATTCTACCATGATGAAAACATCATGATTTGACACTTGGGAAAACAAACTTCAAGATACAAGATTACCACAGTTTTTAAACATTCAAATCCCCAGAACTCATATTAAAATCCCACTACCGGCAAGATCCACATTCGGCAGAAAATGACCAAGAGAGATAAAGATGAACGACACTGACACACATAACTTCTGACATCAAGATGGCAGTCGTTATATCTTGAGTAGAAAGCACACTCCACAGTTGAATGAAGAATCCCCACAAAGCTTACAATATAGACCCAGTGTCTCGGGTCAGCTTTTTTATACATCCACTCTGGTGGCTTTGACACATTGTGTCCATGAAGGAAGAAGAAGAAGAATGAATTATGTATTTCATTACACAATGAAATCGTATACAACATATCCACACAACTCACATAGGTTCTGTACTATATGGTTTTGTATTCTCAACTCATATGTTTTGAGTTTTCGTGGTCAGCTATTGTGGATAATACTCATTCATTCATTTCATAATGAAAAAGCTCACAACATGAACTAACTATTCAGCATTCATTTTTCGGCATTCATGCAGCTCTTTACTATAGAAAATAATGTTAATTTTAGAGTAATTTTAAAAACAAAGATATTACCTTTAAAATGATATATAGTGAGTTACTTTAGTTCGAAAGTTCAAAGGTCAAAATAAAACTTACAAAAAATAAACCATTATATTATAAACGAGAGAAGATATGGTCGGTCTTGATACCCTACACCATTTCGATCCACATAATTTTGTTTTTACTTACATACAACTTACATATGTTAAATATTAACATAATACCATGATATAATAATAGAAGGTAGAATCATTAGGGAGAGTTGTCAATTTTAATTCTTGTTATGTCAAATAGAAAACAAAAAATCAAAAATAAAAATGTAAAAAATAAAAGGAAAAAATTAAAAAAGTCAAATAAAAATCATTAAAATGCTTTTCTTTATATTTATGTATTTGAATTTCAATTTTTTTTTAAAGAAAAATACATGTGTTACAATTTTTTGGATAGATTACAAAACTGCCCAAACACCAACAGCTTTTCGGGATTCCTGCTATATCTTGCTATTCGCTTTTGTAGAATGTTTCAGAAACAAACACAACACAAAATATCTTAAATTACAACCAATGCTTGCAAGCATTACTTAATCTCCCTTCCAAAGATGGGCCAGAATACATCTTGCACTTGTACTGTTGTGGCGAGTCCAGTAGTTGAACCCCAATGTCGAGGACTATATATTAGTGTCATACTTGTTGGCAGTGGACGTAGAATTGTAGAATATATTTGTGAACAAGAATTTTTAACAAATAAGTTGTAATTTTTTTATATTTTGTTTTGATTTTTCTTTAAATATTTTCTTGTTTGACACTTCAGGGTAAAATAAATTGAGAGCTCTCTCTCTAATGATTCTACCTTCTGTTATTATATTATGCATAATACTAACATTTGTATGAGATTTATGTACGTTAAAGTGATTTTCGGGAGAGGAGTTTATATGGGAGCTATGGTTAGTTATGGATCGATCTTCATGAAATTTGGCAGACAGATTTTTGCTGATATAAAACTTATTTGTACTAAATTTCATTAAAATATTCCTATTTTTAAGGCATCTACAAGTGTTAAAACTCTATTCCGGGAGGACATTTGTATGGGGGCTAGGTGAAATAATGGGCCGATCATAACCAAATTCAATAGGCTTCGTCCTTGTGTTGAAAAAAGCTTATGTACCAAATTTCATCAAATTATCTTCAAAATTGCGACCTGTACTTTGCGCACAAGCTTTACATGGACAGCCAGCCAGCCGACCAGACGGACGGACGAATATCGTTAAATCGACTCAGAAAGTGATTCTGAGTCGAACGGTATACTTTAAGGTGGGGGTCCAAGTATTTTTTTGTGCGTTACATTTTTGCAACCCCAACCACCTATGGTGGTGTAGGGTATAAAAAAGTATGCATATAATATTAATACAACTCTTCTTTATACTTGTGCAAAACTTCATGTTGGACATTCCTTTAGTTTAGAAGTTATGTAACAAAATATAAACTGAAGTCAAATCTTGTATATAAAATTTAATTTTTTTAAATAGGGTAAATGCACCTAATGTCGGCAGGTACCAGTAATCGGCATTTTTGAATTTAAACTGAAATAATTAACAATAGTGAATACTAATTATTGATGCAAGATAAATTTTGCCATGCAAATATATTTATATTATTAGTGCAAATGTTCAAAATATACTAATAGTAGCATTTTTTTTTTGGCAATTTACTCCGTTCTTAAAC
The DNA here is from genome assembly GCA_951394005.1 of Protophormia terraenovae. Classification (NCBI taxonomy): domain Eukaryota; kingdom Metazoa; phylum Arthropoda; class Insecta; order Diptera; family Calliphoridae; genus Protophormia; species Protophormia terraenovae. The sequence goes on from OX596074.1 coordinate 72,076,182, forward strand.
AACACATTTTTGATATCAGTTTTTAGAAAAAAAATTAAAGAAAGACCAATTTCAAAGATGATATTAATTATAATAATCTAAGTTGTATTTAAAAAAAAATTATTCAGAAAATAGACAACAAATGTAACCTTATGTTAAATGTGTAAAATTTTGCGTAAACAATTCCAATTCGTGGTTTGATGGCTGCCGACTAAACCCCTACGTAAGATGATTTGAAAAGCAAATCCACTTGCTTTTCAAGTGTGTTGATCATAGCCAACATGTACAAAATCAACAATAAATACTGTTCGCTGCCCGAAGCAAAGCAAGTGCGTAGGGTGTATGAGCGACTGCAAATCCATGCGTTCAAAGCATTTGTCGTAAACAAGTGTTGCAGGTGGTGTGGCAAAAAAAAAAAAAAAAAAAAAACAAAGCATACAACAAGACGTTGAGAAATGATTTAAAGCATTTAAGTGGTCTTAATGCTTTGCTTTTGTATTACGTAGTTGCTGTGTGTGGCAAAAAACATTCACAATGTGTGCAAAGGGGTTGTTTATAAATGTTCTTGCATACACACATACATATATACAGTGTCTCACTGAAGTATTGGAATTTTTTTTAATTAATAATAAAAATGGTTTTATTACATGATTTAAAAAAATAATTCCTCGATTTATTAACTGATTTGTGTTTGTCTATTTGTTAACTTCATAATGCAAAAAACTGCAATCAAAAATATTGCATTGTTTCCAAGTTATTCCAGAAATAGTATGAAGTCATCGAATTCACCTCACAAAAGTATTTGAATTTTTATCACTTTTGTATTTGAGAATGTCAAACAAAATAAAAATATAAGAAATTCCTGCAATTTTTATTAATAATAGGTCATATGTAGGGCAAGTTTTTCAAGCTTTTCGCTTGGAAAGTAAGCATTTGCATATTTTAAATGAATTTCACAAAAAAAAAATGCTTGTTTTTTAAATTTTGGCATAAATTTGCATATAATGGAAATAAAAATTAGTTTTCTTAACAAAAATGCAATTTTTTAGTGATTTTTTTGAGCTCAATCAAATGATTTCTAGAATTTTTTTGTAACTATTTTGAGTACGTTGTAAAAATTGTAAAGAAAAAAATTCAGACATGTCAAATATAACTTTAAAAATTAATATATTTTTATTTTTATAAAAATCGAAATCTATCAGAGATTGAAAGTTAAAAAATGCATATTTATGCATGTTTTTTACATATCAATATATAAAAATGCATAAATACGTCGGTTTTTCTATACATATTCATGCTATTTTTGCATATTTCTGTGCATATTATCCCATTTTTTCGTGCTTTTTCAAGCGCATATTTTAGTTTTTTTCATGCATATTTAAACTTGCCCTGGTCATATGTATCACCATTAAATGTTTACTAATTTATTTCCCCAATTTTGAGTTCAAGTTTGGGAGATTTTTAGTCCAATTTTTTATTTAATGGATTTAGAAGGTTGATTTAGGACAAACACGCCTATTTTTCTCCTATAAATGACAAATATGATAATTTTTTGTCATTATAGTAAAAAAATAATAAGTATTTAGTTTGTTATAAGTTTCTTTGTTAAAACGCCATATATGAAGGATCCAAGTCATTAATTATGAGGCATTGTTGCACTATTAAAAATAGAATATCTTAAATATCAAGCCCATTTTGGTACCCTTCGTATCAAAAATTTATTTCAAAATGTTGCGAAATATCTTCCCGATATATAGCAATTGATAATTTGGAGATTAAAACACTTGACTTTACGATATAGCTCTAAAATATACCCCAACATAATTGTACTTGGTTTTATTTGTCTAATTACTTAGCCGTATAATTTTTGGATCAATAACTTGCGCTCCGGAAATGTTGGAGCGGAAAATTTTCATCAACGCAAGTAATATTAACAGAATAGTAAACATTTTCGGATATTTTTACCTTTTTATAGTGTCCCTATAGCTTGAAAGACGTAGTTATGTAACTTAAAATATACTTCTTGTCGCGTTTTATACTGTCACCAATTGGCTTTATATTTTTTAGCCGGTATCCCATTTTATAACAGCTAAAACCTACAGAAACACAATCTGAAAGTTTTGTTAAAATATGTGGACCAATACTTCAGTAAAATGGACTTAATGTTGAAGATTTTTCATTTTTAACAAAATAATGAAACAATGTACACCGCTTGGAATGTCAATATTTAGAACTTTTGCAGTAAAAATTATTTTTCGAAGACATAACAAAGTCCACTTATATTTCCAAATAAAACAAATTAAATTAAAGAAATAATTTAGGAAAAATTACTCGATTATTCCAATTTTCTTTTTTGTAAGATACATGTAAAGAAATTTCGTTTAATTTCCCTAGTAAATGCTTAACAGTGATACTTAATAACAATTATTATAAAAACAGATCTTTTTTAACCTTTTTTGTTTTTTGAGTATCTTCAAATATAAAAAATTCAAATATGTACTTTTGTGAGGTACCTGAAATGACTGCACGTGTTATTTTTCTCAATTTCTCGGAAAAGATTCAATATTTTTTGCTACTTTTTGCAGCATTTGGTAGAAGACATATCAGGCAAAAAATCCCATTCATAAAAATTATTATTTTCTATTTACCAAATGTTATAACTAAAAAAAACTAATTTTTTAATTTAAAAATTAAAATTCACTAACTTACACTTACACTTCACTAGTGTCTCACATAAGTTAGTGAATTTTTATTTTTAAATAAAAAATTAGTTATTTTAATTTATAATTAGGTAAATAAAAGAAAATAATTGTTTATGAATGGGATTTTCTTGCCTGATATGTCTTCTACCAAATTCTGCAAAAAGTAACACAAAATGTTGTATCGTTTCCGTGAAATTGAGAAAAATTTCAAGTAAATCACAAAATTATATGAATTTTTTATTTTTATTTATTTGAAGATATTTAAAACAACGAAGATTGCCTAAAACGATATATTTTTTATATTAATTGTTATTAAGTATCACTGTTTAGCGCTTACTAATTCTTTTTATAAATTAAGAGTTAACATTTTGGGGAAATTAAGCGAAAATTCTTTACATATACAGTCCCCGAAATATTTATAAGACCAAAATAGTTTTCTATATTTCTGTGGAACTACAAGTGCAATCCCAGAAATATTTGGCACACATGTGAAGACAAGTAAGGCAGTTTTTTGATATGTAAAAAAAAGTTGGTTCCGTTACTCCAGTGCAAAAATAACGGGACCTTTACTTGAGCTTCGAACGAAATAATTATAAGACCAAATATGACGAAGTATTTTAAATATTTAAAAAAATGGAATATGTTTTCAAAATCTTTAAATTCTTTGTTCGTATTATTAATAAAGTTTGTACAGTTAGATCAGAGTTAATTTTTGGTACAGTGGGACAAATATATTTTTGTGATATAATCAATAAAATGTAAAAAATAGTCCCAAAGGGTCAATTAAGTTATTTTTTTCTTTATATATTAAAAAATATTATGGGGAAAGTGCTGTTTATTGCTGTTCTTGTAATTTTGGACTATATTTGTATCATAATATGTAAAACGAATGTATTTTTATAAGTAAAAAATCTATTTAAAGCCTTAAGTTTTTGGATATAGAATGTCAGAAAATATTTAACATGTCTTAATAAAAATTGGCCAGAATGTCAGTTGTAAGCTAATTTATAATAATTTCTAACTATACTAAAGATATTTAGTAAATATATCTTGTCAAATATTTCTGAAATTGCACTTGTAGTTCCATAGAAATATAAAAAACTATTTTGGTCTTATAAATATTTCGGTGAGTGTATATTGTAAAATGGAAATTTTGTATAGTCGGGACATTTTTCCTAAATGATTTCTTAAATCAAATTTTTTTAAATTGGAGATGTCATGTCTTCGAAAAATATTTTTTTCGTACCTGAAATGACTGCACGTGTTATTTTTCTCAATTTCTCGGAAACGATTCAACATTTTGTGCTACTTTTTGCAACATTTGGTAGAAGACAAAACTGGCAAAAAAAATTCCATTCATAAAAAATTATTATTTTTTATTTACCTAATGTTATAAATAAAAATTAACTAATTTTTTATTTAAAAATTAAAATTCACTAACTTATGTCAGACACTGTATGTATGTCTACATTTTATTGTTGGTTTTTCTTTTTCACAGTGATGATCGCACACACACTACATACATATGTTGTTCATATAAAAACATGCAAAGAAAACAGAAAAATTCTATGAACTATTTAATGATTTATCTGTTATTATAAGGGTCATTTCGATTATGTTTGTAAAAAATTTGTTTAAAATTGAATTAAAACTTAAGATTCATACATAAAAATATTCTACAGAATTTTACTATGGGTCGCTGAAATGTAAAATTGCATCTGTTGGAACATTAAAAAAAAAAAAAAAAAGATAAACTATAAAATCTATCAAGTATTTTGTTCAAAATTGTATCTGTTGGAAAATTTAAAAAAAAAGATAAACTATAAAATCTATCAAGTATTTTGTTCAAAATTTGTTTACTTTTTAAAATTATGTTATATTTCAAAGCATAGTTTAGGGCATTTACATACAAAATGTGTCAATAATTTTCATGCCGACTATTAGATCATCACATGCCGAACACTGGAAAAATATGCCGACTATAGATAAATTCAATGTATTTTATAAAATGGCCAATTAAACAATTATTTCTTTGCAAAAATCTAACAAAATCTGAAAGAGTACCCTTTAATAAAGTGGTGCAATTGCTCGTTATCCAAATATCATGATCACGTTCGGAAATATAAATCTTGAAAGACAGAAAAAAAGTTAAACTGCCGACCACCGGTACACTTACCCTATGTGCCCGTAGAAAAAAATAATTTCAAAATAATTTTTGTAAATATTTTAAATTTTACATACAAAAAATATACTTTTTACCGTATTTAGTTTCGTAACTCCTAAACCAAAAGAGGCTCCATATACAAGCTAGGGACTTTGTTTTTGCACGAAAAATTCAAAATCAAAAACTAAAAAAATATAAATAAGTACATACACAGAAAAATATTTATATTAAGCATTGTTGTTTTTTTTATGGGCAAGTAGTTTAGTAAGCAACAGCAGTAATATAATGATTAACATTGTTGTTCTTGTTGTTGTTTGTATATGCAGTCAGATTGTACATACACCCAGTTGGCCAAATGGTCTTAGACGACAATGTCTTGGACGATTTATGCAGGACATGTCCCCTATTTTATTATTTTTCTTACCGACAGCTCAAAGGAAATCATCATTAACGACACAATAAGCGTCAAAGTCTTGCATTTTGTCATAAACATAGGTGACAATATTCAAGATTAAAGACAAGAAGAGCGACAATATCTTACATGTTGTCTTCTATCAAAGTTTAGTAGCGACAAGATAAAAGACATAGGATTAAATCTTGTCTTGTATCAAACTCTATGAATGATGATCTAAGCGACTCAGTCTTACATGTTGTCGTCGGTCAACATTATTTGCGGACGATATGAAAGACAATGTCTTAAATTTTGTCATGCGTTATCGATGTTGAAGACAAAAAGAAAGACAATGTATTTAATGTAGTCTTCGATCATATACTATCAAGTACAAGATGAGCGACAATGTCTATAATGTTTTCACTTATTTATTTATTTAGAAGACAAGGTTGACGACAATGTCTCCAATATTGTTAGTGACAATTTAAACGACAATATGTTTCATTTCGTCTTTTATAAAACTAAATAAACGACGGAAAAACTGAAAATATATTCAAATATGTATGTCATCAACAAATTATGTTTATGACAATATAAGGGACTGTCTTGAATGTTTTTTTTTGTAAAACTTTTTTTTACGACAGTTTGAGAGACAAAGTTTTAAATGTTGTCATCTAACAAACTATGATTACGACAAGATAAGGGACAATGTTTTAAATATTGTCTTTTATATAATTCTGGTATGCAGTAATAACGGTAAATAAACGATATTTATAAATAAAAGACAAGCATACCAATGAAAAAATATTCATTTCAGCGCGAAAAGTTAGAGTGTTTCAACGTGAATATATGACAATGTGAAAAAAAGCAATTATTAAAATAATACAATATTGTGAGTATAAATAATAATAATAGGAATTAACTTAATTAAATATAGAGAAAACTAAATTTTAAAATGTTTTCTTTTTATATATATTTTCAGATTACGTCAATAAAACGTATACCCGTATGAGCAGAAGTTTAAAAAAATGGCAATAGAACAATTCTATCGAAGTCCTTCATATTTTTATTATTCTTTTTTTATTGCAATAATATTTTAATTATTTCCTTAATTGTAATATTTTAATTATTTCTTTATTTTATTTATTTATTTTTTTTTTGTTTGTCACTGATATAATCGTAGACATTTGATCATTAGCGAAAAAGATCAAGATCAAGTCATTTAAATAATCGTAGATGACAAAATGGATGACATTTCAATCATATAGTCGTTAACGACAAATCTAAGGACTTTGTGGTCCATGTTGTCTTTGACGACTTAATGTACGACTTTTCCCTCTATATAATTGCCGACGACAAAAGAGACGACATAGTCCCTTATGTAATCGTTATCGACAATATCAGGGCACTAACCATTAAACACGTCGTTGACGATTATATAGAGGAACATTTCGTTAATATTATTGCATTTTGACTAACGACAAGATGAGCGACATTGTCTTTCTTTTGATCGTGCACGAATTTCGCGACACTTGTTTGAAAAAGTCGTTGACGATTTGCTCTAGCTGTCCTACAAATGTCGTCTAGGATTTAACATGGTCGTGCACCCATCCTCGAGGATGTCTTAAAGTCAGGGCCAACTGGGCATACATACAAAAATATATAAATATTCAATTGTTGTTTGCTATGACGGTAAGATAGTAATATAGTAATATGTTAATATGGTGAAGGGTATCAAAGATTCGGCACAGCCGAATCTTTTTTAATTTTATTCATTTTCGAAACATCATATTTTTAGACCGGCAAGGTCTTTACTAAAGGGCTGCGCAAACACTTTCATTTTCTTGCCGGCGTAAAACATTCACTTCAATGAACTCTGTTATAGTGAAAAATTATGTGTATAGATAAGTATACCATTCATTCATTATAAGAAAGTGTGAGTAGATAAAACGAAAATAAAAAAACAATTATGTGTATGTTTTGACAATGATCGTAGGCTAACAGTTACTTCGTTGTGAGTTTTTTTTCGCTGTTCGTATCAACTTCACTCAGTGTACGACCATTTTCATGAATAATTCGAATTATCAGTAGATACTATGAATGTTTATGCTTTATGTGATGGATATTATGTTTTGCTTGTTTGGTGGTTGCTTTATAACGTAGTAAAAAAAAAACAGAAGTTTATGGTAACATTCTAAAGATTTTACATATTGATATAGTTACAAAATAAAATATTGGGATATTTTAATTGTATTTTTATTTATAATACATCAATTAAATTTGTTATAATTTTCTATTTTATTGAAAAAAAAAAAAAAAAAATAAAGAAGAAAATATTTAAATTAATCAAAATTAAAACAAATATTTTTTCTTAAGAAGATATCCATACGTTTTTATATGATTATTGTAATCTTAAATAATATTCATATATATTTTATTTAAATGAAAAAAATTCAACAAATTTTTATGATTTTGATTGCAAAACAATATATTTAAATAGAAAAAAAAAAATAAATATTTTAATAATTTTATTAAGCAAAAACTCCAAAGAAATAAAAATATTCAGCCACAGAAGGTTTGAAAAAAAAGTTACATAGTTTTTTTCAAATATTTAAGTATAAAAATGAAAATATTACTTATTTTTATTATTCCAGTCAAATTTAAAAATATTACAAAATATTAATGATGATCAAAAATATTCAAATATTTTCTAAGAATAGAAAAATTTAAATGTTTTGATAAATATTTTTTAAAATTGAATATAAAATATAGATTAATTGTATTCAACCTAAGGAAATAAGATATGTATATAAAAAATTTTATTTCAAATTATTTTCAAGCAATTGAAGAATATTTTACATTTTTTTATTTTACATCTAAAATATAAATAAACTACATAAAATAATTTATTTTTAACAAATATTTTAGATGAAAATATTCACAAACATTCAAAACTTAATATATTATATATAAACAATTATTAGTTTAACAGAAATAAAACTTATTTTCATCAGAGAAATACAAAACAAAATAATGGAAAATTTTACTTTCAATAAAAATCAAATAATAATTTCTTAAACAACTATCAAATTTTCATATAACATTTAAATTAAATTGATAAAGTTTAAGATATAAATTGACTATTTTAAAAGTAGACATGTCACTGAAAAAGGTATAATCAATTCGGTGCGGAAGGATGTGAAGATAAATTCGTGAGTTAAATACGTCCCACATCTCTGTTAACTATATTCCAAACACTGTAAAGTACGTTGAATTTATTTAATTTGACTTTTTTTATAAAAAATAAAGCTAGAAAAATTGTTTTTAATGTTTTATCAAATAAAACATAACTAATTAACATTTTAAGCAAAAAATATAAAATAAATTCATTGTCAGAACAAAATTTTGTTGTAATCAAAATACTTATATCCAGGTCACATTGCGGGCCAGTTTGGACAGACCTGAATGAGGTTGTGATATATCACTTGAAAGCTATAAAGGAGTAGAACTTAAAACTGCACAGGATATATTCAGTTGTTTCTCAGGCGACATGCTATGAGGTGCTGAAGTTTGGCAATATTAACGTAAGTCTAAGAAAAAGGGGGCCATATTTTGATTTTGGGCATACCTGAAATGGGTTATGGCACACTACATTAAAGGTCTGGTGGAGTAGAACTCAAAACTGTTTAGAAAATGTTCACCTGTTTCCATGGGAAGATACTACGAGAGTCTAAACTTTGCGCAAATTCTTACAATTTCACACTCGAACAAGGGGCCATTTGGACAGACCTGAACGAGGTTGTGATACATCGGATGAAAGCTCTGGAGGAATAGATCTCAAAACTATAAAGGGTGTACCCAGTTGTTTCTCAGGGGATATGCTACGAGGGGTGGAATATAACATCAATACTTTTCTATGATTTATATTCCGAGTTGTGGGAGGGGCATTTATAGCAGACCTGAATGGGGTTGTGATACATCGGATGAAAGCTCTGGAGGAGTAGATCTCAAAACTATATAGGGTATACCCAGTTGTTTCTCAGGGGATATGCTACGAGGGGTGGAATATAACATCAATACTTTTCAATGATTTATATTCCAAGTTGTGGGAGGGGCATTTAGAGCAGACCTGAATGGGGTTGTGATACATCGGATGAAAGCTCTGGAGGAGTACATCTCAAAACTATAAAGGGTGTACCCAGTTGTTTCTCAGGGGATATGCTACGACGGTTGGAATATAACATCAATACTTTTCTATGATTTATATTCCAAGTTGTGGGAGGGGCATTTAGAGCAGACCTGAATGGGGTTGTGATACATCGGATGAAAGCTCTGGAGGAGTACATCTCAAAACTATATAGGGTATACCCAGTTGTTTCTCAGGGGATATGCTACGAGGGGTGGAATATAACATCAATACTTTTCAATGATTTATATTCCAAGTTGTGGGAGGGGAATTTAGAGCAGACCTGAATGGGGTTGTGATACATCGGATGAAAGCTCTAGAGGAGTACATCTCAAAACTATAAAGAGTGTACCCAGTTGTTTCTCAGGAGATATGCTACGAGGGGTGGAATATAATATCAATATTTTTCAATGATTTATATTCCAAGTTGTGGGAGGGGCATTTAGAGCAGACCTGAATGGGGTTGTGATACATCGGATGAAAGCTCTAGAGGAGTACATCTTAAAACTATAAAGGGTGTACCCAGTTGTTTCTCAGGAGATATGCTACGAGGGGTGGAATATAATATCAATATTTTTCAATAATTTATATCCCAAGTTGTGGGAGGGGCATTTAGAGCAGACCTGAATGGGGTTATGATACATCGGATGAAAGCTCTGGAGGAGTACATCTCAAAACTATATAGGGTATACGCAGTTGTTTCTCAGGGGATATGCTACGAGGGGTGGAATATAACATCAATACTTTTCAATGATTTATATCCCAAGTTGTGGGAGGGGCATTTAGAGCAGACCTGAATGGGGTTGTGATACATCGGATGAAAGCTCTGGAGGAGTACATCTCAAAACTATATAGGGTATATCCAGTTGTTTCTCAGGGGATATGCTACGAGGGGTGGAATATAACATCAATACTTTTCAATGATTTATATTCCAAGTTGTGGGAGGGGAATTTAGAGCAGACCTGAATGGGGTTGTGATACATCGGATGAAAGCTCTAGAGGAGTACATCTCAAAACTATAAAGGGTGTACCCAGTTGTTTCTCAGGAGATATGCTACGAGGGGTGGAATATAATATCAATATTTTTCAATGATTTATATTCCAAGTTGTGGGAGGGGCATTTAGAGCAGACCTGAATGGGGTTGTGATACATCGGATGAAAGCTCTAGAGGAGTACATCTCAAAACTATAAAGGGTGTACCCAGTTGTTTCTCAGGAGATATGCTACGAGGGGTGGAATATAATATCAATATTTTTCAATAATTTATATTCCAAGTTGTGGGAGGGGCATTTAGAGCAGACCTGAATGGGGTTGTGATACATCGGATGAAAGCTCTGGAGGAGTACATCTCAAAACTATATAGGGTATACCCAGTTGTTTCTCAGGGGATATGCTACGAGGGGTGGAATATAACATCAATACTTTTCAATGATTTATATTCCAAGTTGTGGGAGGGGCATTTAGAGCAGACCTGAATGGGGTTGTGATACATCGGATGAAAGCCCTAGAGGAGTACATCTCAAAACTATATAGGGTATACCCAGTTGTTTCTCAGGGGATATGCTACGAGGGGTGGAATATAACATCAATACTTTTCAATGATTTATATTCCAAGGTGTGGGAGGGGCATTTAGAGCAGACCTGAATGGGGTTGTGATACATCGGATGAAAGCTCTGGAGGAGTAGATCTCAAAACTATATAGGGTATATCCAGGTGTTTCTCAGGGGATATGCTACGAGGGGTGGAATATAACATCAATACTTTTCAATGATTTATATTCCAAGGTGTGGGAGGGGCATTTAGAGCAGACGTGAATGGGGTTGTGATACATTGGATGAAAGCTCTGGAGGAGTAGATCTCAAAACTATATAGGGTATACCCAGTTGTTTCTCAGGGGATATGCTACGAGGGGTGGAATATAACATCAATACTTTTCAATGATTTATATCCCAAGTTGTGGGAGGGGCATTTAGAGCAGACCTGAATGGGGTTGTGATACATCGGATGAAAGCTCTGGAGGAGTACATCTCAAAACTATATAGGGTATACCCAGTTGTTTCTCAGGGGATATGCTACGAGGGGTGGAATATAACATCAATACTTTTCAATGATTTATATTCCAAGTTGTGGGAGGGGAATTTAGAGCAGACCTGAATGGGGTTGTGATACATCGGATGAAAGCTCTAGAGGAGTACATCTCAAAACTATATAGGGTATACCCAGTTGTTTCTCAGGGGATATGCTACGAGGGGTGGAATATAACATCAATACTTTTCAATGATTTATATTCCAAGTTGTGGGAGGGGCATTTAGAGCAGACCTGAATGGGGTTGTGATACATCGGATGAAAGCTCTAGAGGAGTAGATCTCAAAACTATATAGGGTATACCCAGTTGTTTCTCAGGGGATATGCTACGAGGGGTGGAATATAACATCAATACTTTTCAATGATTTATATCCCAAGTTGTGGGAGGGGCATTTAGAGCAGACCTGAATGGGGTTGTGATACATCGGATGAAAGCTCTGGAGGAGTACATCTCAAAACTATATAGGGTATACCCAGTTGTTTCTCAGGGGATATGCTACGAGGGGTGGAATATAACATCAATACTTTTCAATGATTTATATTCCAAGTTGTGGGAGGGGAATTTAGAGCAGACCTGAATGGGGTTGTGATACATCGGATGAAAGCTCTAGAGGAGTACATCTCAAAACTATATATGGTATACCCAGTTGTTTCTCAGGAGATATGCTACGAGGGGTGGAATATAATATCAATATTTTTCAATGATTTATATTCCAAGTTGTGGGAGGGGCATTTAGAGCAGACCTGAATGGGGTTGTGATACATCGGATGAAAGCTCTAGAGGAGTACATCTCAAAACTATATAGGGTATACCCATTTGTTTCTCAGGGGATATGCTACGAGGGGTGGAATATAACTTCAATACTTTTCAATGATTTATATTCCAAGCTGTGGGAGGGGAATTTAGAGCAGACCTGAATGGGGTTGTGATACATCGGATGAAAGCTCTGGAGGAGTACATCTCAAAACTATATAGGGTATACCCAGTTGTTTCTCAGGAGATATGCTACGAGGGGTGGAATATAATATCAATATTTTTCAATGATTTATATTCCAAGTTGTGGGGGCGCATTTAGAGCAGACCTGAATGGGGTTGTGATACATCGGATGAAAGCTCTGGAGCAGTAGATTTCAATAATATATAGGGTATATCCAGTTGTTTCTCAGGGGATATGCTACGAGGGGTGGAATATAATATCAATACTTTTCAATGATTTATATTCCAAGTTGTGGGAGGGGCATTTGGAGCAGACCTGAATGGGGTTGTGATACATCGGATGAAAACTCTAGAGGAGTAGATTTCAAAACTGTATAGGGTATACCTATTTGTTTCTATGAATACGAATGTTCGTTCATAATATCATATATTGTTCATTATCGTTCATTCAGCAAGACATTTTAAAAATGAAATATTTTTCTAAAAGTACTGAAGGGTGATCTACTGTTTTTAATATTTTTTTAAAACTCAGAAATAAATACATATTGTTTTTCCCCAAACTTTAAAAGAAAAATTGTGTTCCCAGAAATTATTAAATTCTACATAATATCATGGTAAATGCTTAATACAAGGAACGATCGAATAAAGTGTTAACAGAGATATAAATCTCAGAACAGGTTATATCAAAATGCTGAATAATTTAATTTTTAATTTTTCAAAAAAATCTATTTTTTAGTTATTATTTTTGATTTTATTTTTTTGCTCCTAAGAAAAAAACTTAAACTAAACTGTTACACAGTTTTTAGCAAAAAATAAGTTTATTTACCCAAAATTAGATTTTGTTTTACAAAATAAGTCAGATTATTTATTAAAAATTTCTTCACTTAAAACAAATTTTTTTACTAAAAAATTTATTTTTAGTGAAAATCTAGTTTATAACCTTGATTTTTAGTTAAAAATTAGATAATATTTAAAATTTTTATTTTTAGAAAAAAAAAAAAAAAAAAAAAAACGATTTTTAGTAAAAAATTTGATTTTTACGGAAAAAAATAAAAATGGACCTCAATTACTAAGTTGTTATATTGATTAATTTTTTGTTTGATTTTGCTCCAATCACCAAAGTGATAAACTAGAATAACTGATTTTGGTTAAATCAATTAGAATTGTAATTGAATGATCAAAATCAAATAAGATTTGTATTAATTGAATTCTGCATTTAATTAAATATCAGAAAAATATCAGCCTCACTAAGTATAGTGGTAATGAACTTTTTTTTTTCATTAAAATTTATTAGTGATGGTTAAAATTTTTTCTTCACAAAATACGTTGGTGCAAAAAACAACCCTGCACTAATGTTAGTGGAAATTGTTCACTAAATTAAAAGATGACCTAATGTTTTTTAAACATTCTTCACTAAATACAAAATAAAGGCTTGATGTGTATTTTAAAACATATATTGCATACAAATATAGTCTCTTCAATATTCGAATTTCCAAAAATCCCTTCGTAATGGATATATTTTTCGGAAGATCAACATTTTATCTCTCTAACTTTAGACGTTCGGTTTGTGGAATGATGAATTTGTCAGTAACGTTACTCGTTTATATATGAATGTCTCAATATAAACAAATATAAGATTTTCAAAGCACACTAAGTGAAATTTTAAATTGTGTAGTGTTTTTCTAAAACGATTATAAATTTGATAATTACCATCATAGCTCTCTAAAATTAGTTTAGTGAGTTGTAATTGATTGGAAAAATGCCATGTTTATGTTCAGTAAAAAAAAACAAATCATATTTATATTTAGTGAAAAAAATTTATTTGCAGCTTATGTGTTGTGACTATTCATATTTTGCGCTATAGAGTATAGTGTAAATTTTTTCACTACCACTAAATTTAGTTTTAGTAGAAAAATTGCAATATCACTAAATGCACTCACAATTAATTGCACTACCGTCAACTCTGTAAGAAAAGTATTCAATGCAGGCCATTTTAAAGTTTTTATAAAAACCTTTATATAAATTAAAATATTTAATAAAAATTATTATATTTTTAGTGAACAATTTTTAATATTTTCAATTAATAGGGGAAACTGGGGTATTGTTGCGTATAGGGTAATGAACGATTTTTTTGTGTATTTTTATACCCACCATGAAAACGATGAGAGGTATATTGATTTTGTCAATCCGTGTGTAACATATCTAAGACCCCACAAAGTATATATTTTCTGGGTCCTGGTTAGATTCTGAGTTGATCTAGCTATGTCCGTCTGTCTGTCTGTCTGTTGAAAGCACGATAGGGCTCGAACGGGGCAACGTAGGGGGGTGAAATTTGGCATAAATATTTATCTATATATATAAAAGAGTAACGTTACTGACTGACTGATTCATCATCCCACAGCCCAAACGGCTGAAGCTAGAGAGACGAAATTTGGAACGTAGGTAGGTCTTCCTCCATATAGATCCACTAAGACGGGATTTTTGGAAATTCGAATGTTTAGGGGGTAAAAAAGGGTAAAAACGGGAAAAATCGGTAACCTTATAACTCGCAAACTAATAATAATACAAAAAAGTTTAATAGTTATCGTTATTCGTTTAAAAAATAATTGGACAGGTGTCTGGTACTTTTTTGAAAATCGGCCGTTTTAGGAAGAAAACGGGTAAAAACTGTATTTTGGTACTTTTTTGGCACCATATGTATCTTTGAAACCAATCAACATACAGATAAAATTTATGTCGTATTCATAACTTATCAAAAAATGAGAAACATAAATTTGGTACTTTTTAGAAATTCAAACGTTTAAGGGGTAAAAATCGTACCTATTTTTTGTACTTTTTTCATAAAACATTTTTTTATATTTATTGTAATATTCATACGAGTATTTTAACACGGTATACCACTACAAGTTAGAAATTATTGCAATATAATTTTTAATACTTCGATGGGTCAAAAAAAGTACCAAAAAAAGGGGTAAAAGGCGGGAAATTACATTTTATTCAAACTTAATAATGAATTTTCAATTACATTAAACATAGAACATGAAAAATTAAGAAAATGTAGATAAGAATTCACAAGAGTGGAATTTGTGGTACTTAAAGATACATAGTCCTGTGGATAAGAATTCAAGAGGATGGACTTTATGGTAATTTTTTCTAATTCTATTGGTACTTTTTTGCATTTTCTGTAATATTTAACATAGAAACATGAAATTAAATACGCATGGTCCGATGTTGGAAAGAATTCACAAGGAGGGACTTTGTGGTACTTTTTCGTTCTTCTAATGGTACTTTTTGAATTTTCTATAATTATGAACCTATAAACATGAAATTAGGTATATGTGGTCCTTAGTTAATGACAATCCATAAGAGGGGACGTTGTGGTACTTTTTTTGTTCTTCTAATGGTACTTTTTGAATTTTCTATAATTATGATCCTGGTAACATGAAATTAAGGATATGTGGTCCTAAATTAATGAGAATTCATAAGAGGGGACTTTGTGGTACTTTTTTGTTCTTCTAATGGTACTTTTTGAATTTTCTATAATATTTAACCTAGAAACATGAAATTAAGGATATGTTGTCCTAAATGAATGAGAATCTATTAGAGAGAACTTTGTGGTACTTTTTCGTTCTTCTAATTTTTTCGTTCTTCTAAATTTCCGCAAAGAGTCGACCAAAGTTGGCTGTTTGTAGGAGTAAGCCTGTTACCAAACCTATGGGTGGTAACAAGGTCACAGACAAGGAGGCACCCCTGGTCGTCGAGCCAAGTACCTCCAAAGCGGCCAAAGCCCTAGCTGATGCTAAGTCAGCCGTAGTCCCTGTTTTGGGTAAACAAACCCACGTGCCTGCTGTACGCGGTGAACCGTCGACTAAATTGTCGGGTTCTCCCAACTTACCGTCTCCCACACACGGAGAGTCGTCGACCTCGATGTCGGGCTCTTCCGCAGTGTCCCATGACACCCCAGGGGGTGTAAATGACCCACAGAGGCACAAACCACCCTCCAGAAGGGCTTTTGTTATCAAAAGGGCCGCTGAACGCATCGTGGAGCGCCTAAGCTCCACTCCAATTGATGCGCTTAATAGTGACGACAAGTCGTCCTTGAAATGGGCCAAGAACATTCTTGGTCAAACTGTTGGACCAAATCCCCCAGCCAAAGCGGAAGTGGTTGATCCTGCTGCGGAGGCTACGAAACGGCAACGTTCGGAGGATGAAGTTCAACAGACTCAAAACCCGCAGCCTAAGGCTAAACGCCCTAAACAGGCTCGCACAATCGTGGTCAACAGACCTTTCAGTGAAGTGGCTAGGAACCCTTTAGTTAGAGCCATCATTGACAGAAGTGTCAGTGACGGGGCCATCTCCCAGGAAAAATGGGGGATGATCCGTCAGAAGATGCTAGGGGTGTACTGGAAGATCCTACAGGAGAATCCAGGACCTGCCCCTCAAAATGATGACGCTGGCTGGTTCCAAGGTCATATTAAGTTGCTAGCTTGCACGAACGAGCGCTCTGCACTCCTCCTCAAGCTAGCTATTGAATCACTTGGGGAAGTGTGGCCTGGTGCCCGGTTAGACGTAGTCCCGGTCAGCGAGATACCTCGTAGACCGAGATCTATTGCTACCATACCCACCGAGCCACACGACCCGGCGGAGATCCTCGCGTATCTTCAAAGTGGAAATCCTCACCTCCCGACACACGACTGGAAGGTGGTGAAGGTCTCTGCTCCAGAAGGTGCGACGAGGAAGGCTATTGTGGTCCTGAACAAGGAATCCTTGGCACCACTGCGAGAGAAAGGCGGAAAGGTATACTACGGTTTCGATAGTATAACTTTACGCGTCTACCGCAGTGATGGCAAGACACATGCCGACACCTCCAGTGTCAAAGCTGAGGATCCGCCTATGGAAGTGGATAAGGTAGAAGCCGGCGAACCTGCTAGCTCGGACCTCGAAGAAGACGCACGCTCTACCTCTGGTATGGTGGGCGAATTCTTCGGTGGTGTGGGCGAAGTGGTAGATGAAGACGTCCTACTGGAGTCAGATCCAGAGGACGCCGACATCACCGTCGTGTATGACCCGGATGGTGAAGGTGACGCAAATTAACCTTCACCACTCCAAAGCAGCCTCGGCTGCACTGCTCCTCCGAGTAGCCGATAGAGGCGAGGAGTTAGTAATGGTCCAGGAACCATGGACTAACCATGGTAAGATCCTGGGACTAAACATCAAGGGCTACAAGCTTTTGTATGCAACGAGCACAGGTAATAACATTAGAGCGTGTATACTGGCTAAAGACCATTTAAACATCTTCATTCTATCTGATTACAGTGATGAAGATACAGTAGTTGCTGCGTGGGAGACCAAATCAACCACCTATTGGCTCCTATCGTGTTATATGGCACATGATCATGGTGACAACCCGCCAAATGACCTGGTCAGAAAGGTGCTACGAGATGCAAACAGGAGGCGCATCCCTGTTGTAATCTGTGCGGATGCCAATGCACATCACCTCATCTGGGGAAGCTCAGACACCAACACTAGAGGTGAGTGTCTATTTGAATTTATATTAGATAGTAACTTAGTAGTTGCGAACAGAGGTTCAGAACCTACTTTTGTAGTTGCAAATAGAAAGGAGGTTTTGGATATCACGCTCATTAGTTTGAGTTATGCCGATTCCATTGTAGATTGGAGGGTCTCAAAAGACTGTTCCTTTTCAGACCATCTGTATCTGGAATTCTCTATTGTGGTCGGAAACCGACCAAAACAAGGTTTCATGAATAGAAGAAATACTAACTGGGACATACAGCGTATGTACCTACAGGATGTTCTCTCAGACCCGCCACGTTTGGGGGGTCCTGATGATATTGATAGGGCTGTTAATATGCTAACTAGTGCACTTAACATAGCGACGAAGCGATCGTGTAGGATCAGGGATCGTAAGTGTAGAAATAGGCCCCCTTGGTGGGACCCTGATATTGCAGAAACACGTAGGAACTGTCGTAGGCTTTTCAATGAGGCAAAGAGAACGGGTAACTGGACTTCTTATAAATCCTCATTGAATAGGTTTAAAAATCAGGTCTGGAATGCCAAACGCGAGTCATGGAGGAACTTTTGTAGCGGCGTCGAAGGCTCCTCTGAGACAAGTAGATTGCGGAAAATCCTGTCCAAGACTTCTGCCGTTCCCAGCTTTTTGCAAAAAGCAAACGGTGAATGGACAACGAGTAGTCAAGAGACTCTTGAAGTTCTCCTTGAAGCCCACTTCCCTGGCTGTCGTAGTGTCAATGAAGCTAGTCACAACTTGCGTGCTTGTACTAGAGGTGCCGTTTCGGTCCCTATTGACCATGACAGGATCAGTTGGGCAATAAATAGCTTCGAACCATACAAATCACCTGGTCCAGATGAAGTTATACCTGCCGATCTGCAACGAAACGCAGATCGGGTCATACCTTGGCTAATTAGTATTTTTGATGCCTGCTTATCACTTACATATGTGCCGAAATTGTGGACCGAATGTAAGGTTGTTTTTATTCCTAAGGGAGGTAAGTCCTCTCATGTTAAAGCGAAGGATTTTAGACCTATAAGTCTTACATCCTTCTTGCTGAAAACCCTGGAGAGGGTAATAGATATCCACGTTAGATTAAAAGTGGATCGCACTCTCCTATCCCCCTCTCAACATGCTTACACTAGGGGTAAATCCGTTGAGACGGCTATGCACACGCTTGTGGGATTCATTGAAAGATCTCTCGAGTTTAGGAATTATGCGCTAGTGGCCTTTCTTGATATTGAGGGCGCCTTTAATAACGTTGAACCAGACTCAATTGTCTCAGCCCTGAAAAAGCTGGGACTGGAGGATGATATCATAGGATTCGTGAACAATCTTCTTAAACATAGGATCATTGTATCTTCTCTAGGAGTATCAAGTATATCCAAATTTGCATGTAGGGGCACTCCACAAGGTGGAGTTTTATCACCGTTGTTGTGGAACCTTACTATAAACAGTCTTCTTATGAGACTGGATTCATTGGGCTATAGGACAATTGCTTATGCTGATGATGTGGCCGTAGCGGTATCGGGGATAGACCTGAACACACTTTCGCAAAGGCTTGAGAATGCTCTAAATGTACTGAGTACCTGGAGCAATAGGAACGGTCTGGGTGTCAACCCGAGTAAGACTGAACTCGTCCTTTTTTCGGGGAAATATAAGATCCCTCCTTTCTCTCTTCCTAAACTGAATGGAGTTAGTCTGGCACTCTCTGACAGTGCTAAGTATCTAGGCTTAATTCTGGATAGGAAGCTATCCTGGAACCTGAATGTTCGGGCGAGAGCCTCTAAAGCCTTAATGGCCATCTACGTGTGTAAGAAGGCCATTGGTTTGAAATGGGGTATGAACCCATCCCAAGTGAGCTGGCTCTATGAGACAGTCGTGAAACCGATAATGTTATATGGGGCATCTGTCTGGTGGAAAGCGCTGGACAAGATGTCACTTTGTTATGACATTAATAAGGTTATGAGGACCTCTGCTGTTCTCGTGACTGGTGCCATGAGATCAACTCCTACCAAGGCACTATTTGCAATGCTCAATTGGCTACCAGCAAACTTGTTGGTGAAGCAAACTGCGATCAACACCGCAATTAGATTGAGCGCAGCAGGAGACTGGAGGGAGAGAACTTATGGTCACTCCAGTATCCTTCGGATCATTGATGATCTTCCAGACCATATAGATTATTGCATCCCAACTCCTTTCTTCGACAGGAGATTCGGAGTGATTTTTCAAGGGAATGCTGATTTGGACCTTGATCCCAACTGTATGTGGATCTATACTGACGGTTCTAAAAATGGGAACCAAGTAGGCGGTGGTTTCTTCATCGAGGAAACAAATACCAGTGTATCCTTTAGGCTTCCTGACGGTTGCAGCATTCTTCAGGCTGAACTCTCGGCTATTAAAAGGGCAACGAACTGGCTTAGGTATTACAGGATATCTGATAGGAATATTCGTATTGTTACTGACAGCCAACCTGCTATTAAATCCCTGATCGGTGTCTACTCCACGTCGACACTCGTCCATGAATGCCGGGCATCTCTGAATGGGATGGCGAGACATTCAAATTTAACACTCATTTGGGTGAAAGGACACGGGGTACTTAGAGGCAATATTGTTGCTGATTCTCTGGCGAAAAGGGGGTCGATGATGGATGATGATCATATTGATCGTCTCTGTGGAGTCCCCCTGTCGTTCTGTAAGCTTCATGTGAAGCGAGTGTTTCTGGATAGGGCTCAGGTACTGTGGTCACAGGAAAATGCCTGCTCAATCTCTAGAATTTTATGGCCAAATTTGGACCATAAGAGGACTCTGTTCCTACTGAGTCTAAACAGAGAGCGGCTCAGAAGTATGATCGAGTTGCTGACAGGCCACTGTAGGTTCGGTAGGCATGCGAGTCGATTGGGACTTACTTACAATGACTACTGTAGAAGTTGTCATGATTTAGAGGAAGAGGAGACTATAGCTCATTTTCTATGCGGTTGCCCCGCTCTGCATGACATTAGGCAACGCGCTTTGGGTAGGTCGCGTTTTAACGATCTTAGGGACCTATCGAATATGGCTCTGTATAGGCTAGATTTGTTTATCAGGGGATCAAATTGGTTCACGAGATAAATGCATAGGACACTTCATTCTATACCTGCTCGCTTTCTGACGATGTTTTCTTTTCTTCTTTTTCTTTCTCCTTCTTTTCCTTTCTTTCTCCTTCTCTACTATCTCTTAATTCTTTTTAATTCTTTTCAGGCAACACAAAGGGAACTAAGGACCCAAGTGAGTCTCCTTCTGATAATGAGACAGCCTGTGCAACCTAACCTAACCTAACCTAGAAACATGAAATTAAGGATATGTTGTCCTAAATGAATGAGAATCTATTAGAGAGAACTTTGTGGTACTTTTTCGTTCTTCTAATGGTACTTCTTGAATTTTTAATAATATTTATGTGGTCCTAAATGAATGAGAATCCATAAGAGGGGTCTTTGTGGTACTTTTTTGTTCTTCTAATGGTATTTTTTGAATTTTTTATAATATTTAAACTAGAAACACGAAATTAAAGATATGTGGTCCTAAATGAATGAGAATCCATGAGAGGGATCTTTGTGGTACTTTTCCGTTCCTCTAATGGTACTTTTTGAATTTTCTATAATTATGAACTTAGAAACATGAAATTAAGGACATGTAGTCCTAAATGAATAAGAATCCAGAAGAGTGTACTTTGTGGTACTTTTTTTTATTCCAATGGTACTTTTTGAATTTTCGTTAATATTTAACCGAGAAACATGAAATTAAAGATTTATGGTCCTAAATGAATGAGAATCCACCATGTTTGATTTGTGGTACTTTTTTTGTTCTTCTAATGGTATTTTTTGAATTTTCTATAATTATGAATCCAGAAACATGATATTAAGGACATGTGATGCTAAGTGAATGAGAATCCATAAGAGGGGACTTTGTGGTACTTTTTTGTTCTTCTAATGGTACTTTTTGAATTTTCTATAATTATGAACCTAGAAACATGAAATTAAGGACATGTGTTTTTTTTTAATTTTCTTTGATATTTAACCTAGAAGCATGAAGTTAAAGTTATGTGGCCCTAAGTTAGTGAGTATACATAAGAATGGGATTTTGTGGTACTTTTTCGATCTTCTAACAATACTTTTTGAATATTCTTTAATATACATCCTAGCAACATAAAATTGAAGATGTAAGGTCCTAAGTGAATCAGAATCCTCAAAAGTGATTTTGTGGTTCTTAATTCCTTATTCTAAAATACTTTTTCGTTATTCTAATATTTTTCGTTATTCTAAAAATCTAATATCAAAGATATATTGTTATTTATGAATGAGAATTCTCAAGCTCTATGTACTTTTCAAAAATCCTATTTTAAATTTATTTTATAGTATGGTTTTTAAAAAGAAAAAATTTCCGTTAACGAAGTAGCGGGTTAACAGCTCGTCTTATATAAGGTTTGTTTGTATTGAAAATGGGTAAAATCGGTTAATAAACAAAAAAGTTATGGGCTAAGAACTAGAAACACAGGGTGTCCGTTTCGTACTTTTCTGCTGATATTTCTGAAACAAAAGCATGTACGACAACAAAATTTGGTACGTATAGTTTGGGGTCGGTATAAACTCTGAAACCAAAAATGGACGTGGTCCGCCCACCTCCCATATAAGGTGAAATTGTGTTCAAATAGTTTAAGGACCAATGTAAACTCGGAAACAAAAAATGGGCGTGGTCCGCCCACTTTACCGCTCCCTCCCATATGGTTAATGGTGCGTATATAGATTCGGCCGGGCCGAATTGACATTCGCGCTTGTTATTAATAAATATTTTTTTTTTTTTTTATACCCTTCACCAAAGGTGTAAAGGGTATATATAAGTTTGTCATTCCGTTTGTAATTCTCACATTTTTCGTCGGAGAGCAAAAAAGTTTACATTTTCGGGATCCTTGTAAGAAATGATGACGATAGGACCATGTCCGTCCGTCCGTTTGTCCGTCCGTGTGTCGGTTGAAATGGCGTTTATGAAGCCCACCGATAACTGACATATATAATACATATATATATATATATATATATATATATATATATATATATATATATATATATATATATCAAACGATCGGAAATGCTTTCGAGAATTTTGCTATTGGAATTCAGCAAGATCGGTTCATACAAAGCGGAGATATGTTAAAAAAACCGGTTTTTAGAACCGGTTTTACAGTTTCTGAAGCCTCTGTATATACTAGGGACTTTGTTTTTACAAAGAGGTCTCGGGCATTTTTTTCTAAATTTTTGTTCTGAAAAAATGAAATAAATCGGTTCAATAATAACTGAGATATCGGACAAAACGCATTTTTTATTTTTTGAAGCCCTGGTTTAAGCTATAGATTTTTATTTTTATAGAGATCGGTCACAAATATTTTTATAAAATTTCGGTTTTTTGAATCAGCAGGATCGGTTTATAAATGGCGAAGATATGCTTTAAAAACCGGTTTTTGGAACCGGTTTTTCAGTTTCTGAAGCCTCTGTATATACCAGGGACTTCGAATTTTTAAAGGGGGCTCGGAAATTATTTTCTGAATTTTTGTTCTGAAAAAATGAAATAAATCGGTTCACTAATAACTGAGATATCGGGGAAAACGAATTTTTTATTTTTGAAGCCCTTGTTCAAGCTACAGATTTTTATTTTTATATAGATCGGCCACAAATGTTTTTATAAAATTTAGTTTTTTTTTATTAAACCAAATTCCTTCATAATCAACAGAGTTATGGCCCAAAAACAAATCTGTTAAGAATATAAATACACACACAAACATGTATATTAAGCATTGTAATGACTATTAGTGACGTTTTTTGTTTTTTGTATATACAAGTAGTTTAGTTAGAAACAGCAGTCATATAATGAATAACAGTGTTGTTGTTGTTCTTTGTATATGCAGTCTGTACAAAAATAAATAGATATGGAATTGTTGTTGTTTATTTTTTAAAACTAAAACATATCTGTTAAGAATATACATAAATACATACACAAACATGTATATTAACCATTGTAATGACTATTAGTGACGTTTTTGCCTATAAGACAAAAAGTTTAGTTAGCAACAGAAGTAATATAATGAATAACAGTGTTGTTGTTGTTCTTTGTATATGCAGTCAGTTTGTATATACACACATAAACAAATAAATAAATATGGAATTGTTGTTGTTTATTTTTTAAAAACAAAGCCTGCTATGATTGTTTTTTTTTTTTTTTTCATATTCAAATTTTCGTAGTTTGAAAAAAATTTAGATTTATATATGTGAAAATATGAAAGCATACGTTAAGGCGAAAATTTTATTATTTGTCGGTAATATGGTAATATGATGTCGATAAGATAGTAAGATGGTAATATGGTAATATGGTGAAGGGTATCAAAGATTCGGCACAGCCAAATCTTTTTTCAATTTCATTTATTTTGGATTTTTTATTATTATGTTTTTTTTTTTGCGTTTATTTCATAGTGATTTTGTTTTGTGGAAAAAATCACAAAATAGCTTTAATTTCTGCTCGAAAAAATCAAAATCCAAAAAAAACTCTTATTATTTGATTTTTAAGATGAAATTAAAAATGATTGTGCTGAGCCGAATCTTTAATACCCTTCACCATCTTACCAACAAATAATACAATTTTCGCCATAACGTATGCTTTCATACCTTTATATTTATAAATCTACATTTTTTCCAAACTCCGAAAATTTCAATACAAGAAAAAAAAATTAATAAACATAGCAAGTAAGTTAATCCTTATATTACTGCTGTTGCTAACTAATCTACTTGGCAATACAAAAAACGACAATATCACTAATAGTCATTACAATGCTTAACAGATTTTTTTTTAATTTTTGGCCCATAACTCGGTTATTTATAAACGAATTTGGTTGATTTAAAAAATCGAAATTTTATAAAAATATTTATGACCAATCTGTTCAATAGCGAAACCCGTAGGATATTCAAAAAGTCTAAAAATGCATATTAGCCGATATCTCGGATACTAATGGACCGATTTTACCAAAAAAAAAAAAAAATTAAAAAAAGATTTTGAATTTTTCGTGCAAAAACAAAGTTGCTAACTTATATAGGAGCCTAAAAAAGTCGACAACAGATACGATTTTTGGGAGTATCTTCCGAAAAAGTGCTTTTATGCTATTGGTATATTCTAAAGGTAAATAGCTTTAAGTTTGAACGAAAAAATTTTCAAAATGTTCAGACAAATTTTCCGGGTCCAAAAATGGTCCGATTTCTGAAATTTTTAAGGCCCTGTATTTCGGAATGAAAAATATCTAGGCGTTCAAATCTTCTTAATTTGTTATCGCAATCACAAAAACAAACTTTGTGCCAATTTTCGTAAAGTTATCTCATCCCTCATCCCTACAATTTGATGTATAAAACATATATATCCGATAACTGGGGCTTTCTAAAAACTGATTTCAACAGAAAGTTTTAAATGTTTTATTACGATGATCATCTTCTTTACTGATTAAATGTATTTTTTGTGTATTTCAAGTTTGATATATTTTGGCCAAAAAAGTTTTGGCCAAAGTTTTCGCCACTAAGATTTTTACTTTAAAAAATCCTGGAAAGTGTAAGCAACCAAAACCTTTGTTTCGGATTGGATATTTTTTTTTTATTTTTGTATAAACTGAAAGTTATATCATTTCGAGAAACACGTTGAAGTTGTATTTTTTTTATGTTTCAGTTTGTAGGAATATGTTTAGTTACTTCGTCGTTCTCAATTTGTAACGTCTCAATTGGATCGTGAACTAAGTGCTTGTAAGAGAACAGCTGATCTATATTTTTAACTGAGCTTTTTCCAGCTTTTTCCATAGAATTTCGTTCAGAATCCTGCTTTTTAGTCGCGTTTAATTACATCGGAAAAGTATGTAATTTAAACATTTTTGAAAATTAAAATGTTAGAAATTTTAAAGCAATTTTAATATATTTTAGTAAGGCTAAAAGTGAATTTTTGTTAAAAAATCGTATAAACATAGTTTTAAAAAAAGTACTTCAAAAGAAATGAACAAGAAGTATAAAAGAAGAATATACTTCTTTCTTTAACAAATGACAACCATGTGTTAAAGAAAAAAATCTGCAGCTCTATTTACTTCCTTCCTATGACAATACAATGTTAAATTCATGATATTTTCAGTATTTACATACATATTTACATGCATACATAAATATGCACACTCAATTAACTACTGCCATAATCATTGTGTTGTTGTTTTATTTTAAACAATTCAGCAGTAACAAAAACAAAACTGCAGCTTTCTTAAACACACAAGCTCATGTACAAATGTTTTAAACATCCACACATCTTTCATTCAATATTAATTCGTTTCGGGTTAATTCCTGAATAATATTTTTATTTTCGAAAATAAAATTTTTGATGCATAAGTTTTGTCAAAAAATTTACGAAAATACTTATTTAAAATATAGAAAAATTAAAAAAATTACACTATTTTTTTATGTTTTTACTTTGTCTATGTAACTTATTAATGGATATTTTCACTAAATTATGAAAAAATTAAAACTTATGCACTTGTGACACTTGCGATTTTTTTCGCAATAAAAAAAAAATATATAAGTTTTTTTTCTAAAAAAATTGGCTTAATATGTTCATAACTGTTGACCTTGTTAAAAACTAATGTAAGAATTAGCTGAAAATAATTTTTATTAGAATTTCTTGTTTATTTTTTTAATAAAATCAGACAAGTAGTTTTTCAATGAATTAGAGGCTCAGTATTTATTATTACCGTATATCCCAATTGGCTGAGAAACCCCGTGCTGCAGAGTCTGTGCGTCCCCGTGTAATCAAAAAATAAGGAAAAAGTGTAACTAACATTAATGTCATTGTAAAATATTTAGAAATTTCCACTAAAAATTTTTATGTTTGATGTTATATTCCACCTTTCGTAGCATATCCCCTGAGAAACAACTGGATATACCCTATACCGTTTTGAAATCTACTCCTCTAGAGCTTTCATCCGATGTATCACAACCAAATTCAGGTCTGCTCTAAATGCCCCTCCCACACCTTGGAATATAAATCATTGAAAAATATTGATATTATATTCCACCCCTCGTAGCATATCTCCTGAGAAACAATTGGGTACACCCTTTATAGTTTTGAGATGTACTCCTCTAGAGCTTTCATCCGATGTATCACAACCCCATTCAGGTCTGCTCTAAATTCCCCTCCCACAACTTGGAATATAAATCATTGAAAAGTATTGATGTTATATTCCACCCCTCGTAGCATATCCCCTGAGAAACAACTGGGTATACCCTATATAGTTTTGAGATGTACTCCTCTAGAGCTTTCATCCGATGTATCACAACCCCATTCAGGTCTGCTCTAAATTCCCCTCCCACAACTTGGAATATAAATCATTGAAAAGTATTGATGTTATATTCCACCCCTCGTAGCATATCCCCTGAGAAACAACTGGGTATACCCTATATAGTTTTGAGATGTACTCCTCCAGAGCTTTCATCCGATGTATCACAACCCCATTCAGGTCTGCTCTAAATGCCCCTCCCACAACTTGGGATATAAATCATTGAAAAGTATTGATGTTATATTCCACCCCTCGTAGCATATCCCCTGAGAAACAACTGGGTATACCCTATACCGTTTTGAAATCTACTCCTCTAGAGCTTTCATCCGATGTATCACAACCAAATTCAGGTCTGCTCTAAATTCCCCTCCCACAACTTGGAATATAAATCATTGAAAAGTATTGATGTTATATTCCACCCCTCGTAGCATATCCCCTGAGAAACAACTGGGTATACCCTATATAGTTTTGAGATGTACTCCTCTAGAGCTTTCATCCGATGTATCACAACCCCATTCAGGTCTGCTCTAAATGCCCCTCCCACAACTTGGAATATAAATCATTGAAAAATATTGATATTATATTCCACCCCTCGTAGCATATCTCCTGAGAAACAACTGGGTATACCCTATATAGTTTTGAGATGTACTCCTCTAGAGCTTTCATCCGATGTATCACAACCCCATTCAGGTCTGCTCTAAATTCCCCTCCCACAACTTGGAATATAAATCATTGAAAAGTATTGATGTTATATTCCACCCCTCGTAGCATATCCCCTGAGAAACAACTGGGTATACCCTATATAGTTTTGAGATGTACTCCTCCAGAGCTTTCATCCGATGTATCACAACCCCATTCAGGTCTGCTCTAAATGCCCCTCCCACAACTTGGGATATAAATCATTGAAAAGTATTGATGTTATATTCCACCCCTCGTAGCATATCCCCTGAGAAACAACTGGGTATACCCTATATAGTTTTGAGATCTACTCCTCTAGAGCTTTCATCCGATGTATCACAACCCCCATTCAGGTCTGCTCTAAATGCCCCTCCCACAACTTGGAATATAAATCATTGAAAAGTATTGATGTTATATTCCACCCCTCGTAGCATATCCCCTGAGAAACAACTGGGTATACCCTATATAGTTTTGAGATGTACTCCTCTAGAGCTTTCATCCGATGTATCACAACCCCATTCAGGTCTGCTCTAAATTCCCCTCCCACAACTTGGAATATAAATCATTGAAAAGTATTGATGTTATATTCCACCCCTCGTAGCATATCCCCTGAGAAACAACTGGGTATACCCTATATAGTTTTGAGATGTACTCCTCCAGAGCTTTCATCCGATGTATCACAACCCCATTCAGGTCTACTCTAAATGCCCCTCCCACAACTTGGGATATAAATCATTGAAAAGTATTGATGTTATATTCCACCCCTCGTAGCATATCCCCTGAGAAACAACTGGGTATACCCTATATAGTTTTGAGATCTACTCCTCCAGAGCTTTCATCCAATGTATCACAACCCCATTCACGTCTGCTCTAAATGCCCCTCCCACACCTTGGAATATAAATCATTGAAAAGTATTGATGTTATATTCCACCCCTCGTAGCATATCCCCTGAGAAACACCTGGATATACCCTATATAGTTTTGAGATCTACTCCTCCAGAGCTTTCATCCGATGTATCACAACCCCATTCAGGTCTGCTCTAAATGCCCCTCCCACACCTTGGAATATAAATCATTGAAAAGTATTGATGTTATATTCCACCCCTCGTAGCATATCCCCTGAGAAACAACTGGGTATACCCTATATAGTTTTGAGATGTACTCCTCTAGGGCTTTCATCCGATGTATCACAACCCCATTCAGGTCTGCTCTAAATGCCCCTCCCACAACTTGGAATATAAAACATTGAAAAGTATTGATGTTATATTCCACCCCTCGTAGCATATCCCCTGAGAAACAACTGGGTATACCCTATATAGTTTTGAGATGTACTCCTCTAGAGCTTTCATCCGATGTATCACAACCCCATTCAGGTCTGCTCTAAATGCCCCTCCCACAACTTGGAATATAAATTATTGAAAAATATTGATATTATATTCCACCCCTCGTAGCATATCTCCTGAGAAACAACTGGGTACACCCTTTATAGTTTTGAGATGTACTCCTCTAGAGCTTTCATCCGATGTATCACAACCCCATTCAGGTCTGCTCTAAATGCCCCTCCCACAACTTGGAATATAAATCATTGAAAAATATTGATATTATATTCCACCCCTCGTAGCATATCTCCTGAGAAACAACTGGGTACACCCTTTATAGTTTTGAGATGTACTCCTCTAGAGCTTTCATCCGATGTATCACAACCCCATTCAGGTCTGCTCTAAATGCCCCTCCCACAACTTGGAATATAAATCATTGAAAAGTATTGATGTTATATTCCACCCCTCGTAGCATATCCCCTGAGAAACAACTGGGTATACCCTATATAGTTTTGAGATCTACTCCTCTAGAGCTTTCATCCGATGTATCACAACCCCATTCAGGTCTGCTCTAAATGCCCCTCCCACAACTTGGGATATAAATCATTGAAAAGTATTGATGTTATATTCCACCCCTCGTAGCATATCCCCTGAGAAACAACTGGGTATACCCTATATAGTTTTGAGATCTACTCCTCCAGAGCTTTCATCCAATGTATCACAACCCCATTCAGGTCTGCTCTAAATGCCCCTCCCACACCTTGGAATATAAATCATTGCAAAGTATTGATGTTATATTCCACCCCTCGTAGCATATCCCCTGAGAAACAACTGGGTATACCCTATATAGTTTTGAGATCTACTCCTCCAGAGCTTTCATCCAATGTATCACAACCCCATTCAGGTCTGCTCTAAATGCCCCTCCCACACCTTGGAATATAAATCATTGCAAAGTATTGATGTTATATTCCACCCCTCGTAGCATATCCCCTGAGAAACAGCTCGATATACCCTTTATGGTTTTGAGATCTACTCCTCTAGAGCTTTCATCCGATGTATCACAACCTCATTCAGGTCTGTCCAAATGGCCCCTTGTTCGAGTGTGAATTTGTAAGAATTTGCGCAAAGTTTAGACGCTCGTAGTATCTTCCCATGGAAACAAGTGAATATTTTCTAAACAGTTTTGGGTTCTACTCCACCAGACCTTTAATCTGGTGTGCCATAACCCATTTCAGGTATGTCCAAAATCAAAATATGGCCCCCTATTTCTTAGACTTACGTTAATATTGCCAAACTTCAGCACCTCATAGCATGTCTCCTGAGAAACAACTGGATATATCCTGTGCAGTTTTGAGTTCTACTCCTTTGGAGCTTCCACGTGAAATATCACAACCCCATTCAGGTCTGTCCAAACTGGCCCGCAATGTGACTTGAATATGGGTTTTTTTGATGCACCATATTCTGATGCTATATATGTTTTTTTGGTTAGTTTTTTTCCAAAAATGTTCAATTGTGATGTTTTTTCAATAAAACAATAAAAATAAATTTAAAAAATTTTGTTTTTTTTAGTTTAAAAATATTTTTTTAAATGCACAAAATGTGGATCGTATTTAGCAGAGCGTGGAACGTATTTAACAGTGTGTGGAACGTATTTAACAGAGGTGTGGAACGTATTTAACTTACGTATTTATCTTCACACACATTTCGGTGCGGATCAATGTATTTCAACTTGTAAAACAACAAAACACGTATGCTATACCCTACAGTAACAAAAAGGTCACAACTCGTCCATTAGTAAACAAACAACCAAAACTTCATATTAAAGAACACACATGTACAAACTAATGTATTGCTCTGTATTTTTTGTATTTCTTTATGGGTAATACACACACGTACGAACTCATATATGGCTTTTGATCTTTTTTTTGTGCTTCTTTGGTGGTGGATTTTGTTTTTGCTTTTGCCACGCACTTTTTATATACAAATAAAAACAAGAGCGAAAAAGAAAATACAATGAATTATCTATTTCATTGCACAATGAAATCGTATACAACATATCCACACAACTCACATAGGTTCTGTACTATATGGTTTTGTATTCTCTACTCATATGTTTTGAGTTTTCGTGGTCAGTTATTGTGGATAATACTCATTCATTCATTTCATAATGAAAAAGAACACAACATGAACTAACTGTTTTTACGATGAATGTATTCAGCATTCATTTTTCGGCATTCATGCAGCCCTTTAGTCTTTACTCAGAAAGTTTGTAATTTGAGCAACATTTGAAATACGTAATATCTGTAGCAAATTTCATTGAAATCGGAGTTATCAAATCCGAAAACGTCTGTTTTTTGTCCGTTTTGATATGGAATCACTCTATCAATAATTTCAACAGTACGTTCATGGGCGTCATATGATAAATATTTAAGAACATATCGTAAGTTGAAATTCCCATATATTTTTTGTGTTCGCACTAAGACTTTTTATCAAAGTGAAGTCGTACTAGGTTTAAGGGATTTAAATATATTTATTGCAAACGATATAACCAAGAAACAAACAATAAAAGTCCTTTTTAAAATAAAATTTTATAATTATTACATGAAATAAAATCTTATTATTAAAAATTATTTTATCTTTCTTATTTACTCAAGTAAATTATATGAGAAATTATTGTTACAAATATACAAAATATATATTTTTAAAATACTTAAACTAAATTACCGGTATATACCGGTACAGAAATGGTATTTGAATACCGGAATTTTTAAGAAAATAATAATTTCGGTTTCGGTATCAACTTTAAACGGTATTTAATCGGTATTTATATCGGTTTCCAACCTTGGTGAAATGTAATATAGACACTATTATATTTATGGCATCTATATTAAGAAAATTATATTTAATTTTTGCTTATATTAACTCAATATAATACAATTTAATCATTTAATTTGAAATAAAATAAAAACCAAAAATACAGAACAAGCATTCAAGATTTTCAATGTATAGTTTCATTGGGACAAAATATGAGTTCATTGAAATCAATGTACTGATAGTAAAATAAATAATTCTATTTATTTTATTTAATTAACGTGTTCATTGAATAAATTTAATCAATGAACTTGTATGACAATCATTGTTTCAATGAACTTGTACATAGGGTAAAATTTAGTGCACAAATTCATTGAAACAATGAACTTTTTCATTATATTTATGTACCTTTTTGGTTCAGTGTATACAAAAAATGTCATGTTAATAGCTTAAAAAATGGCATCAATATTAACAAAAGCCAAAAGATCGTAACATTAATTTCAGAAACGAAACAGATGTAAAATTTAATTTCATTAAAGAAAAATTTTATTTGAAAGGTTTTTTATGATTTATCTACTTTTGCATTAAGAGAACGTTTGAAAAATTTTACTTAATGGCTTAATTTTAAAGCTAAAAATTGTGGTTTCTTTTTTGTTTGCTTCTGCGGCAAACAACGTTTTGCACTTTCATTTAAACATTATTTGCAATAAATTATGATTTTATGAAATGTATGGCTTTGTTTGAAAGTTGCTTGATTACAGTTCGCTTCTCTCCGTTTTCATTCCTTTTTCTTAAAATTACTTTCTATCAGGGTTGTCAGATTTTTTTGAGCCTCATTTATTGAAATTTATTATATTTTTTAACAGAATAATTCTAAAATTATATAATGAACATTTGTCCTATTAATCTTATAAATTGTTTTGAAAAATTAATTTATTCATGAACGTTTTCTTTTCATTATAGCTCAAAAAATCTTAATATTCATATTTGAAAGATGATGTAAAAAAATTGTCAAACATTTATTGAAGATATTTATAAATTAAGGATCTTTATTTTGTTATTCGGGGTTCATAAACAGCAACTGAGTTCGCAGACGAGAGAGGTAAAGTGAATGTAAATGTTTAGTATTCCCTACGAATTCAAAATTGCTGTGTGTGATTCCCGACTTAAATCAGGGTTTTTTACAAACTCTTGCTTCGTGTCTTTAAATTTGATAATTTGATGGTATTTCTGGAAATACGTACATTAAAGTGCCTCAAGAAAAAAGTTGCAAATGTACCCTTCTAGAAATGAAGATTAGTATGTTCTTATATGATTCCATCTTAATTGTAAGATTTACGTGAGCTGGACCATATTTAAAACACCTCTGAAATTGCGTATTTATTAGGGTGATCGATTATTCGACTTTTTGGAGAAACCGGTTTTCGAATAGTTCGAATAGTTGGTATTTTGAAAAAACCGGTTGCACTTTTTTAAATTCAGAAAAAACCGGTTAACCGGTTTTTTTAAGAACGAGAAAAAAAGATATGGTAGGTCAAGGCCGACAATAACCTACACCATTGTGTGTATCAAAATTCGAGGAGGGGTCCTTTTTTCTAGACCTGTGGAATTGTGGACCAGTACTATGGTTAATTATGGACCGATCTTCATAAAATTCGGCATACAGGTTTAAACGTATATGGAACTTAGATGTGCAAAAATTACTGCTACATTTAAGGGATTTATGATCGTTAAACATCTTTTCTGGTATGTTATTTGTATGGGGGCTAGAGGAAATAATGGACCTATCATAACCAATTTCAACACGCTTCGTTCTTGGACTATAAGAAACCAAAATTGCGACCTGTATTTTGATTACAAGTTTTACATGAATGGACAGACGGACATCGTTAAATCGACTTAAAGCCGATTGGTACAAATGAAGGTGGGTCTTAGACCAATATTTTTGGGTGTTACAAACATCAGTACAAACGCATAATAAGCATGTAGGGTATAAAAATTGTAAGAAAATAATCATCAAAAATTATATAAACATTTACTTAGCATAAACAGAAACCATGGGTTAATATGAAAAAAGCAAGAATCAATTTTATTGAAAGGATTCTGCAGGTGAAACTCTTTTAAAACAAAATCTTTGAAAAACAATTTCTTCGCTGAATAAAAAAAAACTAAAACATTTAAATTAGGTGCAAAATAATTACATTAAGGATGATTATTACTTATTTATTTAATCTTATAGCCTGTTTCTCTATGTCGAACGAAAATCAAAGCGAACGAAAGCAAGTCGAACGAATTCGAATAATTTTGGGTTTCTGTATTTCCTACGCTTTCGTTCGCATGGAGTTACGTCTTTTCCTATTGTTTTTGTTTTATTTTGCTTTCAGAGTAACTTTTTTTTCGTAAAAATATTAAAAGTACTACTAAATTGTTTAAACATATATACAACCAAGTAAATAAACAAACAAAATTAAAATAATAAAAAATTAAAAATTTTTTTGATTTTTTTTAGAAATAGTTTTTTAGGCACAAAATCATCATTTATGGATACCAAATACATTAAAATGAATAATAAACATGATTAAGGAACATATGCAATGTCCTAATGAGTATTTTTCCTATTTTTCTTTAAGAAATTCAACCAGTCGAAAGCAAAATAGCAAGTGACTGATTTTGACATTTTTGTTCTTATCGTTCGAAATACAGAAACCCAATTTTATATGAAAACACTTACGTTTTCTTTCGACTTGTCGTTCGACTCATTGTTCGCATAGAAGTGAGTTAGAGAAACCCAAATCAGTTTTCGTTCGCTTAGAAGGCGAAAGAAAGCTTTCGTTCGACATAGAGAAACAGGCTATTAAACTATATTTTTAAGCCACTAAAAATCATACTTTATGAATAAAAAAAAAAAAAATAATCATAAATTTTGATTTAAATATTAATATTGTGAGGGTTAAATCAATACCGAAGTTGTTTGTAGGTTAAAAAAAAAAAAAATATATTAAACATTTTTTGTTATAATGTGCATTGGAAAATTTGTATTAGGAAATAAAATTTTCATTTCAAAATTTTTTCATTTTGTATAAAAGTTTAAATCGAGAGACACATAATTTGTATACGGGATTTTTTATAGAAAGATAAAGTTTGCATAAATACTATTGGGATTAAGGATATTTGAAAAGAAGCGAGGAAAGTGTTGTGGTTTAATGTAAAGGAAAGCTATCGAAAGTATAATTTTATTTTATTTGAAATTCAGAAAAATCCGGTTAACCGGTTTTTTGCAGAAGTTAATATTTATATCAAAAGACTACATTTCTTTAAAAAAATCAATTCTTATAATTAAGTTAAAATTTATTAAATACAAGCGTAAAAGCCTAACAATGTCAGGAAAAATAATATAATAAAGAAAATATGCACAAACAAATCCGAAAATTGAAAGAAAAAAATATGAACAACATTTAGACACCTTCCTCTGGAAGTCAATTATTTGAAGCTGTTCAAATTTATTGGAATTATATTGATTAAAGTTTTAAATTCGTAAACCTTTCAAAATAAAAAAATCGTCGTAAATGCGCTCCCTGGCCGAAATACAGAATCAGTTTTTTATAGGATTTGGAGAGCAAACAATAAGTATAGCAACTCAAAAGTTCTTAATACAAAAACAGACTTTTTGGTCCCTGATAGAAACATCTGTTACTGTTAGAATTTGTTGAACGAATAGTTTTATAAGTATGCCGATTTTTAGTTTCTTACGTCGTCTGGGAGCTTCAGAAAGCTCTGGAAAGGAAACATTGCTTAGGAAATATATATTTAAATCCATATATATAGATCCACGTATTTTCGCTCCTTGACAGAGATTTCAAAATCTGGCTCCGTTAGGATTTGTAGGACAAATAGGGTTATAATTAAGCTGAATTTTAATTTTCTATGTCTTCTGGGAGCTTTAGAAAGCTCTGGAAAGAGAAAAAATTCTTAGAAAAAGACACATAAATCCTCTTATATCCGCTCCCAGATACAAATTTCAAAATATGGCTCCATTAGGATTTGTTGGACAAAAAGTTTTATAATTAAGCCAAATTTTAATTTTCTACGTCGTTTGGTAGCTTCAGAAAGCTCTGGAAAGAGAAAAAATGCTAAGCAAATTATATATCTAGATGACTAGATGATAATTATGTTTCAAAATTGTAGAAAAAATCATTTAAATTTTAGTTAGCATAAACAGAAACCATGGCTTAATATGGAAGCCTATCTCAATTGAAACGATTCTGCAGGTGAAACTTTTTTAACAACAATACCTTTAAAAAATAAAGGAAATATTGGATCAAATAAATTAAATTGGGTCATACAGGATAATTATTAATTATTTATTTCTTTAACATTACAGAATAAATTCCAATTTAGACTTAAACTATATTTTTAAGAAATCAGTCTTTATGAATATTTAAAAATTATTCCTAAATTTTCAAATATCACTATTTAGTACATGTTTTCTGAAATAAAATGATATTTTTAAAACCGGTTTTTTGTGTTTAAAAAAACCGGTCTATTCGACATTCGAAAAATGAACATTTTGAAAAAACCGACAGCACATTGACTGTAAAAACCGGTTTTAAAACCGGTTGGAAAACCGCGTCGATCACCCTATATACATACTACACAATCACATCATCACTACACTTTACAAAATTTTAACTATTAAAAAAAAAAAAAAAAAAAAATCAAAATCTTCGAATATAAGCCAACTTCAAGATAACATCAGGCCTGCTGTCATCGTTATATAATGTTTGGTGAGTTGTAATATTAATTTATTTTGTTTCTTAGACATAAAATTCAAACATATAATTTTTAATTGAAATTGAAATGTTATTTACATATAATTTCAATGTTAATAACATCATTTAAAATCATGATATAAAAAATAGAAGGTAGTTTCAATCAATATTTTGTTTACAAAAATAAGGATTTTTGAAGTTTTATTTAAATAAAAATTTTTAATGAACGTTGCCAGACGACATTTACAATTAGTTTTCAATTTCATGAGATTTTTAAATTAAATTGTGTAATTTTAGTATATGATAATTATATTCTATATACTATTTTTTAAATTAATTTAAAGATAAATTTCGATTTAAAAACCTTTAATTTAGGGAATATTAAATAATTAAATTAAAAATGTTCTAAATGTATAATAAAAGTAATATGGATCATAAAATTATAGCCTTTGAATATTTAGGCATTTATTCAGCTTCTGGTTCATTTAAATGCATTTCTTGCATATGCAATTCCAATTTAGGAACTGTGTTAAAACGCTTGTTACACTTGGATACTGACAAGCATGTTTTGTTGCACTTTTCTTTAAATACGTACGATTCGTATTTTTGTTAAGAACGAAATTCCGATGAACAGTGCGGACATGCATTTAGTCTTTAGTCCATATGAATTGAACCAATATAATCACGTAAGGAACTCTTTGCCTTCCCACAAATAATGCAATTCATCTCTTCGCTTCATTGTTCGAAATGCTGCTGTCTCGTTCATCAGTAGCCCAATTTATTAGTAATTCTTCGCTTATAGATGAGGACATTGTTTTATTGCGTTTCATTGGAGATGGGATGCTAGTGGTGCTACTTAAAGGTTCATCAGTTGATGTAACTAGCTTACGTATTGTAGCTTTTTTTTTTTTTGAATTTTCTTTATAGAAGTCTTTAGCATTAGCAGCTTTCAGTTGTATTGCTGTAGAAACTTTCGATGGTGTTTTAGACCAAAACGTCTGGGTTTTGACGCTGCAATTACTTTTGCACTTCTTATTTTATTTGGTATACAATTTTTTAAATTTTATTTTTGTGTAATACGAAATAGTGTTTGAATTTAAAATAAATATAAAATAGTTTATAAAAAGTAAAATTTTATTTGAATATGGTATCGTTATTTTAACAAATTGTCATAATCCTTATGTATGTCAGAAAGTGATTTTAAATTAATACGAATTGATTGAAACTACCTTCTATTTTTTATATCATGTTTAAAATCATCTAAAATTTTGTATGTTTATTTCAAAATCAATTTAAAATAATCAAAAGCTACACTACACTACAAATCAAATTTAAATACACTTAATAAACAAATAATAAATAAAACATTGTTAATTTATAGATTAATTTAATAATTATATTTAATTTAAATAAATATGTAATTTGAATTGTATATAAGGGATACCTAAATTTTAAATTTTTTTTTCCATGAAAGGATAATCGACATGTAGTTAGGGTAATATTAGGGCTATCAAAGATTAATAAGGATATGGTAGCACGGTTGGGAAGGGTTTTGAATCCAAAGGAAGTATTTCCATCTTCTTCCTAGGTAAAGGTTTCAGGCTAAAGTTTATTTTTTTTATTTCTCTTTTAGTTTAATTAGTTAACATGGTTAGGTTATAGCTACCTTTTTTTTAAATTTTATTTTAGCGGTTCTTAGCCTTTCTCGAGGAAGACAAGAACACCACCCTATTGCCCTGAGCACGGCCGAATTAAGAGGTAGCAACAGTCTTCCAAGAGAAAGGGCAACGATCAGTTTGGACCGTTACAATATTTATTGCATGGTTTTTGAAATAAAAAGGTATTTTTAAAACCGGTTTTTTGTGTTTAAAAAAACCGGTCTATTTGACATTCGAAAATTGAACATTTTGAAAAAACCGACAGCACATTGAAAAAACCGGTTTAAAAACCGGTTGGAAAACCGAGTCGATCACTCTAGTATTTATTTCAATATTATTATCAAAATTTTAGTTATAAGAAAATTAACTTCAAATTATAACAGAGGCATACTACGACCTTCAATATTCATTTAAATAATTATTATATCTCTTTTTCAGACGCGGAATATTAATTTTTTATTAAAATTAATATGTCCAAAATATTCAAACTTTAATAAAATAATATTTAAAATAAAATCATTGAAAATTTAACTAAAATTTTAATTTCGCAGGAATGAAGACAAATTTTAAATTATTTTTTGTTCAAAATGTTGTAGATATTGTTTTTCTATCATATGTTGCAATTTTTTTTGACAAAAAGTTAAAAAATTGTGTATAATGTCGATCGAAAACCATATTTTTGGAGGTATTTTAAAATATTTAAATAATTGAACCGAAATATTTTGGGAATCAGCTTAAAACATATGAAACTTTAATTTTAGGGGGGTACATTTGTAACTTTTTTTGTTCTTATACAAATCAAGGCACTGTAACGTACATATGTTGAATTTCAAGTTTGAATAGAAACGAATATTCATTTGAAAAAAATAATACTTTCTCAATTTCATATCAAATGTTATTCCTAGGTTAGGTTAGGTTAGGTTAGAAAGGGTGGCGTATTCACGCCTACACCCAGAGGCCAAACGGCCCATTGTGATCCCTTTATGATAGAAAAATAGAAATATACGAGGATAAATAAGAAATATATAAGAGAAAGAAGAAAAAGTGGAACCTATACCCAATCAATCAGTTATGATTGTTCCTAAGCCATTTTATTCCCATTACAAACCCTATGAGGTTGGCAAGTCCTTTGCCATTAACCTCACCTAGTTCATGTAGTGTGTGACTTCCAAACCACTTCAACCTATTACGCTGAAGCCCTACACAGTGACAGAGTATGTGTTCTACTGTCTCTAGCTCAACATCATCGCACGTTCTACAAAAATCTGACGTGCCAATGTCCCACTTACTCATCATATTCCCTATTGAGAAGTGACCCGTAACCACACCTACTATAACTCTAAGACTACCACGACTCATACCTAGAAGATGCTTGGAATCTGCCGGTTTTAAGCTAGGCCATAATGCTCTAGAAACTCTGCAGTCCGATCTGTCACTCCAGGCTCGATTCGTGTTGTCCAGAGTCCACTCCCTTATGGCCCTAAAGAAGGACCCAATTGGAATCTTAACAGATGACTCTATGAAAGACCTATCTAGCTCCGAGCCAGTGCGAGCTAGCTCATCGGCTATTTCATTGCCAAGAATGTCACAATGACCAGGAACCCAACAGAGTCTCATCATATAGGAATCCATTAACCTTCTCAATTCCCTTCTGCACTCAAGTACTAATCTGGACCTAACAAAATGACCAGTCAGAGCCAATAACGCTGCCTGACTATCAACATAGATAGTAATCTCAGACCCTCTTTCAACATTCCCCTCAATCAAGCCTAGAGCCTTATAAATGCCAAGAATCTCCGCCTGAAAGACTCTACAACTGTCAGACAATTTGTAGAATCGTCTGATATCAGTTCCCATAAAGTATACACCTGCACCAGTGCCAACTTCCATCTTCGAACCGTCTGTGAAGACCGCACACCCTCCATAGAGCTTTTCTACTCCATCCCAGAGGTCCCTGCTAGGTAACACCAAAGCGGGGGTAGCCCCGAAGTCAATCGTAGTCCCGACATAATCCGTAGGCTCAGCCAAGGATAGTGTCCGACCGTTGAATTTGACTTCATCTAGTATGTTGACGTGCCCCGCTCTAGAGGTACCTAATAATCCTAGTTCCTTCAGTCTAAATAGGCCGCGGACAGCCATACCCCTCACAAATTCCTCAATTGGAAGAAGATGGAGGATTATGTCCAGCGCCGCCTGAGGTGTACTTCTCCTGGCACCTGAGATGCCAATTGAAGCACACCTCTGAACTTTAGAGAGAAGGTTCCTATACGTTCATTTACTCAATACCTTCCACCAGACTGTACAGCCATAAGTAAGAATCGGTCTTACAACCGAAGTGTAAATCCAGTATACAACTTGCGGCCCAATTATTACCTATAGAGTTCCTGCAGGTGTAATAGGCATTGAGTCCCTTCTTGACCCTCCCCTGAGTGTTTCTCCTCCAAGACAATTTACTGTCCAAGTACACACCCAGGTATTTGGCCTCACTTGACAATGCAAGCTCAATCCCGTTCAATACTGGCAAGCTAAAATGCTCGACCTTATACTTCCTAGTGAACAAAACTAGTTCCGTTTTCTCGGGGTTTACCCCTAATCCCTTACTGTTGGCCCAAAGGGACAGATCGCGTAAACCTGTCTGCATGACCTCACTGATCGTAGATAAAAATTTACCAGAGACCAGTAAAACAACGTCATTCGCGTAGGCCACAATCTTCCGTCGACCAGACGAACGGACGGACATTGTTAAATCGATTCAGAAAGTGATTCTGAGTCGAACGGTATACTTAAAGGGGGGGAGGGGGTCCGAAGATTTTTTCTCTGCGTTACAACTTCTGCACAAACACATAATACCCCAACCACCTATGGTTGGGGTATAAATAGATTAATAGATTAAATCAGGCTATATTTAGAAATTGTTAAAACATTTGATTTCAATTAATTATAAATTTAAGATAAAACCTTTGTATTTAAAAATGGATTTCAAAATTTGCTACTAAATGTCTTATTCTAACCCTCTACTGCATACAACGCCAAATATGGTTTTCGTCTTTTAATGCATTGTATTTTCTATAAACGGGACTTAATCAAAAGAGAATAATATTTGTCATCTTCTATGTTTTGATTTCTTCTCAAATATAAAGCAAAATATTTTCAAAGTGCGTTTCGGCCACTGTTTCCTTTAGTTTTCTTTAGGGCTTCATGTGTGAAAACAAAAGTAAATTTTGAAGCGATTTGTGTACAATTTTTCAAAAAATATAACACAAAAAAATATATTCATATAGGTAATGAAGTTCTTTTTCAAATAAAAACATTATTTATCTGCAAAGTAAGTATTTTATGTACATATATATGATTTTTTTGGAAAACTGACGAAGCCATATAACATTGCAAATTTTTTTTGTTACATTTTGTTTTAGGTATATTTCTTTAACGCGTTTTACCAGAAAAAAATTCATTATGAATGTAATTACGAAAATACAACAACAAAAACTACACATATCCTTTAATCTACCTGTCAAGAAAATGTTTTTACATTTGCGTTTTTTTTTTTTCGCTATGTGAAACAATTTTTGAACTTTGGGATGTATTATTGCCAATAAATTGTCAGTGTCAAGAGAAAAAACTACAGATCATAAACTCATTTGGGGTTTTTTATAACCTCCAATTCGAGAAAATTGTTAAAGATATTGTAAAATGTATTCCTTATTAAGATATATACTTAATAGAATATTAAATCGATTCAAAATTCCCGTAATATTGTAGTTGATATCTCTTAATATCCATCTTCTTCAAATATTTGGCAGAGTTAAGCCTAGAAAAATTAAGAAAAGTTTGAATAAGTCCACTAGGGCTTATAATAAAGTGCTGTGGAAAGGGTATATCAATTTTATCTTCCAAGAAACAATGAAAAAAACACAGATGGATTACAATTACAGATCGAAAACTACATGGAAAGAAACACTCTTATGTATTCAACAATTATAATCATTAACAATGATTCAAGTTGATAAGCTTAAAAAGTTATGGAAGGAATTATATGTTGCACAGGAATGTTTATACTATATAAAAAAACAATTTAATACGGCCAGAATACGCCGAAAACCTTCAAAATCCTTTACAAAGCATTTAGAATATTAGATATTCATACTTTCGTATTTAAAAGATATTGTTAAATACACACAGAAAAAAGTAAAAATGGACTTCAATTACGAAATTTGTAATATTAATCAATTTTTAATTGATTTTGCTCCAATCATCAAAATGATCAAATTAATGACTAGAATAATTGATATTATTATTATTTCTTTTTCTTAAATAGATGCAATGAGCTGAACATTTTTGAAAATTTACTTAAATTTACTTCATTTCTGTACTTTTATAGACAAATATTTAATTTTTCTTTATATTTTATTAACAGCTGTCAATTTATTAAAAAACAAAACTGAAAACCAATTAGAAAATTAATTATATTAATAAATCATATAATTAAATTCCAATATAAAGTTAATTAATAATTTTATTAAAAAATTATTTGAAATATTTTTTTCTGTGCAGATAAATTTTATTCTAAATAGTTGGAAAATCGGTTTTATTATGAAATAAAACAGGTGTGCAGTAACATTTCTAGACTTTTAAAGCTCATTTAATAAAAAGTGTTAATAAATATGAGTTTATGAAGGATGAAAACTAAAATTCAAGTCATGAGAAAAATAATGATTCCAAGCATATATGAGCAAATAATGATAATGCAGCAAAATTTATTTACAAAAAGCTTTAAATATACCAGCATAAGGTCCAAACTTTCATCCCAC
Organism: Protophormia terraenovae; assembly: GCA_951394005.1. NCBI lineage: Eukaryota > Metazoa > Arthropoda > Insecta > Diptera > Calliphoridae > Protophormia > Protophormia terraenovae. The sequence continues at coordinate 72,119,582 of OX596074.1, forward strand.
ATCATTTTTTCTCCTTATTTTAAGAACAAAGTGACAAAAAGGTATTACAGGACCATAATGAACTAAAAAAACGCACTAATGTTGGAATATACAAAATTCCAATTGACTGTGACATTCATTAATAATTTTATTTGATGAAAAAGGTTCACAAGCAGTTATATATACCAGCTGTTACCATTTTAAATTAAAAATTCCGAAAATTTGTGATTTTCTTAAGCAGTTTTATAAATGTAAAAAGAATTTTTTGACACTAAGATTTTTGTGTTTGTTTAGTTTTTGCTCCATTTCTAATAGTTTAAATCATTAAATATTAAGTTTCTTTGAGTTATATAATAATAAATATATTAACAAATAAGTATTAAAAATTTTTACATTAGCAAAAAATTATATAGTTTTTTAAAGCCAAACTTCGACAAATTCATGTTTTCTTTTAATGTAAAAACATTTTCTTGACATACTGTATATACAGTTAGGGACAAAACTATTTGTACACCTCATATATTTCGTATACCTTCAATAGTTTATAAAGAATTTAAAATTGTCGTATGCAGTATTATTTTTAATATATTTTTATTTAATTAAGTTATAAAAACAAAATTAATATCCAACACATTATTTAAAAAAATACAAAATAATGAAAATTCATTGGGACAAAAGTATTTGTACATATAATCTACACCTACTTATAATACTTATATTGGAAAAATTTAATATTTTGTGGGTCCTCCTTTTGCATCTATCACGGCCTGTAATCTTCTGGGCATCGATCGGACCAAATTTCTCGTTTCATCTGGGGATATTTCCTTCCAGCCTTCCTCCAAAGCAATTTTAAGTTCATCCCTGCTTCGGACGTGCTTAGTAGCGACTTTACGTTTCAAAATATCCCAACAGTGCTCGATGGGGTTTAAGTCAGGTGATTGGAGAGGAGAATTAAGTTGTCTTGGTGCATGGTAAAGCAACCACTCCTCCACTGAACGCGCTGTATGTTTTGGGTCATTGTCCTGTTGGAATATCCAACTTTGGCCAAGACCCAAACCATCTACGGAATCCTTCAAATTGTCTTCCAATATACGTTTATATTGATGCTGGTCCATTACACCATCTATAAATACCATTCGCCCTACCCCACTGGCTGCTATTGCCCCCCATACCATAACACTTCCCCCACCATGTTTCACTGTTGGGGTCAAATTGTTAACATCTAACGCTGTATTTTTTTTTTTGCGCCACACTTTTCCCCTGCTATCATTTCCGAAAAGATTGACTTTGGTTTCATTAGTAAACAAAACCCTATTCCAAAATTCTTCGTCCTTATCAATGTATCGTTTGGCAAACTCTAAACGCAAATGCTGGTTTTTTTTACTAATCAGCGGTTTCTTGCGGGGAATTCTACTTGCATATCCCGCAGAATGTAAGATCCTCCCTACTGTTTTTGGATGAACAATTGTTCCTGTAGTATTTGCGATTTGTTCCGCTAATTTTGCCCGAGTTACTCTTGGATTTCTTGCCACTTCTTTTATCACCAAGTTCGCTTCCCGCCTGGAAACCTTTTTTGGCCGTCCAGTTCTTGGCACATTTTTAACAGATCCGCTGTTTTTATACTTGTTTACAATGTATTGTACTGTGGAGTGTTGCAAATTTACTAAATTACTTATATTCCGGAGAGATTTTCCTTTTTTATGTTCATCAATAATTAAATTTTTAATATCCAAACTCAACTCTTTTCGCTTTCCCATTTTTGATGTGCTTATTATTCAAAACGTTAAAACCAACTTTTTATTTTGTAAAATAAAACTCGATTAACGAAGAAAATATAACGGTACAAAATATAACGGTACAAAAAATAATTGTACAAAGTACTGATGTACAAATACTTTTGTCCCAAAGATTTTTACTTAAATTGTACTTTTTTTTAACAATGTGTTATATATTAATTTATTTTTTATCAAATAATTCAATAAAAATGGACCTGAATTAAAACTACATATAATAATTTTTTATTCTTTATAAATTATTGAAGATATACGGAATGCATGGGGTGTACAAATAGTTTTGTCCCTAACTGTACATGAGTGCATTTTATTCTTTCCATAAAATGCAATGAAATTTTTTTAGAAATGGATTTACGATCATTCTATGGTAATTTAAAATATGTTAGTGAAATTTATAACGTTGATCATAGTGGTGATGACCAAATATCTGCTACTGACGAAGAAGATTTTTTAAGTCAACCGTCAGGTCAGGAACATATTTATGTATATACCGGAGACTGCTGACAGCGATTACTCACATTCAGATGATTATGACAAGCCTACTACGTCGAATGCAAAATCTACTAAAAAGCCAAGATCTCCAATTTGGAAAGAAAGTAGTTTGCCTACTTATTCGAGTGAAAATTTTCCATTTCTTAGAGATACGAACCTTATTGACCTTATTGAGGAACTGGAGACACCAAAATATGTCTCCATAAAATTTTTAATTTAATTTTCTACGATAATATGTTTCCACACCGAATAATTTTTTTTTTTTTTTTTTTTTTTTTTTTTCAAAAATATAAGGCCATATATGGCTTCATTTTTTTTTCTTTCAAAATTCCGAGTGAATTTTTTAATATTTATTACATACGTATTAAATTGTCCATAATAAACATATCTTTACGGTGTTTTATTTATTTTTTATTTATTTTTTTTTTTTTTTCTTCTTTATTTTAAACATCTTCATGCAGTAGAGGACTAAGGACAAAATATCATTAAACTATTTTTACAATTTGCAAAAATTACCAGAATGAGAATAAAAATCATGCACAAACAATTGTTTTACAATTTTTACTCTACATTTTTTGTAACTTTGGAACATTATTTTAAACATAGATTAACAACTAGATATTTATGTGAGAGAAAAAAACCTAATTCAATTGTCAGAAACCTAATTCATACAACAAAATACATGTAGTCACATATATTTTGTTTTTGTATTTTCAAAAAAATTAGTAAATTTTTTTAAAATTTAGTATAGGGTGGCTCTCACTTAAACTTCTAATTCTATTCTATGATTTTACCTATTTAATAAAATTTAAAAAAATTAGCCAAATAAATCGCCACCTTGTTAAAAATCGCCAAAAAATTCGCCATGTCGCAAAACGAAAAATTCAGTCGCCATGAGCAATTAAAAATCGCCTCATCTGACAGCCCTGCTTTCTATATTAATTTTTCGTACGCGAAAAAAATATCTCTTAACCGGCTAAGGGTCAGACTTCTTTCAACAACATCTTTACTAACGGTTTCTCCAGAAAATTTTAAAAAATAAAAAGTATGTTGAGGACAGGTTTGACAAGGTCATCTACAAAATGACAGGATTTACTTGAGAAAAATCCTTAGCAGCACCCAAATACTTTTTTTATGTGACTGATGACATTTCGCTAGCAAAATTTCAAAGCCCATTGTTCAATCGATAACTTCAAAAAATGTAAGTAAAGATGAAATATGAATGCAAACGCGGACAAAGAAAAAATGAGACGAATCTCATTAAACAATATTCGGTAAATTTCTTTTACCGTTTATTATTTTGTCCGTCTACGAGAAATGTTTTTTTTTTAAACAAGTTTCCTCGTCCGGCTAAGAGAGCGCCCACGGTATAAATAGACCACCCTAATTCAGCCAAAGGCCGGCTATTAAGAAAAATTATTTCCACAAAAAAAAATTTTTTTATTTTTTCCACAAGAAATTATAAAATACTTCAAAAGTTGTGTTTATGAAACTTATATTATTTTTATTTTATTTTTGTAAATGCAACCTTAAGAGCTTTTGACGCCTTACTATTTGCAATCGGATAAATAGTATAGGAAATATTTACGATTTTAAGTGAATTAGGGAGGTAAATGAGTACCGCGTCCACTTAACGGAGATTTATTTATTCTAAAAATGCCACATAAACCATGGGACCTTAAAGTGTCTGCCTAGCGGAGCTGTCCATTAAGGGAGCTTTTAGTGTATTTATTTTCAAAAAAAGCATTTTATGCCGAAGGTTTGTTCGACATACACAAGGGATAAAGTTCCTGAGCGCGGCCACATGCCGGCTACACAAATAAACCTTTATTTACGTTAAAAAGAAAATATTTTCATTTTAACTGGGCCGGAGGTCTTAATTTATTCCCAATATTGTACCAACTTTTCCATCACTGGACAGAGGTTGTGAATTGGTCAGTTAACACCAGATAACAAAAATTGACATATATATTTTTATTGATTGGAACACGTTGAAAATTTAAATACTCTCATAAACTTACCATTTGTGCTGGGCGTCTACCTCGTCCTCCAGTACTTGCTGGCTGATTACCAGCACCAGCTCTTCCACGAGCACGACCAATATTACCAGAAGGCTTATCCATTTTATTATCAGGATACCTACTTTTTGCTTACGTATGCTATCAATATTATTTGCTTGTTTAAAACTAAATACTATAAAAATTCAAGTTGCGTAGTTAATTATAAAAAAAAAGTAGCGTCAGTGTCAAATTACCGTTAGCCGTAAATCTCACGTTAAAATATCTCCAATACACTTGACAACACAAACAAGACGAATGAAGATCAAAGCAATTTTTTAAATTTTGACGCGGTTTTCAGTGTTGCCATTTTTTTTCTTTGAGTCTACATTACGTTGAGTCTATATAACTTTGAGTCTACATTAGAGAAATTTGTATCAAGACAAACGTCAAATTTTTGTTTGAGTTGCAGATAATTTGTTATCTTTATCAATTATAGGGGAAAACGTATGTCATAATAAACCATGCAAAAAGTAGCAACAACAATCAAGATGGTGACTTTTACTAAGCATTATCAAGACAAACGTCAAATTTTTGTTTGAGTTGCAGATAATTTTTTATCTCTGTCAATTATAGGGGAAAACGTATGTCATAATAAGCCATGCAAAAAGTACCAACAACAATCAAGATGGCGTCTTTTACTAAGCATTATCAAGACAAAGTTGTCAGAGCTCGAGCGCTGACAATTTTCTTTTAACGCTGCAATAACACTGACAAATTCAGTCTACATTAGACAAATCTTTATCATGATAAAATTTTGACGTTTGTCTTGATAAAAATTTGTCTAATGTAGACTCAAAGTTAACGCTGCAATAATACTGACAAATTCAGTCTACATTAGACAAATCTTTTTCTTGATAAAATTTTGACTCAAAGTTAGAGAAATTTTTATCGAGACAAACGTCAAATTTTTGTTTGATTTGCAGATAATTTTTTATTTCTGTCAATTTTAGGAGAAAACGTATGTCATAACAAACCATGCAAAAAGTACCAACAACAATCAAGATGGCGTCTTTTACCAAGCATTATCAAGACAACGTTGTCAGAACTCGAGCGCTGACAATTTTCTTTTACTTTGAGTCTACATTAGAGAAATTTGTATCAAGACAAACGTCGAATTTTTGTTTGAGTTGCAGATAATTTTTTATCTTTATCAATTTTAGGAGAAAACGTATGTCATAATAAACCATGCAAAAAGTACCAACAACAATCAAGATGGCGACTTTTACTAAGCATTATCAAGACAAAGTTGTCAGAGCTCGAGCGCTGACAATTTTCTTTTAACGCTGCAATAACACTGACAAATTCAGTCTACATTAGACAAATCTTTATCATGATAAAATTTTGACGTTTGTCTTGATAAAAATTTGTCTAATGTAGACTCAAAGTTAACGCTGCAATAATACTGACAAATTCAGTCTACATTAGACAAATCTTTTTCTTGATAAAATTTTGACTTTTGTCTTCATAAAAATTTGTCTAAAGTAGACTCAAAGTTACTCTACGTCTCCACGCAGGCATTTTTATTTCCTAACACAAGAAATAACGTCGGCAGAATAACAGGAAAAAACTTTTATTTCCAACTTTATGTTAAGGGTTGGAGAAAACGTACATGAGAAATAAACATTTTAATTTGTATTTTTTAAGGAACATTTTATTTTATTCTCGGTTTTTATTTTTTATTTGTCCTTTTAAAACAAATATAATGCATTTTTCATCTTTGTTTTGCTAAAATAATCAAAATTTTTTAAAATAACAATAAATTTGCCAGCTTATGTTAAACATTATTGCTCAGCTTTGTGTTTAAACATTTATTGCGAAATAGATTGCGCAATAGATTTCTTATTGGTCCACACGTAACATTTTGAAGAGAGAGATAGAATTTGGCAATTGCGAAACGTCAAAAAGTTAAGATTTGTCTAATGTAGACTGAATTTGTCAGTATTAAGAACAAATTGCAATAGCGCGTAGTCAGCAGCAGTGTGTGCTGCAATAATCAGCTGATTATTTAGAATGTACTTTTTGTTACGTGTGCCAAGATAACGTCGATGAGTTAGCGCCGAAAATGGGAATTCAAAAACCGGGAAGTAAAAAATACCCAATTTTGGGGATTTTTATAAAAAATCAGCGAAAATTTAAACAAAATAGGAATTCAAAAACCGGGAAGTCAAAAATATCCAATTTTGGGGAGTTTTTAAAAAAATTCCAATATTGAACAAAAATATAAATTGTAAATTATTAAAAAATACTAATTCTTTATGTAAAAATAATTCAGCCACACAATAATTGCAACAAAATGGACCTAAAATAAAGCTTCCTTTTAATAACCACAAATGGTTGCTAGCGTGTATCACTGAAACTAAGAATTGGCACGGTATAAACGATATAGATTATGAAAGTAGAATAAATTTAGAACAAAACAAGATAATCGTGCAAAAAGTCCTACGAGCCGTTCCAGAAAAAAATGGGTTCCTCCAAAATGGCCCATAAAATCGTTGCTGGCCTATAGCACTGAAACTAAGGATTGGCACGGTATAAACGATATAGATTGTGCGCACAACATTTTGTTCAATGTGCGAGCATGAAAAAGGCTCGTGTGGACCGCAAATTACATGCAGCGCCTCTTCTTCCGAATACAAAACGACGTTTGATGGCAGACATGGTTGTTCGAAGAATTGTGCGCTGCAACGGTGTGCGAACAAGAACAAAACATGAACAAGTTGGATCCACACTAACCAAATGCATCTGCACACAAAATTTTGTTCAATGTGCGAACAAGAAAAAGGCTCGTGTGGACCCCAAGTTAGTGTGGACCAAACTTGTTCATGTTTTGTTCTTTTGCTCGCACATCTACAAAAACAACAATTGCTTGTATTTTGTTAGTGTAAAACTACTGCACATAATGTCAAAATGCTATGAACAGAAAATGAGAGAATGAAGGAGAGGAAGAGTAAAAAACTCGAAAAAAATGTTGCATAGGAAAAAAAAAAAACAATTTGACAGTTCTGCGAGGAATATCAATGAAAAAATTGTAAAACAGCTGTTCTTATGAGTATACTTTATAATTATACGCAAGATAGATTACTTTGAGTCTACATTAGACAAATTTTTATAAAGACAAACGTCAAAATGAACTCGAATTTATGGAAGGTGGCAACAATTGTGCAAAAACAACAATATGGCGAATTCATTAATGTTTTTTATGTATGCATTTTGACAGCTGTAACAACCAAAAATAATAATCAGCTGTTTAACTGAGGCTACCTCGTATAGATTCGCACCGATTTTGACGTTTGTCTTGATAAAAATTTGTCTAATGTAGACTCAAAATTAAGAACATGATGTAATTATATGTGTGCCAAGATCGCAACGAAAGGATAGAAACGACGGAAGTGAAAAGTGGCAACACCGCAAAATTTTCAACAATTTCAAATAAAATTTGAATAAAAATCTAATAAAAAACTATACAAAAAAGTTTTAGATATTTAAAAAAAATAACTAATTTAAATTTCTAAAAATTTACAAATTACAAAAATTTTTTTTTTTTTAATAAACAAAATAATATACCTCATTTGCCGTCCACACGAGCCTTTTTCATGCTCGCACATTGAACAAAATGTTGTGCGCACATGCATTTGGATAGTGTGGACCCAAGTTGTTCATGTTTTGTTCTTGTCCGCACACCGTTGTTCGCACAATTGTTCGAGCAACGATGTCTGCCATCAAATGTCATTTTGTATGCGGAAGAAGAGGCGCTGCATGTAATTTGCGGTCCACACGAGCCTTTTTCATGCTCGCACATTGAACAAAATGTTGTGCGCACATGCATTTGAATAGTGTGCACCCAAGTTGTTCATGTTTTGTTCTTGTTCGCACACCGTTGTTAGCACAATTGTTCGAACAACCATGTCTGCCATCAAACGTCATTTTGTATGCGGAAGAAGAGGGGCTGCATGTAAAAGTATCGAAGCGACACTGACGGCAAACAAAAAATTATGATTTGTTCGACAAATGTTCTGCCTACTGAAAACAAAAGGAAAAAAATTATGTGTGTTGCTCTGCCGACGTTTTGTTCTTGTGCGAACAAGAAAAAGGCTAGTATAGACGGTACGTAAAAGTATCGAAGTGACACTGACGGCAAACAAAAAATTATGATTTGTTCGACAAATGTTCTGCCCACTGAAAACAAAAGAGAATAAATTGTGTGTGTTAAACATCTGCATCAATTCATTTGTAACTAATTTTTAATGATTCCCTTTCTTTTCAATTGTTGACTGTTATTGTTTTTTAAACTTAAAATCAATTCGCTGTGTGTGCGTACGGATGGAAAAGACAAAGAAACCAAAACAAAAACAAACAAAATCATTTGTGCAGGGAGTCATAAAAACAATTTAGCAACAAATCATTTGCAACTGAATTGAATTGAATTAAATATAAAATGCAATACTGTCATTTGTTTGTTTTTTGTTTACAAAATTTGAAGTGAAGGAAATATTAAATGAAAAAAATTTAAATAGTATAGATTTGTAATTAAAAGTAAATAAAAATATCATAAATAAAATAAATTTTATTTCATTTAAGATATAATTAATTATAATTGAAATAAAAGATAATTAAATTTTCTTAGCAAAAAAATTTAAAGCAAACGTAATCATAATCTATTTTTTATTTAAAAATAAATAATTGTTACTTTCCATGCATTTTTTCATATTAAAGTAAGGGAATGACAGTAATTCACAGTTTTGATTTTATGTTTTTTATTAAACATTACTGTTTTTGAAAAAAATTTCTTATGACAAACAATTTCTCAAAGAGAACATAACATGATTTGTTTTTGTTTCATCATTTCAATTCAACTCAATTCAAATAATATTTTTTGCGTGGTTTGTTTTGTATTGTTTTGTTTTTTATTTTAGCAGTAATGTGAGAGCATGTATTAAAAAACATTACTGTGAATTGAAAAGCAAATGATTTGATGCAGATGTTTAGTGTGTGTTGCTCTGCCGACGTTTTGTTCTTGTGCGAACAAGAAAAATGCTAGAATAGACGGTACGTCAAATTATGATTTGTTCGACAAATGTTCTGCCCACTGAAAACAAAAGAGAATAAATTGTGTGTGTTGCTCTGCCGACGTTTTGTTCTTGTGCGAACAAGAAAAATGCTAGTATAGACGGTACGTCAGGAACAAGGCAGTGTCAGGGCAAAAACTGTATAGGGAATGAAAGAGTACTGTCCATAGATTCAGAAAAGCTTTCCGTGCTAAAAATCATCGGAACTGTTTCTGAGAAAATCCAGTTCATCCAAAATGGTCAGTAGAATCTGGGAAATTGAATATCTCAGGAACAAGGCTGTGTCAGGACAAAAACTGTATAGGGAATGGAAGAGTACTATTTATAGATTCAGAAAAGCTTTCCGTGCTAAAAATCATCGGAACTGTTTCTGAGAAAATCCAGTTCATCCAAAATGGTCAGTAGAATCTGGAAAATGGAATATCTCAGGAACCAGGCAGTGTCAGAGTAAAAACTATATAGGGAATGAAAGAGTACTATTTATAGATTCAAAAAAGCTTTCCGTGCTAAAAATCGTCGGAACAGTTTCTGAGAACGTTTTCCGCTATTCCTTAAGAATATTGATTCGGTTTTTAATAATGTTGGGAACGAGTTGATCTATTTATTTTCAGCGATTTTGGCTAGGTATTTAATTTTATCAGGAGCAAAACTAGCAACACATTTTGGGCGCGCGCATTTTTTTTTAGAAGTGAAAACTAGAGTTTTATAGTTTGAACAAAAAGTCGACCTTTCGATTTTTCTACTTTTTTTAATTTTTAAATAGTCGATTTTTCGACTTTTTCAATTATTAAATAGTCGATTTTTCCACTTTTTTTATACCCACCATCAAAAAGATGGGGGGTTATATTGATTTTGTCATTCCCCACAAAGTATATATTTTCTGGGTCCTGGTTTGATTCTGAGTCGATCTAGCTATGTCCGTCCGTCTGTGTGTCCGTCTGTTGAAAGCAGGATAGGGCTCGAACGGGACAACGTAGGTGGGTATATAGATTCGGCCGGGCCGAATATTCGCGCTTGTTAATTTTGAAATAGTCGACATTTCGACATTTTCCGACTATTTTCGACTTTTCGACTATTTTCGACTTTTTTTGACTATTTTTTGTTAATTGTCTAATAAAAACTTTAAAAATAACAATGAATACAACGCAAACAAATATATTGATTGATTAACACACAAATCTATCCAATGAGAGTGCTAGTTACACTCAAAAATATGTACTAACTACACGGTTTAATGGTATATAAATAAAAGCTGATAAGATACTATTTGAAATAGGATAATTTTTTAAACATTTTTCTACTTTCCGACTATTTTCGACTTTTTCCGACTTTTGTTCGATTATTCGAAAGTCGATTTGACAAACCCTAGTGAAAACATCAAAAGTGTCTCAGTCAGGGATGGAAAAATTTATACAATAGTACTTTTTTTGATACTTAATTGGAATAAAATCATTCAATGAATTAATATCGTATTTAATTCTTCGTAATATAAAAATTACATTATTTGAAATATACACTAAATAAAAATTATCAAAAATTTTAATTTTAGTACTCTAAGGGTGAAACAAGCGCGAATTATATTCGGCCCGGACGAATCTATATACCCACCATCAACTTTTTCTAATTTTACGTTATATGGGAGGGGGTGATAAAGTGGGCGGACCACGCCCATTTTTGGTTTCCGAGTTTATATCGATCCCCGAACTATACGTACAAAATTTCGTTGTCGTACATGCTTTTGTTGAAGAAATATCAGCAGAAAAGTGATGTTTCTAGTTTTTCTAGTTTTTAGCCCATGTTTATTAACCGATTTTGTCCATTTTCAATCCCTTATATAAGACAAATATTTGTGCCAAATTTCGTCCCCATTACGTTGAGTCTATATAACTTTGAGTCTACATTAGAGAAATTTGTATCAAGACAAACGTCAAATTTTTGTTTGAGTTGCAGATAATTTTTTATCTTTATCAATTATAGGGGAAAACGTATGTCATAATAAACCATGCAAAAAGTAGCAACAACAATCAAGATGGTGACTTTTACTAAGCATTATCAAGACAAAGTTGTCAGAGCTCGAGCGCTGACAATTTTCTTTTACGTCGAGTCTATATTAGAGAAATTTCTATCAAGACAAACGTCAAATTTTTGTTTGAGTTGCAGATAATTTTTTATCTCTGTCAATTATAGGGGAAAACGTATGTCATAATAAGCCATGCAAAAAGTACCAACAACAATCAAGATGGCGTCTTTTACTAAGCATTATCAAGACAAAGTAGTCAGAGCTCGAGCGCTGACAATTTTCTTTTAACGCTGCAATAACACTGACAAATTCAGTCTACATTAGACAAATCTTTATCATGATAAAATTTTGACGTTTGTCTTGATAAAAATTTGTCTAATGTAAACTCAAAGTTAGAGAAATTTTTATCAAGACAAACGTCAAATTTTTGTTTGATTTGCAGATAATTTTTTATTTCTGTCAATTTTAGGAGAAAACGTATGTCATAACAAAACATGCAAAAAGTACCAACAACAATCAAGATGGCGTCTTTTACTTTGAGTCTACATTAGACAAATTTTTATCAAGACAAACGTCAAAATGAACTCGAATTTATGGAAGGTGGCAACAGTTGTGCAAAAGCAACAATATGGCAATTTCAGTAATGTTTTTTATATATGCAGTTTGACAGCTGTAACAACCAAAAATAATAATCAACTGTTTAACTGAGGCTACCTTGTATAGATTCGCACTGATTTTGACGTTTGTCTTGATAAGAATTTGTCTAATGTAGACTCAAAGTTACCAAGCATTATCAAGACAACGTTGTCAGAACTCGAGCGCTGACAATTTTCTTTTACTTTGAGTCTACATTAGAGAAATTTGTATCAAGACAAACGTCAAATTTTTGTTTGAGTTGCAGATAATTTTTTATCTTTATCAATTTTAGGAGAAAACGTATGTCATAATAAACCATGCAAAAAGTACCAACAACAATCAAGATGGCGACTTTTACTAAGCATTATCAAGACAAAGTTGTCAGAGCTCGAGCGCTGACAATTTTCTTTTAACGCTGCAATAACACTGACAAATTCAGTCTACATTAGACAAATCTTTATCTTGATAAAATTTTGACGTTTGTCTTGATAAAGATTTGTCTAATGTAGACCCAAAGTAACAGAGATAAAAAATTATCTGCAACTCAAACAAAAATTTGAAGTTTGTCTTGATAGAAATTTTTCTAATATAGACTCGACGTTAGAGAATTATTTCATGTGTAGACTAAAATATTAGTATTATAAGAAATACAGTAGGACCTCGATTGTCCGTAACGGTCGGGACCGGAAGCATTCTGGAAAATCAATTTTCCCGGTTAATTGAGTAAAAATTTGTAGTAGTATTTTTAAAAATTTTTTAGTTATATAATTCAATTATACAAGGATTTAATATATGAAAAAAAAAAACAGTGAACAATACATAAGGGTTTCATTTTACGTTGTTTCTTAAAAAATTATATAATATTGTTTGTTTCTTTTTTTTTTTTTTCAAATATGTAAATATTTTCGTTAACTAGATTTTCATGAATGCAGAAAACTGGCATTTTACCTTATGTTTTTGTCCCAGATAATAGAGTTAATCACGGTTTATTGATGGAAAAATTAAATTAAATGGATATCAAAAAGAAAACAATTACAAATTTTCTTTCCCGGATAATCGACGTTGCCGGTTAATCGAATCACTGATAATCGAGGCCCTACTGTATTATAAGACAGTTGTGATAAAATTTCTCAACTATCTTAAATTCCGTCTCCACGTTGATATAATATGTAAGATAACGCCGGCAGAAGAGAGTAAACATTTTGTTAATATTATGTTAAATCTTAAACAAGGGGTAAATGTATTCTAATAAATCTCATAATATTTCATTATTTTCATTCAGTCACAGAGTAAACATGTACTTTTTATTTAATAAATCCGAAATTTTTTAGCACAATTTTAATGAAAATATATTTCTGAATGTAGAATAACCATTAAAATAAAACAATTTTACAAAAAAACATTGTTTTTAAGTACTTTTAAAAATACACATTCACACACACAAACAAACTTTCGTATGTGTGTATTTTTTGAGAGTAAATCTTATAAGATAGTTGTCTAGAAAAATCTTATCACAACAGTCTCATAATATTTCTTATAATACTAATATTTTAGTCTACACGTGAGATAATTCTCTCAGAGAGTGGATTTGACACTCTCTGTTACATATTATGATATAAAAATATTACGTGGAGACGCAGTGTTATAAGATTTACTATCAAAAAAAAAAAAAAAAAAAAAACACATACACGATCATGATTTCTTATATCAAACCCGATTTGAAAGATTTTTATATATCTTTTATAGATCTAAAAAATATCGTCGTATGCATATATTATCTCTTTTAGTTTAAGAGATATTAAGCTTCAAAGACTAATATTTTTACTTTATAGCCAGTCTTGCTGAAGTTTTTTCGCTACAGTGGGTCAGCCAATTTTTTTTTTTATTTCATTAACAACAAATAGAAAAATTGTGCAAAGAAAGAATTTTGAAAAAATATTTACGGAGCCACAAGTTACAAGCATTTAAAATCAATTATTTCCCTTTTTTTGCTAAAAAATTTTCGCCTTAATTTCTTATTTACATTTGTTACTTCGTATCTCAATGCACTCGACTCGAAAAATAAATAAAGCAATTCAAAGCATTACATTTTTTTATTTTGTTTATCTCGCTCTTCTAACCACTCTCGCAATTAAAAGTGTAAAAACAACACTGTTGTTATTTTATTACAACTTGTAAGGTTTTTTTATAAAAAAAAACAACAAAGACATATTTCGGCAGTGTTGCCGAAGTCGGGAGTTCAAAATTCAAAAAATTGCACAAAGATGCAAATTTTTTCAAAATTATAAAAAGTTTAGATTTATTTTGTCTTAGCTCCGTGATCTCAAAAATATAAATATGGCAGCAAAAAAGCAATGAAAAAGAGTTTGAAAGCGATGATTTAAACAATTACGATGATTTTTAGCAGTTGTCATTTGGAGAGAGTCTTTAGAGCTAAAAAAAACTGCAGTGTCTTACCAATCACAAATGTTTTTATGTACACTGCTTCTCTTAGAACGAATAACGTTGGTTTAGGTTTGTTAAAAGATAATAAAAATATTCTTTTAGTTTGCGACATTTTAATTTTCTTAGAAATTAAACTTTTTCCCTGCTAAGAATTCATTGATTTTTACTTTTTTTAATCAATTATTAATAACTTCCAAAAAATCCAAAATTTCTTCTCCTTTTGCAATATTGTATTATTTTTTTTTTTTTAATTCATTGGATAAATTTTTTTTTTTTACAAAAAATATATGACTAATTTACAAAAAGAACTTCTACTAAAATTACAAAGAAATTTCATTATCCAATAAATTTAAAATTGTAACGTTTTTGGATAATTACACAGAAAACAGCAACACTGTATTTGGGTACTGATAAAACATTTAACCCTGCAAGGCTACACTTCGTCGAATCGACGACGTATAACTATTTTTACATAGTATTTCTTATTATATTTATTTCGGTTTTTTGTATAGTTCACATATTTAAGGAGATATTTCTATATGCGTTTGTCCAGCTCAATTCGAAAAGTCTAAATATGTATTAATTTTAAAGGATGAGTCGTCAAAATGACGAAGTATAGCCTTGTTTTGGGTAAATCCTTTGGAAGGTTGTATTTTTGCTTTTATTTTGATTTAATGATATGTCCCACGATGTCAAACGAATATTTGTTTCGGCAACTTATATGGAAAACAACAAATAAATATAAAATGTTTGTAATTTTTCTCATATATTTTGTCGAAAGAAATTGTGCGATAGGGCAAAATTTGGAAGATATCTTCCTAGAAGATATTTACGCAATATCTTCTTTTTATTATTATATAAGAAAGTGATCAAAGCAATATTTTTATAATATTACTTATTAATTTTTATCAGTTTAGAGAAAATTAGGAAATAAACACAAAAAAATAGATACAATTTTTATTATTTTCATTTATAAAATAAAATATATCATCAAATGATCGCCCTTTTTTCAGTAAGGGGATTATCCCCTTTGCAATATGTTGATGATTTCTCATTGAAATCATCTAGAAGAAATTAACAATATCTTATTTTATTTTTCAGTCACATTTTTTCAATTTTCGAAAAATTATTTAGAAATTAAAAAAATATTTGAAATTACATATATGACACTTGGCAAAAAAAAAAAAAAAATTATATTTTATGTATGCGTGCAAATTTTACTATTGTTATGATGCGACGATATATATGCATTATTTACAAGATGGTAAAACATTGTTTAACATATAATTTATAGATTTTTTTTAGCAATTTGCTATTTATATATTATTATTACATCTTCCGGAAGATTATGAAAAAAATGTTCAGACACTTATTTCGATATAACTCCTAAACTATTAAGCGGACAATTTTATTCCACAAATTTTGGTGTATTATCTATATAAATCGTGCATACCGTTCTCGAGTTATTGTAAAATATACTCGAGTAATCGATCGCAATACTAGACACGCCCATAAAAAAATCTCGACCTGATAGGAAAAACCTGAAATTTTATTTAATTGCAAGTATTGTAACCAAAGCAGAGATTTTAACAAAATTTTTATTTCACATGGCAATACAAATTCGGTGCGGCTTGAAGTATTTCTAATTGTAAAACAACAAGACATACATGCTCTGCGCTACACTTATTAAAATCATAACATGGTTTTAACTTTTAACGTACAATACAATGTATGCGTTTTTACCATTTGTACTGAGTCTCCTCTCACTTAATAGAGAGTTAGAGCAACTCATTAACACACAAGCACAAATGTATATTTGTATATATTTTTTTTTTTTTTTTTTTTTTGTGTTGTACTTTGTTTTGTATTCTTTCTTAAATTTTAATATGCAGATATTAAGTTAACAATGTAACAAAATATAAATATTTTATAATTAATTTATGTATAAATGCTTTAGATTTGTTAAGCGTCCATTCGCTTTTTTTACTTATCTTTTGTTTCAACTATATACACTATTATTTTCACAGCACTTCACTAAGAAATTATTATTTTTAGTAGAGCAATGTAAAAACACGTCTATACACCTAAAAGATTTTAAACCCATAGATTTTTTGCGCACTAAATAATACTAAGAAATATAATATCAAAACATATATTTGTGTGTAGTATATTGATTGTGCGAGTAAAAGAGAAAGGGAGTTCGAATTCAATTCATATACAATACATTGTTCTAATTTCTCCATCACGGCAATCAATGAAAAATACTGGTGCCATACCAAAGAATAATAATAATTTAGTGAACTCAGGACATAACAAAATTCCAACAGGGATGGACCGTTATATTACCATCACTAAACGTAAGTCCAGCCCTAGGACATTAAAACTTGAACCAAATCCAAAACAACAGAAAAAAAAATGAGGTAAGTCAAAATCGGTTCTCGATACTGGATAACCAAGAAAGTGAAGTTGAATCTGCAAAGAGTACCAAAAATTATAAGCCTCCTCCACTCTACTTGCGCGAGCCTACTACTAACGCTCTAGTAAAAAAGTTGTCCCAACTTGTAGGCAAAGAAAATTTCTACGTAGTTTCTCTACGAAAAGGGAATGTTTCTGAAACTAAAATTCAGACATTCACAGAAAAAAACTATAGAATTATAGTTGACTGTTTTGATAGAGAAAAAAGAAACTACTATACATATCAACTAAAGAGCACAAAAGGCTTATTGGTTGTAATTAAAGGTATTGACAGTTCTGTACCGGCTGATGAGATTAAAGAAGCTCTTGAATCTGAAGGCTATGAAGTGAAGTCCGTTCACAATATAATTAATAAAAAATAAGGTACCTCAGCCAATTTTTAGAGTTGAAATATCTTATAATTCTTCCCGATTGAAGAAAAAGAGTGATACACATCCCATATACGGTTTAAGATACCTTCTAAATCGCAAGATAGTTGTGGAAGAACCAAATGCAAAGGTCCCCCACAGTGCTTAAATTGTCAGGAATATGGACACACTAAGTCCTTCTGCAAATTGCCATCAGTTTGTGTTAGATGTGGAGATATCCATAAAAGTCTGGAATGTCCCTATTCAAAAACAGACATCAGTGCAAGAAAGTGTAGCAATTGTGGTCAGAATCACACTGCAAACTACCGTGGTTGCCCGGTGTATATTCAAATTAAAGGGACTTCAAAGGCAAGAAGACCTGTATATGCTCAATATCAGGATTCTAATTTTCCAAGCCTCCCTAATGGACCTACTTCTAGTGCACAACATAGAAGTAACCTGAACACGAATCGGCAATTGTCGTATGCTCATACGGTAAAAGAAGGTTCTAATACACAAATGAAATTAAACGTAGAAGGAAATGCTCAATTTCCAAATACTTTCAATAAGGGTTCAGTAATTCCCAACCAAACTCATAAAAATAATGAAAATAATGCTCCATTATTTTCATATGCTCACGCTTTAAAAGAGGGTTCAGTAATTCCCAACATAAATTCTCAAAGCTCTATTGAGGAACTAATTGAAACCATGAACAGTTTTATGTCAAATATGCAAAATATGTTACAGCAATTAATGCAAAATCAAAGCATGCTCATGCAGATTTTGCTAAGTAAAAAATGAATTCCTTAAGAATATGTTACTGGAATGCTAACGGCCTTAGCCAACATAAACACGAAGTCCAACAATTTTTAACGTTGCAAGATATTGATCTGCTACTGGTATCTGAAACTCACTTTACTCAAAAGAACTGTTTCAGAATAAATGGCTACTATACCTATGACACAAAGCAGCCTAACGGTAGGGCATGCGGAGGGACAGCAATATTAGTTTGTAAAGATATAAAGCATTTTCCGATGCCAGAATACAGAACGGATCATATTCAGGCCACTTCAATAAATATTCCCGATAACAATATAACAATATCCTCTATATATTGTCCTCCAAGATATTCTATTAATCGTAATCAATTTCTTGATTATTTTGCAACTTTAGGCCCAAGATTTATAGCAGCAGGAGACTATAACGCAAAACATACCTTTTGGGGCTCTCGTCTAACAACTCCCAGAGGTAGGCAGTTCTCTAAAATTTATTTTATTCATTTTCAATGCCATTTTACGTACTGGCTACTTTCCAAGTACTTGGAAGTTGTCAGAGATAGTAATGATACCCAAACCTGGAAAAGACGTCACTCAAGTAACATCTTACCGTTCAATAAGCTTATTATAAATTTTTTCGAAATTGTTTGAGAAATTGCTCCTTGAGAGCCTATTATTACATCTTAATAATAACAGTATACCTAACCATCAGTTTGGTTTTAGGAGAAAACATGGTAGTATTGAACAAGTGCATCGAATTACAACTCTCATCAGAAGAGGTTTCGAGAGCAAGCAGTATTGCTCAGCGTTATTTATTGACATATCTCAAGCCTTCGATAAAGTCTGGCACGTCGGACTAATACATAAAATGACCACGTTACTTCCACAGAACGTTCATAAGTTACTAAAAAACTATATAATAAATAGATCCTTTCAAATAAGATCGAAAGATGTGATTTCTTCACGCAGAAAAATTTCCGCAGGAGTACCTCAAGGAAGTATTTTAGGGCCTCTTCTTTATATACTATATACGGCAGATATGCCCACGAGCCCTATGACTCATACATCAACTTTTGCAGATGATACTGCTTTTGTAAGTATGCATACAAATCCTGTGATTGCATCCGAAAAACTCTAATCCCATATCACTGAGCTGGAAAAATGGCTATATAAGTGGAAGATCAATGTGAATGCTTCGAAATGTGTCCATATAACATTTACCTTACGCAGGGAAAGTTGTCCCCCGATTCGAATAAACAATGTCCAAATACCTGAACAGGATAAAGTAAGATATCTTGTTATTCACCTAGACCGGCGTTTAACATGGACTCGTCATATAGAATCCAAAGTTACTCAAATAAAACTAAAATCTGCCCAAATTCATTGGTTAATTGGTCCAAAGTCAGCCCTAGACTTGGACTATAAAGTACTGTTATATAAAGCAGTAATAAAACCTATATGGTTATATGGCATACAGCTCTGGGGAACAGCCTCTTCATCAAACATTGAAAAATTACAGAGAAGACAGTCCAAACTCCTAAGAATAATAACAGGTGCACCATGGTACGTCAGAAATAGCAACATCCACAAGGATCTCAATATTCCTACAATTCGTGAGAAGATAAAGAACAGTAGCATCAAATATATGAAAAAATTATCTGAACACCCAAACCCTCTCGCTAGGGATCTGCTAATTTTTGAGGGTCACAGACGCCTAAGAAGAATGGAAACACTGGATCTTGGAAGATAACACTATTAATGAAAACTCTACGTTGGATTTTGCAGTGGCAATATTAACAATAATTTAAGTTTAGGTTAAGATTTTAATACTTATTGTAAATTTCTGAAAAAGAAAGATTCAATAAAAACTAATATATACGTAAAAAAAAAAAAAAATATATTCTTAAGGAATAGCGGAAAATATTCTCAGAAACTGTTCCGACGATTTTTAGTACGAAAAGCTTTTTTGAATCTATAAATAGTAGCCTTCCGTTCCTTATACAGTTTTCGCCCTGACAGTGCCTTGTTCCTGAGGTATTAAATTTTCCAGATTCTACTGACCATTTTGGATGAACTGGATTTTCTCAGAAACTGTTCCAATGATTTTTAGCACGGAAAGCTTTTTTGAATCTATAAATAGTACCCTTCCATTCCTTATACAGTGTTTGCCATGACACTGCATGGTTCCTGAGATATTCCATTTTCCAGATTCTACTGACCATTTTGGATGAACTGGATTTTCTCAGAAACTGTTCCGACGATTTTTAGCACGGAAAGCTTTTTTGAATCTATAAATAGTACTCTTCCATTCTCTATAAAGTTTTTGCCCTGACACTGCCTTGTTCCTGAGGTATATTATTTTGTTTATTAAAAAAAAATATTGTAATTTGTAATTTTTTAGAAATTTATGTAAATTAATTAATAGATTTAAATATCTAAAACATTATTATATAGATTTTTATTCGATTTTTATTCAAATTTTATTTGAAATTGTTGAAAATTTTGTGGTGTTGCCACTTTTTACTTCCGTCGTTGTTAACTTTTCGTTGCTATCTTGGCGGACGTAGTGCATCAGTGATTTTTAAATAACAGCTGATTTTCAGTGTTTTCACTGACGCTGACTTCGTGCTAAAGCCTAAATTACAATAGCGCGTAGTCAGCTTCAGTGTGTGCTGCCATAATCAGCTGATTATTTAGAATGCACTGTTTGTTATGGTGTTGATTACATTTGGTCAGCAGCAGTTTGCAGTGCTGTTTCATTTAGCCCTGTTTCTAAATTCACTGCGCTGCATTCAGAATGAGAGCGAGACAAAGAGAGTGAGCAAATAAATGAGAGGCTAAAATACACAAGTAGAACAAAGCTAGATGGTGGTTGTAAATCAGTGTTCCCCAAAACCGTGCACGCGTGCATTTTGTCTCTTGTGTTATTCTCTTGAAATGAATAAAAAGCACACAAATCAACTCAGTCTCGCACGAGCATTCAAAGAAGAAGGTTGTGTTATCGCTTGTTGCTTGAAATACACTCATGAAAAATGTTTAATATTAAGTGGAGTATGAGTTCTTGATGGATGAAGAAATAATTATTTTTATTATTTTCTCAAATCTAATATTTTCTAAGTTAGCTTAGGTAATTTCTTTTTGTATGAAAATAATTTATTAAGTTTTTTTATCTAAGTCAATTAGTAATTTATAAAATATATTTTACCTAAAAGCCTAGTTAAAGGTGCTTATTGAACTTTGTATCATTTTCGAAAAAAAATATATGTATTTTTTTCAGCATTTATGTCATTTGAAAATATTTTGTTTGAAAAAAAAAATACGGATAATTAAATAAAATAAATAAAATGTTAAAATCATTTTAATTTATACATTGTATACACATAAATAAGTAAGTATACAATTAACAAGCAAGTACATAATTGAAAACGGTAATATGCAACATACTGAAACGGTCCATTATGAATTTTTTCTAGTATGTACAGGTAATTACTTATAAAAACAAAAAACATAATCACCATTCCACTACAATGTTTCCTGTCTTTTAGCCACTTAAATTTGTGATGCTGATATGCACTAACAGTAAAATCCTGCTTATTTATCTAATCATCAAAATTCCCTAAAGTTTGTCCTTGATACTTTCTAATTATTAACTACTCCTTTTCTACTCAAAGGCGCTGGCTGACTGATCGTTGAACGAGAATTCAATCTAACTTATTAAAAATGTTCTTTTATATTTCTTTATTGCGGTCATAAAGAAGGGAAATGCTAAATTGGAAACTATTAAGATACTGAAATACCCTTACAATTGATTATTGTTATTCTTTATAATATATACATAAACATATGTAATTTGCAGTGATTGTGTTTCTAGATTAGGAAATGTGAAATGTATACATATTAATTTGATTAATAAAGAATTTAAATTAATACAATAAATGCTAAATGATGGATTTTCTAAGATACATAGTTAATTTAAAGAAAAAATACAAAAATAATAATATAAACTTACTCTGTTTCACTTTGGTAATTTTACAAAAATTATAAGCTATTTTTACAAAATAAATTAGTTAATTTTTCGAACATGGAAATTACCTAAAATTATTGTCATATTACCTAAGAAACTTTGTAACTGCCATTCTACCCTTGCGCTTAGTTATTTTTATACCAAGTTTTAAGGAAATATTACTTATGAATTTTTTTGTGTGTAATATATTGTAAATAAATATTAAAATATAGTCATTAAAACATAATGATTAGTCACTGTTTATTACCATTCAAATTCTAAACTATTTAAGTTCATTTCCGTTTACATATTTTATATTCACCATAGTATAATAATAAAGTATACTCGTAAGACCAGCTGTTTTACAATTTTTTCATTGGCAAACCTCGCGGTACTGTCAAATTGTTTTTGTATTCATATGTAAAATTTTTTTCGATTTTTTTGCTCTTGCTCTCCTACATTCTCTCATTTTTCCGTTCAAAGCATTTTGACATTGTGGGCGGTAGTTTTACACTAACAAAATACAAGCAATTGTTGTTTTTGTAGATGTGCGAGTACTTTATTATTTTACTATGATATTCACGAAGAAACATTAAAAATTAAATTACTACAAAATTTAAGTTATTTTTCTGGTGTATAATTTCAAAGTGAGAGAGTTATACAAAACATACACAAACACAATTGTGTATGTATGACTCAAGGCTTATTTACTATTAGGTTAGAGCAATTCTACAACAAATACAACAATAAAAAAAAGTTCTCTCATTTGTTTTCGTAAAATGTCAAATTTTGTACATTGAAACAATAACAAAAATGATATAAAAAATGTAAACAAAACACACATAGAAACAAACACCATATAAAAAAAAAGATTTGACAGCCATAACACATAAAGAAAAAAAAAGTCAGCTGTGTTTTCAACTCTACCTAATAGTGAATATACCTTGGTATGACTGTTGTAAATTGTGGCTGCCTACGCTGAATTGTAATTATAACGGCAGCAACATGTTGTGCTGACAGTGATCAGCTGATAATTTTTTCTGATACTGTTGCTGACTACGCGCTATTGTAATTTGGGCTTAACTTTAACAATATGTAAAAACTGGGTTGTTACAGTTAAAAAAAAAACAATATATTGCACGTTTTTTTCTGTCATTGCTAAAAACATCAATTATTTTTTTTTACTAAATGTATATTTTTAAAAGTATTTCTTCTAGTTTATACATATATGTGGGAAAATAAAATTTTGTGAAATATAATAAACAATTTCTTAAGATTTGTACAAAAATAGAAAAGAGGCAACGTATTATTGTGTGCTAAATAATGAGTATCCTGCCAACTAATGTAATATACAATATTCCAGTATAGGATTAGTTTAAAATTTAATTTGAAGAGTGATTTAATAATTTAGCCTTTGTTAAAATTTTGCTTAGTGTTCATTGAAATTTCAACATTAATTTCTTCATTTATAACCGTTGTGTTGATTGTGTTTCCAGTGCAAAAATATTACACTTGCAGTTTAATAAGGTCAGTTATGCATGGATACATAATATTGTCCTAAACAGTATATAGAATTTTATATTGTTCCATTAAAACAAATATATAAAAACAAAATATTGGAGCAGAACCTCATTAAAAAGAACATAAATGTATTTCAATGTCATTGCCAAGGCACATGTTCATACGCATGTTGCTTATCGTGATTAATTTTATAGTAGTGCATGTGTAGCAAATAAAGGACACATTAAATAAACTATATTGAAATGATTCTATTGATTTTAATAAATAAAACATTATACATTAATAACACATTCATAAAAAAACTATATTTTTAATGGATCTTATTTGAATCAAAATTTGTTTACAGAAAGGATGCACTTACATCGGGATTGAGTTTATATACAATAAAAAACTATATTTTTAATGGATCTTATTTGAATAAAAATTTGTTTACAGAAAGGATGCACTTGCATCGGTATTGAGTTTATATACAATGGCGTTCGAAGTAATAGTAGCACCTGTTATTGTCTATTTAAATTTATTCTATTTGAGGAGGAATTTTATTGTCCTGATTAGAAAAAAAATATATCTTCTACAGAGAACCAAACAAAAACTTGTACACATAATACTTCCCTCTTTAAGTCAGCATATCTCTGTAGCGCTTTAAGCTTTTAAATTGAAATCAAATGAAATTAAAGTCAAAATAGTTAGCTTTCTGTATATTTCTGTATTTCAGTTATGTTTTTGATTTTTGGTGGTTTATGTTTATAACAGCGTTGCCATAACGGCATTTAAAATGCAATTCTTGCACATAATTTTGGCTGTTGCACTTTTTTGTGAAAAAATAATGCTAAATGCATGTTGTTAGGATTGCCCGTTGTTGGAATTTTTTACCACTTGTGCTTTATTTATTTTCTCAATCGAATAATGTATTTCGTTTGAAACTTATGAGATATTTGGCTACTCTATAGCTTATTTTTACGCTAAATAATGTCTTTTTGATGTTTATACTACTTATGGTTCTATATAACTTTATGCTTTTTTGGTATCTTATTATATTATTATATATACAGTGAAAGCTCCCATTGGCGGACAGCGATCGTCACGTTGATTTTGTCCGTTATCGGGAGATGTCCGTCTATGGGATATGGTACAAATTTTTGTTTTACAAGTGGTAATTCATTACTATATCTTTTTATTTCAACATCCAAGATTGATAGTAATAAATTAATTTATAGATATACATATTCTTATTTGTACATATGTATCGTCAACTAAAATGCAAAAGGCCGTAACTAGGGAATGGTAAATCGATTTCGATTTTAGTCGAAAATCGATTTTCAGGAGAAAAAAATCGGTTGTTTGCAATCGATTTTATGTCAACGATTTTATAATGAAATCGATTATTTAGTTTTAAAAATCGATTTTGTTTTAAAAAGTTTAGAAAAATATGTACAATTATAAAAATCTTATATATTAACATTTTTTTTTTGTAATAATAAAGTTATGTTAAATCAGTTCTATGACGAATCAAAATTTAAAAAAAAAAAAATCGTCTAAATCCTCCGAAGGATTAAAAAATTAAAACATTTTATCCAAATATTAATGAAATAGCTCGAAAATTTTTGGAAATACTGGCAATATCAGTACTGTGTAAACGTCTATTCTTATAATAGCCCAACAAAGAATAGGCTTAGTAGTGAGCATTGATTTAAATGTAAGGCTTTTTTACAACGCCTTACTGAAGATGGATTTGATGGATAAATTAAATATTCAGATTTCTATTTTATATACATAACTTTTATACATATATTATTTGTGACCTGCATATTTGAGGTCATTTCATAGGTTTATTTTTTAGTTGTTTTTGATATACATATATTTTATTTCACTTTATCAATAAAAAATCGATTTCAAAATATAATCGATTTTGGGGACCGATCGATTTTGAAAATCGAAATGAAAAAAGTTGATCGTAAAATCGAAAATCGATTTTTGGCATTGTTTACCATTTCCTAGCCGTAACCACTTAAAAATCAAATGTTGGTTTTATTTACTGGATTATAATGTACTGGCGCGAACTACATTTATACAAAAAATTTCATGCTCATATCTGTAAAAATTATATCAATATTTACAAAAGTCAAAAGATCGTAAAATTAATTTCAAAAACTAAAAAGTCATAAAATTTTTTCCATTTAAGAAAAATTTTATTTGAAAAGTGTTTTATGATTTATCAGTTAACGTTTGAAAAATTTTACTTAATAGCTCAATTTTAAAGCAAAAAACTAAAAATTGTGTTTGTTTTTTCATTTGCTTCTGCGGCAAACGACGTTTTGTATTTTCATTTAGACATTATTTGCAATAAATTATGATTTCATGATATTTATTTTATCGAATTTATGCTTCTCTCCGTTTTTATTTTTCGTACACGAAAAAAATCATCTCTTAATTGGCTAAGGGTCAGACTTCTTTCAACAGCATTTTTGCACAGCAAGAACAGAATTTCTATCCTTTGTTCAAAAAAGTTGTCAAGATTTTTAGAAATTTTTAGGATCAAGTTTACATTTTCTTTTTTCTGGTATGAATAATTTTTAATGAGTGTAAAAGTCAAAAAATTAAAAAAAAGTATATTTGATCAAAACCTGCAAAAAGTTAACTAAAAAAGAATAGTAAACTACTTAGTTTTAAAAAATGTAAGTAAATATGAAATATGAATGCAAACTCAGACAAAAATGATAATAAGTAGCACATTATTAAAAAATATTCGGTACATTTCTTTTACGGTTTAGGATTTTTGTCCGCCTACTAGAGATGTTTTCTCCAAAAACAGGTGTCCGCGTCCGCTCAAGAGAGCGTCCTCCTAACGGAAATTAATTTATTCTAAAAATGCCACCTAAACCATGGGACATAAAAAATTGTCCGCCTACCGGAGATATGGGAGCTGTCCGTTAAGGGAGCTTTTACTGTACAGTGTTGAAAAAAATAATAGGGACACTCTAGTTTTTCAATATATTCTTAGTACATAAAATTAAATAACTTCAAAAAATAAGGAACTAGTTCTGCCAAAAAATATTTTTTTTTTTTAAAGACCTGGAAAAAATAATAGGGACACTTAATGTTATGGAAAAAATATTTTTTTTTTAACATTACCATCATTTCCAAATACTTTTTCAGTACTTGGTTGAAGATCCTTTCATTTTTATAACCTCCTGACAACGGCGATTCATAGATCCCACAAGATTCGCACATACCTCGGGCGGAATTGAGTACCAGATTTCTTGAATTTTTTCCCACAACTCTTGTTTATTTTTTGATTTAAAGCTACAAATTTTATTTTTGAGGACTCCCCAGAGATGCTCAATGGATTTTAAGTCCGGTGATTGGGACGGCCACTCCATTACAGGCACCTCATTCTGCTGAAACCACGTTTTGACGCTTCTAGCGGAATGCTTGGGATCACTATCCTGCATGAATTCCCATTTTAGTGACATTTCATCCTCAGCAAATGGAAGCATTTTATTCTGGAGAATGTCTATATAGTCAGCAGCATTCATTTTTCCCTGAATCCAAACTATTGGACCAACACCAGAGGCCGAAAACCATCCCCATAGCATTATAGAACCACCACCGTCAAGCATTTGCAGGACGACGTACTAATGATTTTCCGTCAGATCCATATAAATTGACTTTTGTTTCGTCTGACCATAGTACGTTGTTCCAGTTTTTACGGCACAGGTGTCGCCTGGCAAATTCCAACCTTTTTTGTATGTTTTTCTTGCTCAACAGTGGTACTTTTCTCGGACTGCGTCCCATTAATACGACTTCCTGCAGCCTATTTCTTATTGTTCGACTTGTCACTGAAGCACATAATTCATTTTTAAGGCTACTTGATGACATAAAGGGGTTATTTTTGGAAAGTCGAACTAAACGTTGGTCAAAACGCGCTGACGTTTTTGCTTTCTACCTTTAGTTTCATGACTTTTTTTCGAATGAATGGCATTGAATACTTTAGTTTTGGAACACTTGATTATTTGTGCAATTTTTCTAATTGATAACCCGTCCGAATTTAATTTAAGAATAACATTTTTTTCAGATTCAGTACAATGAACACCACAACTAGGGTGATCGACGCGGTTTTCCAGCCGGTTTTAAAACCGGTTTTTTCAGTCAATGTGCTGTCGGTTTTTTCAAAATGTTCATTTTTCGAATGTCGAATAGACCGGTTTTTTTAAACACAAAAAACCGGTTTTAAAAATACCATTTTATTTCAGAAAACATGTACTAGTGTTATTTGAAAATTTAGGAATAATTTTTTAAATATTCAAAAAGACTGATTTCTTATGTTTTTAAAATATAGTTTAAGTCTAAATTGGAATTTATTCTGTAATATTAAACAAATAAATAATTAATAATTATCCTGTATGACCCAATTTAATTTTTTTGTTCCAATATTTCCTTTATTTTTTGAAGGTGTTGTTGTTAAAAAAGTTTCACCTGCAGAATCGTTTCAATTGAGACAGGCTTCCATATTAAGCCATGGTTTCTGTTTATGCTAACTAAAATTAAGATGATTTTTTCTACAATTTTGAAACATAATTATCTTCTAGTCATCTAGATATATAATTTGCTTAGCATTTTTTCTCTTTCCAGAGCTTTCTGAAGCTACCAAACGACGTAGAAAATTAAAATTTGGCTTAATTATAAAACTTTTTGTCCAACAAATCCTAATGGAGCCATATTTTGAAATTTGTATCAGGGAGCGGATATAAGAGGATTTATGTGTCTTTTTCTAAGAATTTTTTCTCTTTCCAGTGCTCCCAGAAGACATAGCAAATTAAAATTCAGCTTAATTATAACCCTATTCGTCCTACAAATCCTAACGGGGCCAGATTTTGAAATCTCTATCAAGTAGCGAAAATACGTGGATCTATATATATGTATTTAAATATATCTTTCCTAAGCAATGTTTCCTTTCCAGAGCTTTCTGAAGCTCCCAGACGACGTAAAAAACTAAAAATCGGCATACTTATAAAACTATTCGTTCAACAAATTCTAACAGTGCCAGATGTTTCTATCAGGGACCAAAAAGTATGTTTTGGTAATAAAAACTTTTGAGTTGCTGTACTTATTGTTTGCTCTCCAAATCCTATAAAAAACTGATTCTGTATTTCGGCCAGGGAGCGCATTTACGACGATTTTTTTTATTTTGAAAGGTTTACGAATTTAAAACTTTAATCAATATAATTCCAATAAATTTGAACGGCTTCAAATAATTGACTTCGATTAGGGAGAGGAAGGTGTCTAAATGTTGTTCATATTTTTTCTTTTAATTTTCGGATTTGTTTGTGCATATTTTCATTATTATATTATTTTTCCTGACATTGTTAGGCTTTTACGCTTGTATTTAATAAATTTTAACTTAATTATAAGAATTGATTTTTTTTAAAGAAATGTAGTCTTTTGATATAAATATTAACTTCTGCAAAACACCGGCTAACCGGTTTTTTCTGAATTTCAAAAAGTGCAACCGGTTTTTTTTAAATACCAACTATTCGAAAACCGGTTTCTCAAAAAAGTCGAATAATCGATCACCCTAACCACAACCCATTTTCAAATTTATTTACCGAAGACACAAATCATAAACACGAAACCAATATGATTAAATTAATCACATAAACTTTGCTTTACGAATTTTTAATATGTTTATGTTAAAAATAATAATTTTTATTGACTAATGGTAATTTTTTGTAGTGCCTCCCTATTATTTTTTCCAATTGAAATTACAACTTCACTGATTTTTTTTGCAAATAAATATAAAATAAAAGCGCAAAAGAGAAAAAGTAAACAAATAATGAAATTCCGTTATTTTAGGAACAGTTCAGGGTACACTGAACAGGTATAATCGTCGGCCCAGCTGATTTTGTTTTTGTGTATGAGATTTGTCAAAGTTTGTTTACGTTTTATGGTTTACATATAGTAACAAAAAAATAAGATTGTATATTGTGCAATGTATTTTAATCAGTTGTTTTTGACACATAAACTACACGAAAGAGAGGCAAAAAGTTGGGTTGTTGTATTTGTTGCCGCGACGATTATACCATAGAGTAACACCAAAGAATATTCATATATAGAAGGCGCATCATGTAGAAACAAAATTTCTTATGGCGGGTTCTAATCATAGAACCTGCTCTCATGTAATTCTCGCTCTCAACATTTTGAATTGATGAGGGGGATAAGTAACAAGGGAAAACTAAATCCACCACCAAAACAGAGAGAGAGTTTAAATATATGTGTTTCTACATGTGTGTATTCCTTATAAAGAAATGCAAAAAAAAAACACACACATATATAAGTTTGTCATGTTATAAAGATCTTTATTTTAAATTGAAAGAAACAAATAATATTTGTTTCTTTTATTTTGAAACAAAAAGTGCCTACAGAAATTTTAGTTGTTTATTTACTAGTGGAAAAGATATGAACGTAATATTACTGTAGGGCATAGCATACATATTTGTTGTTTTACAAGTAGAAATACATTGATCTGCACCGACGTGCTTATACCTTTCTTAGTGACGTGACAAATTTTAGTATGATTTCGAAGTTTTCAATTTATATTTTATAGTTATATTTGTTATAAACTAATAGTTGTTATTTTTTACTTTTATATTTTCTATATTTATATATTTGATAAAATGTGCAGATAATTTGCTTTTGGTGTTTTTTTATTATTATTTAAAAAAATTGCAATTAAAAAAATGTTTTTATAGACAATTTTTAATTTTAGAAAATTTTATTTAAAAAAATATTTAAATTTTTCATTTTTAAAAGTACATATTTTTCCATTAATAAATAAAAGTTTTTCCTTTTTTTGATTTTTTCCAAGATTTTAAGTTGTATTTTATTTGAAACAAGAAACCATAGAATAGAACTAGAAGTTTATGTGAGAGCCACCCTATACTAAATTTTCAAAAAATTTACTCATTTTTTTGAAAATACAAAAACAAAATATATGTGACTACATGTATTTTGTTTTTGTTTGAATTAGGTTTCTGACAATTGAATTAGGTTTTTTTCTCTCACATAAATATCTAGTTGTTAATCTATGCAAGAAACTATAATTAAAATACAGTTAGGGACAAAACTATTTGTACACCCCATGCATTTCGTATATCTTCAATAATTTATAAAGAATAAAAAATTATTATATGTAGTTTTAATTCAGGTCCATTTTTATTGAATTATTTGATAAAAAATAAATTAATATATAACACATTGTTAAAAAAAAGTACAATTTAAGTAAAAATCTTTGGGACAAAAGTATTTGTACATCAGTACTTTGTGCAATTATTTGTACGTTGGACTCTTGTATGATGATTTTTTTTTAAATACCGTTATATTTTCTTCGTTAATCGAGTTTTATTTTACAAAATAAGAAGTTGGTTTTAACGTTTTGAATAATAAGCACATCAAAAATGGGAAAGCGAAAAGAGTTGAGTTTGGATATTAAAAATTTAATTATTGATGAACATAAAAAAGGAAAATCTCTCCGGAATATAAGTAATTTAGTAAATTTGCAACATTCCACAGTACAATACATTGTAAACAAGTATAAAAACAGCGGATCTGTTGAAAATGTGCCAAGAACTGGACGGCCAAAAAAGGTTTCCAGACGGGAAGCGAACTTGGAGATAAAAGAAGTGGCAAGAAATCCAAGAGTAACTCGGGCAAAATTAGCGGAACAAATCGCAAATACTACCGGAACAATTGTTCATCCAAAAACAGTAGGGAGGATCTTACATTCTGCGGGATATGCAAGTAGAATTCCCCGCAAGAAACCGCTGATTAGTAAAAAAAAACAGCATTTGCGTTTAGAGTTTGCCAAACGATACATTGATAAGGACGAAGAATTTTGGAATAGGGTTTTGTTTACTGATGAAACCAAAGTCAATCTTTTCGGAAATGATAGCTGGGTAAAAGTGTGGCGCAAAAAAAAAAATACAGCGTTAGATGTTAACAATTTGACCCCAACAGTGAAACATGGTGGGGGAAGTGTTATGGTATGGTGGGCAATAGCAGCCAGTGGGGTAGGGCGAATGGTATTTATAGATGGTGTAATGGACCAGCATCAATATAAACGTATATTGGAAGACAATTTGAAGGATTCCGTAGATGGTTTGGGTCTTGGCCAAAGTTGGATATTCTAACGGGACAATGACCCAAAACATACAGCGCGTTCAGTGAAGTAGTGGTTGCTTTACCATGCACCAAGACAACTTAATTCTCCTCACCCAATCACCTGACTTAAACCCCATCGAGCACTGTTGGGATATTTTGAAACGTAAAGTCGCTACAAAGCACGTCCAAAGCAGGGATGAACTTAAAATTGCTTTGGAGGAAGCCTGGAAGGAAATATCTCCAGATGAAACGAGAAATTTGGTCCGATCGATGCCCAGAAGATTACAGGCCGTGATAGATGCAAAAGGAGGACCCACAAAATATTAAATTTTTCCAATATAAGTATTATAAGTAGGTGTAGATTATATGTACAAATACTTTTGTCCCAATGAATTTTCCAGTGTTTCGAATGGCTGCTTAAAGCTGTCGTAATTTTCTAAACAGTTGCTTTTTTACAGCATCTTGCTGAAACAAGTTTACTTGATTTAGTTATCCACCACATACTAACTAAACACATTTTGCTGCTCACACACAAAACTGATTTAAGCAGCATCCAGTTTTTATTTTGTTCAGCAGTCAAATTAAATAAGCAGCGCACTCACTCAGTTTTTTACTCAGCCAGTTTATTTTACGTCTTAGTCGTGTGCGCTCAGCACAACGTAGAAACCTTTTTCAGCAACGTAAGAACAACTGGATAGTAAGACTGTACAGTTCTGCGCAGTCAATATACAAAGTTGTTTGGTTATGGTTTTTACATTTAAGAAGCAAAATGAAGTGGTATAGTTTTTAAATGAAAACAAATAGAAAACGGTACAATAAAATACTATGAATTGTATTAAAGATATTTATATGTAGATTTATTAATTTTAATTAAAAAAACAAAAATTTTTTGTATAATATATTTATTTGCAATTTATTTAAAATTTTTGTAGAACTTTTATAAAAATATTAGATAATATTTAATATTAGTAGATTAAAAAATATTAACTAAATATTAAATATTGTTTAAGTTAAAGAAAAAAATTAAAAAAAAAAAAAAATGTTTGTTCTTTTGAATAAGAAGAACATTTTGTTATTTTGTATAATTTTCTTTGTTTTGATCTATTAAAGAAATTTTTTTAGTTAAGCTTAACTTTTAGACCCAATAAAAGCAATGTTTAATTGAATTAAAACGTTAAATTGTAATACGAAACTCTTTTTATTTTATATATTTTTTTGTTTTTTAAATAAAGGGTGGTTCAAAGAGCTTTTTGTCATTTTTAAAATGCAATAACTGAGAAACTAATAAATATATTTTCATAACCTGATATAAGTTCTAATAATATGTATATATATACAATATTATACTGGTCAGAATCGTATATTATAACGAAATAATAAAAGAAAAAAAATTTGGACACTTTGGGTAAAAATTATGGCTTAGTTGAAGATGGAGGCGTACATTTGGAAGAAAAATTATATATTTTAAATTTGCAATACATATGACTATTAAATGGAAAAAAGTAGTTCTAACAATTGTATATTTGACTCATTGATTATACAAGTATGTAAAATTTATGTTGAATTTTCTGTATTTTTTCATCGATATTGTTAGTAAGCTAGAATTTGCGAAATAATAATCACTAGATCATTAATACAAATAAGAGTAAATTATCTCAAAAATTGTTTATATTTTATATTATTGTAAATAAATTGTCGCCTTTTTTAAATATTGAACAAAATTAATCAAAAAATTACAAAGTACTATAAAACCTGGAGGGTTATTTTGTAACTAAATTCGAAAGGAAAATCTTTCTAATTTGTGTACTTTATACATTGAAATTCGAAAGTGTTTTCTTTCGAATCGAATAACAATAACCCCCCTGGTGGACAGAAATTATTCTGAGCATAATGGCCCAAGTTTTTTTTTTTTTTTTTATTATTATTTAGGGAATTTCAAGTCTCAAAATATATATTATTAAATATTAATAATCACAGAATTGAAAATATCTTAACTTTTGTTAAATTGATTAAGAATCATATTTAGTAGAAAAAATAAAAATTTTAATTTTAGAGTATATCCGTGTGAGTGAAAAAAAAAAAACTAT
Organism: Protophormia terraenovae; assembly: GCA_951394005.1. Taxonomy (NCBI): domain Eukaryota; kingdom Metazoa; phylum Arthropoda; class Insecta; order Diptera; family Calliphoridae; genus Protophormia; species Protophormia terraenovae. Next base: position 72,153,439 of record OX596074.1, read on the forward strand.
ATGAAATTTAAAAATTGTTCCTAACATATGGACCTACTATTCCGAAAGATATAACATGGAATGTAGCACCCCAACAAAAAAGAGCTGAAGAAAATACTTAGTGGTGAAAAAGTGCTGCAGAAGTTCTTTTTCTAACCCATGATTGTTATTGGTAAGATGTTCTTCTTCTATATTTCTAGTTCATTTCTTTTGCAGTACTATTTTTTCCCGTTAGAAATTCATTAATTTTAATTTTTTTGGAAGTAATTATTATTAAATTTTAAAAAAGTTGAAACAAAGTAGTTGTAACAAAAAAGTATATATACACTTTGTTCTACTTTTGAAGAGATAAAAATGTTCTTTTTTTGGAAGCTCTTGATCGTTTTTTTTTTTTTTTTTTTGCTGGGACTTTTTAAATAAAAGTTAGCGCATTATAATTTGATCTGTTAATGTTTTAGAATATTTAAATTTTGAAATAAATAGAATATTTCTTTGATAAATTGTTTAATTGACTATATTTTTCCGTTTAAAACTTTTATTTATTAGCAGATGATCTGCTTAATTTTGATTCCTTTGTTATTATAAAAAATAATTCATTACTCAACAACCCTTCAACTCCAATTCCAATTTGTAAATAGTGACATAATTTTACTAAAAGAGAGTTACATATGTATATAATTTTCCAGCAGTTGGTTATATTTTATAAAGCGGATAATTTATTATAACTTACGTGTAAGTAATTATACTTACGTAAATCTTAAATATTATATAAATGTTACTTACAGTGTTATTCTCTAATTAATGACAATTATCATTAATTAATAATTACTTATTATATGCTTTTATGAGTGTGATAACCAAAGAATACTAAGAAGGGAACAACAACATTTTTCTCTCTTCACATACAAGTTCTGTGTGAATTCAACACACTTGTGAGAGAGAGAGAAACAACACAAAATAAACAAATATTTTCCTTAAAATTTAAGGAAAATTACACACGCGACACATTTTCAACAAACACACGATATTTTTATTATTTTTTCACACGCGTTTATAGTATTTTAAGTCCCGTTAAACGAATATTTTCCACAAACTGAAAATATATTTTTTTATTTTATTTTTGACATTCCTTTTTTGTATGTTGAAATTTATATTGAACGAACAATGTTGCTACTTTTGGTATTAAAAATAAAACAGATTTTAAAATAATTTTAAGTTATTTTCATATTCAAAAGATAAAAATCTGCGAATATAATTGTGATGAATTATATTTAATAATGTATGATTATGATGTGTGGTGAAAGTGGTTTCAGTACTAATACATATAAATAAAATTTGACTAACACAATCTTAAAGTTAGGTTTTTTTGACAAGCCTTCTATTCTTAGTATTCTTTGGTGACAACTATCACCAAAAATATATAAACAATTTTTTTTTCAAAGCCAGAATAAAAAAAAAAATTATTGTCATCAAATGACTTATTGTTCGGCTGAGGTATCAATAAAAGTAAAAAATTAATTAAGACATTAAAGCCGATCAATAAGAAAATAATAAATTAATAACCAAAAAGTCTTCAACAGTCTAAATTAATAACCAAAAAGTCTTCAACATACAAGTTAATAACTTTTATTTTTAGATACATAAATAAATAAAAATCACAACAAATCTTTATTATTTCGGTAACATAATACATACATACATATAAATATAATGTCTTTTTTTATTTATCTTTACAAAATTTCTATATTTGTTAAATAAAAACTTTTTTTATTTAAAATTAATAAAATAAAGATATATGTATGTAATATCTTCAATAAAATTCATATTATTTTATTGGACCGTTTTCTATTTGTTTTCATTTAAAATAATCAACTTCATTTTCCTTCTAAAATTTAAAAACGAAAACCAAACAACTTTGTGTAATAGACCAAAACAAAGAAAGTTATACAAAATAACAAAATTTTCTTCTTATTGCAAATAACAAAAATGTTTTTAATTTTTTATTTAATTTAAACAACATTTAATATTTAGTTAATATTTTTTCATCTACTAGTATTAAATATTGTCTAATATTTTTATAAAAGTTCTATTATCTTAAATAAATATATTATATGTATAAAAAATGTTTGTTTTTTTAATTAAAATTAATAAATCTTCATATAAATATCTTTAATACAATTCGTAGTATTTTATTGCACCGTTTTCTATTTGTTTTCATTTAAAATAATCAACTTCATTTTCCTTCTTAAATGTATAAACAAAAACCAAACAACTTTGTAAATCAACTGTACAGAACTATACAGTCTTACTATCCAGTTGTTCTTACGTTGCTGAAAAAGGTTTCTACGTTGTGCTGAGCGCACACGACTAAGACGTAAAATCAACTTGGCTGAGCAAAAAACTGAGTGTGTGCGCTGCTTATTTAATTTGACTGCTGAACAAAATAAAAACTGGTTGCTGCTTATTTCAGTTTTGTGTTTGAGCAGCAAATTTTGTTAAGTAAGCATGTGATCGAAAATGAAAACTTAAACTGTTTTCAGCGCAGTCGCCAGTTGAAAAAAAATTTTTGTGTGCTTAAAATTAAACGCTGGAATTTTCATTATTTTGTATTTTTTTAAATAATGTGTTGGATATTAATTTTGTTTTTATAACTTAATTAAATAAAAATATATTAAAAATAATACTGCATACGACAATTTTAAATTCTTTATAAACTATTGAAGGTATACGAAATATATGAGGTGTACAAATAGTTTTGTCCCTAACTGTATATATTTTTTATAGAAATAAATAATATTAATATTTTTAATTTTAAAACTTATTTTTAAATTATATAGATTTTATTTAGTAAAAAAGTTCTTTTGAATAAAAATGTATTTCATTTCTTTTATTTTTGGGCATAAATAAGATTTATTTTGAAAAATAAAGAAGTTTTTTGATTTCCTTATTCTGAGCAAAATGTTTCAATTTATAGACTTAAATTTTTTTATAAACAAAAATTCTGAAATTTTTTTTAAATATATAAAAGTTATTTTTTGGCAAAAAATAAGTTATTTTTTATTTATTTATTTATTTATTTATTTATTTATTTATTTATTTATTTATTTATTTATTTATTTATTTTTGTCATAACAATTTTTTATATAGTAGGTATATACAAATTAAATATTTATTACAAAAGATCTTTTTTCAATAGAATTCCACCTCTTTTACTGAATAAAACAAAATTATTGAAGAAAAATCTAATTTTTGTGGTGACAAATTCGATATGAATAAAAAAATAAAAATACTTTTTTTCGAGTGGATATAATTTTATATTTTTGTTTTTATTTATTTAATATACTTAACTTTAACATCTGTTACTTTGAATACATAAGTAACAAAACTACACAAATCAAATTTTAAAATATAAATTTAATATTTATATTTACATAACCTCATATGACGTTGAAAAAGGCATAACTAGTTCGGTGCTGATTAAAGTATTTCTACTTTTAAAACAACAAAACACATATGCTATACCCTACACTAACATACGCGATCGTATTTTATCTCCTTTAGTAAATAAATTTATTGTTTCTACTTTTTTATAGGCATACACCAGCGATCGTCACACTCATACATTCACAATTATATTTGTGTATGTTTTGTTTTTCGATCGTATTTTATCTCCTTTAGTAAATAAATTTATTGTTTCTACTTTTTTATAGGCATACACCAGCGATCGTCACACTCATACATTCACAATTATATTTGTGTATGTTTTGTTTTTCTGTCCCATTATGAAATTATACACCAAAAAAATAAAATCATTTTTATAGTAATTTAATTTGGAAAGTTTCCTCGTCAATTCAATACTTGTAAATGGAAATACACGTTACTAGTTTAGAATTTGAATAGGGATCGCAACGATTACCATAGTAATGATAAATATTACGTTTTAATGTTTATTTTTTCTATTCTTTAATTAAAAAAATAACGATATATTACTAATTTAGAATTTTAATTTCTTATTAAAAAATATCGAATAATACTAAATTTAATTCAGCACGAACGATTATTTAAAATTTGTATTTTGTAATAAAAAATAATTGTAGTAAATTATTATTTCTTAATTAAAAAATATAGTTATTTAATTAAGAGATAAAAAATCATATTAACATTAAATACTTTTCATGAGTGTATCTCAAGCAACAAGCAGTAACACAACATTCTTGCTTGAATGCTCGTGCGAGACTGACTTTCTTGTGTTTTTTTTTAATTATTTCAAGAGCATAACAAGCAGTGTTGCCAAAACGGCGGTTTTCCCGCTAGATCTGGCGTTATTTTGTTGTGCATAGCGGGTACTTTCCATAAAAAACCGCTAAGTGGATTTTCTGGTTGCAACATTTTTCTAGCTGGCGGTTTCTAGCGACTTTTCTTCATTGCAAAAACATGGTTTTGAAGCAAAAATAAGAAAAATTAATTTATTATACTTCTATTTTTACTTCTAATTGATCTAAAATATGAAGTTACCAGAAACTCGGAAACTGTATATAAAATCAACTGTTTTTCTATAAAAAAGATATTAAAATTAATTTTTTTCTCAAAATGTTAAATCACCAGCACATTATAGTATGAAAATATATTTAAAATAGATTCGAAATATACAATAAGCCTCTCGGTCTGATGTTTTGCAGTTGGAAGATGCAACTGAAACTGATTTTTTAAAGAATTACAAGCTGATTTTGCGTGCAAATGCTCTAAATATCTATGTCAGACGAATAAAGTAAAATATAAGCAAAAACGAGAAAAAAGGTATAGTCGGTCAAGACCGACCATATGATACCCTACACCATTATGTATGAGCATAAAAATTCGGGAAGGGACTTATATTAGACCTTTGGCCAATCGTAGACCAACGCTTTTACTATAAAATAAAATATACAAATACAGAATAATGTGTTAATACTAACATTTACACGATTTTATGCACTTTAGGGCGATTCTTGGAAGTGGTTTTATATGGGAGCTATGGTAAATTATGGACCGATTCTAATAAAATTTGGCAATGTTGTTTCTACTTATATAAAACTTATTTTTGTCGAATATTAACTTGACACTAACATTCGTATGGGATTTATGCACATTAAAGTGATTTTCGGAAGAAGGGTTTATATGGGAGCTATGGTCAATCATGGACTGATTTTCATAAAATTTGATACAAAGATTGATACTTGAACAAAACTTCTTTGCACCGTATTTCATTAAAATCTTCTTAGTTTTAAGGCATTTATGATCGTTAAACCCCTATTCCGGGGGACATTTGTATGGGGGCTAGGTGAAATAATAGACCGATCACAACCAATTTCAATAGGCTTCGTCCCTATATCATAAAAGTCTCATATGCCAAATTTCATTGAATTATCTTCAAAATTGCGGCCTGTACTTTGTGCACAAGGTTTACATGGACAGCCAGCCGTCCAGCCAGCCAGACGACCGGACATCGTCAGATCGATTTAAAAAGGGATTCTGAGTCGATTAGTATACTTTAAGGTGGGTGTTGGTTAATTTAAAAAAAAAATCGGCGATTTTTTTTTAAGTGTAGGTGTTTTCCAGCGGTTTTTCAAATGCAATCTGGTGGGACATGGCCTCAAAGTTTTGGCAACACTGATAACAAGAGATAAAAAACACGCAAGCCAGGGCTGTCAGATGTGGCGATTTTTCGCCAAACGTTGCGATTTTTAATTGCTCTTGGCGACTGAATTTTCCGTTTTGCAACATGGCGAATTTTTTGGCGACTTTAAACAAGGTGGCGATTTATTTGGCTAATTTTTAAAATTTTATTAAATAGGTATTCGCATAGTAAAACTATTAAGTTTTCTTACTAGCCAACGTCTATTTTTAGTATTTTTCTATCCAAAACGGCGGTTCTTAAATGGGCCTCCGCGGTTCTCAACAAGGGGTCCGTATAAAGATTTTTGTTAAGATTGGTTCAATATATAATATTCTAAATGTTTTATCAAAAATTAATAAAATAAACATAATAAACTAAAGTTTATCATTTTATTGTAAACGAAACTTTTGTAATTCCCCTTTAAATCTGGGCTGATATTGTTTTCTTATCCCCTTTTATTTTTTGCGATTCCACTAAATTTAGCTGTAAAAATATAATTTCCATATTATGCATAACATACATAAAATATTCTTTTAATAAAAATATTTTCAATTTAATTTTATTTTCCTGTAAAAGTTTGGTTTTTTTCTAAGGAAATAATAATTTCGATATTCTATCATATAATTTTAAAATTATGATATCATTAATGATATTGTATCGTTTCTTGGTTTGTTGGGATGCCATTCATTTTTATCTTTATTAATTTATTTTTTGCTTGAGAATTATTTAGAAATAATATTTGATATGAAATTGAGAAATTATCACTTTTTTTCAAATGAATATTCATTTTTATTCAAACTTGAAATTCAACATACGTATTTTCAGAAATACCTTTAAATTATCAAATTTAAAGGCACGAAGCAATAGTTTGTAAAAACCCCTGATCTAATACTAAACATTTACATTCACTTTACCTCTCTCGACTACGAATTGCAACAAGAAAAATTGCTGGTTATGAAACCCGACTAACAAAATAAATATCCTTAATTTGTAAATATCTTCAATAAATATTTGACAATTTGTTTTCCATCATCTTTTAAATATGAATATTAAGATTTTATGGGCCATAATGAAAAGAAAACGTTCATGAATAAATTAATTCTTCGAAACAATTTATAAGTTTAATAGGACAATTATATAAATTTAGAATTATTCTGTTAAAAATATATAATAAATTTTTAAAATTGTTGACCTAAAATTGAGCTATCTATGTCAGAATATTTTTTTATTCAATTATTATTAGCTACTGAAATTATCATTGACTTTGTTGATGCTAAATTTACATTATAAAATTTGAAGCACTAAATATTTTGTTTTTAGATTTTCTTAAAAAAATATATAACAATTTGGCGACAGAGGCTCAAAAAAATCTGACAACCCTGACGCAAGCTTCTTTTTCCTTTGTCTTCCCTCCCGCATCATGAAACACTTTTAAAAAATATTTCAGTTTTCACTGACATGCGCTTTCTATATGTTGTATATTCTTTGGTAACACACATGGCACAAGTATTATAAGGTATATGCAAAACGGCAACAACTACAACAACGTAACTCTGTCAGTGTAACACAACGTCAAAAACAACTGATTTTTGTTTGTAAACATTTTATTGCGCTTCTTGCTTTATTATATTTTTCGTTCTAAAAATTTAAATATATTTGAGAAAAGTAAATAAAACGTTGTGTATTTTACAACTTATATTCGTCTTTTTAGTGGAAGTTTATATTTGTAACGCAATTTTTATCATTAAACAATCCAAGTTACTTCGAATTATTAAAGCTCTCAAATGCACAATTATATAAAATATTAATGTGTTTCTATAAAACTTGTATAAAACACACGAAATGTAACAAAAAATAGTTTATTAATAACAACACAAATATATTTTAGTATTATAACACAGGAATTGTATTATAAAATTATTTACTTTTCTTGGAAACAAACAAATGTAAACAAATTTTGACAAGATAGTCTGCTTTGACAACGAGCAAAAAATAATCAGCTGATCTTATAAGGTTACCTTATTTAAAATGTTTGTGCCATGGGTAACACATAGAGACGAAATTCTCGATTGACAATTAAACAAAATTGTTGTTTTGTAAACAAAAATATGTGTTTTTATTTTCTTTTGGCAACAACAAAATGTATTTGATTACATGTATTTTGTTGTTGCATGAGTTAGGTTTTTGACAACCGACTTAGGTTTTTGACAATTACTTTCGTCTCTTGTTACTCTTTGGATTATACCTGTTTAGTGTACCCTGGAACAGTTAAATAGCGGGACCCCAAAAAAACTTAATATAAAGAAACTATTTGCATCTGTTTGCGAAAGTAAGGGTCGTCCCTATTATTTTTTCCAACACTGTATATAAAAGAGACTGTTTATTGGTTTGTTTGTTTGTTTGTTATTCCTTCACGGCAAAACTACTGGACCGATTTTCATGAAATTTGGCACACAGATTATTCGTTTTCAGGAAAGAACTATAGGCTATATGGGATCCAAATAGGACGACATGCCTCTTTTTACGCTCACTTTTTGTAAAAATTATATTTGACTTAATTTTTTACCCTATCCCTGGATTGATTCGCGCAAAATTTGGCACACAAAAATAGTTCCAAAGAAAAATACAAAATGACCTATTTACTGAACGCACGCCCATTTTAAATCCTACTTTTTGCAAAAATGATATCCTACGCAGATACTGTTTGTTATTTACTCCACACCTCATTTTACGCCTACTTTTTGTAAAAATGATATTTGACTTAGTTTTTACCCTTTCCCTGGATTGTTTCACGCAAAATTTGCTGCACAAAAATAATCCCGAAGAAAAATACTAACTGACCTATTTACTGGATGCCACGTCCCCTTTTCACGCCCAATTTTTGCAAAAATTATACTTTTGGATGGATTAACATAAAATTTTTCGCTCAAGTGTTTCATTTTCGTGAACCTATAGGCTAAGTCGGAAGCTACGCCCACTTTTTGTGAAAATTATATTTGACGTCATTAAAATTCATTCGTTACCTATTTATTCCTTTAATTCATTTACGTAAATTTTTTATACTTATAATTAAGATAATACAAATATAGTTCTGAATCAACTACAACTTTTACGATTTATTTTATACCACGATTCTTTTTACGCCCACTTTTTCTAACAAATTATTTGGCTTGATTTTTTTTTTATTTTTGACACGCATGCCGTTCAGAGGGAACTTAAACTTATAAGATTTATATATTGGATGTCACGCACCTTTTATGCCCACTTTTTTACATATTATTCTATTTGATTTTTCTAAGTTTTTGACTAAACCATTTTATCAGTTCTAAATTTGGGACACATATAGTTCGGAAAAGACTAACTTATACAGCTTATGACACTCATATAATACATGTTACAATTATTTCACAAAATGCCAAGCATTCTTTTCCGCCGTATAGTTTTGGGATTTATTTGCCATATTTGAGACAACATCACGTCAAATGAAGAAATGCACATTATATTGTGAAACAAATATTTTACTCTTAGACGTTACCAAATCCTGTTTAACATTTTTTACAGAAATGTTTTATTTAAATTTTAACACAATATATATTTCAATTCACAAAAATTTATACAACTTTTCTTTTGGGTGTCATGCCCTTTTTTTTAACGTTACTGATCCGATACATATGAATTGATCACATTAATAGTAGATTTTACGAGTGGTTATATATGCTGTTCTTGGTCATGTGCCATATTCACTTTTACACATTTTAATGCCACTTTTCATACAAACTATATTATTTTCAAGTATTAAAAATAGATTAAAATTAGTAATTTTTTATAAATTATTATTCTTTTTAGACGATTGAATTTGTTTTTCTGCACAATATTGCTACTGATATCCCTTCGTAAAAAATCATTTAAAATTGTGTTTCCATGTAAAATTTAACTTACAAGTCACAATTTATTCCTATTGTTAATACACATTAGGATAGGCAAAAAGCTATGGTGTATTACAAACAACATTTTCGTTAATTTAAAGATTTTCTAATAAGATGACAAAATGCATTTAATGGACTTTATATCATTTGGATCTTGGACATAATGACACTTTTGAAAATGACACTGACACTTTTTTGTGTGTCATAATATCCTAGGATATTATAACATTGGACATTATGACATACTTCTGAAATTTTACATGATTTACTTATATCAAGCGTTCATACTTTTCATCAAGGTTTAATTTTTCTACTATAGTAGGTCTTTTTTATTATAAATATCAACTACTAACAGACGCAATATTAAAAAATATATTTACTGTTTAACATTTCGTATTGTTTACAATTTATTGCAACATACTAAAGCCCCAACCAGTCAACTTTCCATCGCAACGTAGAATGAAGAAAAGTAGCGTGAAACATTTTGTTCAACCAGTCAACAAAAGTAAACGCAACATATGTTTTTCAACATTTATTGCGTAAACAACCCTGTTTTTCGGTTATTTTGTGAGCAAAATAAATTACAGGGTTGTTAAAAACTCACGCAGCTACGTAAAAATCTATTTTCTATAGATTTCTGCGAAACGCTACCTAGAATCTTTGTGTCAATAGCTACATACACACATCTGCATAAAGCTGGTTGAAACAGATGATTGCGATTATATTTGTATGTCAAATATAAAAACTACAACCTCGTGCTGCAGTGTACTCGTAGAATTTTGCCGAAAACATATTACACACCAGTTTGTGTTTTCTTTGTTATGCTGGATATGTTATTCTATTTGAAAATTTGCGCTTTGATTTTTCTGCTATAGTAGGCAATTTAGCAGTCTTTTTTTTTTTTTTTTTTTTTTTGAAATTTCGATGCTTTGTGTGTAAGAATAAAACACATAAGGGTTGAAATTTAGCGTAATGTAGTTAGTGTGTATGTTCGTATGTATGTTTATGTTTTTAAAGGCCGGGTTAGTTGGCTGTTTATGTGATGTTGATGTTCCGTTTATTTCCGGGGAGAATTTTGTGCAATTATCCAAAATTAATAACGTGACATATGTTTGTGACATTTGTTAGCAAAAACACAGAGTTACCATAAATTATTTACTAGAAAAATCCTAAAAATGCAACTTTGTTTAAAATTAAAATTCATTTATTTCTTTGTTTATTTAGTGGTTTTTCCTTTTTATTTCGTTAAACATTTGTTTATTTGTAAGAAAAAAGTTATTGTTTGGCAACACTGGTAACAGCTGTCACGGAACAACGCAAGAAAATTCTGTTTTCAACAGAATCAGATATCATATTACATCAACGTCAAGTTTCAATAATTGTTAGCATTTAACTTTCACACAAGAATGTCTAGCAGCAACGGAATTGTCAACAAAAAGTCTGCTAAACATTATACTGTAGCAACAAAATCAAAACGAAAATAAATAATACTGCGTAATATGGTTTCAATAAAGTTGTGTGTGCGCAACTTTACAGAAATATATTTTACTTCGTATGCAATGGTTTGTTTTTGCTGCTGCAAATTGCAGAGATGATTGACAATTTTAGTAGTATAACGAAGTTATAGTGTGGATATTTCTAGCTGTTGAGCATTGTATAAATGAAACATTTGTATATTTATTGCACAGTCGTAAGTGAAAAATTTTTTGCTGGAACTGAATATTTAAACCTTGCTTTTCATGTATTACATTGACTACAAAAGTTAAGTGAACTGAATTAATCAATAATATCTAATCAGTCTTAAAAACGTAAAAATTTGCACAACAGTAGCAGTCTGTTTGAATGCCATATAACACAGACTACTCAGGAACGGATATATGGATATTCACCTTTGACATGAACGTTTTAATCGTTTGCTAATTTTCTGTTCTCATCCGGTTTTACTATTTTTTAAAAAAAATTCCCTCATTAAAAAATGTCGTAGCTTTTTAATTTTTTTCTGAAAGCTATATTATCAGAGACTACTCCTAAGGAGAAATTAAATGTAATTTCTTAATATGAGCCAATCTAGATTCTAAATTTTAACTATTCGATATAAAAACTATGCGTTTTCAAAAATGCATTTTCCCAGGCAAGCTTTATGACAAAATTAAAAACAAAAGTTTTTATTTTAGGTATTTTTTGGAATTATGAAATCTGCTATTATCAAAATCTAATATTTGCTTGCACTTTATTATTCCAAATAATAAATAATAAGGAAAGGATATCTCAACTTATAGACAATATTGGATATCTAAACTATATCATATATCTTAGATCAATGGTTCTCAAATGGTGGTCCGCGACCCACAAGGGGTCCGTAAGGACATTCGTGGGGGGTCGCGAAAAGTTCCTGAAAAATATTCTTAAACAGACAATTTTTTAATATAAATGTTATTTAGAAGTTCAAATGAAAATTCCAATAAAAGCATGAAACTATAAAAATGGAAATACATCTTTTTACAAAATATATCCAAATTAAAGACAAGCGTAAAGTTTTTTCTAAAATGAGTTCTTTTTAGAAACTACTAATGAAGGAACCTTTGATTGAAAATATTATGCTTGATAAAGACAACAATGATCAAACGAAGAAAGTAATACAGTCCAATGGAGTGTCCCGAGATTTCGATATAGGAAAACCTTTCAAACGATGCGTAAAAATTTGTTTGGCTCATGGGTCCCATACATTTTGATTTGGATTTAATCGAAATGGGTATCAAAAAATCCGTAATTTTATGCTGCTTATGAAAAAAATATTTTAAAATATTTATTTAAAATTTAGAAAATCATATATTATCAACAGTACTTATTACTACAATGCAAATTTTTAATATTTTAGCCAAAATTATAAAATTCTTATCCATGTTTTAAGAAAAACATCGATTTTTTTTTGTTTGCATGATGTACTAAAATTACGGTTTATAGACCAAAACTTTTAGGAAAATTTTGTAATTTTTTTTTTATAAATAATTGATACCCATTTCAAGACACAACTCAATACAATAGGGAACAGAAGATCAATTTTAAAATTTGTTTAAATATTTTTCCCATTGTTTAAATTTCAACGAAACCGAAATGGATAAGACACCACGAATGCTGATGAAGTGTGTAGCGGCACAGAAAATACGTATTCCATTCTGCTGGTGTCTAATCATAGTCCATAAACTCTGCTTTGGTACTGCCAAACAGAGACTACGAGGCAATTTACGATTCCAATTTGTTTATCCATATTAAGCAAATTTTTACGCATCGTTTGAGGGGTCTTCCTACAAAATTTTTGTCTACGGGACCCTACTGTCTTACAACACAATATAAAGAAAACTTTACGTATGGTACGGTAAATAATTAATTAAAAAGATAGTTTTTCCACATGAAATTCTATTTTATTTTATAAAAATATAAATAAAAAACTTTTTTCACTCTTTTGTCCTTCAAAACAGAGATTCGATCTTTTGTGGACGCAGATAATAATATTAAAAAAAAAGTTTCTTAATATTCAAGGAAAACAATGTCGAAATTATTAATATCATTTTTTAAAATTACTTTAACTTTAAATTTTTTCTGTTTTTTAAATTAGTCAAAGTTGTAGGGGGTCGCGCTTCCATTGCAATGTCAAAAGGGGGTCGCTAGGCGAGGTCTTGTGAGAACCCCTGTCTTAGATACAATATTTAACTACACCGAAAACCAACTTTTTGAAATAACTAAGATTTTTTAATGAATAGTAGTTTGATACTTAAGGATGCAATTTGCTTAAAAGTCGTTTTTCTGTATAGAATATGTTCACCTCCAAATTTTTATGAAAATTTCATTGTGAATGCATAAAATTGTCGTTAGCGAGACATCCTTTTGGTGCTCTATTTGAAGTACTGGGCCAAGAGTATGATGGAAATTACAACACTCAGTGTTTAAGTTAGATTTGTTGGTAGCTCCTTTTTGCTAACAATCAAATATACTATTTTTAACAACGTTAGAATTTATTCTTGCTTCCTTTTTTTGCAACTTTGTTGGAAGTATTTTGACATTTATACTAACGAGTAAACCGTTAACGGTGACTTAAATATTGTTTGCCACCAAACTAATCGCTTTTATTATCTCTCTATATTATATTCGACATATAAAACTTTCAAAAGGTGTTCCTTCTACGAGGTAACAATTGATTGCAAATAAAAAGAGACTACGTCTCCACTAAAATTTGAATCTGTTTTATTTTGTATTTTTACATATTTTGGATTGATGCCCCAACATTTGTTCCTAGCGATCCGGATTTTGGAATCACCACTAGATATTGAGGCATTATAAAACTCCAGTAAATAATACAGTCCACCGTCAACAAAATAATTATATTTATTGTTTTTATTTTCACGAATAAGGTACGTAAATATATTTCATTTTGTGAGCTATAGTGAAGTGCAAAGCTGTTTTATTTTAACACGATATACAGTTAAGGAAAAAACTCTACATACACCCTATGATTTTGAAATTTAAATGCATTGTTGATGAAAATAGAAAAAATGTATATATCAATTATAGTTTAAATAATATTTAAGACTATCTGAAGAAAAAAAAAAAAATCTAAAAAATATGAATAGCATAGAAGTTACTAGCATTAAACATAAAAATTAACGCGAAAAAAGTCTACATACAGTGTGGTACCTCCTAAAATGAAACAGAAAAATTGTAACAAAGAAAGGAAAAAATCCGTTAGTTTTTCTAAATTGCTTCATTTTGCAAACCTTACTATCATTCAAGTGCAGAAAGTAATTATTAAAGCAAGCTTTCTTTGAATTTTATTCTTTGAAAATGGAAAATAGAAAAGAAATATAGCTTTCAGTTAGAAATTTAGTGGTAAAAATGCGTAGTGAAAATAAATCATATGGTGTATTGGAAAAATATTAAAACCAAGTCGGTCGACTGTTCAAACCATTATTAGGAACTATGAAGGCACAAATAGTACCGAAAATAAGCCACGATCGGGGAGACCTAGGAAGCTTTCAAGGCGCGATGTAAGCAGTATCCTTAAAGAAGTCAACCAAGAACTAAAAATTAGTGCTCCTAAATTTGCGGAATACCTTGAAAGACATTCTAGTGTTACTTTCACACCCAGAACAATAATAAATGTATTACATGAGAACGGTTTTAGATGCAGAACGGCACGTAAAAAACCATTAATTTCAGCAAAAAATCGCCAACTTCGCCTTGAATTTGCTAAAGCTCATTTGAATAAGGATATGAGTTTTTGAAATCTGTTATATTTACCAACGAAAGTAAGTACAACATTTTTGAAAATGATGGCCGATCAAAGATTTGGAGAAAACTAAACATTGCCCTCGATCCAAAAAATATTATACCAATAGTGAAACATGGTGGCGGGAATGTTATGGTTTGGGGAGCTAGGGGTGGGTCGTTTGGTTTTTTGTCGAAGGTAATATGGACCGGTATCAATATAAGAACATATTGGAACAAAATCTAAAGGCGTCTGTTGAAAGCTTGGGCCTGGGCAATCAATGGATTTTCCAGCAAGACAACGATCACAAGCATACTGCTCACGTTGTTCGAGACTGGCTTCTATATCATGCGCCAAGACAGCTAAATTCACCACCCCAATCACCAGATCTTAACCCCATAGAGCACATTTGGGATATTTTGGGAAAATTGGTGTGAAAATATGACATCAGAAGTCGTGAAACTCTCAAAATCGCTCTTAATCATGCCTGGGCCGAAATAACACCCGATATCACCGAGAATTTGATATGTTCTTGCTCCGCCGATTTCAAGCAGTAATTGATGCCCAATGTGGGCCAAATAAATACTAATTTTTTTTATTTTTAATTTGTTTATGTACAAAATTTTTAATTAATATTTATATTTTCTGGCTGTATGTTGACTTTTCTTATGAATTTTTTATGTTTTTGTTATTTTTGTTATTGTTATGTTTATGAATGAGCACTTTGTATTATAAATAAACTTATTTATTAATTCCTTACATAATGAAGTAATTTTATTTTATTTTTCTTTTTGAAAAGTCCTTAAAACGACAAAATCAAAGGGTGTATGTAGATTTTTTTCCTTAACTGTACACTTTTCATTTGTGTTTTAAAATAAGTTAAAATATCAAACTATTCGAGTTTGTTTTTGAAAATAGTGCCACTATTTATTGTTTAATTTTAAATTTTAATTTTACCATTATAAAGTTTGTGCGCGTTATATTTATATGAACATAAAACTAATGTATTTTCTTTTGTGCTTGCATTTGTTTATAGATTTACATCTGTATATTAAAATAAAAGGAATACGGTTTTTTCTTCTTCTTGTCTTGTAATTAGACACCCTGCAGTCGGTCAGTTTGACTAAAATTTTGTTTACCAATATCGTTTAGACAATTTATTGACATTTTTGTTTTATCTTCGGATAATTGTTTATTGAAAGTTAAATTGCGTTATTATTGCGAATTTAGTTAATTTTTTGTGAAAAGTGGAAAAAGAAGAAATAATGTCGATCACTCCTTTGAATAGATTCATTAGAGCCTCTGATGCTCTCATAACTTTTGAGGCCGATTTTAATGATTTCAACGAAGAATTCCATACCATTTTTAATTTGGAAAATCAAAGCGAGGAATTGGCAAAGTTATGGGATAGAGTAAAGACAACATACGAAAAATATTTAGATTTTTTGGAAACCTCTGATGAAGTAGAGCCTAGTGATGTAGATGTTGCGTCTTCTAAATATAAGGTAACCTATATAGCATATCTCAAATGTGTCGGTACTATTAAAGAAAAGGTCCACAATTTTGAATCGGCTACAAAATCTACTAATTCTTCGGCAGAAAATAAAGGTTCTGAAAATTATAGTAATAATTTGACTTTACCACCTTGCGACGTTGATATATTTAATGGGGATTATATTCTTGGCCCCCTTTTAGGGATTTATTTAAAAATTCGCGCCTGAGCAATGTTGAGCGGTTGTATCACTTGATACGTAAAACTGAAAGCGAAGCTAAGGAAATCATATCGAAATGCCCATTGAGCAATGAAGGGTTCGAGGTGGCTTGGAAAAGTCTTTATGATACTTACGAGAATCCTCGCATGTTGGTGAACAACCAATTAAAAGGTCTCTGGTCTTAAAATTTTACAACGCGGCATAAATAGTTGTCTAACTTCGCTGTCGATATACAATGTATGTACCGATAATTGGGACCCTATAATTGTCTTTATGTGTATTCAACATCTGCCTTCTTTTACAGTTTCCCTTTGGGAACATAGTGTAAAAGACAAGACTGCACTTTCACATTGGAAAGATTTGAGTAACTTTTTGACTGAGAGAATTCAGACATTAGACTGTCTTAACGACCTCAAGGGTCAAGGATTATCAAAGAATTTTAGTATAAGATCTGAATCGGTCTCTTCTGATGACAATACTTCTACGAGTATTTCGTGCGTGTTATGCCCTAATCGAAGTCATTTTCTACGAAATTGTCAACAATTTAAGAATCTTTCGATTCCCAATCGAATTTCTACTGTTAATAGAAATAAATGCTGTTCTAATTGTCTTTCTAGAACACATGATGTAAGCAGATGCGACAATCGACATCACACTATGCTTCACCAGGACTGTTCTGATAATTCAATCGTCCGACCCACTACTTCTTCTGAAGAGAATTCAGCTACGATTCTACGACCCACTGACACCACACTGAATCATACTCCCTCTACCTCTACGGGTATTACTCATAATTATCAAACTTTTCATGCACGTCAAAGGCGATCAGTTCTTTTAGGAACCGCAATGGTGAACATAATTCACAATGGTAATAGATATTAATTTCGGGCTCTTATTGATTCAGCTTCGGAGTCTTCATTTGTTTCTGAAGGCTTGCAAAGAAGATTAAATCATAAGACACATTCTACGCAGTCTAGAGTTTTTGGTATAAACAGCTCGGTTTCTGTATGTTCAAGGAAAGTTTGTAGGTTAAAAATTGGTTCTGATATGGATTCTTCTATTATTTTGAATACCACGGCACTCGTATTGCCACAAATATCAGGAAATATACCATCTTTTTCACATACAGATATGCAAGGGCGACTGCCAAATCTTCGTTTGGCTGATTTCAATCCTTTTGATAGCAGGCCTGTTGAAATACTTATCGGTGCTGATCTATATCCAGAAGTTATTTTACAGGAAATTAGAAAAAATATTTTAGGGTCAATATTGGGTCAAAATACAATATTTGGATGGATATTGACTGGCCCTGTTAATACTCCGATATTGAGATCTTATTTTACCCATATTAGCAAAGATAGTTTAAATCCGAAGTTTATAAGATAACTCTAATTAAACGCTAAATATGAATCTAACTAAATCAAACACAAATGAAACGATACTACTTTATCTACTAATATAATAATTACTTTAAAATGCTCACGGAAATATATTTACGTATTACACTTATATATTTTAACTTACAGCTTACAATATCATGCTCGAATGGGTCAGTTCATGGAACTGTCTAAAAACCATGTGCCCGCAAGGGTCAGTTTATGGGACTGTCTAAAAACCATGTGCCCGCAAGGGTCAGTTTATGGGACTGTCTAAAAACGATATGCCCTCAAGGGTCAGTTCATGGGACTGTCTAAAAACCATGTATACAGTAAGTGGTCTGTAAAAAACTGCGGGTCATATGACCAAATTGTATTTTTGAAAAAAAAAAAAAATTTAATATTTCTTTAAAAAAATTATGTTACCTTTAAGGATTTTTTTTATATTTTAAATTACAACACATTTTTAGTGTTGCAAGGTGGCCGGCAATGTTTAAGTTAGATTTGTTGGTAGCTCCTTTTTGCTAACAATCAAATATACTATTTTTAACAACGTTAGAATTTATTCTTGCTTCCTTTTTTTGCAACTTTGTTGGAAGTATTTTGACATTTATACTAACGAGTAAACCGTTAACGGTGACTTAAACTAATCGCTTTTATTATCTCTCTATATTATATTCGATAGAAGCACGACGTGCAACTAAACTATACATATAAAACTTTCAAAAGGTGTTCCTTCTGCGAGGTAACAATTGATTGCAAATAAAAAGAGATCTACGTCTCCAATAAAATTTGAATCTGTTTGTTTTATTTTGTATTTTTACATATTTTGTATTGATACCCCAAAAGTCAGCAAAAATATATCAGTCAAGT
Organism: Protophormia terraenovae; assembly: GCA_951394005.1. Taxonomy (NCBI): domain Eukaryota; kingdom Metazoa; phylum Arthropoda; class Insecta; order Diptera; family Calliphoridae; genus Protophormia; species Protophormia terraenovae. Next base: position 72,172,224 of record OX596074.1, read on the forward strand.
GATCCATGCTTATAGAAAATGATTAAGAGCCAGTTTTTCAGTTTTTGATTAAATGCCAATTAAAAGTTAAATTAGTTAATCTAAATATTAATCTAATCCTCCATTTGTGTTTTTAAGTCTGAGATTAAATCTACTAGTATTGCCATATTGAACCGCAATCATTTATAAATAAAATATGGTAGTTTGTGCAAAAATCATATGTTGTTATCAAAATAACTAGATGTTTAAAATAAGAAGAAAAGAATTTTTAGTATTTTTATTATTATTTATGGAAATTTGGAAAAAAATTAAATTTTAAGAGAAATGTGTAATAAAGTCAGTGTTTGGTCACCTTAACAAAAAACATTTCCAAAAGTTAAAAATGCAAGCACTCACTGTCATGATAAATTGTTCATAATGCCGCCCGGAAGATGTATTACCTCGGGAATACTTCGATCTTAAAAATTTGATCTTGTTATAGTTAAAGAAATTTATAACTGTTCAAATTATTGGAGTTTTGTATGTTTCTTTAAATTTCTACATGCATACTTTGTCGTAATCATCTGTTTGTACGTGTGTATATGAATATTTTACCACAAGTTTAAACCCCCAATATTGGCCGATTAAACTAGCAAATAAAGCGAGATGATCGACAACTCAAAAACAGCATTCAACGATTAAATTTAATTTAATCGCTAATCTTTAAGTGAAAAACTGTCCCTAATTTGCGGTCCACATGAGCCTTTTTCATGCTCGCACATTGAACAAAATGTTGTGCGCACATGCATTTGGATAGTGTGGACCCAAGTTGTTCATGTTTTGTTCTCGTTCGAACACCGTTGTTCGCACAATTGTTCGAGCAACCATGTCTGCCATCAAACGTCATTTTGTATGCGGAAGAAGAGGCGCTGTATGTAAAAGTATCGAAGTGACACTGACGGCAAGGGCTAAATGAAACAGGGCTAAATGAAACAGCACTGCAAACTGCTGCTGACCAAATGTAATCAACACCATAACAAACAGTGCTTTCTAAATTATCAGCTGATTATGTCAGCACACACTGCTGCTGACTACGCGCAATTGTAATTTGGGCTTTAGCCCTGTTTCTAAATTCACTTCGCTGCATTCAGATTGAGAGCGAGACAAAGAGGGTGAGCAAATAAATGAGAGGCTAAAATACACAAGTAGAACAAAGCTAGATGGTGGTTGTAAATTATGGCTGCCTACGCTGAATTGTAATTATAACGGCAGCATATTGTTGTGCTGACAGCGATCAGCTGATAATTTTTGCTGATACTGTTGCTGACTACGCGCTATTGTAATTTGGGCTTAAATGAAACAGCACTGCAAACTGCTGCTGACCAAATGTAATCAACACCATAACAAACAGTGCATTCTAAATAATCAGCTGATTATGGCAGCACACACTGCTGCTGACTACGCGCTATTGTAATTTGTGCTTAAGTTTTAATTAAAGTAATAAAATTTTTAAAAAAGACCATCATTGAAATAATTGCCTTGAAATGTAATAATAATTTATTGCAGCTAAGTAGTTTGACAAAAAATTATTTCCACGAAGTTTTGACACTTTTAATATAATAATTCTGCAGATACTAATACCTCCTCACATATTCGACTATTTTTACCATCTCAACTATAAAACTTCATAGATAATTATATCACACACGGGACTATAAGGTTATGCGGTTCAACGTAATAATTTTATATATTGAGGAATATGTATAAAGTGATGTAAACTATGTTTTCACCTCGAAATATGAAAATATATATAGGCTTAAAGAAGTATATTTTTCATCCACCTACGCAATTTAATAGAGTTATTTCTGAAAACCGTGAGTGTTTTTAATGTAAGACTTTCTAAATGTACGGTTAGACTTTGATTCCACACAGAACAAATTATTACTATATTTTTCAATTAACTCAGTTGTTTAATTTTGCATCAAAATTTAATAAATATATTTAAATAAAACTAAAATAAGAATAACATATATATATATATATATATATATATATATATATATATATATATATATATATATATATATATATATATATATATATATATATAACAATATATATTTAGATGCACTGGATAACTGATCGGATATGTAATTATAATAGGTAAAAGTTGTAATATCCACTTAAATTAAGCTTTATTTTAATGTAATTTTTTTAATATATTGTAAACCCGGGCAATGCCGGGTACAAACATCTAGTTATTATATATTCTGGCTGGGGAGCCGTTTGAATTGGTATTAAATATGAGTGAAATTGATTTTTATAGTTTTTATTTAATATTTAATATCAAGGTTTAATTTTTCTACTATACTAGCTCTCATTTATTATGAATATCAACTACTAACACTAAACGAGAGAAAAAGATATAGTCGGTCAGGCCCGACTATATGATACCCTACACCATACATTATATTTCGGGGAGGGGTCTTTTAGTAAACATGGATTCGAATGTGGACCGATACTCATAAGTGTAAAATAAGACATAGAAATACAGAATATTACGTTGATGCTGACATTTATATGAATTTATTCACTTTTGGGTGATTCCCGAAATGGGGCCTTATATGGGAGCTACGATAAATTATGGACCGATCTTTATAAAATTTTATAAATATTAACTTGATACTAACATTTCAGTAGAATTTATGGCCGTTAAACTGATTTTTTGGAAAGGGGTTTATATGGGGGCTATGAGTAATTATGGACCGATCTTTTTAAAACTCGGCACACTTATTTAAACTTATATGAAACTTATATGTGCCAAATAATATTAAAATATTGCTATATTTAAGGGATTTATGATCGTTAAACCCTTTTCCGGGAGGACATTTGTATGGGGGCTAAGTGAAATAATGGACCGATCATAACCAATTTCAATAGGCTTTGTCCCTGGACCAAAAAAATGCTGTGTACCAAATTTCATAAATTTTGGTTCAAAATTGCGACCTGTAGTTTGATTACAAGGTTTACATGGACGGACAGACGGTCAGACGGACGGACGGACATCGTTAAATCGACTCAGAAAGTGATTCTAAGCCGATTGGTATAAATTAAGGTGGGTCTTAGACCAATATTTTTGGGTGTTACAAACATCAGCACAAACGCATAATACCCTCCCCACCTATGGTGGTGTAGGGTATAAAAATGTATTCACTGTTTAACATTTTGTGTTCCATACTACTACAAACTGCAGCAATATTTTCATGTGGTATACTAAAAATTGCAGCGTTTGTTTACAATTTAAAGCAACATACCTAAACAGTATTCAACTTGCTTGTCAAATATATAAACTACAACCTCGTGCTGCAGGGTGCTCGTATAATTTTGCCGTAGATATATTACACACCAGTCAGTGTTTTCTTTGTTATGCTGGATGTTTTTCTCTGTTTGAAAATTTGTGCTTTAATTTTTCTGCTAACGACATTAAAACAGCTGAGAATTTTTTTCTTTTTAAAATCAATATGGCTGCCTGTGTTTTGTAATTTGAAGTGTCAAATTTTTGTTTATGTTTACATTTTTTTGCTTACTTTTGTGTTATTGCGTCTTTCTCCTTTCTTTTTACTACATGAATTGTTTTTGTTTTTTGTAAAGAACATGTGAAATGACAAAATTAAAGTTGACATAAGAGATGACAATTCAAAAACAAAATATATGGGGTTTTTTTGGTGTTGTAATTGTTGTAGAGTTGTCGTTACCTTCTTTATCTACCTTGGACGCAATAACACAAAAGTAAGCAAATAAAATGTAAACATAAACTTCATAATACAATACTTTATACTTCAAATTACAAAACACAGGCAGCCATATTGATTTTAAAGAGAAAAAAAATTCTCAGCTGTTTTAATGTCGTTACCTTCTTAATCTACCTTGCTATAGTTTCGAGAATGAACTCGTAGAGTTCACCTGTCGTTCAATTTGTGGCAGCAAATCGATCGATATAGATGGTTCGTTTATGATATCTATATCGAATAATAAGTGCTATCATTAGCAAAACGAGAAAATGTTCGTTAGAGATCATTTTTCGATATCGAAAATTGTTCGATATTGATATTACTAATGAATCGTTTGCAGTAGTTCTATTCTGTTTTATTTTGTTTCCCATTTAAAATTAAAAGCTGATTTCATTTTTTAAGATTTTTTTATTTTTATTGTAAACTTAACTAACTAAAGTCTCAATAATATTAGTTTTTCTGTTGCCCAAATCCACATTTTTCTTAGGTCCAAGTTTACTGAATTAATCTGCAAGAAAAAAATTATTTATTTAGATAAATATGTAATTTTTCGAATATCTTTTGACATGTTGCAATGTTACTTACCATAACATTCACTAATTTCTTGTTTCAGGTCAAGCGGGAGGCAGAGAAGCAAGCCGTATCGGCTTGACCGGCGGCTAGCCGCTAAGCCGATGAATTTTTAAGAGCCGCGCCGCCGCCCATATCATCGGCGGCTTATTTTCCAGCCGTTTTAATCGGCTAAGTCGATAAAAACGGCTAAGCCGGGTTCTAATTTATTTATCGACAATTCAAATAATACAACCAACTAGAAACAAAAATAATCTTTAAGATCTTATAAACACCACCTTTCTTATCATCTATGTATTTTTAATATTTTAGCAATCTTGAGGAATATTTTCTTCAAATTCGTTAGTAATTCAATTTCGGTAGTAAAATTTTAATTCTGTATCTAATGTAATTATTACTCTTTCGTCGAGTAAGTAACGCGACCAATAGAAATCGAAATAAACTAATTTAAAAGCATTAAGTAAGTGCAGAAATAATATTATTTATTTTTCTTTCTCCAAACAAATTTCTGTTGAATCAAAGTCTTCAAAAATGTTCTATGAAAAAAAATTTATGTTTTAAAACATATTTTATTTCATTTTTAAAATACATATAAAATAAAGTGTATTTTTGTATTCAAGCTAAAAAAATAATATTTAGTTGATGATTTTGAAATTTGATTTTAATTTTATAAATGTCTATAAATTTCAAATAACTGAAAATCGTATTATAAGTACAAAATAATTTCAGATTAATAATAAAAATATAAATTTAATATAAAAATAAATTACTTTTAACAAATATTTTGAATGGAAATATTCACAATGAACACCTATGTTTCTATAATCGAATCTAGAAAATTATTTGTATTGTGTTACAAACATATGTACATGGGAATATTTCATTGAGCATTGAATTTTCATTACCATTACTTAAAGAATAAATAGTTTAAAAAATTTAACTACCATTTAATTATACTGATTTTTTTTTAATTACAATTTTTCAAGTAATGGTAATGAAATTACAAAAAAAATTCTCAAATACTAATTATAATTACTGAAAAAAGCATTGTTTGTATAAAACATAAATTTTTCAAATGTGTTTCTAGTATTCGTGGAGTAGTTTAATATCGTTTTAATAAAGATTTTTAAATCATTTAAATATAAATCTCAATTACAGCATGATTTAATGAATATAAAATGCAGTATTTTTAAAAATTATGCAAAAATATACAGTTAGGGACAAAACTATTTGTACACCCCATGCATTTCGTATATCTTCAATAATTTATAAAGAATAAAAAATTATTATATGTAGTTTTAATTCAGGTCCATTTTTATTGAATTATTTGATAAAAAATAAATTAATATATAACACATTGTTAAAAAAAAGTACAATTTAAGTAAAAATCTTTGGGACAAAAGTATTTGTACATCAGTACTTTGTGCAATTATTTGTACGTTGGACTCTTGTATGATGATTTTTTTTTAAATACCGTTATATTTTCTTCGTTAATCGAGTTTTATTTTACAAAATAAGAAGTTGGTTTTAACGTTTTGAATAATAAGCACATCAAAAATGGGAAAGCGAAAAGAGTTGAGTTTGGATATTAAAAATTTAATTATTGATGAACATAAAAAAGGAAAATCTCTCCGGAATATAAGTAATTTAGTAAATTTGCAACATTCCACAGTACAATACATTGTAAACAAGTATAAAAACAGCGGATCTGTTGAAAATGTGCCAAGAACTGGACGGCCAAAAAAGGTTTCCAGACGGGAAGCGAACTTGGAGATAAAAGAAGTGGCAAGAAATCCAAGAGTAACTCGGGCAAAATTAGCGGAACAAATCGCAAATACTACCGGAACAATTGTTCATCCAAAAACAGTAGGGAGGATCTTACATTCTGCGGGATATGCAAGTAGAATTCCCCGCAAGAAACCGCTGATTAGTAAAAAAAAAACAGCATTTGCGTTTAGAGTTTGCCAAACGATACATTGATAAGGACGAAGAATTTTGGAATAGGGTTTTGTTTACTGATGAAACCAAAGTCAATCTTTTCGGAAATGATAGCAGGGGAAAAGTGTGGCGCAAAAAAAAATACAGCGTTAGATGTTAACAATTTGACCCCAACAGTGAAACATGGTGGGGGAAGTGTTATGGTATGGGGGGCAATAGCAGCCAGTGGGGTAGGGCGAATGGTATTTATAGATGGTGTAATGGACCAGCATCAATATAAACGTATATTGGAAGACAATTTGAAGGATTCCGTAGATGGTTTGGGTCTTGGCCAAAGTTGGATATTCCAACAGGACAATGACCCAAAACATACAGCGCGTTCAGTGAAGGAGTGGTTGCTTTACCATGCACCAAGACAACTTAATTCTCCTCCCCAATCACCTGACTTAAACCCCATCGAGCACTGTTGGGATATTTTGAAACGTAAAGTCGCTACAAAGCACGTCCAAAGCAGGGATGAACTTAAAATTGCTTTGGAGGAAGCCTGGAAGGAAATATCTCCAGATGAAACGAGAAATTTGGTCCGATCGATGCCCAGAAGATTACAGGCCGTGATAGATGCAAAAGGAGGACCCACAAAATATTAAATTTTTCCAATATAAGTATTATAAGTAGGTGTAGATTATATGTACAAATACTTTTGTCCCAATGAATTTTCATTATTTTGTATTTTTTTAAATAATGTGTTGGATATTAATTTTGTTTTTATAACTTAATTAAATAAAAATATATTAAAAATAATACTGCATACGACAATTTTAAATTCTTTATAAACTATTGAAGGTATACGAAATATATGAGGTGTACAAATAGTTTTGTCCCTAACTGTATGTACCAAATAGAAGAGTAAACGAATACAAATTAAATATAACTAAGAAGTAGCTAGAATTGTACGAAAAATTCTGCTAAATAATGACAATGAATTTATAAAATTAATATACGACTTTTTTCGGCTGAGCCGAAAAAAATCATAAGCCGGTGGAAAATCGGCGCGCAGCCGATTAGCCGCCGCCGCCGATGAAAAATGCTCTTTAAACCGCCGCCGATAAAATACAGTCGGCTTGCTTCTCTGGCGGGAGGGTTGAAATCTAACCGTAATGTACATATTGTATGTTGGTATGTAGTGTGTATGTTCGTAAGTATGTTTATGTTTTTTGTCTTTCACACAAGAATGTCTAATTTGCGGTCCACACGAGCCTTTTTCTTGTTCGCACATTGAACAAAATGTTGTGCGCACATGCATTTGGATAGTGTGGACTCAAGTTGTTAATGTTTTGTTCTTGTTCGCACAATTGTTCGAGAAACCATGTCTGCCATCAAACGTCATTTTGTATGCGAAAGAAGAGCCGCTGAATGTAAAGGCCGGGTTAGTTGGTTGTTTATGTGATGTTGATGTTCCGATTATTTACGGGAAGCATTTTGTGCAATTATCCAAAATTAATAACGTGACATATGTTTGTGACATTTGTTAGCAAAAACACTGAGTTACCATAAATTATTTTCTAGAAAAAGCCTAAAAATGCAACTCTGTTTAAAATTAAACATGCCAAATATTTATCTACTTAATTGTTTGAGCATTTAATTATTTTTGTTCATTTATTTCTTTGATTATTTAGTGGTTTTTCCTTTTTATTTCGTTAAGCATTTGTTTATGTGTAAGAAAAAAGTTATTGTTTGGCAACACTGCTAACAGCTGTCACGGAACAACGCAAGAAAATTCTGTTTTCAACAGAATCAGACATCACATCACATCAACGTGAAGTTTTTATAATTGTTAGCATTACAATACATGCAATATAAACGATCAGGTGTTTACTTTGCGGGAGGAAACGTCACATAAACAACCAACTAATTCACGCTTAAAAGTATCGAAGCGACACTGACGGCAAACAAAAAATTATGATTTGTTCGACAAATGTTCTGCCCACTGAAAACAAAATGAACAAAATTGTGTGTGTTGCTCTGTCGACGTTTTGTTCTTGTGCGAACAAGAAAAAGGCTAGTCTGGATGTAGCGTAACAGCAATGAAATTGTCAACAATAAGGCTGCTATTTTGCGGTCCACACGATCCTTTTTCATGCTCGCACATTGAACAAAATGTTGTGCGCACATGCATTTGGATAGTGTGAACCCAAGTTTTTCATGTTTTGTTCTTGTTCGCACACCGTTGTTCGCACAATTGTTCGAGCAACCATGTCTGTCATCAAACGTCATTTTGTACGCGGAAGAAGAGGCGCTGCATGTAAAAGTATCGAAGCGACACAGACGGCAAACAAAAAATTATGATTTGTTCGACAAATGTTCTGCCCACTGAAAACAAAATGAACAAAATTGTGTGTGTTGCTCTGCCGACGTTTTGTTCTTGTGCGAACAAGAAAAGCCCAAATTACAATAGCGCGTAGTCAGCAGCAGTTTGTGCTGCCATAATCAGCTGATTATTTAGAATGCACTGTTTGTTATGGTGTTGATTACATTTAGTCAGCAGCAGTTTGCAGTGCTGTTTCATTTAGCCCTGTTTCTAAATTCACTGCGCTGCATTCAGATTGAGAGCGAGACAAAGAGAGTGAGCAAATAAATGTGGCTGCCTACGCTGAATTGTAATTATAACGGCAGCAACATTTTGTGCTGACAGTGATCAGCTTATAATTTTTGCTGATACTGTTGCTGACTACGCGCTATTGTAATTTGGGCTAAAAAGGCTAGTCTGGATGTAGCGTAACAGCAATGAAATTGTCAATAAAAAGGCTGCTATACATTGTACTATAGCAGTAAAATCAAAACGAAAGTAAATAATACTGCGCAATATGGGTTCAACAAAATTGTGCATGCGCAACTACAGAAATATATTTTACTTCGTGTTCAATGGTTTGCTTTTGGTGCTGCAAATTGCAGAGACTAGTCACAAATTTAGTAGTATAACGATGTTATAGTGTGGATATTTATAGTTGTTGTGTATTGTATAAATGAAACATTTGTATATTTATTGCACAGTCGTAAGTGAATTTTTTTTAGCTAGAACTGCATATTTAAACCTTGTTTAATATATCCTTATTCAAGAGTAAATCTTTGTAATATATATTTATTGCCCATAGAAGGCTTTTTATATTACTGTGAATTGAAATAAATGGCCAAAAATATTTAATCTTTTTTTGTATTTCTATGTGATAGTTCCGAAACTTTCCAAATAAGTTTTCTGAGTTTTACTAAGTAAGATAAAAAGGTACTTACATATACAGTAGGTAGCACAAATGAGTACATGCTTGTAATTTGTGCACTTGTCGTTGCATAAAAATAAAAGTAGTAGAGCAAATCCGAAAAATGTTTCTTTAATTTATTTTATGTTTAGTATTTAATAAAATAATTTATAATTTAAAAATGAAAGCATCAAGCTCTATGAAAAAAATCCGACAAAACGAAAACAACTCGCATGTACTCAATTTTGCACCTGAGGGATTTTTTAAATATTTTTTTACAACAATAAAAATATTTGAATATAATATAGTGAAGTTTATAGATAGTGATAAGTAGATTATTATACCATTTTAAGAATTTTAAATATACCTTTAAAATTGGGAGCTATATCCGAGGGCCGTTTTTTCGGACTTCGCGGTTTTAAAATTTTATATCTAGAATATCAGTTGACCAAATTAAATTGTTTAAACTGTATTAGAAAGACAAGAAATTATTCTTTTTAAAAAGTATATACAGTGCACGTAAAAACCTAAGCATATAGAGTAAAAGTTTAAATTTTTTGCTACCTATAGGGTAAGTGTACCGGTGTTCGGCAGTTTAACTTTTTTTCTGACTTTCAAGATTAATATTTCCGAACGTGATCATGATGTTCGGATAACGAGCAATTGCACCACTTTATTAAAGGGTACTCTTTCAGATTTTTAGATTTTTGCAAAGAAATAAATGTTTAATTGGCCATTTTATAGCATTTTATAAAATACATCGATTGTATCTATAGTCGGCATGTTTTTCTAGTGTTCGGCATATGATGATCCAATAGTCGGCATGAAATTTATTTTTGTATGTAAATGCCTTAAACTATGCTCTGAAAAATAAAATAATTTAAAAAAATTAAAAAAATTTGAACAAAATACTTGATAGATTTTATAGTTTATCTTTTTTTAGAAAAATGGTCCATCAGATACAATTTTACATTTCAGCGACATATAGTAAAATTTTACGGTGAAAAAATCTGTAGAACATTTTTATGTATAAAACTTAAGTTTTAATTCACTTTCAACACATTTTTTACAAACATTATAGAAATGACCCCTTATAATAACAGATAAATCATTACATAGTTCCTACGAAATATTTCTAATAATAGGGTCTAAATGTATTTGCAAGAAACATTTAGGTCCGAAGTAATAATTACATTATTATCTCCCAATTAACATGACATGCCGACTATAGAATATTATAAAATTTGTTTGTTCCTAAGGTCGGCAGCCACCAAACCATGAAATGGAATTCTTTACGCAAAATTTTACACATTTAACATAAGGTTTCAATTGTTGCCTATCTTTTGAATAATTTTTTATTAAAATGCAACTTGAATTATTATAATTAATATCATCTTTGTAAGTAGCCTTTTTTAATTTTTTTTTCTAAAAACTGATATTAAAAATGTGTTGTTTAAGAACGGAGTAAATTGGCAAAAAAACTGCTACTATTAGTATATTTTGAACATTTGCACTAAAAATATAAATATATTTTCATGGCAAAATTGAACTTACATCAATAATTAGTATTCCCTGTTGTTAATTATTTCAGTTTAATAGCCTGTTTCTCTATGTCGAACGAAAATCTATCGAATCGAAAGCAAGTCGAACGAATTCGAATCAATTTGGGTTTCTGTATTTCCTACGCTTTCGTTCGCATGGAGTTACGTCTTTTCGTATTGTTGTTGTTTTATTTTTCTTTAAGAGTAACATTTTTTCGTAAATATATTAAAAATACTACTAAATTGTTTAAATATAGATACAACTAAGTAAATAAACAAGAAAAAATAAAATAATTTAAAAAAATTAAAAAACAAAAATTTTCTTTGATTTTTTTTAGAAATTGTTTTTTAGACACAAAATCGTAATTAATTGATACCAAATACATTAAAATGAATAATAAACATGATTAAGGAACATTTGCAATGTCCTTCTGAGAATTTTTCCTATTTTTCTTTAAAAAATTCAACCAGTCGAAAGCAAAATAGCAAGTGACTGATTTTGACATTTTTGTTCTTATCGTTCGAAATACAGAAACCCAATTTTATATGAAAACACTTACGTTTTCTTTCGACTTGTCGTTCGACTCATTGTTCGCATAGAAGTGAGTTAGAGAAACCCAAATCAGTTTTCGTTCGCTTAGAAAGCGAAAGAAAGCTTTCGTTCGACTTAGAGAAACAGGCTATAAATTTAAAAATGCCGACTACTGGTACATGCCGACATTAGATGCACTTACCCTAAATGAAATAAAAATATGAATTATCTTTTTAAACACTGCAATCTGAATGCATTAGGGGGTTTATGGAAAATGTTATATTTTATATGGTTTATTTGGCAAAATATAAAAATCCTTAAAAACTTCGAACGAAATAACCTAAGCATACAAAATAAAATTTTGTGATAATCATGTTGCATTAGTCAGCATTTAATTAAAATAATATATTTTGGCATTAATCTCTCCCTAGTAATTGAACCCTGTATGATTTGAAATGTTTCATTGTATTAATGTAACAGTAATTAGCGAAATGTCCCGTTGAACCTATTGAATTAAATAACAGCCCGCCAGGTTGACAGCATTCAAAGAATGTGGCTTGATTTTTTTCTCAAATATCTGAAAACTAAGCCGAAATAAAGTTTATCATATTTTTGTGTCCAAACAATTACGAAGAAAGAAAAGTCTTGAAAAAAGAAATCTATAATTTTTAATAAAGATATTATGGAAATAAAAAGAATTCCTACTAAAAAAGAAGTATCGCCTCGCCAAATATTAACTATTTGTAATAGTATCTTTGAGTCATATTCATATATTTAAAATTCATATATCGACATAAAGTATGCGAAATGAGATACTAAAATGTAAATGTTTGCCCTCTTACAAAGCACCAAGACTGTCGTTCGCCGAAAATCAAAAATTTTGGGCCAAAATTGGAGGAAGTTATTTTTAGTGACAATAAAATATTTAACTTGTATTACTAGATGGTTCTTTCGTGTATTGATACAAAATAGACGGCGGGATGAGAAAATCAGATACTTACCAAATTGCAGGAAGGATTTATTATAGAATATCGTGCAAATAGTTACAATAAAATATTACTAAAGGGTTTTATAAGTACAGAATATTATAATAAACGTTCCTTTTCATACAAAAAGGATTATTAGAACTTGGTCCATACATTTCAGCGAGATATCGCCTCTTCAAAAATTAAAAGTGAACAAAAAAAATTTTTTTGCGGAAAAAACTATTTAATAGGACATGAGGCAGTTTTTTCATAGACCTGAATTATTCCGAGAATATGCGAGGAATTATATGCCAAACAGTTTTTGCTGAAAGGAACTGCTTTAACACTATAAAGGCCCTAAAAAAATGCATGGACAATAATAATGCAATGTTGGCGTATATTTTGCCTACAGACTTCTTTATTAATGCTGTTGCGATTGGAATATGTTATAAGGAATGCAATTAGCCATAAAAACTATTAAACCGCTATAATATTGTATATAATTTTAAATAAAGCATGCTAATATAATTTGTATGCTTAGGTTATTTCGTTCTACTCTTTACAATTGCATCATATTTTGTTCAAACTTAGTTGAACATATTTTATTACTTTTTTTATATCTTTATTTTAAGAGCTATATTAAAATTTTATTACCATTTCTTTTATTTTATAGATTTTATGATTGTATACATTTGTTGTGGATATACGCATGTGCGTTGGTCTTTCACACATGTGTACAAACAACCCTTATCTTTCACACTTGTGTGAAGGGTTTATATGTAAAATAGAAAAATACTTAAAATTATTTAGTCTAGATAGTTTTAAGGAATTCAATATTAGTTCTTAAGGTTTTTACAATTATTAAAAAAATTAGTGCCGAATTAGCATTCAACAGTGCTGAGCAAGCATTCATAGAGTGACTTACAACCACTCTTAGTAAAAATTGTTTTTTATTTTAAATAATAATTTTTACATTTGGTCCTTCGAACCGAGTAGTAACCTATGGATGAACAATCCTAAAAATAAATATGTATAAACTATTTTTAATATTTTGTACTTCGTAACGAATCAGTAACGAATCAGTAAATTTACTGTGAGGAAGTGCGAATAATATTAATTAATCCGTATTTTGAAATCAATAAATAAAGATTTTTAAAATAAAATGGATCTACCTGCAAGAGGCGAAATGCAACAACAAAAAGTTGATGTTGTTACGAATAACATCTATGTTGAAATATGCAGATGTTGCCTCAAACGTGGACATAAAATTGAGGACTGTGAAATATTTTTAAATCTTTCGTATGACAAAAAATTTTCATATATTTGGTCCCTGTTTAAATTTAATATAAATGATACGATTATGGATTTAGAGTTCTATAAGTATGAAGAACAGCTTACCAATAAAAAACTTTTAGAAACATATTTCGATGAGATTGAAATATGTTACTCTAAATGCAGCAGATTTAATATTGGCATCGCAACCAAATTTATTGAAGTAAAACACAAATACCAAAATGTACTTCAAAAATTAATTGAGAAGATAAAATCATTTCAAATAATGAAAGAAGACGCCATATCAGAAGAAGTTAATCCATCAGATGAAACGAGCAGTAAAATAGGCAATAAAGAAGCTGTTACCGCTAATGGTGTTTCTCCTGTGGAAAATGGCACTAGTGAAGCCATAATAACAAAACAACCAGAAGAGAGATGTATGGAAATCAAAAAGGCAAATGTCCAAGAGGAAGCTGACGATTTCCTAGATGAATTCTACTCAAGAGCTGAATGGATAGTTGACTGGTGTTTGAAATTAACATCAGGTAAAATAAACATATCCAAAAGATCGCTGGTAATTAAAAAACAATTTATTGAGACGAGATATGAGCAAATAAAAAATATGTTTGAAATCCTTGGAGGTTCCGAAAGCTCTCGTAAAGTGTGGTGACAAATGTACGACGTGGACGAAGCATATTTTAGTGCTATAGAATTTTCCGAAGAAAGTATGGAAGAGCCTTCAAAGCATAGAGCAGAAAAAGTAAAAAAAATGCCGATAGAAAATAAATTGGTTGCTGTTATTGATCCTACCGAAAGGCAAGCAGCTGCAAAATTAAAACACACCGAAACCAATGCCACCAAGAAATCTGTGAACTATTACGTTGATCAAATAGAGAAAGTGCCAGAGGTATCAGAAACTTTTAAAGGCGAAAGTCACATGAAAACTGAAGAAAATGTAATAAAGAAAAGTGCAAACCCCAAAAAAGAAGCGCACGCATCAACAGTGCAGGAGGCAAAAGAACCTGCACCAGAATCAATGGAAGTTGATTCCAATTCAAAAAGTAATGAAGACGATGTAGCTGAAGTTGTTAAAGATGAAATTCAATCATTTGCGTCTGTTGGTGAAGATTACAATGAAGTTTTGGCAGCACAAAGCAACAATTTTGAAGTTTGTCAATTGATAAACCAATACCCAAATATACCAAACGTAACTTTGGCATCGACTTCTGCAAATGTTTTAATCAACTCTAAAACCAACCACCCGTGGATAGATGGGAACAAATTAGCTACAGTTCCTAGTAATTATGAGGGTATTACCACCATATCAAATAGCAACAACTACAATCAACATAAGCAGCAATGGCCAAATACTGATGAAAGGACAAAGGTAGAAAATCTAAGACCTAGTGGGAGGCCGAAGCGTGATCCTGATCGCGTAAAATGTTTTTCTCTTGTCTGGGGCCGAAAATACATTTGGCGCCTCGGCAGAATGTTCAAACTTAGTTGAACATATTTTATTACTTTTTTTTATATCTTTATTTTAAGAGCTATATTAAAATTTTAATTACCATTTCTTTTATTTTATAGATTTTATGATTGTATACATTTGTTGTGGACATACGCATGTGCGTTGGTCTTTCACACATGTGTACAAACAACCCTTATCTTTCACACTTGTGTGTGATAAGAATTATTGAAGGGTTTATATGTAAAATAGAAAAGTACTTAAAATTATTTAGTCTAGATAGTTTTAAGGAATTCAATATTAGTTCTTAAGGTTTTTACAGTTATTAATAAAGTTAGTGCTGATTTAGCATTCAAGAATGTCAAAAGAAGTGTTTTTATTTAAATTCTTTTGTTCATATTTCTTAACAGTGATCTTAAGTTTTGTAATTTCAGTGTCAAAATATGTAACTGCAAATAGTTCAAAATAGAATGTGGAACATACTTTTTGGATATAAAATAAATAAAGTGGTTTTTATTATATTTTTATTGTATATGCTTAGGTTTTTTTACAGGATCTACAATATTCATCCGATTTTATCAAGCGATACCTTTTTGTTTTATAAATGAAGTATAAAATTAGATTATGTATTAAAAAATGATGTCTTTTAATAAAGTGTGGGTCAACAATAGATATAAATTCAAAATAATAGAAGAAAAAATTCAAAAACTAAATTTGTGCCCTAAATATTGTTTTTTAAACTTAAAATCAAATCTCTGCGTGTGCGTACGTAAGAAAAAGACAAAAAAAATCAAAACAAAAATAAACAAAATCAATTGTGCAGAGAGCAAGGTTGGAAACCGAAACAAATAACGGTATCGGTAACGGTATCGGTATTCAATTTATTTTTATTTTGGTAAGGGTATCGTTAACGGTATTTTAAATAATTTACGGTATTTACCGGTACCGAAACTAAAATACCGGTAAATACCGTTATTATAAAAAATGTACTCATTTGTGCTATCTACTGTACATTAGAGTGTCCCGAGAATAGCGTTTTTCGAGATTTCGATGTAGGAACACCCCTTAAACGATGCGTAAAAATTAGCTGAATATGGGAAAAATATTAAAAAAAAAATAAAATTCGTCTTCAGTTCCCTACCAGCGATTTTAAAATCATGGGTGCCATACATTTTGGTAAAAAAAAGTTTCGATTTTTTAATTGAAATGGGTATCAAAAAATTCGTAATTTTATGCTGGTTATGGAAAAAATATTTTAAAAATTTTTCCAATGGGATTTTCGTTCGCTAGTAGACTTTTTAATGTATTTTGATGAAAATTTTTTTAAAAAAATCTGGAAAATTACATATTATCAACAGTTTTTACTACAATGCAATTTTTTAAAATTTTAGGCTTAAAAGGAACAAAATTTTAAAATTCTTATCTATTTAATGACGGTGCAACATTTGCTGATTACTTTCAACGGTTCGAATGGGCATTGAAATTGTCTAAGATACCTGTTGCTGAATATCATAGTTACGCACGTGTTCACATGGGGGCAGAACTCAATAACGCACTAAGGATACTGATAAGTCGGAAGAGTCCACAGACTTTCATTCGAGGAAATAAAAAATCTATTAACTAATCATTTTGACAGCAAAAGAAATAAAAACGCAGAGAGTATAAAATTCCGTAAAGTGGTACAGGACAAAGATGAGTCCATTGCAAATTTTGCTTTACGTCTGAAGAAGTGTGCTGTTCACTGTGATTATGATAATTTCCTGGACCGAATGCTAACAGAGCAACTCCTTTGTGGTATGAGATCACGTGAGGTATGCGATGAAATCATCAACAAGAACCCCAAAACGTTTGCGGCAGCGTATGAAATTGTTCACAATATGGAACTTACACACTCCACAACGACTGAAATAAACCCGTCAATATCAGAACAGCGTCTTCGGGTTTTAAACGAAATATGACTAAAGGTAAGGTAATTCCAAATAATACACAATGCTCTGGATGTTGTGATAGGCATCCTAGGAACGAGTGTAAATTTAGACAAGCTAAGTGTTATCGATGTGGCAAGATAGGTCATATTTTGAAAATGGGTCTAAGTAAAACACATCACATTACAGAATCAGAAGGAGAAGAACCAGCTGACGTAGTAGTACAAAAACTCAATAGAATAGAGAATATAAACTCGATAAAGTCCAATGAGAGGAAAATAATAGCAACACTTATAGATGGAAAAGCTGTGAATATGGTACTCGACACCGGCTCTCCCTGTTCGATAATGAGTATAAATTGTTTGCGTAAAATAAAGCCTTTATTTAAACTGCAACCGACAGACAGACAATTTGCGAGTTACTCGGGCCATAAAGTATATTGTATGGGTCGTCTCCCTGTTAATGTCCGAATTGGAAACACACTGTGCAGGCTTAATTTATACATTGTATACGGCAATTTTGATACATTAATGGGAAGAGAATGGATAACAAATTTTGCAAAAGAAATTGACTTCGTCAAAATATTTGCGACCCCAAACCAAGTTAATAGCATCAATACAACATCTCCGGAGTTGACACAACAACAACAAGAACAACTACTAGAAGAATTTAAAAATATGTTCAGCAATGTTGCGGGGAAATTAAAAGGTCCACCATCAAAAGTGCATTTGAAGCCAGATGCAACCCCAATCTTCGTTAGGGCTCGTGAGGTTCCTTTAGCACTTAAAGATGCGTATATAAAGGAAATTGACGGGAAAATAAAATCTGGTCTTTACAAAAAAGTTGAGTACTCAGAATGGGCTTCAGCTATTCATTTAGTAACCAAAAAAGGTGGTGTCATTCGTATAATAGGGAACTATAAGCCTACAGTTAATCCACGCATAATCATTGACGAACACCCAATTCCAAAAATAGAAAACCTGCTTAACAAAATACGAGGTTCAACGATTTTGTGACATTTTGATGTGACAGACGCATATTCCCATTTAACAATAGACGATGAATTTGCTCATGTGCTAACGCTAAACACACCAACTCATGGACTAATCCGGCCAACACGGGCAGTGTATGGCGCCGCTAACATTCCAGCAATCTGGCAGAGACGCATGGAGAGTCTACTAAGTGACATACCAAATGTCATATGTTTTTTTGATGATATCCTCGTATATGCGGATAATTTTCAATATATGATTTCGAATCTTCGTGTAATACTTTTTTTAAATATTTATATGCAAGGCACTTTACATTGGTAACGGATCATAAACCGTTATCCCAAATCTTGCATTCCGAAAAAGGGCTCTCAGCGTTATGCGTAAGTCGAATGGCAAACTATTCTGATTTTTTAAGCAACTTTAATTATAATGTTATATATAAACCTACCAAAGCAAACGCTAATGCTGATTTTTGTTCGAGGATACCTTAGAGAATACGATGAATTTGATAGTCTTGTGATTAATCAAATAAATCAATTACCAGTTAGAGCAGAAATCATAGCCCGCGAAACGCGAAAAGATTCTAATTTGGGGAAGATAGTTCAAAACTTAGAGGCGGGAAAATGTTTAAAAAAAAGCCGGATATACGTCAGCAGAAGACAACTACAGGCTAACTTCTGGATGCCTAGTATTTGAGCACAGAATAGTAATACCGAGTAAGTTGCGCGATAAAATCTTGAATGATCTACATGCAGCACATCTTGGCATTGTAAAAATGAAAGGTTTGGCCCGTTCTTTCGTTTACTGGCCCCGAATCGATAGCAATATTGAGAACGTGGCAAAATCGTGCAACGCATGTGCAATCCATGCGAACAAACCAGTAAAGTTTGGTGATCACCACTGGGAGTATCATAGTGCTCCTTGGTAGCGCATCCATATTTATTACGCTGGATAGAAGTAAAAATTACAACTTCAACTACAACAAGTGCTACAACCAAAATATTAGATGAAATTTTCACTGCATACGGGGTCCCACGAAGGGTAGTGTCGGATAATGGTACCAACTTTTCATCCGTTTAGTGATTTTCTGAAAGTTAGTGGTATGATATACCATAAGAAAATGGCTCCGTACCACCCAGCGACCAATGGGCAGGCAGAAAGAAGTGTCAAAACTGTAAAGAATGCTCTTAAAGCTATAGGATCAACAAAATCTACTATTCAGAACAATTTAAATCAGTTTCTACGGCAATACAGAAATGCACCACATGCCACAACCGGCAAAGCACCATCGATGCTGTTTTTAGATCGTCTACTCCGTTCACGGTTAGAATTGGTCCGACCAGATAGTGCTATCAGCAAAATTAGAGAAAAACAATATATCGATTTCAACCCAAAATTCAGAACATTTGAACTTAACCAATCCGTTTACTTTTTATCCGGCAACCCCAGAATGGAAAAATGGCTACCAGGTGTTATTAGGAGCCGCTTGGGCGACCTACATTATGAAATAGAATTCAGAAACAAACTCTTTAAAAGACATGTCGATCAGATTCAATGCTCAAGTGGTAGTATAAGGCAGAAGAGAGGTAATGTACCGAAAAATAAGGAATTCGCAATGCCAACTGTGTGTGGTGCCACTGGATAATAAAATTCTCATTCAAACTTTCAATCAGCAAATAGTGACAATGATCATTTCATGAACACCGAATTTCCTACGAGTACACCAAACGGCGCAAGGCAGGACGCTGCTGAGATAAGGCCACAAGAAACCGAACACATACCTCCAGCAGAAGGTTTGTCAACCCCCTCCTCCAATATAGCAAACAAGACAACTCATGTCCCAACAGCAACTCCCAGACGTTCGACTAGACAAAGAAGACCCAGGGTGTTGTTCTCTCCTTAGGCAAGGGAAGAATTATTAATTTTTTGATACCCATTTTAAGACTTAACTCAATATTATTTTTTGGACGAAATGTTCTAGACCTGTGACATTCAATCGCTGGTAGGGAACTAAAGATCAATTAAAAAAAAAAAAAATTAATACTTTTCCCATATTCAGCTAATTTTTTTTTAATAAACTTTATACAAAATGTTTAATAAGACATAATATCCTGTAAAATAATTCAGCTATGGTTTAAAAATGATAATGAGCTTAATATGCCCTACGATGCAGCCAACCCACCCGGCGATATGGTGAACAAAGTAACGGAGTACTCAAAGAGAAGAGGCATATATCTGGTACTCTGTTGCGATGCCAACGCACACCACTGCCAGTGGGGCAGCGCTGATATAAATGAATTAGGTGAGTCAGTATTCAACTTTATAACTCCTAACAATCTTTTCATCTGCAATAAGGGCAATATGCCCACATTCAGAACTAAGGATAGGGAGGCAGTTATAGATATAACACTGACAAACTTTAGGAGTGATTATGTTTTGAATTGGAGGGTAGATAGTAAATGTTCCTTTTCGGATCATAGTAGGATATCATTTAATTTAAATTTCGCGGGGTCAAAAGGAGAACCATATAGGAATTCCAGGAGAACCGATTGGAACTCCTTTAGGGCCATTATGAATAGTGAACTGAACGCCGCTCCAGGATGTCAATTGTCATCAGAGGGTAGTTGAGAGTTTAGTGGAGGATTTCACAGGGAAAGTTAGGAACAGTTATGAACTAACTTGTCCGGTAATATTTCCGGGAAAAAGGGAAGAGCTCAAATGGTGGACCAAGGAACTTAGGAACCAAAGGTCAACCGTCAGGAAGCTGTTCAATAGGGCGAAATTAACACGTAAGTGTGAGGATTGGAACAGCTATAGGTAAAGTTTTAATAGGTATAAGGCAGACATCAAGAGAGCAAAGAGGGACTCATGGAGGAACTACAGGCGAATTTTCAAGGATCCAAGTGCTCCTGGATATATTTAGCGCGCGGATAACTCATGGACGGAGTCTTGCTCTGAGTTTACTTATGGAAACTCATTTTCCAAGCTGTAGGAACTTAGAAGCAGATACACAGTCAGTGGGAATCTTCAGATTCTCAGATTGTATATCTGATAGGGAAATTAGTGAAGTAGTCAGTGACATTGTCTCGATGGATAAGGTAGTATGGGCTGTGAATACCTTTGAACCTTACAAGTCACCTGGTCCAGACGGTATTTTTCCAGCCATGCTTCAGAACATCAACGACACGAACACTTCTCACGGAGCTTTTTAGTGTATGTCTTATTAGGAAATATATTCCCAGGAGGTGGAGAGAGGTTAAGGTAATCTTCATACCTAAGGCAGGCAAGGCGAGCCACTCGAAACCTAAAGATTTCAGACCGATCAGCTTATCGTATTTTCTACTGAAGACATTAGAGAGACTGATCGATTTTTATCTGAGGACGACAATTGTCAACCATATCTTCAACGGGGCTCAACATGCTTATCTGAAGGGTAAATCTGTTGAGAGTGCGCTGCATGATGTGGTGAGTTATATTGAACATGGCCTACAGTATAGGGAGTATACCTTTGCAGCGTTCCTTGATATAGAAGGAGCTTTTAACAATATTAAGATTGAAGCTATAAGAGAATCACTAGAATCACTATGCGTTCAGAACTTCCTAATCGAATGGATTATCTTGATGCTGAATAGCAGAATAATAAATTCGAACTTGGGACTTGCATGCATAAGGAAGCCAGTGACTAGAGGGACTCCGCAAGGAGGAGTACTATGGCTCTTAGCCGTCAATGTCATTGTAATACAATTTGACGCAAGAGGGCGAAAAATCGTTGCCTATGCTGATGACGTTGTTATACTGATCACAGGGAAGTTTCTCTCTACGATCAGCGACGTCATGCAGTTTGAACTTAACGAACTGTCCTCATGGGCTACTAGTAAAGGTTTAGGGGTTAACCCTGAGAAAACGGAGCTAGTTCTTTTCACCAGAAGGTCCAAGATTGAGCAGTTTAGGCTACCGGTACTAGGGGGAATTGAACTTAAATTAGCAAATGAGGCAAAATATCTTGGAGTGTTTCTTGATAGTAAACTATCTCATTCTGCATAACCTACCTATTGAGGAGTTCGTGATGGGAATGGCTGCAAGGAGCTTGCTTAGGCTTAGTGAACTAGCACTTGTAGGATCAATCAGAATAGGACATTCCAAACTTCTAAACGAAATCAACCTCGGTGAACATGCTCTGACTCCTTTAGGGTCCACGGATTACATGTGCACAGAGGTCGATTTCGGGGAAAATCCTACACTGATTATCCCTAATAGGGACCAATGGCCAGGAAAGGATAAACTATTCAGTGGAGCATCGATATTCACTGATGGATCCAAAATAGATATAGGCACTGGTGCAGGTGTTGATCTGTTTGAGGAGAACGTCAGGGAATCGTACAGGCTCTCGGATAGTTGTAGTGTGTTCCGGGCAGAAATTCTAGGTATCCTTAGGGCCACATAATTGATAGCAAGGAACATTGAAGTGAATACGAAGGTAACTCTGTATGTGGATAGCCAGGCGGCGCTAAAGGGCCTGAGGGGACATTTTGTCAAGTCTAGGTTAGTTAGCGACTGTAAGAAGGCTCTTAGGAGATTGATGGGCAACTATCATATTAGACTTAGCTGGGTACCGGGTCATTGCGAGATAATGGGCAATGAGGTAGCCGATGAATTGGCTAGGAATAGCTCAGCTTTGGATGGTGCTGTAAGTGAAAGTGGTGTTAGACCACCTATAGGCTTTTACTTCAGGTTGATTAGAGAGTGGACTCAGGATAGAACCAATCATGCATGGAATCGTAGAGCGGACTGCAGAGTGTCAAGGGCCCTATGGCCAAAACTTGATATGGCATATACAAATCTACTATTGAGCATGAAAAGGGGAAACCTGAAAACCATTATAGGTATTCTGACAGGTCATTGTCCTATAAGGGGAATGATGGGGAATTGGGAGATAGGTTCCTCCGGTCTTTGCAGGATGTGCGAAGATAATGAGGAAATAGAGACAGTGGAACATATTTTATGTCACTGTCCATGTCTACAACGGAGTAGGCAGAAATGGCTAGGTAGCCGATTCGTCGACGAGTTAGATAGCTTATCGGGAATGGATATGAGTAGCTTAATAGGATTCGTCATGGGAATAGGTTGGCTAAAAGAGTGCCGTTGACATACGGCGAATGAAGTAGGGCGGTAATATCTTCCTTCTATCCTAAATCTCTTTCTTCAATTCTTTTCTGTTCTTTTCTTGGTCTCAACTTCCTGATATCTTTTCATTTCTTTCTTACTTTCTCTGTAAATTCTTCGAAGGGACTCACAATGGACCTCTAGGTCTCCGAGTGGATGCACAGGAACTCTTTCGAGTACTGTGCAACCCTTCTCTACCTACCTACCTACCTACCTAAATTCCATCAAGTTGTCTGTAAATTACAACATTAAGTTTGATACATAGGTTTACATGGATGGACTTACGAGGTAGAATTATAACCATTTTGTTTGGGAGTAAAGCATAAAAATTGCCCAAACAAATTTAATAGATTGAATACAAGCATAAATAATAAACCTTTTTATTGCTATAATAAAATTAAAATTTTAGTATTATATTTCCCAAGAAGTTCTAGCAACACTGGTTCATAAGTTATGAATTTGAAACAAAATATTAAATAAAAATGTTCAATAAAAGCAATCATCAAAATATTTACTAAATTTATTTTTGCATAAATCAAGATCACTATTAATTTTAGAATAATTTGAGTTTTTGATTATAGTGAAAATTTTTTAGGTCCCATGGTTTAGGCGGCATTTTTTAAATAAATTAATCTCCGCTAGGCGGACAAAAATCATAAACGGTAAAAGAAATGTACCACATATTATATAATGAAAATGCTTCTTATTTTAATTTTTGTACTTGTTTACATTCATATTTCATCTTTATTTAAATTTTTTGAAGTTAACTTAACTTTTTGCTGGTTTTGAGCAAAAACTAGTTTTTAGGGCCTTATTTTGTAAAACACTTCCCCTCACTTTGAATAATTTTTAATGTAAATTGTTTTTGTTTTTCAAAAATTTGTATGGAAATTTTATCAAAGTGAGGTGAAGGGATTTACAAAATAAGGGGGTTAATTTAACTTTGACATTTACACTTGATTAAAAATTCTTCATGCTAGAAAAAAGAGACAATGAAAACTTGATCCCTAAAAACAGATGTTGTCCCAGTTATCTATGTCATGAAGGAATTCTCAATGAGAACACAATGGCGACAGATTCCTACAAATCTTGACAACTCTTTTGAACAAAGGGCATAGCAATTCTGCACAACAAGCACGGCGACATTGTAATCAGTCTTATAAAAAAAGTAATAGGACGCTGCTGAAAATCGTTGGCCAGGCTACCAAAATCAATTTCCCAATTTAATCCTGACATGTTTAAATGGAGTACCATGCCAATGATGACTTAGTTGTCAAACTTGTCCTCAACATGCTTTTTATTTTTAAAATTTCGTGGAAAAATCGTTAGTAAAAATGCTGTTGAAAGATGTCTGACTTCTTTTTCGCGTACGATAAATTCCATAAAATAAATTTCATAAAATCATAATTTATTGTAAAATATGTCTAAATGAAAATGCAAAACGTCATTTGCCATGGAAGCAAAGGAAAAAAGAAATCACAATTTTTAGTTTTTTTGCTTTATTTTTTATTTTGCTTTATTTATTTATTTAAAATTTGTCAAACGTCCCTTGAATGCAAAAATAGATAAATCATAAAACACCTTTCAAATAAAATTTTTCTTATATGTAACAAATTTTACGACTGTTTCGTTCATGAAGTTAATGTTATGATTATTTGACTTTTATTAATACCGATGTAACTTTTGAAGATATGAACTTGACGTGGTTACGACCTTTTGCATTTTTAAGTGGTTACGACCTTTTGCATTTTAGTTGACGATATATATGTATATATAAGAATATGTATAATTAAAAGTAAATTCATTACAATCAGTCTTGAATGTTGGAATAAAAAGGTATAGTACGGAATTACCCCTTGTAAAAAAATATTATGTACCATATCCCATAGGCGGACATCTCCCGACAAAAGCAGCGTGACGTCCGTTCTTTCTCAGTTTACGAATTAAAGGCCTTTAAAATTTCAATATATCTTAATTATTGAAGCACTTATAAATACCTTTTTAATGATATATAACATGACAATATTAATAAACTACTTGGGAAGAAAATTGACATTTTGTGTAAAAATGGCGAAACTTAAAATTTTATTGATATTCGAAAAAAGCTTATTAATCGAAACCGGTGTTCGACATATTTAGAGGAGAAAGTTTTTAACTACGACCGATAGACGGTGAAACAGAATAAAGTATCCCAAAATATTCTATGTAACTGTCGTCAAAAAATTAAAAGAAGTTTAAATAGTGGACTTCCACACCCAAAATGAGCGAAACATCTTAGGGAGTTTTATTGGGAACCCAGACTTTCCGCGAAATTTTAAAATGTTTCTAAGAGTGTAGTGACTTCTTTATCAACTATAGCAATTTCTGACGGATTTTGTTATAATAGTCCCTTAAAATCATTTAATATTGAGATTTTAATTTTTAACATCTTTTTAAAAAAATTTAGATACCAAGTCTCAAAATCGAAGAAAATATTGTAGCAGTAGTATACGACTTAAATTTTAACCCATAGTCGAAACAAATGTCAAGATATTAATGAATTTTTACTTTCCTATGCCAATATTAGGAAATATACATGCCTATTCACAGAAAAATTGTGACTGAAAAATAGTCATAAAATACAAATTGTGACTATAGTCTTTAATTTTCTATTCACAAACAAAAATGTATTAATATTTCGTTTTCAAATTAAGACCTGATATGTAGGCAGTCATAAGAATTATGACTATCATAAAAAGACATTTTAATTGAAAATAAAAAATATGAAAATATAATAAAAATGTGTTGTAGAAAAAACAATGCATACATACATATTTGAAACATTTGAGGCCCAAAAAGGGATAAAGCATATATACAACACACTCTTACTCACATTTCCCGCAGATTTTCATTGAATTTTGCAGTATTCTTTGCAAATTATCATTCTTCTCTAAAAATTTCAAATTTTTTACAAAAAATTTAATTTTTAATTTTTATTTTTAAATGACAAGAAAAGTCAACATTTTTAAATGTTAAGCATGTTTTGTGACTATGTTAACAGAATATGAAGTTATGACCGAGTCACAAGTATAGTCGTATCTTTTAATCATAATAAAATTTTAACTTTTTTAAGACTTTTTCTATGAATAGGCATGATAGTATAAACTCGATAATCCGGATAATTCAATGCAGGCCTTAATGACGTTTATCAACGTTTTTTCGAAATAACCTAAGCATATACAATTAAAATATAAGAAAAACCACTTTATTTATTTTATATCGAAAAAGTATGTTCCACATATTATTTTGAACTATTTGCAGTTACATATTTTGACATTGAAATTACAAAACTTAAGATCACTGTTAAGAAATATGATGCAATTTAAAAGTGTAGAACGAAATAACCTAAGCATACAAATTATATTATCATGCTTTTTTTTTTAATTATATACAATGTTATAGCGGTTTAATAGTTGTTATGGCTAATTGGATTCCTTATAACATATTCCAACCGTAAAGGCATTGATTGATAAAGAAGTCTGTAGGAAAAATATACGTCAATATTCCATTATAATTGTCCATGAATTTGTTTAAGGCCTTTGTAGTGTTAAAGCGCCTCCTTTCAGCAAAAACTGTTTGGCATACAATTCCTCGCATACTCTCGGACAAATTCAGGTATTTTCTGCAAACAATTTTTTTTTTTTAACTTTTAATTTTTGATGAGGTGACATCTCGGTGAAATGTATGGACCAAGTTCCAATAATCCTTTTTGTAAGAAAAGGAACGTTTAGCATAAATTTCTGTACTTATAAACCCCTTTAGGAATATTTTATTGTAAGTATTTGCACGATATTCTATAATAAATTCTACCAGAATTTTGGTAAGTAGCTGATTTTCTCATCCCGCGGTTTATTTTGTATCAATACACGAAAGAACAATCTGGTACTACCAATTAAATATTTTATTGTCACTAAGAACAACTTCCTCCAATTTTTGTCCAAAATCGTTTATTTTTGGCGAACGACAGTCTTGGTGCTTTGTGGGAGTACAAAGATATCCCTTTTCGCATACTATATGTTGGGATATAATTTTTAAATGTATGAATACGAAGATAATATCAGTTTAAAAATGGTTCATATTTAGCGAGGCGATACTTCTTTTTTAGTGCGAATTCTTTTTATGTCCATAATATTCTTATTAAATTTTTATTTCTTTTTTCAAGACTATTTTTTTGGTAACTTTCGCAATTGTTTGGACACATAAATATAACAACCTTTATTTCGGATTAGTTTGCAGA
Organism: Protophormia terraenovae; assembly: GCA_951394005.1. Classification (NCBI taxonomy): domain Eukaryota; kingdom Metazoa; phylum Arthropoda; class Insecta; order Diptera; family Calliphoridae; genus Protophormia; species Protophormia terraenovae. The sequence continues at coordinate 72,199,866 of OX596074.1, forward strand.
TGTTTGACAAAAAATCCAGCCACATATTCTGTATGCTGTCAACCTGGCGGACTGTTATTTAAATTAATACGTTAAACGGGACATTTCGTTAATTACTGTTACATTAATACAATAAAACATTTTAAATCATACAGGGTTCAATTACTAGGGAAACATTAATACCAAAATGTGTTATTTTAATGAAATGCTGACTAATGAATCATGATTATCTCAAAATTTTATTTTGTATGCTTAGGTTATTTCGTTCGGAGTTTTAAAAAATTTTTTTATTTTTCCAAATAAACCATATAAAATATTACATTTTCCATAAACCCTTGAATGCACTTAAATTGCAGTATCTAAAAAGATAATTCATATTTTAATTATATTTATAAGGGTATTTAAATTTTCAGTCTCACCCCCTAGAAATGCTCGAATACCCCAAAAACCATATACATAATACAAAGTTTTAGATTGATTAGAACAAATTTAGAGGTGGCTCAAAGCGATTGAAATATTAAAAATTTTAGTTTTTTTATTCTGTCCAACCATAAATTTTTCATTAGAACTAAGATTTTCCTCGGTTTTCTTTTTGAATTCTTCAGTTTATTACCTTTTTAAAATGACCAAAATGAAGAAAATTTAACAACATAATATCACAGTCATTAAAATCAAATTAGGTAAAACGCGTAGTTTTCGACCAAATACAACTCAGTAAAATAAGATTTCATTAAAAACTTTAGAGAGAGAAACGAAACTTGGCATATAGTTTTATCTTGGTATCTTATACATCATATCAAAATTTTTTCACTCACTTGTGATCTGCGTAAGATATTCACGATCAAAATTCACAAAAATCTCTTGTTTTGCATATATTTCACCTACGTATTTTTTGCTATTACAACAATTTTGGATAATAAAATTATTTACAGAATATATAAAATGTCAATAGGAAACTACATGCCAAGTTTCGTTTCTCAACTTCAAATTTTTTGGTTGAAATTTTATTTTTCGGGGTCTAATGCCCGAAAATTACGGGTTTTTCGGTAGTTTTATTTTAATAACTATTATGTTATTAGTTATCCAATCTTCTTGAATTTAGAAATTTCAGAAAGCTCATAACATGTGGGATTCAACAGGACATAAACCCAGGATATTCCACGTAAAATTAATTTTTTATGATCGACACTATATATATATATATATATATATATATATATATATATATATATATATATATATATATATATATATATATATATATTCAAATTCAAATGGGTGTTTTAGCAGGAAAATGTTATTAAGAAACGAGTAAATTTTAAAAAAAAAGTGGTTTTCCGAAAATAAAAGTGATGTTTTTGAGTGATCGACTTAGTCTATATATCTGATGTACATTGAAGATCTTTGGGGAGATGTTACAGATGCTCTTTTTAAAAAGAAACCGGGAAATTTTGCAGGAATTGTGGACGCCAGTGCAGTCAGCTTGGAAAAATATTCCCATTGAGAGGACCAGGGGTTATTAGTGGACTCAGTGTCCGCCGCTGCGCCGCTCAAAGGACCAATAAGGGTTATTCCACAAAATATTAATGTGTATAAACAAAATATGCCAAAAAAAAGAAAAACTTAATCAAGCAGTTTTATTTTTACAGGTATTTTAAATCGATGCTACTATTATTTTGCACAGCTAATTTCTTGTCTATTCAATCTCTTTGAATATTTTATCTGAATTACAATGTTTAATTTTAAGATTTACTTATTTTTTATAAAATTTGGGAAATATATAATAAAATTATTCCAAAAAATTTCTTGAAATCAACAAAACATCTTCATTTTATTGAATGTAAAAATGCTACATATGGCGCTATTATATATATATATATATATATATATATATATATATATATATATATATATATATATATATATATATATATATATATATCGTCGATCATAAAAAATTAATTTTACGTGGAATATCCTGGGTTTATGTCCTGTTGAATCCCACATGTTATGAGCTTTCTGAAATTTCTAAAATCAAGAAGATTGGATAACTAATAACATAATAGTTATTAAAATAAAACTACCGAAAAACCCGTAATTTTCGGGCATTAGACCCCGAAAAATAAAATTTCAACCAAAAAATTTGAAGTTGAGAAACGAAACTTGGCATGTAGTTTCCTATTGACATTTTATATATTCTGTAAATAATTTTATTATCCAAAATTGTTGTAATAGCAAAAAATACGTAGGTGAAATATATGCAAAACAAGAGATTTTTGTGAATTTTGATCGTGAATATCTTACGCAGATCACAAGTGAGTGAAAAAATTTTGATATGATGTATAAGATACCAAGATAAAACTATATGCCAAGTTTCGTTTCTCTCTCTAAAGTTTTGAATGAAATCTTATTTTACTGAGTTGTATTTGGTCGAAAACTACGCGTTTTACCTACACTCGGTATATTTTTGGACGTTCTTTCATGAAATGGAAGATATATATATATATATATATATATATATATATATATATATATATATATATATATATATATATATATATATATATATATATATATATATATATAATTTACTGGGGTGTATTTTGTCGAAAATTACGCGTTTTACTTAATTTTATTTTAATAACTATGATATTAGTGGTTGAGTTTTGCTCTTTTTGGTCATTTTAGAAAGGTAATAAACTGTAGAATTCAAAAAGATGAAAACGAGGAAAATTAAAGATCTGATGAATTAGGTATGGTTGAACAGAATAAAAAAAAACTAAAATTTTAATATTTCAATTGCTTTGAGTCACCTCTAATCTTGTTTCAATCACTCTAAAACTTTGTATTTTATAGTTTTTGGGCTAGGGGCGAGACTGAAAATTTAAAAACCTGTATTTTCCTCCATATAAAATATGGATATATATATCGTCCATTCCATGAAAGAACGCCCAAGAATATTTTTTTATGCCTTCCGATTTTAATAATATTTGGCATACCATTTAGCCATTTAAATATCTCCATTTTTATTTTTTTTTAATTTTGAAAAATTCGCGATTTTGATTTTTCGAAAAGTAAAAAAATAAAAAATCGCAATAGTGTCTAACATGCCTATTCATAGGAAAAGTCTTAAAAAAGTCACAATTTTATTATGACTAAAAGTTACGACTATACTTGTGACTCGGTCATAACTTCATATTCTGTTAACATAATCACAAAACATGCTTAACATTTAAAAATGTTGACTTTTCTTGTCAATTAAAAATAAAAATTAAGAATAAAATTTTTTGTAAAAAATTTGAAATTTTTAGGGAAGAATGAAAATTTGCAAAGAATACTGCAAAATTTGATGAAAATCGGCAAGAAATGTAAGTAAGAGTGTGTTGCATATATGCTTTATCGCTCTTTGGCCCTCAATTATTTCAAATATGTATGTATGCATTGTTTTTTCTACAACACATTTTTCTATATTTTCATATTTTTTATTTTCAATTAAAATGTTTTCTTATGATAGTCACAATTCTTATGACTGCCTACATATCAGGTCTCAATTTTAAAACGAAATATTAATACATTTTTGTTTGTGAATAGAAAATTAAAGACTATAGTCACAATTTATGTTTTATGACTATTTTTCAGTCACAATTTTTCTGTGAATAGGCATGTAAGTTTAAACACCAATATCTCTAAAAGTTGTTAACGGATTTTAATGATTTGAATTGCATTCTTTTGGTGAGTGCATCAATTTAAAAAAAAAAATATATTTTTTATTCATATAATATAATTTACAATATTTATCGTAATAAATTTTATACTTTATAGTTTTTAAATCAATAAAATCCGACGTATAGTTAAGGAGTTACAAACATTTAAAGCTACATTTTACTAAAAAAGAATAAAAAAAGTTAAAAATAAAAATTTTTTGAAAAATTAAAATTTTTGTATGAAAAAATTGATGAAAATTAAAAAAAAAAAAAACAATATTAAAATTAGTAGATTTTATTGTCCCAGAACAGTTATTTTTGCATTTTATAGTAAAGATATTGCTTATTAACATATTAAAAAAATTAAAATTGAAGGGGTAGACAATTTTCAAAAATGCATTCTAATATTGCAATTGCATTATGAATGCATTTTTAAATTGCAATATTATTTCTAAATTACTACATTAAAAGAGGACATATTCATCTTCTACATGCAATTTAAATCATTAAAATCCCTTAACAACTTTTAGAGTTATTGATGTTTAAAGTTACACAATTTTCTGATTTTTTTACTTTTCGGAAAATCAAAATCGTGAATAAATTAAAAAAAAAATAAAAATGGAGATATTTAAATGGCTCCATTGATTATATGCGTATCAAATATGAACAAAATCGGATGACCCTCCGTAAAAAAATTGGAATTTTTTTATAAATCTCTTATGGAATGGTCGATATACAGTATCGGTCATCTAATTAGCCCACCCAACCAGAATTTTTTTTGGCCTTAATTTTCTTTTTCTAGAATAAGTTTTCAGTTGTTTTAATTATTCAATACATTGACCATTATGTACTTAATACATTGCAGCCAAAACTTGCACAAAAAAATTAACAATTTACGTAAAAACATAGTTTTATAAAAAATATTCCTATAAAAATCAAGGGACAGCAAATTAGTCCATTTACATTATTTATTACAAAAAATCTAAGTAAGCTTTGTAAAATTATCTTTTAATATAAATTTCGAAGTATAAATTAATTTGAATTAATTTAAGGTAATTTTCGTGGGAAGATTTCATGGAAAGACGCTTTAAAATACAAATATTCGATAACAAATAAAAAATTGGAAAAAATCGATTAAAACCATTAAAAAAATGGCGAAAGGTCAGATAATCATTCAAATTTTGTCAATAATCCTCCAAAGTATTATAAATAATTCAAAAACCTCAGCCCTGTGCAAAAGAACGAAAAACTTGATTAAATTGCGAATTTCAAAAATAGAATAATCACAAATTTCTCAAAGAAACTCTGGACCAAGAAATTTTTGGCAAATAAAAAACACTTTAAAATGTACTTAAATATCTACTAGAACCAAAACCAATTGTTAAATGTTATACTATGTAGTTTAAAAAGCTTTATAAGTATAGAGGATTTAAAAGAGAAATTGAGTTATTTATATCAGATAGTACGTCAGTACGTTTTTTTTTTAATAAATTGTTATTTTTGAAACAGGTTTTTGTCTTTAAAAAACCGGTCTATTCGACATTAGAAAAATGAACATTTTGTTTAATTATACTAATGCAAAACACTGACACTTTCATTTTTCTCGACCATAGAGTTCTCTTAGCATTATCATTTCTTTTGATAAAAGTTTAGTTTTATCAAAATATAGGTCATTAGTTTTTAAATGACCAATATTGGATTTTTAAAAAAATGCACAAGCGGAACAATTTTCAAAAAATATATCTCTTTTTAAATCTGAAAAATTTTTCGAAGATATTGCGATCAACAAAAATCTTTAGAATTAACGGCAATAGGAGTTATTACAAAAATTATATTTTATATTTTGTTTGAACGTACAGCTTAAATGTTTTGCGTAAAAAAAATGCATTAAGCCAATTCAAGGCAGTAGCGTGTCATAAAAATGTTGTTGGTAATTTTCATACAAAAAATAATAGCATTTTACACATGTGTTCGGTGTGTTTAACAGAAAGTATATTTCACATGTCTCTCAATTTTCTTTTAAAATGTCAATTTAAAATGAATTCTTAAGAAAAAAAAAATTTGGAAGTTATTGAAAATATTTAAATAAAATAGTAGAAATCGTCCCTGCGCTGTCTGAATTACCTATGTAATTTTCATTAACTTTTCAGGATAGCTAAAAAACTATTAAATTTCGTTGTTTTTTGGTTACTTTGTTAAACTTTTACAAAATTTTTCCGTTTATGAATAGGCTTAGTAACACAATTAATGTGTATTATGAAAAAGAATGAAATTTTTGGCATATCTTGAAGAAAATCAACGAAAAGATTACATAGGTAATTTTGTGACGCAATTTTTATTAAGATACGTTTTTGCTTTTCTTTTTGTTAGTTTTTAAGTTTATTTAAATATAAGTTTAATCTATGGAAGGGGATATTATTAGTAATATATTGATCAAGTTTCAACTTCCTAAGATTATTAGAACATGCTAATAAACGGTAATTTATTAATGAACTCAGAAAATTAAAAAAATAAAAATAAAAAATTAATTAAAAATTCTTCCTAATATTAGTATTATGTTATGCATAGTATTAAATATATTATTTTGTAAATCCTAAACCAGTTAAGATTTCGGTAAATGTTTTGGTGGTTTTATGTATGACTAGTAGGGGATCTAAATGCAGCAATAAAAGAAATTTATAAAAATTTTACATAGGTAATTTAGTCAGCACAGGGACGAAATGTTTATTGACATAAGCTGTTCAAAGTGTCTTATCATATTAAATACACAATACATCATATTTACAATATGCAACCTTGCTTCGAATTGGCTTATATTTTTAAAGTTATGAATTGGTTATTTTGAAAATAAAAAAGTTCATTTAAATATTAAAAGTTATATTCATGAATATATGTTATTATTATATATTTTCTGTAGAGTAAGCTGAAGAAGCATAAAGATTAATATTTTCCAAACAAACTTAAATTATATTCAATTTAATGAACAACAAAACAAGGTGATATGTATTCAAAATACAACGCAGAGGGTGAACAAACTCATCGTCGTAGTTTACAAGTAGCTGAAAATGAAGTTTATTACGTGGTCAATGGGATCAAAATAAAAAACTATAATTCATTTCCGTCAACATTTGACATAAATATTGAAGATGATAAATATATAAAAATGCCTAAACGGTTTGGACAAGACGTTAAAATATTAAAAAAAACAAACCAATATTATTATGAGAATGATGACGATCATGATGGGATAGATGATGAATTTGATGTGCTTTCGACATACAGTAGTCATAAGCATAGTTATCAAAATCATGATCATTATAAAACAAGTGAATATCAGTATCGGAAACAAGATCAACAATACCGTCAAGCTCATCGTCTTGAACAAGGCTATAACCATAACGATCACAGACATCATTATCACTATTTAAAAAATGTTTATGAAGAAACTTACAATAACCATGTTATACCACCACACAGTGTTCATCACAGTTCTAGTAACAAACATAATTCCAATAACAATAATAATGATAATAATTATTACAAAGCATGCGGCGACCACTTTATTGGAGATCATCAACATAAATCACTGCCAACAACAGAATATCTGCAACTGAAATCGTAATATTTCAAATTAATTAAAAATAAATACATATGTTTATTTTTCCCCTGTTTTTATAAAACGAACGAAAAATTCGTTTCGTCAAAATATAAGGAAAACAACAAATAAATTTAAAATTTATTTGTTGTTTTCAATATAAATTGTCGAAACGAATTTTTCGTTCGTTTTATAAAAACAGGGGATTTATGTGTACTTGCATTTTATAATTTTTTATTTAATGAATTTTAATTTTTATTAATAGTTAGTAAACAACACCATACAAACATACATAAATACATTCTTATTTGATATAACAGTATTTGTTATTTGAGCTTAATTCATTTTTTATTTTATTATTAGTTTGTTTTTATTATAATATACAACTCCTATTAACAACATAACACAATTATACAATAATATATTTATTTTATTCATAATTTGGACATATTTATTTTATTTGGCTAGATTTTTTTCGTATTTAATAATTTCAAAAAATTTTATATTTTATTTATAGTTTGGATCAATCAATTGGATCAAGACGTAATGCTTTGAGTGAACAACACTATCAGCAATATTACTCGTACTTCTATAATCAAAATACCCCTAGTTCTAAATTAGCTAGTAGTTCGGGGCGAGGTAGAAAACTGCCTACTACTAATTCAAGAATGCCATTTTCGAAGAAAATTGTGCATTCCACCGAAAGTCAATTAATAGCAAAATATGACTTGATATCTGTCGAAGCAAATAATGTACTGGTAGACAAAAATGATAACGGAAATGATGTCAATCCTCAAGAAAATTATAATTACGTGCTGAAAGAAAAATCTGCTAACAATAACGATATAGAAAGTGTATTTGAAAATGGAAATTGGCATTATGATTCGAATGATGTGGGGCAGTTGAAAAATTCTGGAGGAGATTACTTAAATCTGAAATCGTATGAAGGGCATGAATATGCTCCTCATAATTTCTGTGATGAAGACTCCAAAGTCGGTTCGTTGTATTTTCAACAAAAAAATAAACGTAAATTACGTACTAACTCGACGGAATGTGTAGAAAATGTCCATTATAATCCTCAAATACCAACTGGGGATATTGATAATGCCGAGGAAAATGTGAATGCATTAAAAATTTATGAACAAACAAAAAATCTGCAAAAGCCACGAACATCAAATGACAAAGAGGAGATTTCTAATAGAAATATAAAATTGCCAGCCACTCCAATAAAATCTAATAAGGGTAATTATTACAAAATCTTAAATATGTATTTTTAATTTAATAAAACACAAATTACATACACATCAACACATTTCTTTCCATATTTTACATCATTAGGGTGGCCCTCATTTTTGTGGAGGAAAATAAAGGTTTTTAAATTTTCGATTCCACCCCCACGAAATGTTCGAATATCCCAAAAACTATGAAATACAAAGTTTTAGATTGATTGACAGCTTGTTTTTATAAAACGAATGAAATGTTCGACGAACAAATCGTCTATAGACGAATACGTAATAAATTTGGTTTTTATAATTTGCTCGAATTCGTTCTTTACTAACTACGTTTTTTACGTTATAAAAATATTGATTATTATTAAATAATATTTTGTAAAAAAAAGGAAAAAATAATAATGTTTGGAACAATAGCTCTTGGTTTTAGCAATGAAAGTGATAAAGCAAATGTCCGTTTATGTAAAAAAAAAAATACGCGATTCATACAATATCTATGAATACCATCAATGGACTTTTTGTCTAACTTCTTTCGCTTTTCTTTGGGAATATGAACCATAACTTTACATCCAAATACTCTCAAATGTTTTAACGTAGGTTTCTTGTCAGACCAAATCTCTTCTGGAGTAACTTGATTTCCTCTACATGGTACACGATTAATTAAATAAGCAGCAGTAACTGAAGTTTCAGCCCAAAATTTTTCATTTAATTCAGCATCAAATAAATTCTTAAATTTTACGAATTCATTAAAAATATCAGATTTTCTTTTAATTGGAATTGCGTGAATAATCGTCCACAAAAGTTAATAAATACCGATTTCCCGAAAATGACGTTTGTTTAAATGGACCAACAACGTCAGAATGAATTAATTCAAGTAAACGGGTAGCACGATTATCTGATTCTTTTAATGTATTTATTGTTTGTTTTCCATTAACACACGTTACACACTTTTGATTTATTTTTTCATCAGAGTTTATACCGTAACACGATCGTTTTACTTTTTCCAAATTTTCATTACAAATATGGCCCATCCGACGATGCCAAAAGTCACCATTTTCTTTAACGATAAAAACTTTGATTTTACAACTTCACAATTCAAACGATACAAATCATTTTCAGCAAATGCTTTTCCAATTAATTATTGTTTATTGTTAAAGATTTTACAAATGTTTTTTTCAAACACAACTTCCGTTTTTAGTTAGCTGAGGAACTGAGAGTAAATTACTGCACAAATTCGGTATTTTTTATTATTATATAATATTTTTATTACAATCCAAAAAATTGCCTTAGCGCCACAAGGGCATTAGAAAGGCTAGTTAGCAACAATATAACTAAATTTCTTTTAATTAAAAAAAAAAAACAATATTTTCTTTACAATTACTTTCCAAAATTATTTATATCAGAAGCATTTCTATGTTTTCGCGTAGGTAATATTTTAATCTTTTCTTAAAACCAGAAATAGTGCAAGAATCTTTCAAAAATTGAGGTAAATTGTTGAATTCCACACTACCTATATACTCTATCCTATGTTTCGTTGTTTCCAATCGACATCTCACAGTACACAAATTTAAATTATTCCTGGTATTAAAAGGATGCTGATTCCGATTAAAATTAATTGCAATTAATTAAAACTTTAAAGACGGTATGGTAGCAGTTGATATTCATACATGCCAAAAACTGGTAAAATTTTTTTTAGCAACTTCATTGTATAGTGACATTGCACTTAGGAGCAAAGGTATACCAAACGTGGCATTAAATAAACCGCGGTATTTTAACATAAGTGATTGGTATCGTTAAAAAGATAATTTTCTGTAGATTTTAAATATGTTTTAATATTATAACTAGGGATCGCAATTTCCCGGACTTTTTGATTTCCCGGGATAGAGGGAAACATTTTTCGACTTCCCGGGATTCCCTGGATCCCGGATTAAAAAACTATAAATAATACTTCTCTCATTAGCTGAACAACTTAGACCCAAAGGGATACGTATTTTTGCATTAGCAGATTTAAAACAGAATTGTAAATGTAATAAGAAAAAGAAATTTGATCATTTGCTTAATCTACTGATTAATTAAGTGAATGCTGTCGTGAAAGAGCAGATCGTTTTTTCCGAAAACCTTTGGGGTAATTCAAATGTGTGTTAAAACTATATTAAATTGTTTGTAGCTTCAATGAAAATATCAAAAATATATATCAAATTTGAACGTACCTTCGTAAAGTTTTGAACATCATATACAATATCTGGAACTAATTTAAATTTCCTACACAGTCATCGAATTAAAATTAAATTTTATTACAATTTGTTTTTTTTTTTTTCATTTTGGTAAAGGGTAGTCCCAAGTACCTTTTGTCATTTTCAAAATGCAATAACTCAGAAACTAATAAACATATTTTCACAGTTCTTTCACAGCCTAACTGACACAAGTCCATATAATATTTGTGTCAAATATTATACTGATTAGAGCCCTGCAAACTGTGTCTTATAAGGCTGTACAAGCCACTTGATATTTTTCAAGTGTTGTTATCAGTGTGTGTGCGGAGTAATAAATACTGTTCTGCAGGCACTTAAAACCATACAAATACTGCGTGTGTGCTTCAACTTTATGAACAAATCATGAGTGTGCTATGATAGCGACCAAACAAGCCTCTCAAAGGCTTGTATAAAAAAATACAAGCCTTTTGACCACTTGTTTGCTTCAATAAGGAAAAAAATTGTGTTTTCTTTTTTATTAAAATTATATGTGTGTGTGTGCGTTCATGACTGTATAAAGTAATTTCGTAAGTAAAACAGTCGTTTAAAAGTATTGTTTATAAACTTATTGTTATTTACGATCAAATAAATTATTAATGTTACTAGTTATAACAATTTAAAGAAACATGCATTAAGTTTTATTAGTAAACAGATTTTATTAAATATTTAAAGTTTTTTTACAAGGTTTTTTTATATTATTACTTAAAACAAATATATACTTAATTACTTATATACTACTTTCTTATACATATGTATATAAATACTTAAACTATATCACAGATAATAATGTTGTCTGTATTCATGTGAAGAAACATAATCTGTGAAAAGATGATTGAGTTGGAGGAAAGATTCGTTCTTTTTTCCGATAACAATTGTCTAGCAATTGAAAAAACTCTTTCGGAACTTGCACTACTTGCTGGAGTAGCCAATAGTTTGCAGCTTAATTTATACAACAAAGGCAACTGTGTTCGATGTAAATACCACCAACTGATGACATTAAAGTTTTCTTCGAAGGGAACATCCAGGTTTTGGTATGTTTGAATTTCTCTAGCTATTTTATCATCCCATGTTAGATTTGATGTTGGCGATACAAAATTCTTGAAATATGATGATATTACTGATGTTTTAGATGTTGTTGGTGATTCCATGATTTCTTCACCTTCATTTTGCCAGAGAATTTTTAACTCCTCTGCACATTTTGATTTTATATTATCCATTTCGTCTTTTGAAAATTGTAACAGTTTATTCGCGGGTGGAAAAAGGAAATGTGCAATTTTATGCGTCATGGATATATTTAAAAATACAGTTGTCTGTATATTTTCAAATAATGCTTCCTTAAATTTTTTTACGAGTTCAATATCATCATCTTCTGATATGCAAGTGTCCCTCAATCCAGTGATGTATGCATAAACTAGATGTAATGTAGCATATTTTTCTCCTTCTAAAGTTTTGGACGCCTGTTCAAATTGTCTCATGACGTTCATAATTCCTTTAATGTGGCTTATGTTTATTTTTTCGACTTTTTTGCTGCAATATATTATTGACATCCATCCAATTTTTTTCCACAGATTCCAAAAGGTAATACATTGTGTTCCACCGTGTAGTACAATGACTTTTTAATGTTTGGCTTAATTTGCAATTATCGCCAGATTTCTTGAAATATTTAACCAATTTCAAGCATAAATTACACAGTTCATTTAGTTCCTCTACATTTTTAATAGCCTTTTCGATTACATTATTAAGTAAATGGTTAATGCAATATATGTGTGGAAAACAATTGAACGCAGCAACCATGTTGGAACCTCTGTCTGTTACCATAACTCCATATTCCAGTTTGCAATCATATCTTCCTAGTAAAGTTTGAGCTTTTAATCTAATGGCATCATCTAAAATAAATAATTATTAAAGATATGTGGTTCATTTGGTATTCATTTTTTCATTTATGTAATAGTAATATATCTGTTTAAATTTACTTACGCGTACATCTTTCCCCATTCATTGAATTAAGACCTATCAACCTGGAAATCAATTGGTCATTTTTTGTATAATGGATAGTTAGAGAGATATAACTTTTCCGTAAATAGTTGTCCGTCCATATATCTGAAGTTAATCCAAAACCATTTTTGCAGACAGCATTGATTTCATGTTTAACATTTAGGAATGTTGCTTCATATATTTTTTCAATATTCTGCGATATTGTGGTAGGATGTGGCAATAATTCTTCTACATCAACATTTGGTCCATACTTCGCTCCAATTGAAATCAAGAACTCCGAAATCTGCATTAGACTGGTATCTTGAACAAATTGAAAAGGCCGACAATTTTTTATACACCATTCGGAAAATAATCGCGTTGCTTTTTTTTCGTCTCGTTGTTAACCTCTACTTTTTCTGTATTAGTTTCCTTCGTGGTGTAGTAGCACTTATGTCTCACCAAGTTCGATGTGGTTCTCGAATCATATTTTAAAACAGTAAAACACTTTATGCAGGCAACTTTGTTTGCTATTTCGGCTCCTTCCTGGTTTACAATCTTTTCAAATGTGTCCCAAATCTTGCTTCTGCCTCTTTTCGTAGTTATTTTGAATGTTCCTAACAGGATATTTTGTTTGATGCTGGCAGCGTCCATTGATTCAGTAGGAGTTGAATTCTAAATACATAAATATGATATATTTTGTTTAGTAAAGTAACTTTAAAAAATAATTTTATTTCTTACCATTACTTCTGCCATTATAAGTATACGAAGATATGTATATTTTAACACGATTGTGAAAACAAATAATTTGTTGGAGCACAAAAAATTCAATTCTGAACACGAGAACACTTTTGAAATAACTGTTGAAAGATTTTCATTCATAACTTCATTTATAGCATATATGAAATATATTAGGTAATAATATTATAATTTTATTTATAAACTCATTTTTACATTAGGTAATAATATGTATAAGCCTTTTCTAAAAATAACTTTAGTCCAATAAAAACAGGTATATTTCTTAGTGTAAAAAATTTATTTAAAACAGCAAGAATTTGGCAATAAAATCTGTAGAAGCAGCTAAATAGATCAATAAGAAACAGGTACATATGTTCTGCACTGTAAAAAATGTAAATTTATTTTTTATAAAACCACGAATTGAGTTCGCTTACAATCAGGTAAAACAGCATCCTTTACTTGATTATATATTGAACATGTACATATGACGGGACACACAATTTAGGTAAACGTCTTAAAATATTTCATTTATAATTTTATTACAGTGCAGATGTTCCATCGTATTCTTAACATTTGGGAAAATTTATTAGTCAAGGAGTAAACGTATATGGAAACGAATTTGAAAAATGAAAAGACATTGTTCTATATTATTTCCTTTTAGTTTTAAAATAGAATGATTACTTAGTAAATATAAATTAAATGCAATAAAATCTATCATAATATAAATAAGTACAATTTTAAAATTTTTTATAAATATACAATTAATTATAAGACTAACTTTATTTAAAATATAAATAAATACTAAAGATAAAAATTTTCTAACTTACATATGTAACTGACAGTTTCAAATGTCAACTTAAATTTTTTTACTTTTTTAACTCTTAATAAAGAGTATTTTTTAATAACTTTATGAATTCACCCTTTTACATTTATTTAGAAAAGAAGAACCAACAATAAAATATAGACATACTGTATATATGTGTGTGTATGCAAGAATATTTATAAACAACCACTTTTTACACATTATGAAGATTTTTTGCCACACACAGCAACTACGTATTACAAAAAACAAACAAATCATTAAGCCCACTTGAAATCTTTAAATCATTTCTCAACGTCTTGTATGATTTGCTTTTTTTTGCCACACCACTTGCACCACTTGTTTACGATAAATGATTTGAACGCACGGATTTGCAGTCGCTCATACACAGTACACACTTGCTTTGCTTCGGGCAGCGAACAGTACGAACAGTATTTATTGTTATTTTTGCACATGTTGGCTATGAAACACACACTTGAAATTCAAGTGTGTTTGCTTTTCAAATCATCTTGCGCAGGAGACTAATACTGATCGGAGTCGGAGGTACTATGTTATAAAAAATGTGAAGAAAGAAGAAAAAAAAAAAAATTGTTGACATTGTCTAAATCAAAAATGTAGTTAGTTTTAACTAATTGTATTTTTGACTAATTGATTATACAAATTTATAGAATTTATGTAGAATTTCTTCTATTTTTCGCTGATATTGCTAGGAAAGTAAGAGTTGCGAAATATTTTTGCTCAAAAGTTAATAAAACATAATCACGAGATCATTATAATACAAATAAGAGTAAATTATCTTGAAAAGTGTATACATTTGTATAATAATGAATGATCATTTGAGTGCCTTCAAAATATTATACATAATTGAATAATGATCAAAATTTTGTAATAAATACAGTGAACTCGCGATAACGTGAACTAATTTTTAACATGGCAGTTCACGTTTTAGAGTTTGTTCACGTTATCGAATGCTAAAATTTGGAAAAAAGTAACACCCCTATTCAGTATCAGAAATGATATTTTAATAACAAATATTAAAGAAGAATTAATAATTTATTAATTTTTAATAACAAAAAAAAAAAAAAAAAAATGCAATACATATATTCAGTTCACTTTGCATATGATAAACAAACAAAAAATTATGATAAATATCACAAAAAATACACATAAAATTAATAGGAACATTTTTTTGATCAAAGAGGTAAATCTTTTTTTGGTAAGTTTTTTGTTGGGACATCTTCAACAAAGCTTTTTCTTTAAGATTTCTTAACACCCGTATCTCATTTTGGTCGACCATCTTCTTTTCAGCCCATATCAAAGCCTTATCGAGAGCTTCTACAGCTTCCTTTGGGTTAATTTTAATTTGATTTGATATCAAAGCCTTATCGAGAGCTTTTACAGCTTCCTTTGGGTTAATTTTAATTTGAGGCTGATATATGATAGAATCGTCATCGTCGGTATTTCTGGAATTTCCACATGATCTACCTCTGTGCAGTTTTCTTCAGGATTGTTGTTCCAGTCTTCAATAGTGGAAAGGGTCGCTTCAATCTACAATAATAAAATGAATTTGGTTAATTTAAATACTTAAAAAATACGGAAACCTATAATAACACAAACCTGAGGATTTAGCGCCTGATGAAGTCTAATAGCACTTTCTTCTAGCTGCCTTATTTCTGGCGGAGAAATTCATTCTCTTAGGACACTTAAAGGAATATTTTCATCGGGGTCATCTTTGGTCTGAAACTAAATTTAAAATGTTTTTCCAGCCTTTGTTTAAAATTTCTTGTGAAATTCGATTCCATGCTGAGTTTAAAAGATTAATTGCATCTTTTAAAGATAACATCTTAATAGTATCTAACTGATCTATTTGTTTTCTAGCGATTAATTTCAAAAGGCTGTTTCTGTAATATAATTTTGTAATTTTAAATATATTTTTGTCCATTGGCTGAATTAATGACTTGACATTGGGTGGCAAAAACATTACACAAATGGATCCGTCTTCTGAAATTAATTGCGATTCAGGGTGATGCTAAGGGGCATTGTCAATTAATAGAAGGGCTTTTACGGGTAGTTTCTTTTTGGTCAAGAACTCAGTAACCTAAAGCAAAATTTGTTTTTAATTTATAAGTTCATATTTTTTTTAAAATTATATGTACCTCCTTATCAAAGCATTGATGAAACCAATCGTAAAAAATAGTACTTGTCATCCATGCTGACTTAGAGAATTTATAATTCACTGGACATGAAAAATTTTTGAAGCATCGAGGATTCTTAGATTTTCCTATTACCAGTAGTTTAAGTTTGTGTGTTCCCGTCGCATTCGAACAGCTCCTGAAAGTTAATCGCTGTTTCTCCATCTTTTTTCCAATGATGATACGTATGTTTTATCTGGCAGCTGCTTCCAGTACAAACCGGACTCGTCAGCATTATAAAGTTGGTCTTCACATAGGGGGAGTTCTTCCATATTTGCTCTTAATTTTTCTTTAAACGGGTCAACAAGTTGTGGTTGAGCAGAAAGCTTTTCTCCGGAAATTTTCAAAAGGCGAACACCAAACCGCTGCTTAAATTTTTAGAGCCATCCATCGCTGGCATTAAAACCACGATCACTTTCTTTGATTTGTTGGTGAATTTCCAAAGCTTTTGCTTTTAGCATCAGTCCGCTTACTGGCAATTTTTTGTTTCGCATGCTAAGGAACCATTTATAAAGGGTTTTTTCCATTTTCGGAAGTTCAGAAGCACGTAATCTTTTACGTTTCTCGGTACCATAAAGAGTATTATTTACACGATTTGTTAATTCTCGATTTTTCTTTTTAATGGAACAAACGGTTGATTTAGCAACACCATATTTTCTTGCCAAACCACTGACACTGTAACCCTTTTGCAATAATTCAAGAATATACACTTTATCTTTTAAATATAACACTTTAGGTTTTTTTAATGACATTTTTCACTTTCACGAATAAAACACTTTCAACATTTACGTAGCAATGTCAAAGAACAACTAACAGGTCAATGAGTACATACACATACAATAAGAAAAAAGATCGTTGTAACATCATCAAACAAGTGAACACTTTATTTGGGGATTTCCCAAATTAAAATTACAGATTTAAAAAGTAACGAAAATCTAAAAAAAGTGTTCACGTTTTAGAGCTTTCGAATTGTGTTCACGTTTTAGAATAGTCTGTGTAAAAAAAAATGTTCACGTTTCTGGGACGTTCATCTTTTCGAGTGTTCTCGTTTTCGCGAGTTGACTGTTGAAATATTTATTCTTTATAACTTAACGATATAAAGACATTTTATGCTCCAAACAAATCAGCCTTTAGTAGATATCCGATACTTATAAATATTGTAAAAGAACTTTGAAGCACATAGATTAGTACGTGTCTAAAGTAAAAACTGAGTTTATGAGACAAAACCGCAAATTATTCCAAAGTTGATAAGAACTTAATATTATGTTTTAATTTGGGTCAGAAGTAAAGATAATCACCTTTAATTGGGTATCATTAGAGTTTTCATAGTGCAAAAACCTGTAATTTTATAGCGTTTCAGAAATGACAAAAAGCACTTCGGACTAACTACATACTCTTTATATTAATTAAGGACCCAAAATAATTGTTATCATAATTTTCGAAATCGAAAAAATTGGCACTTTTTAAGAGTTATTACAAAAAATTGATTTTTAATAATTATTGAATAATATAAAAATATAAGTTACGCATAACTATTATTTTTTAACTAATAATTTAAAAATTAATTAAAATAATTGTTGATGAATAAATAAAATATAAATTTCTAATAATTATTATTCTTCGTTATATATTTAATAACAATTATAATAATAATTTTTTATAATAATTAATTGCGAATATCATTGCAATTTCATCATCTCAAGCCTCAGATGATAATAGAAATCCAATTGAACATACGTATATTGTTTTCGTCAAATTTCAAAGAAAAAATACCCAAATAAAATATGCATGAATTTTAACTATTATGGATTATATTTTTCAATAACTATTAATAATTATTTTTAAATAAAAAATTAAAAAGTAACTATTATAAATAATATATATTATTTTTATCGATCATAATTATTATTTCGATAAAAATATATTAATTGAAAGCTAATAATTATTAATAAGGAAAAAAAATAAAAATTGCATATAATAGATACAATTTAAGAAATTCGACATAAAAATTGTAATAATTAAGACCTTAATATTAACTTTCTTAATGTTTTATAAATTTTTTATGAGATAAATTCCTCATGTTGTTTATACTCCTGACTAATTTATAATATATGTTTAATGATTGTTTCAAACAGATATACTTTTTCACTTGCTGGGTTTTAGTACTGATATTTTATTAAGATATTAAATTGAATTCATGCTATAGAGTACTTCCATAAATCATTTTATGAATTGTATATAAAACCTTATGAATGACATTGTGTGTTTTTAAAATATTACTCAAATATATAAGTTCTTATTAAAATTCCTGCTGTTTTCTTCCATTTAAGTGATTTTAAAAGCGGGACAAGAAAAATAGCAAATTTTCCGGGAATCTCGGGACGGGAAATCCCGGGTTGCAATCTCTAATTATAACCCACCGAACAATATTAATGAAAAAATGAAATTAAAAAAAGATTCGGCTGTGCCGAATCTTTGATACCCTTCACCATATTAACATATTACTGTATTACCATATTACCATCTTACCGACATCATAATACCATCTTACCTACAAATAATAAAATGTTCGCCTTTCATATTTTCAAATTTATAAATCTAAATTTTTTTCCAAACTACGAACATTTAAATACGAAAAAACAGTCATAGCAAGCATTACTTTAAAAATATAAACAACAACAATTGAATATTTATATATTTTTGTATGTAAGTTAAAGGATTTTAAACGGAATGAATTAAAAAAATTAATTTTAAGAGCGAACCACGGCTCCTTATTTTAAATAAATAAAAATTCAGACACTCACAATTTGATTTAAACAATTTCTATTTTATTCAATTCAAACATTCACAGGATTTTTAATATTAAAAACTTATCACCTTTATTAATTTTAAAATTGACAAAATATTAATTATTAATTCAGGAGTTAAAATTCAGCTCGACGTTCGATTGGATTCGCACCGCAACCAAGACTGACCATTTCAGGCCAGCTTTGTTGGCTCATTCTCATGAAACGATCACGTTGCACCTACATGTGCAAGTATGCAGACGCTGACTGTGTAAAATTAGTTTCTCACAGAATTATTGCAAGAAGACAATTTTATAATTGGATCGGATGCGCGTGTAAAAGTAAAAATATAAAAAGAGCTGACAATTAATTATTTTTTAGGCGGCAGTGTTGCCAGCGGTGTTAACTCCTCCCTCCTTAAATGTCTGCGTCCCGCAGATCTCGGAATCTACTGTTGATAGTTGGACTTGTACTTTTGGGAGATTCAATTTTTTTGTTTGTTGGTACCAAAGCCATCCAACGCAAAAGATTATGAAGGCAGTAATAATTACGTTGATTCCAATAGTGCTTTCAAATTTTGTTCCTAGCTGGTTTAATCGGTTTATATTGTTCAGGCTCACTCCATGGACGTATTTGATGTCCAGCAGCAGGTCGTCATGAGTTACGTTCGCTAGTACGGGTGGTAGGGCTTGAATCTTTGTAATAGAACTGCTTGAATACGTATGGTTCCTTATCACTATTGACTCATTAGAAAACTGCAGGAGATAGCTACCATTCAGATATTCAGTTTTGTCATTTGACTCAACCAAACCCTTAAAGTTCGTTAAAAAGATAATATCGTCACTCAACAATTCGACAATTTCCTCCTGGATAAGTCTATATTTGCACCTTGCTGATCCTCCCTTAAGAATACGGCTTAAGCAGTCCTCGTCTTCTAATTTAGTTAGAGATGATCTTTTGCAAACTGTTGAATTATTAATTAAAAGGCAGTTACCCTTGATGCCATAAGTCTCGGCTTCACTGACAAGCACCTTTTCAAACGGCAATTCTACTTGCTTTCCTTCAACAATAGCGGCTCTAGTAAGAAGTAAATTATAGAAGCTTCTTTCAAGCTTTGGAATAGATAGGATGTATAAAAGCAATGAGCCGTTCGTATAAATTGATGGCGTTCCGTACTCCACTGCTTTGTAACGATTTCTGTTGCGCACTTCAAAACTTTAAGGGACGGTGCTACCTAAGAAACCGGCTGTGCTCGTCGTTGGGGTGTGTTCTTGTCCCTGAGAAGTTAAGAATTATAAATCAATTACAGTGAACTTTACTTTAGGTAGCTAAACTCATATTAATGATGAACTTTCCTTTAATTTTTAAGAAGAGAATATTGTTGATAATATACGGGAATGGTATAAGGTGTTACACCCATTCCCTATTTAACCCACCCTCCATACTGGTTATTATAAATTCCAGCCCTATTAGATCTACTAAAACTACTCACATGACTTCACCTTTCGTAATAATTTGCAAATTAAAGTTTATAATTTCATTTTCGCACACATTTAATTTAACAAATTTTAATTAAATATTATTAAAGAAATAATATGACAATTTAATAATGAATATAAATTCGTAAACATTAATAAAACAAAAGAATGTGTTTATATGGTCACTCTAATTCATCAAAACATTCTCAATATAAAAACCAACATAAATAAATAAACAACTTTCCAGTATAAATAAGCATGAATATCCCTTTTTAAAAATTAATATTAAAAACAGGTGGTAACTCTTAAACAACCAAATATTTTATTTTATTTAATTTTTTTTTTTTTTTTTTTTTTATCAATGAAATAGTAATTTTCTTTTAAACGATATTCATGCAGTATATTTGTAATGATATATATATATAAATAATAATGATTATACGTACTTACATAATTTATCCCACGAAGTCTGCAAGCGCTCGTAGACGGCTGTGGATTAGCTTTTTTTTTTTTTTTTTTTTTTTCAAATATTCAATATAAATTATACGTATTAATGTCTAATTAATTGTGTTGTTTTGAGAGAAAGAATACAATATGGAGTTAAGTGTTTATGAATGGATAGTGTTAATGTATTTTGAAATTCTTAATTTCTGAATGAATGTATTTTAAAAGTTGAATATGATTTTACGTTATGGTTTTAACAAAAAAAAAAAAAAAAATATTTTCTTAAATTCAAATTAAGGTGACCATATTTGATTTTTACATTTAATATGTTCTTATAAGAAAATTAAATAGTTATTAAGTGAAAGTGGTTTTTATAACAAAAATTAAAATTATGAAAATGAAAATTATTGAATTAAATTATTCTGTCATTTAAGAAATATGAAACAAACGATAATTATGAAATCTTTTAACACTTTATCGTAATTACAATTATCCTGAACAACGTTAATGTAAAGTAACGTAAAAATTCTTGCAATATAAAGAGTTGCACAGGGCAAATTAATAATAGGTGGCAATTTGATTTAAAACGCTCGATCAGGAAAATCTGAGAAATGGCACTTAACACTATAAACCAGCACAATTATTAAATTTTAATGAGTCTTTATAAAATTACTAATTTGGAGCAAGTTTTGAGTTTAGGTTGTAAGATGAATAATGATGGTTCACTGTTTGGTGTTGGTTGACTTTTTTGGATAATAAAATTGCCTATTTTCCTATTTGCAAGGCAGGAAAATAGGCTGATCACCTCAGAATACAAATATGACTTGAACAATTATATTTATTTCTTAAATGTTCGAAGTATATTGGCTTCAGAAACAATATCGCAATTCAAGTATGTAGATTCCAGAAAATTTCTCAACAACAGGCTTCAAATTATACAAAAATTATCGCACTTTGAAATCCTTAAAAAAATTATATTTCTTTTAAAACTTTTATTAAAATTCAATTATATTTCATTATCCTTACCAAAGCAAATTTTAATGAATTTGAATTTCCGTTTTTGTACAAAAAAAATTTTTCTTTATCCTAAATACTTGAAACTCAGCCAACAAATTTTACACACAGAATGAAAAAATTTTAAAGTTTGAAAATTTTCCTTAAAACAAAATTCAAAGCTATCTATATTCGGGATTAAAATTTTAAAACTACACCCAAAGAATTTTGTTAAAACATATAGCACAACATCGACATCACAGCTTCTATCGCATTGTTGTAAGGCAAGGTTTCCAATTCGTCAATTATTCTATTTATTTCTGATTGATCCAGTAGATTAGTGTTGACAATTCCGCTCTTAGCCAACTGACAAGCTCGAACAATTTCGTTTATTTCGTCCTTTAAGATAATTATTTCATTGATGGTACTCTGCTCTAATAAAGTGTAGTCTTTTCCGCTCGTAATGTTATTTAATCTAGAGGCAATTTCATTAATCTTTTTCACTGCTTGATTTGTAGTTTGCTGAAGCTCTTTGTTAATTGTATATTGCTCATTGTTGTTCGCGATGATATTCTCTTGGCTCTCAAGTACCCTGTTCCAATCTGTAGCATCAGGGCTTCCAGCTACCCATTTCCAGGCCGATCCGATCCAATCGATTGATCTTTGCGATCTTCTTTTTGCATTTGTCAGTTCATCAAGGCGTTCTTGCATTTGCGACATGTGGTGCAAAATGAATTCTTTATTTTTACTCGGTGGAATGTTCTTCAGTATAAGAGATGATATATTGGTTGTCATTTCCCTATACTCCTCCAAATTAATAACGTGAATTAACTTAAAGTTTCCATCGACTATCCATCCCTTTCCAACCTTGAGTGAAACCACAGGTGTTTTGTATTGGTAGATTTGTAAGCTGCTCACAAAAGCAATCAGGTTGAGTATGGTCAAAAGAAACTTGAAATGCATGATTAAAATAAATGTAATTTCTAGAAAAAATATAAATTTAATATGTAATTGAAAATGGGGTGATGTCATGACAATGAAATGTTTAAATGTTGTTTAATATGGCTTAATTTTAGTAGTAGTTCTTTGTAAAAGTACCCTTCCCCCTTTTTTTTTTTTTTCATTTTTTTCTTTTATTTATTTTTATATATATTTTTTCATTTTTCAATCCTTCTTAATTGTCTTATTATTCTATATATTTAAGAAGTTATTGAAGTTTTAATTATTCGAATAAGTGAGACGAAGAAGGATCTGTAACTATTTACTGAACAACATTTTTGCTTGGGCTTTGTCCATTCAAAAATTTTTTATATGTTCTTTGTGAATTTTTCTTCCACTCCTTGTCAGCACAGTTACCCTATTATCTTTTTCGACTACTTCCTTTCTATATAAAGCTTTGTCTTTACCCTTAATAGTTTTAATAGCTACGTAAATTCTATCGCCCTTCCTATATTTTTTAGGGCTTTGTCTTTTTCTATTCATTTTTGCATTGCGAACTGCCAAGTTTCTTTTAAGCAAATGTCTAAGATCGGTATTAACTCTCTTTTGTTCTGATAATAACCTTTCAAAGTTTTCACCGTTGATTCTATTAAAAAATAAGTCACGAGGTCTTTTCTTTGTTGTCGAATGAATGGTATTATTGTACCTATCAAGACAGATTTCAATTAATTCTTTTACTGATAGATCTGGGTATTCAACTCTTAAACATCTATAGATTTCGATAATTGTTGAATGTAGCCTCTCCACCTGTCCGTTCACCTCGCTTCGTTGTGTTGGCGTGAGGTATAATTTTATACCTAATGACTTAATGAAAGTTTCAACCAAAGGACTTAAAAAGCTACATTCATTGTCAGTGACAAGAATTTTAGGCACTGTAAAATAATGCAAAACTTTTATTAGTTTTCTCCTGATTTGAAATAAAGATCTATCCTTGATACTAAAAAATTTGGCAAACTTTGTAAACTTGTCTATACATGTTATAAATTTCTGTCCCTGAATCTCCATAATGTCCATATGAAGAATCTCGCATGGATATTTAGGATCAGGCGTCTGTTGACGTATCTGCGGAGGTTTCCTATCGTATTTGCATTTATTACAGACATCGCAACCGGCAACGTATTTCCTAATACTAGCGCGCATATACGGAAAATAATATTGTTCCAGAATTTGTTCTCCATTTTCCCTAGGATTACGGTGTGCTCTTCTATGCTCAGTTTCTATTATTTCAAATTGGCGTTCTTTTGAAGTAATGTCTGCGACTAGTTTTCGCGCAATTCTAATTTTATATTCAGAAAAATTATCAATGTAAACTTCCTGTAAAACACCAAGAAGACTTTCCGGTGCTTTTACTCCATTGACGATGTTTGGACGAAGTTTTTCTTTGAGCAAAGTTGTAAGTTCCTCCTTAGACCAATCTTTTGAGGATATGAAATGTCTGGTATATCCACGATGTGGCTCCTCAATAGCTGCCATATCCATTCCAACTCCTATTACAATCTGATTTCTAAAGACATTTATGGGTGCCTCAACATGCGGCATCAAGTCGGAGGCATCTTGTTCAGCACTGTGAATTGTTGCCACTGACGAAAGGTCGTCGTCCTCTTGGCCTTCTGAAGCAGTAAGAGTTTCAACCGAATTCATATCCATTCCCTCGCTTGCTGTGTCAGTGGAGGAATGATATAAATGATTTGAAATGGTTTTTAATCTTGAAAGCGCATCTGCCACGTGGTTTGATTTACCAGGTTTGTAAATCAACTCGTGGTTGTATTCCTCTATCCGCGCTTTCCATCTTTTCAATTTGGCATTAAAGTTTCTATTTCCTAGTGCAAAAGTTAAGGGTTGATGATCAGTATAAATCCTGATCTTTTTCGCACCATATAAATAGTTTCTAAGATTGTCTAAAGCCCACACAATGGCGAGCATTTCTTTCTCATTCGTGGCGTAATTTTCCTCAGTTTTGCTGAGCGATCGAGAAATGTAAGCTATTGGTCTGTCTTTGCCAAGTTCGCCTTGAGACAAAACGGCACCTAGCGCAGTGTTAGACGCATCCGTTGTCAAATTAAACGGTTTTTCGAAGTCTGGGAAAGAAAGAATTTCGGCTGTGGTCAACATAGATTTGAGTTTGTTAAATGACTTTAAGGATTCATTATTTAAAGTAATTGGCACTTTCCTGGACTGGGTGGCTTTAACCTGTGCATATTCTCCTCTTGTGAGGTTCGTTAAAGGTTTGGCTACCTTTGCATAATCACGAATGAACCTCCTATAGTAAGAGGTCATCCCCAAAAAACTCTTCAATTCCTTCAAGTTTGTAGGTGGCAATAAATTTTCGATGGATTTAACTTTAGCAGGATCTGGTTTAATTCCTTCAGACCCCACAATATAACCAAGAAATTCTACCTCAGTTTTCATAAAATGAGTTTTATCGAGGTTAACCTTAAGATTTGCTTCCCGCAGCCGTGCAAAGATTGTATGGACTTTTGGACGGTCGGATTACTCCCTCCGAAAGGAGTTCCTTGATCTGCTTTTCCACTTCTTCCCTCATACAAACTGGGTAAGGGTAACTTTTTGTATAAATTGGTTCTTCAGTACTTGTTCTTATTTCTGCCTGAACATTTGTAGAGGCAAGTTCACTACCATCAAGTGGTCCAAAAAGTGGAGTGTATTTTTTAACAAGCTCTTCAATTCTCATCCTAACTTTTGGAACATGTTCATCACCTAATATATAATTTGACTCTGTAGCTTCTTTCTCTTTTAACGGAATCTTATATCTATTTTTCAAAACTAAAATATTTTCTTTTCTATCCACTAAAGCATCTAACTACTTGAGGGTGTCGTCACCAATTATTCCATCAAATGCCTTTAATTCAGGCAATACATAAAACTGAATAGGTTCATCTATTCCTAAAAATTTAAAGAATGGCCCAATCACTTTCCTATCTATATTTACATCTCCTCCAACTGATCGCACTTTTATTGGATTTACTAAATTTATACTACCATGTGATAACTTTGGGCCGCAAAAGTTTTTGTTATAGCCAGTGTCGATCAAAAAACATAAAAGATCACCAGTAGCCGAAGGATATTCTATATAGGGTAGGCTTGAGGGCCTTCTCCCATAAAATTTACTTCACCTACGGTTTCCTCTTGACGAGTATCATTTTCCAAACCATTCTCAGCTATGTGGTCATCATCAGAAAAGGTTTCTATGTGGTAAAGCTTGGGCTGTTTATTCCTCGTGTTCATTTCATATGAACCTCTTTTTTCGGTTGTCCTCGGATTGTTGATGTAGTTTACTTGCCGCGATTGAATGGATCTGTCCACCTCCATCGGTTCATGCTTAATGGCTGGATACCGTGATGGTAACGCGGGCCTATTATAATTGGAATACTTGTTCACTTGGAAATTAGGAACGTTAATGTAGTTTTGGAAATTTCTAGGGCGAGAGCTTTGATTCTGCCAGCTTGATCGTGGTGGAAATGATTTAGGTGGTCTTGAAGGACCAGGACGATAAGTTGGCTCTGTTGAGACGGACTCATAAGGCTTAGTTCTCGCATAAATAATGTTGTTTCGCATAGTTAAGTTTTGTAGTTCTAAACAAGCGGAATATGCTTCCGGGAGCGTTCCTGGACGCTGAATAATAATCATTCGCGAAAGGTCTGGTTTTAGTCCGCGTATAAAGATATCCAATGACCTATTCCTGTAAGTTCCAACTAGAGCTTTTATAGTTTCTTCGCTGTAAGACTCCGTCTTAAGCTTATTAATGATTAGGGATAGTTGGTGATTGACCGTTGAATAGAACTCATCAACGGTCGAGTTTCCTTGGGAGAGTTGGTTCAGCTGATGTTCTAGAGTCTGTATATCACGCTTATCTGCGTAATGCAGCGAAAGTATTCTTTTAATCTCAGCCCAATCACTGTCAAATACGTTGTAAGACACAAGAGCTGTGTCCGCAGCACCAACAATTTTCTGGCGCACGCTTTGAATAATAGCGCGGTATATGGGTTTTTCTTTCACTATTTCAAAATCTTTTAGGATTGTTTCTACTGAGTGTACCCACGAAACGTACTGAGTTGGGTTACCCTCAAATGTTCTTAGCTCCTTAACGCTGTCTGGCAACCTGCTTATATCCTTCAAATCTGTTACCGTACGTGGTCGCTGGAGAGATCCTTCTTCCGACACATATGTCACATCCTGCCTATTTTCTAGATGCTCCAACCTACTCAAAACTTGTCCAAGTGCATTATTGCTTAGACTCGCTTCTATTGTCCCTATCCTAGCTTCTACTGACTTGATCTGTTCCATAAATCTGTTTATGGCTCCAGTCATAGTGATCACTGTTGTTTTTAATTCTTCCATTCTACCTTAGGTCTTATGCTATTAACTGACTGACAAGGAAAAAGAAATTTCACTCACCTTAAGTACCCGAAATTCTGGCTGAAAATCCTTGATCGTCGCACTATTCACTTCACCTAACTTCTTTTTCAATATTTTTCAATATATTTTAAATACTTTCTTTATTTAAGAATTTTTTATTCTTTTCCCCTTTGCGGGATTTAAATTTTTCAAAATTTTAATAAATTTCAATAAATTCTTTATTTCCGATTCTTTATTATATTTTCCTTTTTTTTTTCTCTTTTCGACAATTATTTATTTATTTAACAATTTCTTTTTGGACAATTATTTATTCTTTAAACTTTTCTTTAACAATATTATATTTTCCTTTTTTTCTCCTTTCGACAATTATTTATTTATTTAACAATTTCTTTTTGGACAATTATTTATTCTTTAAACTTTTCTTTAACAATTTATTTTTGGACAATTATTTATTCTTTAAACTTTTCTTTTGTACAACAATTATTTCACTTTCAATTTTGTATTTTATTTTCTCTCTTTTTTAGTTACTTTTTCCTTTGTTGAAAATTTTGTATTTATATATATTTCCCTATTTCAATTATTATATTTGGGATGAAAGGTAAATGAATTACCCTTTTACAATGAGTCTTGGCTACGTTTCGCGGCGCGACGCGTCCGTTTAAAACCTTTGCTCCTTGCGAAAGCTCCGTATGATTCCAGTTTGGAACTCCACCACTATTTTCCGTGGATTCCTACTATGGTACGGTTCACTTCACGTTCGCCTCGGTAACCTTCTGTGATTCTTTTATTTTTACCACCAGGAATACCGGATTAGCGAAGGAGGAGTTTTAATATTTATAAAAACTTTTTTGTTTTATAAGCCCTGGAGGGATACGTATATTTCGCAGGACTGTTATTACTTTATAAATATATTTCCCGAGGGAAATATTTCTTACTTTTTATTTCAAGGACTCTGTACCTTTAAACAGGGTCCCTGCTCGGGCGCCAGTTAAAGGATTTTAAACGGAATGAATTTTGTGTGAACATTCACAGGATTTTTAATATTAAAAACTTATCACCTTTATTAATTTTAAAATTGACAAAATATTAATTATTAATTCAGGAGTTAAAATTCAGCTCGACGTTCGATTGGATTCGCACCGCAACCAAGACTGACCATTTCAGGCCAGCTTTGTTGGCTCATTCTCATGAAACGATCACGTTGCACCTACATGTGCAAGTATGCAGACGCTGACTGTGTAAAATTAGTTTCTCACAGAATTATTGCAAGAAGACAATTTTATAATTGGATCGGATGCGCGTGTAAAAGTAAAAATATAAAAAGAGCTGACAATTAATTATTTTTTAGGCGGCAGTGTTGCCAGCGGTGTTAACTTGTATGTACATATATACAAACTGACTGCATATACAAACAACAACCAAAACAATAATGTTAATCATTATATTACTGTTGTTGCTTACTAAACTACTTGCCCATACAAAAAAAAAAAAAAAAAAAAAAAAAAAAACAATGCTTAATATAAATATTTTTTTTTGTATTTATATTATTAAAATTTTTATAATAATAAAATAACTCGATTGTTTGTGGACGAATTTGGTTGATTAAAAAAACCGAAATTTTGTAAAAATATTTATGACCAACCTGTCCAATAGCGAAACCCGTAGCTTATATAGGAGCTTCAAAAAGTCTAAAAATGAGTTTTGGCCGATATCTGGGATATAGTGGACCGATTTTTTTCAGAAAAAAAATAAATTTTAAGAAAGATTTTGAATTTTGTGCAAAAACGAAGTCGCAAGCTTGTATAGGAGCCGAGAAAAGCCGACAACAAATACGATTTTTTGGGAGTATCTTCGTTTTTTACCGATATCTCAGTTATTTATCAACCGATTTTGTTCATTTTTATTAGCGATTTTCTAAGGAATATTTACTATAATTTGATGTGTAAAACATATATATCCGATAACTGGGGCTTTCTAAAAACTGATTTCAACAGACAGACGGACATCTTTATATCGACTCCCCTATCAATAAGGATCCAGAATATATATATACTTTTTGGGGTCTTAGATGAATATTATAGAAATTACAAACGGAATGACAAACTTATATATACCCTTTAGACCTGTGGTCAAGGGTATAATAATGAAAATATACATATAGATTTTTTTATTTTTTTAATTTTGTTCTTTGGTGAATATGAACTTTATTAATACTATTTTATTATTCAATAACTAAAAAAAAAAAGTATAAATACATGTCAAAGGAAAAATTAATTTTTTTCCATGCATACCACTGTGTTGCTTCCTTTTCTGATGCCCTTAAAATTGCATAATCTTATAAATAAAAGTTAGTTGTACCAAATTTCAACCTGACATTAAAATTATTATGTGGTTTATGTACTTTAAGTGAATTTCGGGAAGTACTTTATAAGGACACTGTGGTCTAGTATGGACCAATTCCTTTCAAATTTGGTAGAGTAATTTATGGCTACCAAACATGTAGTATTGTAATTTAATCAAAATCTGACTATAAATACGTCTTATATAACTATTTAAATTCTATTCCGGCAATATCTTTGTATGGGAGCTAGGTGAAAATATGGACCGATCGTAAAAAATTTTAGCAATAACTTTTTTTGTGTCAAAAAAACCATTCATACCAAATTTCATTCAATTATTTCCAAAATTGCGAGCTGCTGGTGTAAAAAATTCAATGATAGATCATAGAACATTTCAAGATGGTTTAAAATCGAAATTCGCAAAATGTTAAAACAGAATATACAAATGGACATTCTTGTCTTTAAGGTGTATGTAAATACTATGTATAATTCTGGATATTTATGTTACTTTTTTGCTTTCAAAAATTTTAATACTTAAACAAAAATAATAGTAAATATATTATTTTGATAAATTGTCAATTTAACCACTTGACGTCTGCATTTTTATTCAAAATTTTTTATACCAATTCTTAACAAAATTTGCCATCATATATAGTAAAAATTCTTTATTTATATTATAATGTTTGACGATATTTTCTGACTCCAATGTATGTCATATGAAAATAAAAATTTTATTAATTTAAAAGTATTAAATTTTTCTTTCACTTTGGACCTTAGTCACGACCACACACTAGCGTTGACGAAAAATGTTGTGAACAAACATTGTGTAGAAAAATGTCCTCTTTAAATTTGCATAGAAATTTTATCAGAAATCTCAGTTTTGAGTTTTGATTTATTGCCAAAGGTCTCCTTATGGTTGCCCTTATGTGCAATGTTGAATATCGCATTGGAAGCCTAAAAACACTTTTTAGTCCTTTATTCTGTAGAATTTGTAAAGCTTTTAAATCTGTATTTTTCTTGTATCCTTATACCATAGATAAATATTCAACATGACTTTGCACCAAGGACTGAAAATTACATATTTCGTTCTTTGGTTTAGTTTATTTTGCGTTTTATATAAAATACCAACAGCAGGTGCTTATTCCAAGATAAGGAACTCTGCAAATAGATTCCTAAATATTTTATATAATCTGTTTCCACAATTTCTTGGCCGTCAATAAAAATTGAACTATGACATTCATGGTAATGGCGTTCAGGTTTAAATTTATTTTTTTTTTTTTTTTGCATTAAATACCAATCTGTTTAACCTTGCATACTCTAATATGAAAGATGCATCAATTTCTGCATTAAGTTTTAATATCAAATCCTCATTATATGGGTAAAAAAGACAAATGTCATCTGCATACATAAATATTTTTCCTTTAAGTTCCAAATTAATAATGTCATTTAAATACAATTTAAAAAGCAAAGGACCCAATACGCTTCCTTGTTGTACACCAAACTCAACTGAATCCATTGATCTTCTGTTTTGATTAATTTGTACACATTGTTTGCAATTTTCCAAATAATTTTTCAAAAGTCGTAACTCGGCATCTCTTATACCATAAGAGTCTCCATTGTAACATTTCATTGCTTACAAAATGAGTGCTTGCAAATTCCCATTAATCCATGGTGATATCTAATATTTTAAAAGTTTTCTTTTTTTTCTCAGTTGTCCTAGTTGAAGATTTAACAAAACTTGAAATTTTAGATATAACGTATCATTCATGTGAAGATTACTATGAATTTGTTCTCTGACCTGTTCATAGTTGCAATTCCGTCGAATAACCTGTACAAAATCATTAATTTTTTCGCAAGATTCTAGTCTGATGCAAACTATATTGTGATCAATAAGACTGCATTTAGCTGATTTTAGCAATTTAACATTATAAACAGGTCATAGCAGTTGCAATCAAGAACCTATTCTCTAGTATTTGACAACCATAGTAAAATATTTGTAATTTGTCAAAAAACCGTTATTCGAAGTTTGTTTTTTAAGAATTTAAATTTTGATAATTTTTCACTTTTGTTGTTATAAGATAACTAAATTGTGTTTTAACATTAAAAAGTAAAAATGTATACTTTAAAATAAATCTTTTAAAGTACATTTTGTTAGTAAAATATATTCACGATTTAACGAATTTTTCGATTTTATGAATTGGCCTGACAATATATCATTCGTTAAACCGGGAAACCATCGAATTTTCGGGGAGTGTATATATATTAGCTGTGCAAAATAAACGTAGCATCGATAAAAAAAAAAACACCTGTATAGCCAAACTACGTGATTAAGTTTTTCTTTTTTTTGGCATATTTTGTTTATACACATTAATATTTTGTGAAATAGTCCTTATTGGCTTTGACAGCGGCGCATCGGCGGGCACTAAGTCCACTAATAACACCTGGTCCTCTCGATGGGAATATTTTTCCAAGCTGACTGCACTGGCGTCCACAATTCCTGCAAATTTCCCGGTTTCTTTTTAAAAAGAGCATCTTTGACTTCTCCCCAAAGATATTCAATGTAGATCAGATATGGTGACTGATTTGGTCACTACAAAACATCGCCTTTATTTTTGGAAAACCATTTTTTTTTTTTGTCAACTTACTCGTTTCTTAGGAAAATTTTCCTGCTAAAATACCCATTTGAGTGGCATATTCTTCTCTGAATAAGACAACATGTATGTTCTTACTATTTCCACATACATTGGGGCATCCATGTAACCTCTTATCCAAAATATGGACCATAATATGAAGAATATTGCCAAATGTTGATTTTGCCACCATAGTGCTTCACGGACTGGAACAAATTTTGGGTCATATTACTGTTTATTTGGTCACGTCATATATATTTGTGTGCCATGCGTCCCATATGCACCAAAAAGAACTACTTTGGACGCATTTGTGCAGAGAATGTGCGCCATTTCGTTTGCAGCCAGTCGAAGTAAAGTATCGCGAAATAATAGTAATGGGACTTTCCTTTAGAATCTTGATTACAGATTATGTTTTTGAAGATGTCAAGAAATAGTTGACGCATCAACTTTCAGTCCTCTTTTGACTTAGTGGACGTCTCAAATGTGTTTGAGTTAACCATTCGCTTTGTACGCGTAGAGTTACTTGGGAGATTTTTTAAAAACAAAATTTCACTGTATGTGCAGTACAAGTATATAATATACTTAAAAACCAAAAGGATCCAAAATAATAAAACAATAATACTTTTGCTAATGTTTATCATTTTGCTACTATTATTTTGCTCAGGCAAAAACTAAGCAGCTTAAGTAAAATAACGGTAACTTCCAAAGATGCATAGAAAAATAAAATTATTTTTTTTTATAATTATTGTACCACTTCAAGGCTTTCATATAAACAAATTGTTTTTGAATTCCTTGTCTAGGAATTGATCAGCAACAAAAACTACAAAGTATGTTGTAATGCTACTATTTTTTTTTGCATTTTTTCCAAATTTCAAGTTGGAGCCTCTTTTGGTTTAGGAGTTATGAACAAAATAAGGTAAAAAGGACATTTTTTGTATGTAAAATTTTAAAAATTTACCAAAATTATTTTGAATTTTTTTTTTCTACAAGCACATATTTAAAAAATATAATAAAATTTTATATACTAAATTTGACTTTAGTTTATATTTTGTTACATAACTTCTAAACTAAAGGAGTGTCTAACATGAAATTTTGCACAAGTATAAAGAAGAGTTGTATTAATATTAAAGATATTCATCGCGAAATTTTGCAACCCTTGCAATTTTTCACTGTTTTAACCCTACGGTACATACCCGGGTACCATTTTTAACTTTAAAGTGCTCGGATTTCCTTATTAATAAAGATATAGCCACGAAACTTCAGATCGTCGTTCAAGGTATTTATACATTATAAAGGCGGAAAAAAACCTATATTTTCTTAACTTGGTCTATATGTAAAATGGCTTTAAAGTTGATACCTACGGGAGTCAATACCCATGGTACCCGGGTACCCCCATATAATTACTGTATTTTGCACTACAGTTAATATATTTTTTTACTATTTATTATTGAAAATCTTATTTTTAATGTCCTTTGATTCAAATAAAGTTAAAATTTTACTAATTTTTTGTTTAAACTAGAGAATAAGCATGCCCATGACAGTCAAAATTACCAAATTATAAGTAGTGACTCTATTAGAATTTGAAGGAGAACTATTTTCAGAAATAAGCTTTTTTTGATATTTCTCAGTTATTTAGGAGCTTCAGAAAGAAAAATAAAGGATAATATGTGACAAGTTAAAAAATTTACGAATTATCGCTGTTTTGAGTATTTATGAATATGACAATTATAGCGCACATTTTAGCCGTTTTTACGTCTTTCACCGTATTGACTTTGGTTTTTGTGAATTCCTTTCAGTTTCTCAATATTATGTAGTAATGTCCACCACTTTTAATCCAAAATATCATGCAAGTGCTCAAGATATTGAAATTATTTCCTATATTCGTGCTAAGGAACTTAAGCTTTCTATATTGTGGCTCCAAACATCAAAAGACGCTATGACAACACTGACAACATTCCTTAGTGTTGTAAAAAAGGTTATTCTTGGACGTGACCTATTTTCGGTCAGAATATTTTATGGATCCTGTGCTTAATTGTGGATGAAGTGCTAATATTCTTTAGTACTGTAAGAACGTTATAGTCTTTCTTAACCGATTTTCTCAGAGAGTTTATATGGAACGTGTGTTTTATTTTAGTTTTGTTGTAAAGTTAAAAATTTAAATTTATACTTTTTACTATTTTTTGTTTAAACAAAACGTGATGTTTACCAATACTAATTTATGCACTTAATGATGAATTTCGGAAATGGGCCACATATGGGAGCTATGGATTTTTGAGGTGCGAAACTGATAAAAAATGTTATAGATTAGTTTTTATGTTAATAAAAATTGTTTTATAACATTAAATAAGATTTCTAACGTCCACAAAACTTTTATATGTACTAAATTATGCAATACTCAATAAATTTATGGACGTCAAAACCATTATTCTAGGAGAAAAATTGTATGGGGACTTCGTTGTAATAGGTAACCATTATAAACTAATTTTAACAGAGCACGTGTCTACATCATATAAAGACAAAATTCCTGCAATTATTTCAAAAACTGCTATTTGTTGCTTCATTAATAGTTTATTATGGACTGCAAGACAGACGGACGGACATTGCCTAATTACTGAAGCATGTTTCTCTACATGTTTTTATCGATTTACTTTAAGACCTGGGGCCAATTAGATGGTTGTAATAAATAATTTGTATAAAATTATATATTTTTGAATAAAATCAACGAAAATTACACTATGGTACCCGGGTACCACTGGTATTGACTAACGTTAATTTTTTGGGGTATGTACCGTAGGGTTAACATGACGTGAGCAACAAATTACACAGGTCAACAAAACCGAAAAAAAAATTATATCTGGAATAAGTCTATAATATTATTATTCCTTAGACATGATATAGTATAGAAAGCCAAATGAAAAATTTCCATTACGTTACATTTTTAACCCATTGAGGACCAAAGAAAATATGGTTTTAAGTTATAAAATTTTCCCAGTAATAAGTTAGTAATATTATGTGACGTGATGGAAGAAATGTTCCTGGTGATTGGGATGACTATACCTACAATATTTGCAACATGATTTTCCAGATACTTTTTTAGTGTTGACCTGTGTTATTGGAACAATTAGATAGTTATAAAAAAAATAAAAATTTTATTTTCTATAGCTTAGTTATGTCAACAATATATAATTTTTTAAAATTTAAAAATACCGGTTTTTGAGATATAATACAGTAGGGCCTCGATTATCCGTGATTCGATTAACCGGCAACGTCGAGTATCCGGGAAAGATAATCGACGTTTCCATTTAATTTTTTTTTGTATCGATTAATCGTGATTACCTCTATTATCCGGGATCGTAAGCATAATTTCTTTCGATTGCTTTTGAACAATTAATAAAACAAAAAAGTGAAATTCCCTCGTTTGAATAAGATGAGTCAGGGCAAGGTAAAATCCAAGATTACTGCATTAATGAAAAGCTTGATATCGAAAATATGAATTTGAAAAAGAAGAAACAAACAACATTATATGATTTTTTAAGAAACTACGTAAAATGAAAACCTTATGTATTTATTGTTCACTGTTTTTTCCAAAATTATTATGTTTTTCTTATATTATTTAAAAAAATTGATTATCCAGAATGCTTCCGGTCCCGATCATTACGGATAATCGAGGTCTCACTGCAGTTTGAATTTTTTTATGTCCAACTTTGACCTTTGAACTTTTGATGTAAAAAACTTTGTATATATCATTATGAAGGCAATATCTTTGTCTTTAATATGCAACAACAACTAGAGATCTACCATGTATATTTAAGAAGTTATTAGAAGTTAAATAATAGAGCCCTGCAAACTGTGTCTTATAAGGCTGTACAAACCACTTGATATTTTTCAAGTGTTGTTATCAGTGTGTGTGCGGAGTAATAAATACTGTTCTGCAGGCACTTAAAACCATACAAATACTGCGTGTGTGCTTCAACTTTATGAACAAATCATGAGTGTGCTATGATAGCGACCAAACAAGCCTCTCAAAGGCTTGTATAAAAAAATACAAGCCTTTTGACCACTTGTTTGCTTCAATAAGGAAAAAAAATTGTGTTTTCTTTTTTATTAAAATTATATGTGTGTGTGTGCGTTCATGACTGTATAAAGTAATTTCGTAAGTAAAACAGTCGTTTAAAAGTATTGTTTATAAACTTATTGTTATTTACGATCAAATAAATTATTAATGTTACTAGTTATAACAATTTAAAGAAACATGCATTAAGTTTTATTAGTAAACAGATTTTATTAAATATTTAAAGTTTTTTACAAGGTTTTTTTATATTATTACTTAAAACAAATATATACTTAATTACTTATATACTACTTTCTTATACATATGTATATAAATACTTAAACTATATCACAGATAATAATGTTGTCTGTATTCATGTGAAGAAACATAATCTGTGAAAAGATGGTTGAGTTGGAGGAAAGATTCGTTCTTTTTTCCGATAACAATTGTCTAGCAATTGAAAAAACTCTTTCGGAACTTGCACTACTTGCTGGAGTAGCCAATAGTTTGCAGCTTAATTTATACAACAAAGGCAACTGTGTTCGATGTAAATACCACCAACTGATGACATTAAAGTTTTCTTCGAAGGGAACATCCAGGTTTTGGTATGTTTGAATTTCTCTAGCTATTTTATCATCCCATGTTAGATTTGATGTTGGCGATACAAAATTCTTGAAATATGATGATATTACTGATGTTTTAGTTGATGTTGGTGATTCCATGATTTCTTCACCTTCATTTTGCCAGAGAATTTTTAACTCCTCTGCACATTTTGATTTTATATTATCCATTTCGTCTTTTGAAAATTGTAACAGTTTATTCGCGGGTGGAAAAAGGAAATGTGCAATTTTATGCGTCATGGATATATTTAAAAATACAGTTGTCTGTATATTTTCAAATAATGCTTCCTTAAATGTTTTTTACGAGTTCAATATCATCATCTTCTGATATGCAAGTGTCCCTCAATCCATTAATGTATGCATAAACTAGATGTAATGTAGCATATTTTTCTCCTTCTAAAGTTTTGGACGCCTGTTCAAATTGTCTCATGACGTTCACAATTCCTTTAATGTGGCTTATGTTTATTTTTTCGACTTTTTGAAGCTCATTTTTTTGCTGCAATATATTATTGACATCCATCCAATTTTTTTCCACAGATTCCAAAAGGTAATACATTGTGTTCCACCGTGTAGTACAATGACTTTTTAATGTTTGGCTTAATTTGCAATTATCGCCAGATTTCTTGAAATATTTAACCAATTTCGAGCATAAATTACACAGTTCATTTAGTTCCTCTACATTTTTAATAGCCTTTTCGATTACATTATTAAGTAAATGGTTAATGCAATATATGTGTGGAAAACAATTGAACGCAGCAAACATGTTGGAACCTCTGTCTGTTACCATAACTCCATATTCCAGTTTGCAATCATATCTTCCTAGTAAAGTTTAAGCTTTTAATCTAATGGCATCATCTAAAATAAATAATTATTAAAGATATGTGGTTCATTTGGTATTCATTTTTTCATTTATGTAATAGTAATATATCTGTTTAAATTTACTTACGTGTACATCTTTCCCCATTCATTGAATTAAGACCTATCAACCTGGAAATCAATTGGTCATTTTTTGTATAATGGATAGTTAGAGAGATATAACTTTTCCATATATCTGAAGTTAATCCAAAACCATTTTTGCAGACAGCATTGATTTCATGTTTAACATTTAGGAATGTTGCTTCATATATTTTTTCAATATTCCGCGATATTGTGGTAGGATGTGGCAATAATTCTTCTACATCAACATTTGGTCCATACTTCGCTCCAATTGAAATCAAGAACTCCGAAATCTGCATTAGACCGGTATCTTGAACAAATTGAAAAGGCCGACAATTTTTTATACACCATTCGGAAAATAATCGCGTTGCTTTTTTTTCGTCTCGTTGTTAACCTCTACTTTTTCTGTATTAGTTTCCTTCGTGGTGTAGTAGCACTTATGTCTCACCAAGTTCGATGTGGTTCTCGAATCATATTTTAAAACAGTAAAACACTTTATGCAGGCAACTTTGTTTGCTATTTCGGCTCCTTCCTGGTTTACAATCTTTCCAAATGTGTCCCAAATCTTGCTTCTGCCTCTTTTCGTAGTTATTTTGAATGTTCCTGACAGGATATTTTGTTTGATGCTGGCAGCGTCCATTGATTCAGTAGGAGTTGAATTCTAAATACATAAATATGATATATTTTGTTTAGTAAAGTAACTTTAAAAAATAATTTTATTTCTTACCATTACTTCTGCCATTATAAGTATACGAAGATATGTATATTTTAACACGATTGTGAAAACAAATAATTTGTTGGAGCACAAAAAATTCAATTCTGAACACGAGAACACTTTTGAAATAACTGTTGAAAGATTTTCATTCATAACTTCATTTATAGCATATATGAAATATATTAGGTAATAATATTATAATTTTATTTATAAACTCATTTTTACATTAGGTAATAATATGTATAAGCCTTTTCTAAAAATAACTTTAGTCCAATAAAAACAGGTATATTTCTTAGTGTAAAAAATTTATTTAAAACAGCAAGAATTTGGCAATAAAATCTGTAGAAGCAGCTAAATAGATCAATAAGAAACAGGTACATATGTTCTGCACTGTAAAAAATGTAAATTTATTTTTTATAAAACCACGAATTGAGTTCGCTTACAATCAGGTAAAACAGCATCCTTTACTTGATTATATATTGAACATGTACATATGACGGGACACACAATTTAGGTAAACGTCTTAAAATATTTCATTTATAATTTTATTACAGTGCAGATGTTCCATCGTATTCTTAACATTTGGGAAAATTTATTAGTCAAGGAGTAAACGTATATGGAAACGAATTTGAAAAATGAAAAGACATTGTTCTATATTATTTCCTTTTAGTTTTAAAATAGAATGATTACTTAGTAAATATAAATTAAATGCAATAAAATCTATCATAATATAAATAAGTACAATTTTAAAATTTTTTATAAACATACAATTAATTATAAGACTAACTTTATTTAAAATATAAATAAATACTAAAGATAAAAATTTTCTAACTTACATATGTAACTGACAGTTTCAAATGTCAACTTAAATTTTTTTACTTTTTTAACTCTTAATAAAGAGTATTTTTTAATAACTTTATGAATTCACCCTTTTACATTTATTTAGAAAAGAAGAACCAACAATAAAATATAGACATACTGTATATATGTGTGTGTATGCAAGAATATTTATAAACAACCACTTTTTACA
This sequence comes from Protophormia terraenovae, assembly GCA_951394005.1. Taxonomy (NCBI): domain Eukaryota; kingdom Metazoa; phylum Arthropoda; class Insecta; order Diptera; family Calliphoridae; genus Protophormia; species Protophormia terraenovae. The sequence goes on from OX596074.1 coordinate 72,239,741, forward strand.
CATTATGAAGATTTTTTGCCACACACAGCAACTACGTATTACAAAAAACAAACAAATCATTAAGCCCACTTGAAATCTTTAAATCATTTCTCAACGTCTTGTATGATTTGCTTTTTTTTGCCACACCACTTGCACCACTTGTTTACGATAAATGATTTGAACGCACGGATTTGCAGTCGCTCATACACAGTACACACTTGCTTTGCTTCGGGCAGCGAACAGTACGAACAGTATTTATTGTTGTTTTTGCACATGTTGGCTATGAAACACACACTTGAAATTCAAGTGTGTTTGCTTTTCAAATCATCTTGCGCAGGAGACTATTAAATAAGTATTAATTAGTAAAGTTTTTAAAATTTTTTCGTTTTTTAAACCGTCATATTTCCGGATCGGGAAGAAACATAGGTCTGAAATTTCATGTTTTCGGAAACACTTCCAATGGTCAATGCTTGTAGTGCATTTCATTAAAATCGGAGATGTCATACCCGATGGCTGTCCGTTTTGACATTGAATCATTCTATACCTCTATCAACGACGTTCCAATAATGTTTAATTACTAAATATGATTTCGCATGTCTCCGCCAAACATCGAAGTTTTCACGACCACTTAACTTTTCGAATGGAAAATTTAACGAACTCATTTCAGATTAGTAATATTCAGCACAATTACACCAAATACAAAAGAAAACGTTTTACAATTAAACACGAATTATTAAACGAATTATTAGAAAAACTTAATTCAGTTGTCAGAAACCTAATTCAAATAAAGCTATTAGTGAAAAATTGTAGTAGTGTTTGTAAAAAATTATAAATATTCACCATTTTACTAAAGTATTATTAAAGTGAATGGTTGTAAAAATGTACAAAATAAAAGTGTTTATATTTTTTTCATAATATTTTATATTTTAATTAGGTAAATCCTATAATACTTGAACAGTATTTTAGTGTATAACAATTTTTATAATAAATTCTAAATTTCCTAAGAGTTTATTGCTTATTATGGTTGAAATTTTATAAAAAAGTAAGCATCTTTTCCAATGACACTTCAAAATTTTAAAAATAAATAAAAATATTAAATTTTATCTGCGGCAAATACAACCAATTATAACTAATTAATTTGGATGTAATTTATAATTATTCAATTAATAATATACGTACTATATTAAAATGTTAAATGTAAAATGTATAATAAAAATTGTGGGAAAGAAATACATATATACATACACTATAGAGCAAAAATGAACACTTTTTTGTAACCGTTTATCTTTTTAGGTGATATCTTCTTAACATCTAAGGTAATAAATAGTATTAATTCATGATGAATTTATTTAATGCAGTGAAGAATAAAAAGTGTTAAAATTAATTTAGTTTTTGCAAAAAAAAAAAAAAAAAAATGATGTTTTTGAAATAAAAAGTGTTCAGTTTTTCACAACTTAAGAAAAATTTAAACAAAATTAATTTTTATCAAGGTAATACTTTCTTTTCGCAAATTTCTTTCATAGTTTACCAAGACATGATGTTAATAAATATAAATAAAACACCAAAACAAATTTTATCCCATTGTGTTATTACCAGGGAAACCACAATATGCAATTGCATCTTTTTTCCTAGACGTTGAATGAAGCCATCGATTAAATATTTATCCGTTTCAGAACAAATAAATCATTTTGGCATCGATTTGTTAGTGCATATTTTTGCATATTTTGCTCTTAATGGCATATTTTTGCATTTGACGTTTTTAGTGCATATTTATAGCATATTTTGTTATTTTTAGGTCATATTTAACCCTTTTAGAGCATATTTTGATATTTTAAGGATAATTTTTTTTATATGTTTTTAAAATTTGATTTTATAAAAAAAAAAATAAAAAAAAAAAAAATAATAAAAATTGAATATTATGATTGAAGTTTATGTTGTAAAAACAATATTTTTTTAATGAAAGCATATCGAGTCCTAACCGCGAAAATGTCGTAAGTGCAGAAAACAAAACATTACACATTATTGTTTACACATTGTTATATGTATGAAAAATGTCACTTACGATAAAATTACTTTCGCTATAAATCTGAAATAACACTTGATACGTCGATGAAATTTTGACAAATGATGTTTTCATCAAAACACGAATTTCGAAAATGTTGTCGATTACGATATTTTGGCGATCAGTGTTCGATATGATAATTGTAATAATTTCTAAACTAATAATAGTGTCCAAAATTAGATGGGTAAGAAAATAGAAGATCAATAACGTTTTTAAGAGAAACAATAAAAAATAGGGAATCAAATTTCGACGAGGTTGATAAATTTCAGTCTTGCCTCATTTTATATCATTGAAACATTAATAAAACCCTTTGTTTTAATGAAAATCATAATTTTGTTATACAAAATCTCTGTTTTTTAAGTGCATATTTTCGCGTTTTTAGAGCATATTTTTCGTTTTTATTGCATATTTAATGCGCATAAAACCCATTTTTTTAGAGCATATTTTGGTTTCCCTGGTTATTACAATTCCAAGCTGCTGTTCTAGAATTTTCAATTTCACTTTTACATCCTTTCAAAACTATCAAATCCCTATTTTAAACAAGTTCTGAACAAGATTTTGTAGGAAAATATTCACTTCAGAAAATGGAATTTTGCTAGACCCTTGCAAAGTAGAAAAGTTGCATCGATTTCTGTAAACACAACAACAACCACAAAGAACAATTTTTTGCACAACTTTTGCAAAACTGTCTGAGTAAAACCAATTGCAAAATTATCAGAGTAAAAAGTAGTAAAAGTTGTAAAAATTTTTATATTGCAACTTTGTAAAAATGTGTAATTGTACTAAAAAATCAACTCTAAACTGAAAAACACCACTGAAAAATTAAATTCAACGTAAAAAATTGTAAAAACAAAAAAGTTAATATTAATTAAATAATACAAAAGGAAAAATATCAATAAATACACTGATTAATAAGAATTGTATATAAATATATAATACAGTGGCGGTCAGCAAATTAGCTCACCTGTCCTGAATTTTTTTGGTCTTAATTTTCTTTTTCTAGAAAAAAGTTTTCAATTGTTTTATTTATTCAATATATTGACCATTATGTATTTAATATATTGCAGCCAAAACTTGCACTAATAAACTAACAATTTACTCAAAAATATTGTTCTATAAAATATTCCTATAAAAATCAAGGGACAGCAAATTAGGCCACTTACATTATTTTTTACAAAAAATCTAAGCAAGTATTGAAAAAAAGTAATTTTTGATATAAATTACAATTTAAAAATAAAATTATGTTTTTCTTATATTATTTAAAAAAATTGATTATCCAGAATGCTTCCGGTCCCGATCATTACGGATAATCGAGGTCTCACTGCAGTTTGAATTTTTGTATGTCCAACTTTGACCTTTGAACTTTTGATGTAAAAAACTTTGTATATATCATTATGAAGGCAATATCTTTGTCTTTAATATGCAACAACAACTAGAGATCTACCATGTATATTTAAGAAGTTATTAGAAGTTAAATAATAGAGCCCTGCAAACTGTGTCTTATAAGGCTGTACAAGCCACTTGATATTTTTCAAGTGTTGTTATCAGTGTGTGTGCGGAGTAATAAATACTGTTCTGCAGGCACTTAAAACCATACAAATACTGCGTGTGTGCTTCAACTTTATGAACAAATCATGAGTGTGCTATGATAGCGACCAAACAAGCCTCTCAAAGGCTTGTATAAAAAAATACAAGCCTTTTGACCACTTGTTTGCTTCAATAAGGAAAAAAATTGTGTTTTCTTTTTTATTAAAATTATATGTGTGTGTGTGCGTTCATGACTGTATAAAGTAATTTCGTAAGTAAAACAGTCGTTTAAAAGTATTGTTTATAAACTTATTGTTATTTACGATCAAATAAATTATTAATGTTACTAGTTATAACAATTTAAAGAAACATGCATTAAGTTTTATTAGTAAACAGATTTTATTAAATATTTAAAGTTTTTTACAAGGTTTTTTTATATTATTACTTAAAACAAATATATACTTAATTACTTATATACTACTTTCTTATACATATGTATATAAATACTTAAACTATATCACAGATAATAATGTTGTCTGTATTCATGTGAAGAAACATAATCTGTGAAAAGATGGTTGAGTTGGAGGAAAGATTCGTTCTTTTTTCCGATAACAATTGTCTAGCAATTGAAAAAACTCTTTCGGAACTTGCACTACTTGCTGGAGTAGCCAATAGTTTGCAGCTTAATTTATACAACAAAGGCAACTGTGTTCGATGTAAATACCACCAACTGATGACATTAAAGTTTTCTTCGAAGGGAACATCCAGGTTTTGGTATGTTTGAATTTCTCTAGCTATTTTATCATCCCATGTTAGATTTGATGTTGGCGATACAAAATTCTTGAAATATGATGATATTACTGATGTTTTAGTTGATGTTGGTGATTCCATGATTTCTTCACCTTCATTTTGCCAGAGAATTTTTAACTCCTCTGCACATTTTGATTTTATATTATCCATTTCGTCTTTTGAAAATTGTAACAGTTTATTCGCGGGTGGAAAAAGGAAATGTGCAATTTTATGTGTCATGGATATATTTAAAAATACAGTTGTCTGTATATTTTCAAATAATGCTTCCTTAAATGTTTTTACGAGTTCAATATCATCATCTTCTGATATGCAAGTGTCCCTCAATCCATTGATGTATGCATAAACTAGATGTAATGTAGCATATTTTTCTCCTTCTAAAGTTTTGGACGCCTGTTCAAATTGTCTCATGACGTTCACAATTCCTTTAATGTGGCTTATGTTTATTTTTTCGACTTTTTGAAGCTCATTTTTTTGCTGCAATATATTATTGACATCCATCCAATTTTTTTCCACAGATTCCAAAAGGTAATACATTGTGTTCCACCGTGTAGTACAATGACTTTTTAATGTTTGGCTTAATTTGCAATTATCGCCAGATTTCTTGAAATATTTAACCAATTTCGAGCATAAATTACACAGTTCATTTAGTTCCTCTACATTTTTAATAGCCTTTTCGATTACATTATTAAGTAAATGGTTAATGCAATATATGTGTGGAAAACAATTGAACGCAGCAAACATGTTGGAACCTCTGTCTGTTACCATAACTCCATATTCCAGTTTGCAATCATATCTTCCTAGTAAAGTTTGAGCTTTTAATCTAATGGCATCATCTAAAATAAATAATTATTAAAGATATGTGGTTCATTTGGTATTCATTTTTTCATTTATGTAATAGTAATATATCTGTTTAAATTTACTTACGTGTACATCTTTCCCCATTCATTGAATTAAGACCTATCAACCTGGAAATCAATTGGTCATTTTTTGTATAATGGATAGTTAGAGAGATATAACTTTTCGGTAAATAGTTGTCCGTCCATATATCTGAAGTTAATCCAAAACCATTTTTGCAGACAGCATTGATTTCATGTTTAACATTTAGGAATGTTGCTTCATATATTTTTTCAATATTCCGCGATATTGTGGTAGGATGTGGCAATAATTCTTCTACATCAACATTTGGTCCATACTTCGCTCCAATTGAAATCAAGAACTCCGAAATCTGCATTAGACTGGTATCTTGAACAAATTGAAAAGGCCGACAATTTTTTATACACCATTCGGAAAATAATCGCGTTGCTTTTTTTTCGTCTCGTTGTTAACCTCTACTTTTTCTGTATTAGTTTCCTTCGTGGTGTAGTAGCACTTATGTCTCACCAAGTTCGATGTGGTTCTCGAATCATATTTTAAAACAGTAAAACACTTTATGCAGGCAACTTTGTTTGCTATTTCGGCTCCTTCCTGGTTTACAATCTCTCCAAATGTGTCCCAAATCTTGCTTCTGCCTCTTTTCGTAGTTATTTTGAATGTTCCTGACAGGATATTTTGTTTGATGCTGGCAGCGTCCATTGATTCAGTAGGAGTTGAATTCTAAATACATAAATATGATATATTTTGTTTAGTAAAGTAACTTTAAAAAATAATTTTATTTCTTACCATTACTTCTGCCATTATAAGTATACGAAGATATGTATATTTTAACACGATTGTGAAAACAAATAATTTGTTGGAGCACAAAAAATTCAATTCTGAACACGAGAACACTTTTGAAATAACTGTTGAAAGATTTTCATTCATAACTTCATTTATAGCATATATGAAATATATTAGGTAATAATATTATAATTTTATTTATAAACTCATTTTTACATTAGGTAATAATATGTATAAGCCTTTTCTAAAAATAACTTTAGTCCAATAAAAACAGGTATATTTCTTAGTGTAAAAAATTTATTTAAAACAGCAAGAATTTGGCAATAAAATCTGTAGAAGCAGCTAAATAGATCAATAAGAAACAGGTACATATGTTCTGCACTGTAAAAAATGTAAATTTATTTTTTATAAAACCACGAATTGAGTTCGCTTACAATCAGGTAAAACAGCATCCTTTACTTGATTATATATTGAACATGTACATATGACGGGACACACAATTTAGGTAAACGTCTTAAAATATTTCATTTATAATTTTATTACAGTGCAGATGTTCCATCGTATTCTTAACATTTGGGAAAATTTATTAGTCAAGGAGTAAACGTATATGGAAACGAATTTGAAAAATGAAAAGACATTGTTCTATATTATTTCCTTTTAGTTTTAAAATAGAATGATTACTTAGTAAATATAAATTAAATGCAATAAAATCTATCATAATATAAATAAGTACAATTTTAAAATTTTTTTATAAACATACAATTAATTATAAGACTAACTTTATTTAAAATATAAATAAATACTAAAGATAAAAATTTTCTAACTTACATATGTAACTGACAGTTTCAAATGTCAACTTAAATTTTTTTACTTTTTTAACTCTTAATAAAGAGTATTTTTTAATAACTTTATGAATTCACCCTTTTACATTTATTTAGAAAAGAAGAACCAACAATAAAATATAGACATACTGTATATATGTGTGTGTATGCAAGAATATTTATAAACAACCACTTTTTACACATTATGAAGATTTTTTGCCACACACAGCAACTACGTTTTACAAAAAACAAACAAATCATTAAGCCCACTTGAAATCTTTAAATCATTTCTCAACGTCTTGTATGATTTGCTTTTTTTTGCCACACCACTTGCACCACTTGTTTACGATAAATGATTTGAACGCACGGATTTGCAGTCGCTCATACACAGTACACACTTGCTTTGCTTCGGGCAGCGAACAGTACGAACAGTATTTATTGTTGTTTTTGCACATGTTGGCTATGAAACACACACTTGAAATTCAAGTGTGTTTGCTTTTCAAATCATCTTGCGCAGGAGACTATTAAATAAGTATTAATTAGTAAAGTTTTTAAAATTTTTTCGTTTTTTAAACCGTCATATTTCCGGATCGGGAAGAAACATAGGTCTGAAATTTCATGTTTTCGGAAACACTTCCAATGGTCAATGCTTGTAGTGCATTTCATTAAAATCGGAGATGTCATACCCGATGGCTGTCCGTTTTGACATGGAATCATTCTATACCTCTATCAACGACGTTCCAATAATGTTTAATTACTAAATATGATTTCGCATGTCTCCGCCAAACATCGAAGTTTTCACGACCACTTAACTTTTCGAATGGAAAATTTAACGAACTCATTTCAGATTAGTAATATTCAGCACAATTACACCAAATACAAAAGAAAACGTTTTACAATTAAACACGAATTATTAAACGAATTATTAGAAAAACTTAATTCAGTTGTCAGAAACCTAATTCAAATAAAGCTATTAGTGAAAAATTGTAGTAGTGTTTGTAAAAAATTATAAATATTCACCATTTTACTAAAGTATTATTAAAGTGAATGGTTGTAAAAATGTACAAAATAAAAGTGTTTATATTTTTTTCATAATATTTTATATTTTAATTAGGTAAATCCTATAATACTTGAACAGTATTTTAGTGTATAACAATTTTTATAATAAATTCTAAATTTCCTAAGAGTTTATTGCTTATTATGGTTGAAATTTTATAAAAAAGTAAGCATCTTTTCCAATGACACTTCAAAATTTTAAAAATAAATAAAAATATTAAATTTTATCTGCGGCAAATACAACCAATTATAACTAATTAATTTGGATGTAATTTATAATTATTCAATTAATAATATACGTACTATATTAAAATGTTAAATGTATAATAAAAATTGTGGGAAAGAAATACATATATACATACACTATAGAGCAAAAATGAACACTTTTTTGTAACCGTTTATCTTTTTAGGTGATATCTTCTTAACATCTAAGGTAATAAATAGTATTAATTCATGATGAATTTATTTAATGCAGTGAAGAATAAAAAGTGTTAAAATTAATTTAGTTTTTGCAAAAAAAAAAAAAAAAAAATGATGTTTTTGAAATAAAAAGTGTTCAGTTTTTCACAACTTAAGAAAAATTTAAACAAAATTAATTTTTATCAAGGTAATACTTTCTTTTCGCAAATTTCTTTCATAGTTTACCAAGACATGATGTTAATAAATATAAATAAAACACCAAAACAAATTTTATCCCATTGTGTTATTACCAGGGAAACCACAATATGCAATTGCATCTTTTTTCCTAGACGTTGAATGAAGCCATCGATTAAATATTTATCCGTTTCAGAACAAATAAATCATTTTGGCATCGATTTGTTAGTGCATATTTTTGCATATTTTGCTCTTAATGGCATATTTTTGCATTTGACGTTTTTAGTGCATATTTATAGCATATTTTGTTATTTTTAGGTCATATTTAACCCTTTTAGAGCATATTTTGATATTTTAAGGATAATTTTTTTTATATGTTTTTAAAATTTGATTTTATAAAAAAATAAAAATTTAATATTATGATTGAAGTTTATGTTGTAAAAACAATATTTTTTTAATGAAAGCATATCGAGTCCTAACCGCGAAAATGTCGTAAGTGCAGAAAACAAAACATTACACATTATTGTTTACACATTGTTATATGTATGAAAAATGTCACTTACGATAAAATTACTTTCGCTATAAATCTGAAATAACACTTGATACGTCGATGAAATTTTGACAAATGATGTTTTCATCAAAACACGAATTTCGAAAATGTTGTCGATTACGATATTTTGGCGATCAGTGTTCGATATGATAATTGTAATAATTTCTAAACTAATAATAGTGTCCAAAATTAGATGGGTAAGAAAATAGAAGATCAATAACGTTTTTAAGAGAAACAATAAAAAATAGGGAATCAAATTTCGACGAGGTTGATAAATTTCAGTCTTGCCTCATTTTATATCATTGAAACATTAATAAAACCCTTTGTTTTAATGAAAATCATAATTTTGTTATACAAAATCTCTGTTTTTTAAGTGCATATTTTCGCGTTTTTTAGAGCATATTTTTCGTTTTTTATTGCATATTTAATGCGCATAAAACCCATTTTTTTAGAGCATATTTTGGTTTCCCTGGTTATTACAATTCCAAGCTGCTGTTCTAGAATTTTCAATTTCACTTTTACATCCTTTCAAAACTATCAAATCCCTATTTTAAACAAGTTCTGAACAAGATTTTGTAGGAAAATATTCACTTCAGAAAATGGAATTTTGCTAGACCCTTGCAAAGTAGAAAAGTTGCATCGATTTCTGTAAACACAACAACAACCACAAAGAACAATTTTTTGCACAACTTTTGCAAAACTGTCTGAGTAAAACCAATTGCAAAATTATCAGAGTAAAAAGTAGTAAAAGTTGTAAAAATTTTTATATTGCAACTTTGTAAAAATGTGTAATTGTACTAAAAAATCAACTCTAAACTGAAAAACACCACTGAAAAATTAAATTCAACGTAAAAAATTGTAAAAACAAAAAAGTTAATATTAATTAAATAATACAAAAGGAAAAATATCAATAAATACACTGATTAATAAGAATTGTATATAAATATATAATACAGTGGCGGTCAGCAAATTAGCTCACCTGTCCTGAATTTTTTGGCCTTAATTTTCTTTTTCTAGAAAAAAGTTTTCAATTGTTTTATTTATTCAATATATTGACCATTATGTATTTAATATATTGCAGCCAAAACTTGCACTAATAAACTAACAATTTACTCAAAAATATTGTTCTATAAAATATTCCTATAAAAATCAAGGGACAGGAAATTAGGCCACTTACATTATTTTTTACAAAAAATCTAAGCAAGTATTGAAAAAAAAGTAATTTTTGATATAAATTACAATTTAAAAATAAAAGTATTGCAATTTTCGTGAAAAATTTAATATAAAAATTGTTTAAAACGCCTTAAATTTCAAATATTCGACATTTAATAAAAATCGCGAAAAATATTAATAAAAGTATTATGCAATTTTATAGAAACCTTGATAGTTCTTTAATTATGGCCAACAATCATCTATATCATCGAAAGCAATACAAAAAGTTTAAATTCATTTACTAAAATTTAGGTTTGAGTTACTCAGCGAATTTAGAAGATCAAATAATCAACATTTAAGTAAGAAAAATATTTCCCAAAAGAAGAATAAAAGTTGAAAAATCATTTTAAAATTGAGTAAATATCTTATAATATTTAATAGATATTATATCAATACTATGTGGAGAAGTATTAAAAAGTTTTATTAGTATTCTAGTTAAAAAAAGAGTGTAACTTTGTTTAAATCGTTCGTCTATGTAAAATATTGGCAAATATTTTATGCATCTCATCCAAGCGGTTTCTTTAGAATAGATCTATTGTATTGTATTTTCGTTAACTGATATAAAGAACTCAATTTCTCTTTTAAATCCTCTATACTTATAAAGCTTTTTAAACTACATATTATAACATTTAACAATTGGTTTTAGTTCTAGTAGATATTTAAGTACATTTTAAAGTGTTTTTTATTTGCCAAAAATTTCTTGGTTCAGAGTTTCATTGAGAAATTTGTGATTATTCTATTTTTTATATTCGCAATTTAACCAAGTTTTTCGTTATTTTGCACAGGGCTGAGGTTTTTGAATTATTTATAATACTTATTGTAAAAATTTGAATGACTATCTGACCTTTCGCCATTTTTTAATGGATTTAATCAATTTTTTATTTGTTATCGAATATTTGTATTTTAAAGCGTCTTTCCATGAAATCTTCCCACGGAAATTTCCTTAAATTAATTAAAATTTATTTATACTTCGAAATTTATATTAAAAGATAATTTTTTTAAAGCTTACTTAGATTTTTTGTAATAAATAATGTAAATGGGCTAATTTGCTGTCCCTTGATTTTTATAGAAATATTTTATAAAATAATGTTTTTCCTTAAATTGTTAGTGAATTAGTGCAAGTTTTGGCTGCAATGTATTAAGTACATAATGGTCAATATATTGAATTAATAAAACAATTGAAAACTTTTTTCTAGAAAAAGAAAATTAAAGCCAAAAAAAATTCTGGTTGGTTAAGCTAATTAGATGACCGATACTGTATATTTGAAATGAATTATCACTTTTTTCAGTGTCTTAAAAAAAATGTTTTTACTTTTTTTGCTAACTTTATCTACTTTTTTAAAATTGGTTACTCACGTCAAGTAAAACAGTGAAAAATTGCAAGGGTTGAAAAATTTTGAGGTGAATTCCTTTAATATTTAGACTGCAATTCGTGGTGAATATTATGATGCAATATCATATTTTCAATATTTTCTTCTCAGAAACTGAACATATTTTAACGTAGTTAAAAGTTGAGGATATTTTTTTAGAACATAATTCCACTAATTAGTCCAAACGGACCGACATCTAGGAGTGAAATACCTCCCTAAGCACTACTATTAATGAATTTGATAGGTTTTTATGGAATCTCATATTCCCCGATCTTGTTCTTTTCAAAAAATTTTCAGCATCTCTATTAATGAATTAACATAATCGATGATTTTGTCTAATAAAAAAATTGTTTACGTCTTTTTGAACATAAAGGTTTGAGATAGTTTTAAGTCCTTGCGATTTTTTAACGAAAATCTTTGCAAAATTCGATATTTTCTATTTTTATTTTTACTACTACAGGATTTTGTCAAGGATATTACATATTAAATAACTTTGCAGAACTCTAACAAGTTTGTATTTGCACTAGAAATTCTATAAAATTGTTTCATTTGTAAATTTAAACTGCATAATAAATCCCGATTATTTATCCATTCAGAAAATGATGCAAAATTGAAAACTTATATATTAAAGTTTTCTTTATTTTTTATCTTACACAAACAAATATATTAATATTTATTGTACACATATTTAAAATTGGACCTTGAGAATTATATTCTACCATTTATATTTTAATTCTATAGGTCGTTAAGAAAATACCATAATTAAGAAAAAAGTAAATTACACCAAAAAAGTGTTCACTTTTGGTCTATAGTGTATAAATATATTTTTAATATACATATACAGTATGTCAAGAAAATGTTTTTACATTAAAAGAAAACATGAATTTATCGAAGTTTGGCTTTAAAAAACTATATAATTTTTTGTTAAAGTAAAAATTTTTAATACGAATTTGTTAATTTATATATTTATTACTATATAACTCAAAGAAACTTAATATTTAATGATTTAAACTATTAGAAATGGAGCAAAAACTAAACAAACACAAAAATCTTAGTGTCAAGAAATTCTTTTTACATTTATAAAACTACTTAAGAAAATCAAAAATTTTGGAAATTTTTAGTTTTAAATGGTAACAGCTGGTATATATAACTGCTTGTGGAACCTTTTTCATCAAATAAAATTATTAATGAATTAATTGGAATTTTGTATATTCCAACATTAGTGCCTTTTTTTAGTCCATTATGGTCCTGTAATACCTTTTTGTCACTTTGTTCTTCAATTGTTAGTATTAAATAAAATTTGTGTGAACAATTTTAATGTTTTTAAAAGAAGCAAGGAAAAATTTTATTAAACAATTTTCATAAAAATATCAAAATATCATGTTTAAATTCAAAACATATTTGATTTCATTACATAAAGTATAAAAATAACAAGTTCATTTTTAACATTATATATTTTAAAGCTGTTACACCGGTTAAAAAATGTTCACCACCATCTAAAAATCGTCGCGTTCTTATTTATAACATACAAAGTCCAAGGCTATCTCGTTTATCAACATCCAATATTCGATTACAACGATCTAAATTTAAAATACATAACGAAATAAAAGAATATGGTAAAAACCCAGCTGTGGATGTGACACATTCTGAGAACAAAAAGGATCATTTACGAGTACTTAATTCTATAAGTCACATTGAAGATTTAGGAAAAACAATTTTTGATAGCAGCCACCACAATAATGGAAACAAATGCGAAGATAGATTGAATGGAACTAGTAACAATGATAATGATGACGATGATAATGATAATAGCGATGATGACGATTTTGATAACGGTATGTGAAATATTTTAATATTGATAGTTTTAATTTTAAAAATTTGAAAAAAAAAAATATGTTAATTTTTTTTCAATATTTATAGTTTCAGATTTTGATAGCAGCAGTGATTCAGACATTTCTTCGGATTCCGAAGAGGGTTATAGATCGTATGCATATAAATTAACTCATTCTTTAGATGTTGTCTCAACTTCACCATCGGTAGAATCATCGACAAATTCAGAATCTGAAAGTTTAGAGAATCCTGATGCTCTTTTAGTGCCTAGTTTATTTCCAAATGTACCACCGTATTTAGCGTTTTCGTCAAACACCAAAAAAGGGCCTGAAGTTCCGACCGATCTGTATCGTATACTCAAATGGAGAGTTACTAATGTTATGCCCCGTGTCGTGCGCTCCATCTTAGCGAATAGTGGGATGCGTTTACTTAAAAGTATAATTCTATTTTAATTAGATAAATTAATTCATATTAATTATATGATTATTTCTAAGAAACAAATGACTGGATGGGCGTCTGGGGAAAGCACATGAAGTCACCGTGTTTTAAAACAATACGACCCTACCAAAAAATCAATCACTTACCAGGTTCGTTTAAAATTGGACGAAAGGATTCATGTTGGAAAAATTTAGTTAAATTAATGGCAAAGCATGGAAAAAAAGATTTTGGATTTATGCCCAAGTAAGATATATACAAGTAATTAAAGACAATTTTAAATTATCTACATTTTTTATCGAATAACAGAACTTATATTATACCAAATGATTTAAAACAATTGCGTAAAAGTTGGCCAAAATACGCTCAGAAAAATGTTAAATGGATTATAAAACCTCCAGCAAGTGCTCGGGGCACTGGAATTCGTGTAGTTGATAGATGGGCTCAAATACCAAAACGAAAACCTCTTATAGTTCAAAAGTACATTGAACGTCCGTTATTAATAAATGGAAGTAAATTTGATTTACGATTATACGTCCTAGTTACATCTATTAATCCATTACGTGTTTACTTGTATCATAATGGATTAGCACGTTTTGCATCAGGTATGTATTATTTAATATGATTATAATATCTCCATATTAATAGAAAATTTTACTAATTAAAGAAGTATTTTTTTTAAAAACTTGTGAAATTTATTCACAAATATAATTATACCCCATTCCACCACAGGTAATTTGATTATTTTCGTTTGTGCTATGTTCGGACTCAACCTTCAACCTTTCGACTCAGAATCATTTTTTGAATCGAGTGTATTAAACATTTGTGCTCATTAGGGGTGTTCATCCCGATTATGATAATATATAAATATATATAACTAAATATATAACTAGGAGGCGGATTTGAATGCGAATGCATGTTTTTTTTTTTTTTTTTTTTTTTTTTTTTTTTGAGCATTTAAAAACTATATTATGTAATTATCTATCCGAATCAGACATTTTTCTAAAAAGATGTTTAATGCATATTTATTCGAAAATGCATTTTTTTTTTTTTTTGCATATTTTTAATTTTTTTTTGTTACATTTTTTACACTCTTACCAAAATTTTGTTTTTATATTCTTCATTTTGAGGTAAAACACGCAAAAAGTTATTTTATTAAATAAAATTTCCTAAATTATTAATAACTAGTTAGTTTTTTTTGGTAAATCTTTGCCTGCCAAATTTTGGTAAATTAAATTATAAAGGCCCATTGAGAAAGCTCCTCTCCCTTTCCATAAACAAAAAACTAACTTTCCGTTGGTCCACCTTGAAACCAAGCCGTAATCCTAACAAACCTAATCAGGTTTGAAAGTGACACGTCATTGAGACAATCCAGATCGTGGAAGAGTTGTCTACCAAGGTGTCTAAGTCTACGACCTTTTAGTGCCGGACATTCGCATAACAAGTATTGTACGGATTCCTCTTCTTCCTAATCCAAACAACTTCTACAAAAACTATTCCCTGGGTAACACATATGTTCCGACATGCGCTTGATCATACAGTGCCCTGTGATTATGCCTACTAGAAGCCTTATCGATGACCTATCAAGGGATAGTAATGCTCTAGTTCTAGTTTTAATGTAAATATTTAATCAAATTAGTTTGAGAAATTTGTTTTATAATTTAATTTGTGAAATACGTTTAATTTTTTATAAGAAAATATAAAAACTCTGCTTAATTATTTTAATATTAAGCTTATTAAATATTCTTAAGGATAAAATGCCGAAAGTAAGAAAACCAAAAATTTCTGTTTTTAATGAGGAGGTTAAAGGATTTTTAAAAACTGACGGTAAAATACATTTTCTATCTAATAAAATACATAACTCTCCGATTGGATTGAATTTCTTAAAGACGTATGTACATAAATAAAAGCATTCAGAAAATGTTATGTGGAAGAGGTGTACGATATTCAACTTGAACAAATAAAATCGTTTTTAAAAAAAATGTATGGATGAAACCACAAATATTACTAGCCGACATATTTTAAATGTAATTGTTGGAGCTTTGATCACAACGTTGAGTGGGCAAAGGAAAGTTTTTGATTAAAAGTGTACAACTTGAAAGTATGAACACCGTGGGGATGAACTTAAATAAAAATCAAATTATCGTATATTATATGGCAAAATCAACAAAAGCCATTAAGATTTTTATCCGAAAAAATTGATTCGTAGCCCCCACACGCGTTGCAAAATTAAAAGAAAATTATCCCAATTTGGCACTTTTTCCTCCACGAGTTATTACGAGATGGGTTCCTTGGCTTGATGCTGTAAAATGTTATGAATTTTTTGACGATTTAAAAAAAGTAGTGGATGATTAGAATGATAACGACTTTAAAGGTATAAAAAAAATTAAACGAGTATTAATATCAGGAAATATTATAACTAATTCTTCATTTGTTTATTCCAACTGTGGATTTCATTCTGAAAATATGACAAAATTAGAGGGTTTCGATTCTTTGAGCTGTCAAATCAGTTTAATTGATAATGCTATTGAAAACATCGAAGCTGCAAATGGCCCTATTACTGAAAAATAAAATTAAAGTTGCAAACTCTTATTAAAAATAATAATGAATTTGGTAAAATTATAAAAATAATAATAATAAAAAATTCAAACTCAATTATTCCATTTAGAAGAAACTCTCCTTCTTAAATACGCTGCTAAGTATATACAAATTGTTTACGTTAAGATTGGCAATTGATTGCGTTTAACAATTTAGTAAAAAAAGTGTTTATATAAATAAAAGCCTATCTAAAGTTTTATTAAACTCAATGTCACGAATATAAGTTTAAAACAAATTTTATCTGAAAGAGCACAAATTTGAAAAAGTACAAAGAATTAGCATTGATCTTTTAAAACATAGCTTTAACTTCGAAAAAAACAAACTGTAATGCATTCCTTAGCTTACTATGGACCGATTTTTGTTTTCTTCTTATAGAATAATTTTTAGGGTAAATTTTTAATTTTTAAACGCATTTTTTAGGCGCATATTTTCAAAATATAAATGCATAAAAATCCGTCCTATATATAACCCACAGACTATAACAAATAGTAATCAGCTGCTTTTAATAACTAGACGACCCGAAAACTTTTAAAAAATTATGTCAAAATTAGGATAATTTGCAAAGAAATAAAAATAAATATAAAAATATATGTCTATCCTTTTTATCAGTATTTTGTTTGTAAAAAAAATTATTTATGAAAAAGTTGATATTAAAAAAGTAGTAAAAACATGCATATGCTTAGAAAAGTTTTCTAATCTAAATGAATTTTTAAATTCGTGTTCATTCATTATTTTATAGAAATTATAAAATTTCTTCAATGTTTACATCAAAGAATACAAAGAATTGAAGGCTTGTCAAAGAAACTGTTGTCAAAAAAACCTAAATTTAAGATTGTGTTAGTCAAATTTTATTTATATGAATTAGTGCTAAACCACTTTCACCACACATCATAAGCACACATAGATGCACAAAAGAGTATTAAAAAATTATAAATATAATTCATCACAATTATATTCGCGCAATTTTCATAAATTTTCATCTTTTGAAAAAATTTTGTTATATTTATACATCCACAAATATAATAAAATGTTTTCCCTTTTTGTTGATATATATGAAAATATTTTAAAATTATTTTAAATTCTGTTTTTTTTTTTTTAAATACCAAAAGTAGCAATTTTGTTCGTTCAATTTAAATTTCAACATACAACAAGCGCGAATGTTATATTCGGCCCGGCCGAATCTATATAACTACCATCAAGTTTTTCAAATATACGTTATATGGGAGGTGGGCGGTAAAGTGGGCGGACCACGCCCTTTTTTTGTTTCCGAGTTTACATTGGTCCTTGAATTATATCTACAAAATTTCGTTAACGTTTCACCTTATATGGGAGGTAGGCGGACAACGCCCATTTTGGTTTCCAAGTTTATATTGACCCTCGAACTATTTGTACAAAATTTCGTTGTCGTACATGCTTTTGTTTAAGAGATATCAGCAGATAAGTATGAAATGAAGCTACAAGATATACCCTGTGTTTCTAGTTTTTAGCCCATAACTTTTTGCCAAACAAACCTTATATAAGATAAATATTTGAGACAAATTTCGTCCCCTGCTTTGAACAGACGGACGGACATAGCCAGATCGACTCAGAATCTAACCAGGACCCAGAAAATATATACTTTATGGGGTCTTAAATGATTTTTTCGACATGTTACACACGGAAAGAATGGCGTCAGAGCTTCCTTGATCTATCTTAATAAGATGGCCAAGAAAGATCTGTCGAAGCTACAAGATATACCCTGTGTTTCTAGTTTTTAGCCCATAACTTTTTGCCAAACAAACCTTATATAAGATAAATATTTGAGACAAATTTCGTCCCCTGCTTTCAACAGACGGACGGACATAGCCAGATCGACTCAGAATCTAACCAGGACCCAGAAAATATATACTTTATGGGGTCTTAAATGATTTTTTCGACATGTTACACACGGAAAGAATGGCGTCAGAGCTTCCTTGATCTATCTTAATAAGATGGCCAAGAAAGATCTGTCGACATTCAGTGGTAGGGATAAGTACCTTATCAAGAGGCATAGGAAGAGTGTTATTAGATTTGAAAAAATCTATGCCTCTACCACTGCTATCTTGGGAATGTCTTATCCCGAGAGACTAAATGCGATGTTTGACACCGTTCCGGAAAGTGCTCGTGAAAGTACAGGAACAGTGTCAGGGGTCGCATTGGAGTCTAAGAAAAATGACAACGATAGCAGCCGACCAACTAAATCAATCACTTCTTCGGAACGATCGGTTGAAACTGGGAAGCTAACTATCATCGCCAAACAGGGGGCTGATCGTAAACCATCCGGCAACTCTGGTGTATCATTCACTAAAGGAACCAGGCCTGGAGACGACCAACCCTCGACTAGCAAGAAAGGTGCAGCAAACAACACTCCCAGCTCTCTTAAAGGTCTTCAAAAGAAGATGATAAAGAAAGCTGTAAGTGGGGTGGGCCAGCACTTTTCTACATCGAAAAAGGCTGGTCATAAGCCATCCAGTTCTCTTAAGGTTCCCCGTAAGGAAGTCGTTAAGAGAGCTAGGTCTAGCGATGACCAGCAAGTTTCGACCGCTAAGAAGGCGAGCCACACACTGGCTGGTTCTGTTAAGGGCCCCCCAAAAGGAAGTCATTAAGAGAACTAGATCTGGTGATGACAAGCCTTCTACCTCAAAAAATGGCGAAGGAGTCGACAAAGCCGGCATTTCTTCAGGCGGCTGTCATAGACCATGTTGACCCAGATTGGAGGATTAGCACGGATCTATGGAGGTTGGTTGAAGATAGGCTTATCGATGAGATCGCCTTAATGAAGGGAAGACCGGATGAAGTGTCCTTCAAAGGCGCGGACTGGTCAAAGGGTGTCAAAACTGTCAATTGTGGCAATGAGAAATCATTTGAATTCCTCAAGGCCACAATTGCCAAGTGTGGCAACCTTTGTCCAGAGGCGAAACTGGATGTGATACTTGCGTCTGAGTTGCCCCTGAGGACGGTAGTGACAGTGTGGATTCCACCACCCATAAAACCGGTGGAAACTATACTGACAGTACTGGTCAACCAGAATGAGGGTCTGGATACAAGTCAGTGGAAGTTGCTAATTTCGGTCTGGGCACTATCAGGTTCCGGTATCCGAAATCTGACAGTACCAACGAGGTTGCAAGTGGTGCAAATTAATTTGCATCACTGTGAAGCAGCCTCAATCGAATTAGCAATGAACCTTAATGACTCCAAAGTGGATGTGGTCTTGATCCAAGAGCCCTGGATCAACAATACCAGGGTATGTGGATTAAGTGTCAAAGGATATACACTTTTCGTACCATCCACTGAGGATAAGGTAAGAACGTGTATACTGGCTAGGAATGAGTTGAAATTTTTAAACTTTCATTCTTTCAGCAATGGAGACCTAACGGTCGTACAAAGAGAAGGATAGAGACGGGAGAAGTCTCGCACTCGCCTCCGTATATATGCCCTATGATGCAGCCAACCCAGCTGGCGATATGGTGAACAAACTAACAGAGTACGCAAAGAGAAGAGGCATATATCTGGTACTTTGTTGCGATGCCAATGCACATCACTGCCAGCGGGGCAGCGCTGATATAATCTGCAACAAGGGCAATATGCCCACATTCAGAACTAAGGATAGAGAGGCAGTTATAGATATAACACTGACAAACTTTAGGAGCGATTATGTTTTGAATTGGAGGGTAGATAGTAAATGTTCCTTTTCGGATCATAGTAGGACATCCTTTAATTTGAATTTCGCGGGGTCAAAAGGAGAACCATGTAAGAATTCCAGGAGAACCGATTGGCACACCTTTAGGACCATTATGAATAGTGAACTAAACGCCGCTCCAGGATAGCAATTGTCATCAGAGGGAGTTGAGAGTTTAGTAGAGGATTTCACAGGGAAAGTTAGGAATAGTTATGAACTAACTTGTCCGGTAATATTTCCGGGAAAGAGGGAACAGCCTAAATGGTGAACCAAGGAACTTAGGAACCAAAGGTCAACCGTCAGGAAGCTGTTCAATAGGGCGAAATTAACACGTAAGTGTGAGGATTGGAACAGCTATAGGGAAACATGGAACATTGGGGAACTACTGTGAACCCATCGACTCAGTAAATGAGTTATCCAGATTCAGGCGAATTTTATCCAAGGATCCAAGTATCACTTTCCAGGCTGTAGGAACTTAGAAGCAGATACACAGGCAGGGGGAATCTTTAGATTCTCAGAATGTATATCTGATAGGGAAATTAGTGAAGTAGTCAGTGACATTGTCTTGATGGATAAGGTAGTATGGGCGGTGAATACCTTTGAACCTTACAAGTCACCTGGTGCAGACGGTATTTTTCTAGCCATGCTACAGAACATCAACGACACGAACACTTCTCACGGAGCTTTTTAGTGTATGTCTCAAGGCGAGCCACTCGAAACCTAAGGATTTCAGACCGATCAGCCTAACGTCTTTTCTATTGAAGACATTATCTGAGGACGACAACTGACAACCATATCATCAGCGGGGCTCAGCATGCTTATCTAAAGGGTAAATCTGTTGAGAGTGCGCTGCATGATGTGGTGAGTTATATTGAACGTGGCCTACATTATAGGGAGTATACCTTGGCAGCGTTCCTTGATATAGAAGGAGCTTTTAACAATATTAAGATTGAAGCTATAAGAGAATCACTAGAATCACTATGCGTTCAGAACTTCCTAATCGAATGGATTATCTTGATGCTGAATAGCAGAATAATAAATTCGAACTTGGGAGATGCATGCATAAGGAAGCTAGTGACTAGAGGAACTCCGCAAGGAGGAGTCGCCTTTACTATGGCTCTTAGCCGTCAATGTCATTCTAATACAATTTGACGCAAGAGGGCGAAAAATCTTTGCCTATGCTGATGGCGTTGTTATATTGATCACAGGGAAGTTTCCCTCTACGATCAGCGACTTCATGCAGTTTGAACTTAACGAATTGTCCTCATGGGCTACTAGTAAAGGTTTAGGGGTTAACCCGGAGAAACCGGAGCTAGTTCTTTTCACCAGAAGGTACAAGATTGAGCAGTTTAGGCTACCGGTACTAGGGGGAATTGAACTTAAATTGGCAAATGAAGGCAAAATATCTTGGAGTGTTTCTTGATATTAAACTATCTTGGAAGAGAAATACACAGGAAATGCTGAAAAGAGGTCTCAACGACTACTACACATGCAAGAACTCCATAGGTAAGAATTGGGGCCTCAAACCGATGGTAGTAAATTGGATTTACACATCGGTAGTGAGACCAATTCTTGCGTATGGATGTCTCGTCTGGTGGGAGGCAATGAGAATAGGAAGTCGTAGGAATATTCTGCCTAAGGCCCAGAGATGTGCTTCGACTGGCATCACAGGTGCAATACGAAGTACACTTCAGGCGGCACTTGCATCTCCTACCCATTGAGGAGTTCGTGGTGGGAATGGCTGCAAGGAGCTTGCTTAGGCTTAGTGAACAGGGACTTGTAGGATCAATCAGAATAGGACATTCCAAACTTCTAAACGAAATCAACCTTGGTGAACATGCCCTGACTCCTTTCGGGTCCACGGATTACATGTGCACAGAGGTTGATTTCCCAAATAGGGACCAATGGTCAGGAAAGGAGAAACTATTTAGTGGAGCATCGGTATTCATTGATGGATCCAAAATGGATATTGGCAGGTGTTTATCTGGTGCAGGTGTTTATCTGGTGCAGGTGTTTATCTGTTTGAGGAGAACGTCAGGGAATCGTACAGGCTCTCGGATAGTTGTAGTGTGTTCCAGGCAGAAATGCTAGGTATTCTTAGGGCTACAGAATTGATAGCAAGGAACATCGAAGAGAATACGGAGGTAACTCGGTATGCCAGGCGGCGCTAAAGGCCCTGAAAGGACATTTTGTCAAGTCTAGGTTAGTTAGCGACTGTAAAAAGGCTCTTAAGAGATTGATGAGCAATTATCATATTAGACTCTGCTGGGTACCGGGTCATTGCGAGATAATGGGCAATGAGGTAGCCGATGAATTGGCTAGGTACGGCTCAGCTTTGGACGATGCTGTAAGTGAAAGTGGAGTTAGACCACCTATAGGCTTTTACTTCAGGTTGATTAGAGAGTGGATTCAGGATAGAACCAATCATGCTTGGAATCGTAGAACGGACTGCAGATTATCAAGGGTCCTATGGCCTAAACTTGATATAGCAGATACAAAGGCAAGAAAAGGGGAAACCTGAAAACTATGATATGTATACTAACAGGTCATTGTCCTATAGGGGGAATGACAGGGAATTGGGAGATGGGTTCCTCCGATCTTTGCAGGATGTGCGAAGATAATGAGGAGATGGAGATGGTGGAACATATTTTATGTCACTGTCCATGTCTACAACGAAGTAGGCAGAAATGGCTAGGCAGTCGATTCGTCGACGAATTGGATAGGATATAAAAAATGGATATGAGTAGCTTGATAGGATTCGTCATGGCAATAGGCTGGCTAAAAGGGTGCCGTTAGCTTACGGCGAATGAAGTAGGGCGGTAATAATTTCCTTCTATCCTAAGTCTTTTCAGCTCTTTTCTTAGTCTCAGCTATCTAATATCTATACCTTTCTTATTTTTCTCTTTCAACTCTTCGAAGGGACTCACAATGGACCTCTAGGTCTCCGAGTGGATGCACAGTAACTCCTCCGAGTATTGTGCAACCCTTCTCTACCTACCTACACACGGAATGACAAAATCAATCTTTTTGATGATGGGTATAAAAAAGGAATGTCAAAAATAAAATAAAAAAATATTTTTTCAGCTTGTAGAAAATATTCGTGTTACGGGAGTAAAAATACAATAAAAGTGCGTGAAAAAATAATAAAAATATTGTGTGGTAGTGAAAAAAAAAAAAAAAAATGAGAAGGATAGGTTTGTTTATTTTCTGTTGTTTTTCTCTCTCAGAAGTGTGTTGAATTCACACAGAACTTGTATGTGGGAAGAGAGAAATGTTCTTGTTGTACGAAAGAGAGCCTTTTTCCATTCTAAGTATTCTTTGGTTTACATTAATTAATTGTTTTTATTTAGAATAAAAAATTTTCTACAGCTAGGGTTTTATTTCTAAACACTTTTAGTTGCCGGAAAAATGGAAGGTATTTGTTTCGTTTTTAAACATTTTTATAAAATAATGCATATGCATGTATCTTTTTACTTTAAAAATTTTATAGTTTTAAAGCTAAGAAATAATTTATCTAGTACCTTCATTATTCATGATCCGACCCGCATAATTTTGCATATGAAAATGTTATATAAAACTTTGAAACATAAAAAATAACATAATAGGAGTAAAGTTTTAATCGGTATAACATGTAATGCTAGATATTTGGGGGATTCGCAAGGTGTGCTATCATGTCATATGTCATAAAATTTTACAATGGTAAGAAATATTGTTTTTGCTTTTCAAACAAAATTTGTTTAAAAAATAAAAATTTTAAACTATTGTATGTATTAGGTAGCAAACGTTTTTATATATTCATATATACACATAAAGTCTTCGATAATTCTTATCACACACAAGTGAGAAAGACAAGGTTTGTTTTTAAATAAACGCTACTTATGCGTGGTACCGAAATACGTACAAATGTTTACAACAATAAAGTAATAAAATTTGAAAAGTACTTAAAGATAAAAAATAAAATTTACAAATAATAAATTTCCAAAAGTGATAAAAATATTAAAATATGTTCAACAAAGTTTGAACAGTAAATAAACAACACTTGTGTTAGGACGACTATATAAGCACTAGAGTGGTCCAAAATTCCTTTTTGCGTGCTACATTTAAACGTGCTTAAAATTGTAAAAGGGCAGAACAAATGTTAAACTTTTTTTTATCATCAATATTAATGATTTATACATCAAACGATAGCTAAAGAAAAATAAATATACCCATAGAAGTACAAAATCGATATTTTAATAAAAATAACTCATACTAAAAAATAAAAAGTATATATAAAATATCCTTTTTTTCGTTTCATGTTTACTTTTTTCCAAAAATTACAAAATATGGGTATAATAATTTTTTATAAGCAATCGGTTGATGTATATATAACGTGACCAGACGTCCCGCTTTTGGCAGTATTATCCTGCTTTTTAAACTTCGATCCCGACTAAAATATTTTCCTCTTTTATAACTATAACAATTACTTATTTGATTTCCTTATTTACGTTTTCTATAACATTCTTACCAATATTTAAGTGTAACTAAAAATATTTTTAAAATTTTTGATAATTAAAAGTTTTAAATATTTTGTTACGCGGACCATCAAATATAAAAATAAAAATGAACTCTATAAAAACAATTGAAAATTTCAACCAAATTGAAAAAAACTTCTTAAGTTATCCCAATACTATTCTCTTTATGAATATTCGTTCACTTCGTCTTAATTTTACATCATTCCTGGTTTCAATACACAACATTATAAACAATATTAACTTTATTGCTCTTGCCGAAACAAATGTAACAAATGATGAGAACAATATGTACAAAATAAATGGTTTTAGTTCACATTATTTAAATAGAAATAGCAAAGGCGGGGGAATAGCATTATACGTAAGAGACAACAATAAACACACAAACATTAACATAAAAACAATCTCTTTTGAAGCAATTCAAATTGATGCAAATAACAACAACAAAACCTTTTCTCTTCTCATAATATATCGGCCACCAAAAAATAATGTAAAAGAGTTTATAACAGAACTTGATCAAACTCTTAACAAAATAAAAAACAAACAAGACATTATCGTCATTGGTGATATTAACATCGATATTCTCAAACAAAATATAACAACAACTAAGTACACAGAAATGCTTTCGTCAAATGGACTACGATGCATAATTAATGAAAGTACAAGGGAAGATTTAAACAAGAAAACAAGTACTTGCATTGATCACTTGCATGTACGTATCAATAAAACAACAATACAAATACAAGCTTCAATAGTGCGAACAAACATCTCTGACCACTACACTATTTTTTGTTGTCTATACGAAACAGAAGAAAAAGAAAATAAACAAAATAAACAAAACCAGAGTGCGGAAACTATCATAAATCAGGGTGTGAAAATAAACAATTATAAAGTTAATAAACATATCAATGAATATAATTGGAACGAAATAATTGAACAAAACCTTAATACCAATGGTTTATTTAATAAAATTTACGAAAAGTTTAGTGATATTTATCAGAAATCTAAGATACTAAATAAAAATAATAAAAAAAGAAAATTAAATCCGTGGTTGAACGATCATTTATTAAAATGTTGTAGTATCCGGGATAAACTTTATAACAAATGGCAAAATAACAGAAACAATAAAAACTATGAAAATGAATATAAACAATTTAGAAACATTTTAAATAAAAAAATTAAATAATACAAAAAATTTCTATTATAAAGCAAAATTTGTAGAAAATCGAAATAACATGCTAATCACGTGGCAATTAATAAACGAATTAACGGGCAAAGAAGTTAAAAATATTGATACAACGATAACTAAAAACTTTAACAACGAAAACATGCTGGTAATAGCAAACAACTTTGCAGTAAACTTTAACTTTAATGTACAGAACATTTTACACACGTGTGACATTAAAACATTACAATACCATAAACCAACATTGATAAACTCTATATATATTTCTCCTACTACTGAAGATGAAATTTTAAGTATTTTAAAAAATATAAACGTTAGAAAAGAGCCGGTATAGATGACATCAGACCCAAAGATATAAAATACAATGCCAATAACCTCACGTCAATAATAACTTTATTTATAAACACCAGTATTAGCAGCGCAACCATTCCAAAAATACTGAAAACTTCAATAATTCGACCTATTTATAAAAGTGGAGTAAAAAATGATTGCAACAACTATAGACCCATAGCGATACTCTCAATTATAGAAAAAGTCCTAGAGGAAATAATAGTCAGAAGATTAAATGAATTCTTAAAAAAATATAAAATTCTAAATCCATGCCAATACGGGTTTCAAAAAGGGAAAAACATAAACAAACTTCTGGGTAACTTTGCGAACCACGTCAATAAATGCCTGAATGAAAGCAACCACTGCTTAGCGTTATTTATTGACTTTAGCAAAGCTTTTGACACATTATCACACAGCCGTCTTTTAGAAATCTTGGAAAGGTATGGAATACGAGGTAGTTGTTTACAATGGTTCATTAATTATCTAGAACTTCGGACATATAGAGTTAAAATTGGCAACAGCTTAAGCGATGAGACTTTCTCAAACAATAACGGTGTTCCCCAAGGTTCAAAACTTGGTCCAATTCTCTATCTTCTATACGCTAACGATATGCTAAATATTCTCAAAATGAGCACAGCATTTGCATATGCTGATGACACAGCAATCGTTGTACACCACAAAAATATTGAAGAAGCTAGCAAAATTATGCAAATCGAGTTAGACATCATAACAAAATGGAGTCATGACAATGGCCTAGTTATCAACTCATCCAAAACTAAACTTATGCACATCAAGCCACGTCATCTTCCAAACCACGATGTAAAAATCAAATTCCACACACAAGAATGCCTACACAACACAAACCTCCCTAATGTTGATACGTGTACTACTATTATAGAAATGGTGAAAACTTTTAAATATTTAGGTGTATATGTCGACGAAAACTTTAAATGGTTAACGCACATACAAAATCTCCGGAAAAAGCTGAGGAAAGCTGCGTATAGTCTTTTTCATTTGAGCAACTGTACACCCTTTACAGTACTCAAACGGGCTTATTTCTCCTTAGCCGAATCCTATATTAGGCACGGCATCACAGCGTGGGGTAGTTCAACGTACTGCACCAGCCTACAGCAGACACAAAACCAAATCCTAAAAATTTTGCTAAAAAATCAACAACACAATCAACAAATACAATACAACACGATATATGTCAACACAAACAACACACATGTAAACAATAATGCAAACGTAAACAGCAACATCAGCGTTAACAACACACACGAAAACAACTCACGCAAGTAAACAACAACACACACGTAAACACTCATGTTCACAACATCAGTCAAGTAAACAACGACATTCACGCAGATAACAACACAAACGTCAGCACAACTAGATCAACATCCATAGCTAGCAAACTACAAGTTTTAAACATAAAAAGTATCTACAGCAGCACTTTAATAAATGAATTTTATAACGACCCAACACTCCTTATTCCAATTGATCATACCTACAACACAAGGCGCCGAACTGAAGGAAGATACCAGGTTGAACGTTTCCGAAATAATTATGGAAAAAACAGTTTAAAAGTCGTACTACCAACTCTTCTTAATAAAATGCCCACAAACTTACTCAACATACAAAATCCATATAAGAGGAAAAAATTATTAAAATCGTATTTTTTAAATTCGCAATGAAATTATATCAAATTATTATTTTTATTTTTAATTTTTAATTGTTTAACCCTGCGGGGTTAGCTTTAAGAAAATTGTTAATAATTATTTAAAATTTCAAAATAAAAAAAAAAAAAAAATCTTTTCTACTAACTAATCTCAAATCACTTTGTGTGTATTTTTTGATGACTTCGATGTAGGAAGACATACCAGTGCACATTGGGGTAAAAGGAGTCGAAAATGGCGTTTAATTCAGAGAAAGGTGATATCAATTTTTTTTAGCAGAACGGTAAGGTCTGTCCGTCCGTCTATACATTAGAGTTAAATGGGTCGAAAATTAGCCATAATTCAGACAAGAGTGGTATTAACATTTTTATGATCAAGTTTAATTTTCCTATTTATTAGTAAGTAAAAAAATGCATTTTTAGAATTATAAGACGTTTTTTGGCTGAATGGTAATGTCCGTCCGTCTATACATTTGGGTTAAATGGGACGAAAATGACGCTTAATTCAGAGAAAGGTGATATCAAAATTTTAATACTTTCGTTTGGCTTTCGTATTAATTGAAAAGTGGAAAAAAAAAAATATTTTTCGAATTTTAAGATTTTTTTGAAAGAATTATAATGTCCGTCCATCTGTCCGTCTGTTTGTTAATTTTTGCAAACTTTCCAATTCAAAAATGGTTAACCTTTGACTCAATAAATATAACTACTCAAAATTTTCTTTGTTCGATAGATAATTTTGCTTTTTAAACAACTTCATAAAATATAATAAAATCGGTTGAAAGTATTTGGCTATATATGGAAAAATCTTAACCAAAATTTTGTAAAATTAAGATTTTGGAAATTTCAAATGTATATAACTTGAAAAATATATAAGATAAGTAGTACATGCAAGCAAGTTTTCTAAAGGATTTATCAAGGACTTTAAGGTGATATAAAAATCTTGGAAATCGGGTGAGGAACAAAAATTCGCTAGTGGTTAAACCTTTTCAATGGCACTAATACCCTATTTTTAATATTGGATCCTGCTTCTAAACTCAAAATGCTACTACCTTTTGCTACGCCTATGTGAAATTTCATGCAAATCCAACCAGCCGATTAGAAGTTACAGATTTATTTCGATTCTTCCCCACTGTTTAATGTTTGATAAGGCGAAGAAAATATCTGCACTTAAGATGTTTTTTGTATGAAATCTACTGGAGTTTTTTTGAAAAAAAATTATTTTCTCCAATCGGGCTATATGTGTGCACGATTTTTTTTCATAATACTAAAGTGGACAATATAAAATATTTTTCAGAAAACTTTCAGAACAAACATCCTGTAACGTTTTAAGTTGCATTCCATGAAAGTTGAAAATTAGTGTATTTTAGGACAATTTTCAAAAAAATTACAAAAATATTAGGACAAAATATAATTTACAAATACTTGAAGAAAAGTACACTTAAATAAATAGTTGATGGTTTCATTTTAAATTTTTATATTAAAAGACTTTTTATTTAAAATAAATACACTGAAAACTGATGAAAATTTAATTTTTTATTATTTTTCAAAAATATAAAAAAATCTTAACTTTAAGAGCTCCTTAAATGAAAGCAACACAACCTAGCTTAAAGGTTTTAATTGATATTGGTTCACAATTTTGTTTTTTTTATTCGGTACTAGGGTGATCGATACGGTTTTCCAACGGATTTTTAAACCGGTTTTTTCTGTCAATGTGCTGTCGGTTTTTTCAAAATGTTAATTTTTCGAATGTCGAATAGACCGGTTTTTTTAAACACAAAAAACCGGTTTTAAAAATAGCTTTTTATTTCAAAAAACATGTACTAAATACTGATATTTGAATCGAAATTTATGAATATTTTTTAGAGTATTATTTGTATTGTTTTAAATATATAGTTTAAGGTTAAAACGAAATTAATTATTGTAATATTAAATAAATAAATTAGTAATAATTACTTCAAGTGTAACACCTGTAATATTTTTACACATTTGAATGTTTTAGTATTTTTTTTTATTCAATATTTTCTTAATTTTTCAAAGATTTTGTTTTAAAAAAGTTTCTCCTACAGAAAAGTTTCAATAAAATTGATTCTGGCTCTTATCATATTAACCCATGGTTTCTGTTTTGTTTGTTTTGATGATTATTTTCTTAAAATGTTTATATTTTATTATTCGTTCGTTCATATGCTTTGTAACACCCACAAATATTGGTTTAAGATCCGCCTTAATTTGTACCAATCGTCTTTAAGTCGATTTGATGATGTTCGTCCGTCTGTCTGTTCATAAAAAAAAAAAATAATTAATTAATTAATTAAAATACAGGTCACAATTTTGAACATGTATTAAATTTGAAATTTGGCACACAGGTTTCTTATAGTCTAAGAATGAAGCGTGTTGAAATTGGTTATGATCGTTCCATTATTTAAACTAGCGCCATGCAAATATCCTCCCGGAAAAGGGGTTTAACGATCATAAATCCCTTAAATGTAGTAAGAATTTCTTTTACACATATAAGTTAAAATCTGTGTTCCGAATTTCATGAAGATCGGTCCATAATTGAACATAGTATTGG
Organism: Protophormia terraenovae; assembly: GCA_951394005.1. Classification (NCBI taxonomy): domain Eukaryota; kingdom Metazoa; phylum Arthropoda; class Insecta; order Diptera; family Calliphoridae; genus Protophormia; species Protophormia terraenovae. The sequence goes on from OX596074.1 coordinate 72,270,212, forward strand.
CCCACAATTCCACAGGTTTAGAAAAGAAGACACTTCACCGAATTTGGTGCACATCATTGAGTAGGACTTGACCGACTATTTCTTTCTCGTTCTTATTGGATTAATAGTTATTTCCAAAAATAATTATGTGTAATATATTTTAACTTGAACATCATAATATTTATTAATTTTTCTTTAAGAAATATAGTCTTTTAGTAGAAATATTAACTTCTGCAAAAAAACCGGTTAACCGGTTTTTTCTGAATTTAAAAAAGTGCAACCGGTTTTTTCAAAATACTAACTATTCGAAATATTCGAAAACCGGTTTCTCCAAAAAGTCGAATAATCGATCACTCTATTCGGTACCCAACCTTGACGCATTTAACCCCAACGTGCAGTGAGTGAGAAATCTTAAGTCTGACATATTTTGACCAAAAAATTTAAGAATTTTTTTTCCAGAAATAGGTTTAAAACTTTAATTGTTGTTAGAATAAAATATAAATAAATTTCTGGAGGAAGAAATTTTGTTATTTTAGAGAGATTTTGAGATTTTAAAAACTCATTTCGTGAGAAAATTAGTGTGGGGTAAATAGCCCCAATTTTCTAATTTTATTTACCAAAATGTGCAATTCCAAAAAGATGTTTTGACATGAACTTTTGATATTTTCATGTTGTACCTTTAATAAATATCTGGAACCATATAAACAATGACACTTTTTTTTTGTTTTTGTATAAACTGAGTTATAGAAATATCTCGAACAATGTTTTCGATTGAATTTACTTAAAGTTATTGCTTTCGAAAACCTTGTGTTAATAATTTTGTTTTAACTTTTTATTTTAACTAATATTTGTGTTTAATTTATTGGCAGCCGATTCAAAAGGTGAAAAGGTAACAGTATATCGTATTATTTTAATAACGATTTTTTAGAGATAACGGTATTTTTAGTTATTTCGGCAACGGTATTTAGCGTTATCAGTATTTCGAGTTATTTCAGTAATGGTATTTTATGGGTCTGTTGTTTCAGAAATTTCGAAGTATAGGTTCAGAACCATAGAATATAATCTGTAGTCAAGTATAATAATGACGAGCTTAGGTAGCCATAACTTCTTTACAAGTTTTATTTTAACTTTATTAAAAATAATAATATTTTTGGTAACGGTTTTTTAGCGTTATATATTTTAGCAGTAACCGTATTTTCAATTATTTCGGTAACTGTATTTTAAGGGTAACGGTAGCCAAGTTGAATGGTTTTTTAGCGGTAACGACAACAAACCTTAGTTTTATTGTTAACGGGTCTTAGAATTAATTAGAAAAACTTGCTATCAAATTCAAAACGTATAATTTTTTTTTTAATTTAACTAGAAATATTTTGAAAACTTTTCGAAAAAGACGTTAAAATTATAATTTCTAATGTTTCAGTTTGTAGGTATATATTTACTTATTTCGATGTTCCAAAATTTTTATAGGTCGTTCTAATTTGTAACGTCTCAATTGGGTCATGACCCAAGTCCTTGCGAAAGAACAGCTGATTTAGATTTTTGATTGAGATATAGAAAGAAAATCCCCATTTTTTTACAAAACTTTTCAAAATCCCTCTTTTTCCATAAAATTTTGTTCATAATCCCGCTTTTTAGTCGTTTAGGTCCCGCTTTTTGACAAAAACTCTCTGGTCACGTTATGTATACAGTGCACTCGCGAAAACACAGAATATTCTAAAACGTGAACAAAAAAATGAAATCTCAAAAACGTGAACAAATTTTTTTTGGGAAAACCACGAATAAGAATAAATTGTTTTTATTTCTAATCCTAGAAGAATATAATACCTGTTTTTGTTCGTTAAAACAAACAAGTTTTATATTTATTTATACAAATCGAAAACGTGAACAGTCTCGAAAACGTGAACATCCTTGGTAAAAATTAGTTCACGTTTCCGCGAGTCTACTGTATATCATTAATTTTGGTGAGCATACTTTTTTAAGATTTGTTCTGGAATCATCAGCTTAAATGAGTGTATAGCATCCTGTTCCAATCATCGTAGGAAGTTGGAATTTGGCAAATATATTCTAAATGACATGCCCTTTCATAATTTGAGGTACGTTTAAGAATTCTATACACTTTGGTTATGTTCATACAATGTTGGACCACTCTAATAAGTACGCATTCCTTGTAACTTAAATAAAAAATACATTCTCAATTGTATATATCAAAACTAAAACTGATCCTGCTTTTGAATGTATATCATATAATATTATCTATAAAATTTTCTAGAAGGAAATTAAAATAAATAATCCCAGTATTAGAATTTCAAAAACGAAACCTATCTACAAAACATGTTTGAAAAAGCAATGTAGTTGGTTTCATATATCCGTTGTTATTTTAATGCGATTTTTTTCTTTATCGTTCTATAAATTACCATAATGATAAACTGTGAAAAATTTTAAATGAACTATATGTTTTGAAAATACTTTTTTGACATATGCCATTGGTTTTATGTCTGTGTAGTCTGTGATATAACCTACAGTAGGTAGCACAAATGAGTACATGCTTGTAATTTGTGCACTTGTCGTTACATAAAAATAAAAATAGCTAAGCAAATCCATAAATTTTTTCTTTATACAACATTTACACCAAAGAAAAACTAGTAGTTTTTGGCCTCATTCGGTTTTTGATTGAAAAACTATATGAATTTCTTTGGTTTTTCCACACAAATCGAAAACCACTTTCATCTAGTTTTTATTGAAAACCAAATAAAAACTACAAAAATAATTATTTATGATACAGCCTGTTTAGTTGGTTTCAGAACAGTCAGCTTTTATATTTCTTCATTTATTTCATCTATTTGATACATTTTTTACAATAATTATTTTTAAAATTATATTAAAAATATGTTAAACAACAAAAATATATAAAATTCCTTTTAATAGCAAATATTTGGGCAAAGATATACGTCAATAAAATCCACATTGGGAGAAAAAGAGGTATGTAAACGACCTGGTTTTTAAAATTTGGTTTTTACAAAAACCAATTAGTTTTTGTTTGGTGTAAATGTGATATTAAATTATTTTATATTTAATAAAATAATTTATAATTTAAAAATAAAAGCATCAAGCTCTACGAAAAAATCCGACAAAACGAAAACAACTCTCATGTATTCAATTTTGCACCTGATGTATTTTATAGATTTATAGTTTATAGATAAAGGTCATTAGATTATTATACTATTTTTAGAATTTTAAATATACCTTTAAAATCGGGAGCTGTATCTGAAGGACCGATTTTTCGGACTTCCCGGTTTTAAAATTTTATAACTTGAATATCAGATGACCAAATTATATTTTTTAAACTGTATTAGAAAGACAAGAAATTATAATTTTTTAATGAACAGCAAAACTATGTTGAATATTTAAGACACAAATTCAGTTTTTGAATTTTTTCTTCTATTACTTTGAATTTAGGTAGGTAGAGTACTCGGAAGAGTTTCTGTGCATCCACTCGGAGACCTAGAGGCCCATTGTGAGTCCCTTCGAAGAATTGATAGAGAAAATAAGAAAGGAAAAGATATTAGAAAGCTGAGACCAAGAAAAGAGCAGAAAAGAATTGAAAAGACTTAGGATAGAAGGAAAATATTACCGCCCTACTTCATTCGCCGTAAGCTAACGGCACCCTTTTAGCCAGCCTATTGCCATGACGAATCCTATCAAGCTACTCATATCCATTTTTTATATCCTATCCAATTCGTCGACGAATCGACTGCCTAGCCATTTCTGCCTACTTCGTTGTAGACATGGACAGTGACATAAAATATGTTCCACCATCTCTATCTCCTCATTATCTTCGCACATCCTGCAAAGACCGGAGGAACTATCTCCCAATTCCCTGTCATTCCCCCTATAGGACAATGACCTGTTAGTATACCTATCATAGTTTTCAGGTTTCCCCTTTTCTTGCCCAATAGTAGATTTGTATCTGCTGTATCAAGTTTAGGCCATAGGACCCTTGATAATCTGCAGTCCGCTCTACGATTCCAAGCATGATTGGTTCTATCCTGAATCCACTCTCTAATCAACCTGAAGTAAAAGCCTATAGGTGGTCTAACACCACTTTCACTTACAGCACCATATAAAGCTGAGTCGTTCCTAGCCAATTCATGGGCAACCTCATTGCCCATTATCTCGCAATGACCCGGTACCCAGCAGAGTCTAATATGATAATTGCTCATCAATCTCTTAAGAGCCTTTTTACAGTCGCTAACTAACCTAGACTTGACAAAATGTCCTTTCAGGGCCTTTAGCGCCGCCTGGCTATCCACATACAGAGTTATCTCCGTATTCTCTTCGATGTTTCTTGCTATCAATTCTGTAGCCCTAAGAATACCTAGAATTTCTGCTTGGAACACACTACAACTATCTGAGAGCCTTTGCAGCCATTCCCACCACGAACTCCTCAATGGGTAGGAGATGCAGTGCCGGTAGGAGATGCAGTGCCGGTAGGAGATGCAAGTGCCGCCTGAAGTGTACTTCGTATTGCACCTGTGATGCCAGTCGAAGCACATCTCTGGGCCTTAGGCAGAAGATTCCTACGACTTCCTATTCTCATTGCCTCCCACCAGACGAGACATCCATACGCAAGAATTGGTCTCACTACCGATGTGTAAATCCAATTTACTACCATCGGTTTGAGGCCCCAATTCTTACCTATGGAGTTCTTGCATGTGTAGTAGTCGTTGAGACCTCTTTTCAGCCTTTCCTGTGTATTCCTCTTCCAAGATAGTTTAATATCAAGAAACACTCCAAGATATTTTGCCTTCATTTGCCAATTTAAGTTCAATTCCCCCTAGTACCGGTAGCCTAAACTGCTCAATCTTGTACCTTCTGGTGAAAAGAACTAGCTCCGGTTTCTCCGGGTTAACCCCTAAACCTTTACTAGTAGCCCATGAGGACAATTCGTTAAGTTCAAACTGCATGATGTCGATGATCGTAGAGGGAAACTTCCCTGTGATCAGTATAACAACGTCATCAGCATAGGCAACGATTTTTCGCCCTCTTGCGTCAAATTGTATTAGAATGACATTGACGGCTAAGAGCCATAGTAAAGGCGACTCCTCCTTGCGGAGTTCCTCTAGTCACTAGCTTCCTTATGCATGCATCTCCCAAGTTCGAATTTATTATTCTGCTATTCAGCATCAAGATAATCCATTCGATTAGGAAGTTCTGAACGCATAGTGATTCTAGTGATTCTCTAATAGCCTCAATCTTAATATTGTTAAAAGCTCCTTCTATATCAAGGAACGCTGCCAAGGTATACTCCCTATACTGTAGGCCACGTTCAATATAACTCACCACATCATGCAGCGCACTCTCAACAGATTTACCCTTTAGATAAGCATGCTGAGCCCCGCTGATGATATGGTTGTCAATTGTCGTCCTCAGATAATGTCTTCAATAGAAAAGACGATAGACTGATCGGTCTGAAATCTTTAGGTTTCGAGTGGCTCGCCTTGCCTGCCTTAGGTATGAATATTACCTTAACCTTTCTCCACCTCCTTGGAATATATCTCCTAATGAGACATACACTAAAAAGCTCCGTGAGAAGTGTTAGTGCCGTGTGTTGATGTTCTGTAGCATGGCTGGAAAAATACCGTCTGGACCAGGTGACTTGTAAGGTTCACTTGGATAAAATTCGCCTGAATCTGGATAACTCATTTAAGGAGTCGATGGACTCACAGTAGTTCCTCTATGAGTCCCTCTTTGCTCTCTTGATGTCTGCCTTATACCTATTAAAACTTTCCCTATATCTGTTCCAATCCTCACACTTACGTGTTAATTTTGTCCTATTGAACAGCTTCCTGACGGCTGAACTTTGGTTCCTAAGTTCCTTGGTTCACCATTTAGGCTGTTCCCTCTTTCCCGGAAATATTACCGGACAAGTTAGTTCATAACTATTCCTAACTTTCCCTGTGAAATCCTCTACTAAACTCTCAACTCCCTCTGATGACAATTGCCATCCTGGAGCGGCGTTTAGTTCACTATTCATAATGGCCCTAAAGGAGCTCCAATCGGTTCTCCTGGAGTTCCTATATGGTTCTCCTTTTGACCCCGCGGAATTCAAACTGAAGGATATCCTATTATGATCCGAAATGGAACATTCACTATCTAATTTGTCAGTGTTATATCTATAACTGCCTCTCTATCTTTAGTTCTGAATGTGAGCATATTGCCCTTGTTACAGATGAAAAGATTGTTAGTAGTTAAAAAAAACCTCTCTCATTAATATCAGCGTTGCCCCACTGGCAGTGGTGTGCGTTAGCATCGCAACAGAGTACAAGATATATGCCTCTTCCCCTTGCGTACTCCGTTAATTTGTTCACCATATCGCCGGGTGGGTTGGCTGCATCATAGGGCATATATACGGAGGCGAGTGCGAGACTTCTCCCGTTTCTATCCTCTCTTTGCACGACCTCCATTGCTGAAAGAATGAAAGTATAAATTTCAACTCATTCCTAGCCAGTATACACGTTCTTACCTTATCCTCAGTGGATGGTACGAAAAGTGTATACCCTTTGACACTTAATCCACATACCCAGGTTTTGTTGATCCAGGGCTCTTGGATCAAGACCACATCCACTTTAGAGTCATTAAGGTTCATTGCTAATTCGATTGAGGCTGCTTCACATTGATGCAAATTAATTTGCTCCACTTGCAACCTCGTTGGTACTGTCAGATTTCGGATATCGGAACCTGATAGTGCCCAGACCGAAATTAGCAATTCCCCCCAACGACTCCAATTTCCTGAGAGACTCCTGGTCAATAACAAACCTGAAGTCCCTTCCGAGGTTTTCTTTACAAGTCAGAGAAGTTAACAACTTCCACTGACTTGTATCCAGACCCTCATTTTGGTTTACCAGTACTGTCAGTATAGTTTCCACCGGTTTTATGAGTGGTGGAATCCACACTGTCACTACCGTCCTCAGGGGCAACTCAGACGCAAGTATCACATCCAGTTTCGCCTCTGGACAAAGGTTGCCACACTTGGCAATTGTGGCCTTGAGGAATTCAAATGATTTCTCATTGCCACAATTGACAGTTTTGACGCCGTCATCCGGTCTTCCCTTCATTAAGGCGATCTCATCGATGAGCCTATCTTCAATCAACCTCCATAAATCCGTGCTAATCCTCCCATCTGGGTCAACATGGTCTATGACGGCCGCCTGAAGATATGCCGGCTTTGTCGACTCCTTCGCCTTTTTTGAGGTAGAAGGCTTGTCATCACCAGATCTAGCTCGTTCCGAAGACGTGATTGGTTTAGTTGGTCGGCTGCTATCATTGCCATTTTTCTTAGACCCCAATGCGACCCTTGACACTGTTCCTGTACTCTCACGAGCACTTTCCGGAACAGTGTCATACATCGCATTTAGTCTCTCGGGATAAGACATTCCCAAGATAGCAGTGGTAGAGGCATAGATTTTTTCAAATCTAATAACACTCTTCCTATGCCTCTTGATAAGGTACTTATCCCTACCACTGAATGTCGACAGATCTTTCTTGGCCATCTTATTAAGATAGATCAAGGAAGCTCTGACGCCATTCTTTGCTCTCTCCCCCTTTGTTCGGCTGTCGACGACGGCAGTTACACTAGGTATCACCGCGTCTTGCCGAACTAATTTTGAGCACGCCTGTTCACTAACTCGTGCAGATGACGCTTTGGATACTGGAAGATCTTTCACTTGTTCCTGAGCGTGAACTGAAATCATGGTGATTTCGTGTTCCTCATCAGATCCAAAGGAGAGATCCTCCAGTTTCTCCGTGGCGCCCGTCTCCACGAGAGAGTTTTTAGGCGAGCCCAAGAGGTCGTCCGTTTCGGCCAGTTCACTCAATAACTGTTCTTCCTGAGCAATTATGTCACTGTGAACTCCTAAAAGGTCAAAGTCAGTGTCCGAAACTCCTACTGAATCTGCCCTATCCTTCTCCACATCCTTAATTTTTTCTATTTCCTGACTAATTTTGGTCCCACGAGAATGCACGTTCTAAGTAGACCATCTCGTGCAGTGACGGCATACGCGGACTAGGCTTCAAAGTTACAACCAACCCGTGCCATGGGCGTTGCAGGGGAGCTGTTAGCGATTAGTTTATTAAGGCACTAACCATGCAGATCCTCGGCACTGCTAAAACTCACCTTGATCTTAAAAGTGCACTTGATTTATTTGGTCCGCGAGAACTTCCATGAGTTACTAGGTTTAGATGTAATGCGTAGGATCCGATTATAGTCAGTGCATGGGGGATCTGCAACCAGTGGTAAATAATCTTCAATTCACTGACTACAATTGGATCAGAAACCTTACATCCGAATCCCCCTATCCGCCACCTGGGGACGCGTCCGATGGGAGTAAACAAGTAAAGACTCCACACGGAATTTATATCTTTATTAAAAGACATACTTTTTTAATACATAGTCTAATTCTATACTTCATTGGTAAAACAAAAAGGTATCGCTTGATAAAATCGGATGAAAATTTGTTTTTTTCATAATCCCAGCCAGGTAATGAGTTAAGAACCCAATATACTATTTACATATTAGCTGAATAACCCATTATTTTAACATGGTGATGATATTAGAGGCTTATCTCATCTCATTACTTTGATGTTATTACAAGAACTAATTATAAGTAAAACAAGAGGAACTAGATGCGTTTTAGTTTACTAATAAGTAATGAAATTTTAGGATATAAAAAGTTTTTTTTTTTAATTTAAACGTGGAAAGATTTTATAAATTTTAATTTCAAAAACTTAAAAACTTAATAAGAAAAATTTAATACTTTAAAAAATATTTTATATTAAAAATTAACAAAAGTAAAACAAGAGGAACTAGTTGCGTTTTAGGTTACTAATAAGTAATGAAATTTAGGATATAAAATTTTTTTTTTTTTTTAATTTAAACGTGGAAAGATTTTATAAATTTTAATTTCAAAAACTTAAAAACTTTAAAAAATATTTTATATTAAAAATTAATTTATACGCAAATCTCGTCACATATTTATTCCTTCTTTAAATATATTAAATGCTTAACAAAATAAAAAAAATCAATAAAAAGTAGTTTTTTTTCTGATCATAAATAAGTAATTACATACCGGGTTATAAATAAGTAGCCACTAAACTACTTCTATGTAATGTAGACGGTATGTTGTTGTCATTGAAAAGTAACTACATCTTGGGATATTCTTATTTTTTATTTTGTTTCTTTGTTTTCTCATTCAGTAATATGTAATTTTAAGTGTTCATAATTCGATAACTATATTACTTTTATACGCACGATTATTGCAAATAAATAGCTCAATATATTTACGCAAATTTCATAAAGAAAATATATTTTCATATTTGTTGTGCTAGATCGCAATTCGAAAATTCTTTGAACGTAAAAGGAAGTGGCAACGCCGCACAGTGGCTCAGAATCGTTTTTCATCGGCCAAAACTCTGTAGCTTCTGAATAGATAAAGATATTTAAAATTTCTTTTTTTTTACTGGAAAGATATTTTTTTAGTTTTAATATCATTAAAATCGGTTCAGCAGTTGTTGAGAACTATTTTTTTTTTTTTGGAGCTTTACTATGAGTCATTCCATTTTAAACCGACACGAAAAATTACAAATTTGGACTTTACCTCTCCGAATTTAATGATATAAAAACTAAGATTGGTTCAAAATTTCAGATAATTTTATTTTATGACTTTCTTCTCAAAATTAAAATGGTCCATAACTCGGGATTTATAGTTCGGGGGTAAATATTTTTAAAATTGTTATTTTTAAAAATTTTTAAAAATATATTAATGGTGAAAATGTTTTCTATAACAGTGGTAAGTGGAATTTTGTAATTCGCAACAGTTTATGAATTATTACAAAAAATTTCATAATAAATACGAAATACTTATTTCAATTGGTATTATTTTGTTTATAATAAAACAGAAAAATCGCCAATTGCTTCCAAATTTAATAAAATTTGCAAAAATGTTAACATTGACGTTGGTAACGCAAATGCCGAGATTTAGCTTGATTTCCGCGATGGTTCGCGATTTATAATATCGTAAAAATAAGATAAATTGTCTTTTTAAAAATACAAATATCTTCTAAATTATATTCACAACGTTCATTGAGGTGTATAGTTAAATAACATCATAACACCAAAAGATGCTGAATAAAATAATCAATTTTTTTATGTGCTAAATAGTTTCGGAGTTAATTCGATATATGAAAACATCAAAAATGCTTCAGTTAATCATCTTTATCTTAAAGCTGGTAATGCTGCACAGTGGTCCCAAAACGAGATTATTTGGAAATAATTCTGTAACATTAGAACTGCTGGATGTATTTAAATGAAAATTCACATGGACAATCCTGAGGTGTATGCCAATTGATTTGGAGGAGGACAGGTTCTAAGCGAGTCTGGGGGACGGGGGGTGGACCTCCAAAGTTGGTCACCTCGGATATGAAAATTTTTTAAAAAATCGCCAAAATTTAATTTATGATTTGACTGAAAACAAAATTGTGCACAAAGATAGTCCTTATAATTCTCTACAAAAAATGGGTTATCTCTTTTACTTTAAGAGATATTTGGACCAAAGTAAAATTTTGACCCATTTTTGGACATGTTTTTTTAAGTTTATTGAACTTGGCGGGCTCAATTTGAGTCCTACAATTTTTCTAAAATATTTTCTAGATTCTGTACAAAATTTTAAACAATTTTTGTGCAATGGTCATATACCTGTGGGGTTTAGGTAGAAAATTTGAAATAAATTTTTTGTGATTTTTTTCAAAAATGTGGTAACATTTTTTCACTTTAAAATCCATTATTTTCCTCTGGACCATACATTTTTTCATGTTTCTAAAATAATACTTAACATAAATGCATGTAAAACAAAGAGATAACCCACACATGTAAGCGTATTTTTTGTAGAGAATTATAAGGACTATCATTGTGCAAAATTTTTTTTCAGTCAAATCATAAATTAAATTTTGGCGATTTTTTAAAAAATTTTCATACCCGAGGTGACCAACTTTGGAGGTCCACCCCCGTCCCCCAGACTCGCTAAGAACCTGTCCTCTTCCAAATCAATTGGCATACACCTCAGGATTGTCCATGTGAAATTTCATTTAAATACATCCTGCAGTTCTAAAGTTACAGAATTATTTCCAAAAGATTTTGTTTTGGGACCACTGTGTGCTGTTTAAAAAATAAGGAATGTACATTAAAATTGATACACAAATCTTAATTTTCTTCACAGTTAAGTAAAAATACTCATGTATACCTAGAATTAAGTAGAAATTAGGGAGATCGATTATTCGGTGTTTTCTGAAAACCGGTTTTCGAATAGTTGGAATATTCGGAATTTGAAAAAAACCGGTTACAAATTACTAAATTTTAGAAAAACCGGTTTCTTGCTGAAAATGTTGGAAAACAACATATTGCACTTCAGTTAAATAATTCAAACAAAGCAAATATTTAAAATATACATACATGTCATGATTTTCTGGTGTCATTGAACTTCATGTAATGTAGACTATCCATTTAATGTGGTTACTGCAATTTGATGATCAATTGATAAAAACAAATGTTAAAGTCCAGAATAAGTTTCTATATCATACACCACCATATGTGTTTCGGATATAATGCATTTGTGCTAATAATTGTAATGCACAGAAAAATCTACACAAAATAATTTCCTTTATCGTTTTAGCTATGTCCGAAAAAAGCACAGATCTCAATTTTGAAGACCTTAATGAAATTTGGAACAAATATATATTTTGGTACAAGGACAAATTTGATTTCATATTTTTTATTTAAAGATTACAGTTATCTTTTGCATACCTAAAAATAATGTAATTATTTTTGGATTGAATTAAAAAATATTTCTATTTTCTCATTAATTCATTTAATTTAATATGTATTTGTCTTCACAGAAAAAAATATTACGGTCTTTTTTTCAATTAACATAGTTGTTTCATTTTGCATCGAAATTTAATAAATTTATTCAAGCAAAAACGAAATAAAAATAAAATTTAACTATACTTTAATATCCCATATACATTTTTAATTCATACAATCAACTACTTAATTGATTTAATTAATTTATTAATTGGGAATTTTTTTCTGTTTTGTATTTTTTACAGTTTTTAGTAATTGATATAATCATTTTGGTGAGAGGTGCAAATTTAAACAAGTTTATAATTGATTGATTGTTATTACCCACAAATTAATTTAATCATGGGGTTTTTTATATGTATTATTTGCCTATAATATTATCAATTTCTAACATATAAAATGTTTATTAGATATTGGATGTCCCCTCCGATGACTGTTCATATGGTGGAACCAATATGAAAGAAAAATTAAAGATTAAAATCTATTGGTAATTCTACTGAAGTTTTACTAAAAATTACGATAAACATTTTTGTAACTTAAAAGCTATTGATTTTGATGCTATTATAAATTTAAAGAAAATTTTGAAAATATGGTGGAATTTGACGAGCTACTGATTTTTTATAGGTATGACAAATTTTTTTAATAAAATATTTTATTTAAATAAAATTTGTTCGCTACTAATTTCCGAATAACTACGGAATTATTAATAGCCTTATTCTGTAAGTTTTCGTTCACTCTGTAAATGTACAGCAACGAAAACGTTAACAGAAATATTTAGTATTCTGTATCATTCGTGATTGATAACATTTATCATTTGGGTTTATGAATTGGAAAAATTACTCAAAATTACCAGTCTCAAATTTTTATAATATTTTAAGTAAATTTAAAAAAAATTTATTCCTAACTGTATTTTCATTTTGTATTGGTAATATTATATTTTTAGTTCAGTTTAAAATGGTAACAAAATTATTTGACAAAATAAATAAAATATTTTTGTTTATTTTTTGTGAAAAAAAGAAAATAAATTTTGATAAATTATTATTTTTTAAATTTCTTCAATGCATGTTGATAAAATTTGTTAAATTCTACTAAAGTACTACAAATATGGTGTGGATATTTACTTTAAAAGTGCATATTTTTCACAAATATGGCGCATTCCAGCATTTTGTGTAAAAAATAAAAAAGAAACAAAAAGTGTTATTTTTTATGAAATAAGATGTTATGTAACAAATAAAATTTAAAAAACCGTGAAATATAAGTGCAATTTTTAAAAAATTGTGTTTAAGTATAAAAAAAAAATAGTTGTGTTTTATTTGTGTATAGATTCATAAATACCTGCCGTTGAATTTGACAGTTATTTTTATGTTAAATATTTTATAGAATAGGATTTTTCTACGTTTTTACAGTAATTCGTCAATAACAGTTATTTATTCTGTTAAATTTAAAATAAAATATTTGTAGAATAGAAAAATGGAATTTTTTCTGTTATTGACGATAACAGAACGAACGATAGAGTTACGGAATTAGGATATAAGTCAACAAAAAATTATATGAATATAGGTCTAAGATGTAGTTGTTATTGTTGTTATATCAGCTAGAACTTCTTAACAATTTTCAGTCTGGGGGTTCTGTATAGAGGTCAAGTCCAAGGAATTGTGCTACTTCCACTGGTTGTGTCCATAAATCCGTTGAACAAAGGGAAGTAGGGTTTGCTGGACAGTTGAATATGTGGTGGGTATCATGGGGGCCCTCACCACATGCTGGGCATAAGTTGGGGACGGCACGGTCTATGCGGGACCGTTATCTGCAATAGGCGGTGGGCGGCCTCCTAAAACGACATTCAAGCAATAACCTGCAACCGCGGAATCGATGGCGTCTCTGTGAATGTCGTTCAAAGCTGTCGTGTACGAGTTGCGGTCTAAGGGATCCTGAGCATATCCTAGAATGCTTTCCTCGTACTTACGAAGGTCATGCCTGACATCCCTCGGGGGAGAATCCAACTGTGTGATGTTGAAGTTTGGATGTCCCCTCCAATGACATCCCAGGAGGAACTGTTTTGTTAATATTTTGTTATATTCCTTTTCCGGTAGTACCTTCGTCTCCTCATGTAGGTGGTGTGGGGATGTAATTTGTAGGCATCCTGTGACGGTCCTTAAGGCTGCATTTTGACAGCTTTGTAAATTTCGCCATTGGGTATCACTCAACGAAGGAGGCCACACTGGAGCAGCATAATTGACTACTGATCGACCAATCGTTTGTATGTAGCTAACAAGGTCTGATGCCGGCTAGCGCTTTGAGGACCTTGTTTCTACTTCGCAATTTGTGCGAGATTGCAGTAGCATGAGCTGAGGAGGTAAATAGGCTGTCAAAGGTGACCCCCAGAATTTTTGGGTGGTTCACTGTCGGAATTTGAACACCATCGACAAAGATGCCAAGCTCGAGTTTTACCTCCTTGGTCCAGGTGGCGAAGAGTGTTGCTGAAGACTTCGTTGGTGATAACTGCAGGTTACGCGTAGTGAAGAAATTCAAGACAAAAAACAAATATTTTTGTGTATCTTCACTTAATTGCAATACATGGGTATTTTCACATAACTGTGAATGAAATCAAGACTTGTGCATCAATTTTGAAGACTAAAACATTTTTGATGTGTTCACTTTTCAAACAAAATTTTAGAAAAAAAAAAAAAAAAATTTAAATTTTGCATGAAAAATTTTTTTCGGACACTTATTTCGAAATATGTTAATATGTTATATGCTTTTATGAAAAATTGTCAACGAAAGAAAATTTATTTTTACTTTTTAAATAAATTTTACAATTAAAATATAAACTATATTGACTAAATTCACAACAAGTTTTAAAACGAAATTTTTTGTAAATAATTCTCTAACTTTAGAACTGCTGGATGTATTTGAATGAAATTTCACATAGACAGTCCTGAGGTGTATGCTGTAGTGATGGTTTTTTATATAAATTTACTGAAATTTTATCTACTTGTTAATTTTTAAAATAATGTTTTTTTAAGTTTTTTTATGTTTTTGAAATCAATAATTATTTTTGTCATTGATTGAAAATTTTCAAATACAAAAGACAAGAATTATTAAATAAATTGTTTCTTTTTAATAAAAACTATATTGGCGATCCTGCCTTCAAATCTGGATTAATATATTATATAAATAAATGGAATATGTAAAGATTATTAATTCAAAAACCAAATAATCTTTTTCTGCACATCTTATTATATAATCTGAAATTCAAGCTGTTCAATTTATTGGAACACACTTTCAATAAACTGTGTTACATCTAAGAGCATCGAAGATTGGTTCGAATTTATGGCTGTACCATTTTAAAGCAAATTATCTTATACATTTTGAAAAAGTCTCTAAAAAAGCAATTGGTCCTATTAAGGAGTATTAGAAGAATTTCGGAAACAACATTTTCAACATAGTGTGCATACATACTTATTAAAAAGAATTCAAGATCCAAGTATTCATCAGAAGAATTCAAGATTTCACCTGTAAAATTGCGGCTGTTACGATAAGTCATTGAATTTTTCATTAAATATTTTTTTTATATAACATTTAAGTAGATATAAGTAACTTTTCCACATTTAATTTTTTTTTATTATAATAACTGTAAACGTCATTACAATTACCCATCATGATTCGGTCTCCACTTCATTCACCCAATCGATCTAATAATACTAATCCTAATGCTTTTGATAACGGAACTAATAGTTCATCTTCAAACATTATATCTAATAATGTGAATAATAATTCGCAATTAGAAATTTGTGCTACATCAGTAAAATTACCACCCTTTTGGGTAGATCATCCAGAAGCTTGGTTTATACATATTGAAACACAATTTAATACCAAAGGCATAACCCGAGATAATACGAAATATGAACATCTTATTGTTTCACTTCCTCAAGAAGTGATAGTATCCGTTATAGATGTTGTTCAGAATCCTCCAGCTGAGAACCGTTATATTAATCTTAAAACTAAACTTCTTGAACGTCACTCTCTTAGTGAACAAAGAAAGCTCGACAAACTTTTGTCAGATTCTGAAATAGGTGATCGTAAACCTTCAGAATTTTACAGAACTTTGATCCATTTGGCCGGTCGTAATATTAACTCTGATTTTGTAAAAAGTTTGTGGTTGCGAAAATTACCGAAAAATCTTAATATTGCTTTAGTAGGCTCTAATATTGTCAACATTGAAGATTTATTAAAACTAGCTGACAATATTTGGGAAATAACAAATAAGTCTGAATTGTGTGTCCTTGAAACTAATGATGCTAATACTGTCAGTTGTAAATTTGATACAGCAGTTGATAATTTAGTTAAAATTACTTCAGCAATGCTTGATAAGTTTACACAATTATCCATGGAAATGGCTGAAATTAAGAATTCATTTCAAAATGTTCGTTCAAGAACACCTTTTAGATATAGGAGCAATTCTGGAGGACGATCTGCAAATCGTAAATGGCTTTGTCGTTATCATTATCGATTTGGGAGCAAGGCCAGACGATGTGAACAACCATGTTCATATAATTCAACACAGCAGGAAAACTAAATTGTCCTCTTATTTTGACGGCTGATAACAGGAACAATAGTTTAACACGTCGTCTTTTTGTACATGATTCTGAAAATAAATTGAAATTTTTAGTTGATAGTGGCGCCGAAATTTCAGTACTACCACTATCTAAATTTAAAATTTTTAAGAGAAAGTCAGATGTAATTTTAACAGCTGCAAATGGTAGTAACATTAAAACATATGGTACAAAATTGTTAAAAGTAAATTTAGGTTTGAGAAGAGAATTTCCATTTGTATTTACGATAGCAAATATTTCAAAACCAATTATTGGTGCAGATTTTATTTCTAAATTTGGTTTACTTATTGATCTTAAACATAGAAAACTAATCGATCCCTTAACAAGCATATCTATTAATGCCATTGAGGCTTATAGTAATATTTCTCTTCCAAAAATATTTGCAGTTGATAACAAGTATACAAATCTTTTAAGAGAGTTTAAATCAATTACAGCTTCCCCAGATTATAATAAGGAAGTTAAACACAATACTGTACACAGAATAGAAACATCAGGGCCACTTCCTTATTCAAAACCACGACGCTTAGATACAGTTAAATATAATATTGCGAAAAATGAATTCGATTTTTTGGTTTCTTCTGGCATTTGTCGTCCATCGAAGTCACATGCATCATCTCCTTTACACCTAGTTGCTAAGAAAGAACCTAATGATTGGCGCCCTTGTGGTGACTATCGACGTTTAAATTGTGTCACTATACCGGATAGATATCCAATTCCTCATATACATGATCTTGGTATTGAATTAAGAGATAAATATGTATTTTCTAAATTAGATTTGGTTCGGGCATATCATCAAATTCCTGTAGCAGAATGTGATATTCATAAAACCGCTATAACAACACCTTTTGGCTTATTCGAATTTGTTAGAATGCCGTTTGGCTTAAGGAATGCTGCACAGACATTTCAAAGATTTATTAACGAAGTGTTTCAAGGACTAGATTTTGTTTTTGTGTATTTGGATGATGTATTAATAGCTAGTAAAGATAGTGAGGAACATTTAGATCACCTTCGTTTAGTTTTCCAAAGATTAGAAAAATTTGGACTAAATATTAAACTATCAAAATGTATTTTTGGAGTATCAGATATTGATTTTTTAAGCTACAATATCTCGCATGAGGGAATAAAACCATCAAAAGATAAAGTTAAAGTAATTCTCGAATATGAAAAACCCAAAACTGTGAAACAATTACAAAAGTTTGTTGGAATGGTTAACTACTATCACAGATACATACCCAAAATAGCGGAATTGTTAAGTCCAATACACAAGATTTTAAATGAGGCAATTAAAGGAAAGGACAAAGTTCTTAATTGGTCGGAAGAAGCAAACTTTTCGTTTGTGAATGTTAAGGAGAGCTTTGCCAAGAAAGTCTTATTAAACCACTTTAACCCAAACGCAATATTGTCTTTAACTGTAGATGCTTCAAATATAGCTATTGGTGGAGTTTTACAACAACAAACAGGTAATCGAATTGAACCTCTAGCATTTTATTCAAAAAAACTTACATCTTCAGAAGAAAAATATAGTTCGTTCGATAAGGAATTGTTGGCTATATTTTTGAATATTAAACATTTTAGGCATTTTTTAGAAGGTAGAAATTTTGTTGTTTACACGGATCACAAACCACTTACTCAAGTTTTAAACTCTCGCGTCGAACGGAGTCCAAGACAAACACGTCACCTAGAATTTATTGCACAATTTACAACTGATATTAGGTATATTAAAGGAGATTCAAACGTCGTGGCAGATACACTATCTAGAACTCCTGAAATAGATTCAATTTCAAATGATACAGTAAATATAATCCAATTGTCTAGTGAACAGAGTAATGATTTAGATTTAAAAGGTCTAATTGGGAATAAAAATTGCCAATATAAGTTAAGTAAAATAAACATACCTATATATGATGTATCTATATGGTGCGAAGAATCTAATGACAAAATTAGACCCTATGTTCCACTGAAAATGAGGAAAGACATCTTCAATAAATTACACAATATTTCACATCCGGGAACTAGGGCATCTAGGAGATTAATTGTTTCTCGATATTTTTGGCCATCGATGAATAAGAATATAAATGAATGGGTTACTAATTGCTTAGAATGTCAGAAAAGTAAAGTTTTTAAACATACAAAGTCAGAAGTTATGAAAATTGATATTCCTAAGGGAAGATTTGAGCATGTGCATATTGATATTGTGGGTCCGTTGCCTGTATCAGATGGAAACCGTTACATTCTAACTATAGTAGATAGAACTTCTCGATGGCCAGAAGCCTACCCTCTCAAAGATATAACAGCAAAGACTATATGTAAAGTTTTTCTGAATAATTTTATTTCAAGATTTGGAGTTCCACTTCGCGTTACTAGTGATCAGGGTACACAATTTACTTCCTCTATTTTTAAAGAGCTATCCAAAATACTTGGTGTTGACAATATAGTAACTACATCATATCATCCTCAATCCAATGGGTTAGTTGAACGATTCCATCGCCAATTGAAAACGTCAATTTTAGCCCGCGGAAATATTAGTAATTGGTCTGAAGAGCTTCCAATTGTTTTATTAGGATTACGTTCAGTTGTTAAAGAAGATATAAAGGCGTCTCCAGCAGAAATGGTTTATGGACAATGTTTAAGACTACCAGGCGAAATGGTAGTTGATTCTTGCAAGGATTTCGATAGTTCGGATTTCTTAAATAGAATCAGGAATCATTTTAGTAACTTTCGATCTAATATTTCACATCATAAGAATTCATTTAAGGTTTTTATTCCCAAACACCTTGAAAAATGTAATTATGTTTTTGTTCGTAATGATTTGAAGAAATCTGGTTTATGCTGTCCATATATAGGACCATTTGAAGTTTTGAAAAAAAATCCAAAATATTTTAAGCTTCAAATGAACAATAAAGTAAAAAATGTTTCAATTGACAGAATTAAACCTGCTTTTGTGGAAGATGCAACACTTAACTTAAATAGAAATAATAAGAAGGTTACTTTTAATTTGAATGAAATAACAAATTCGAAAGGGGGGGTAATGTAGTGATGGTTTTTTATATAAATTTACTGAAATTTTATCTACTTGTTAATTTTTAAAATAATGTTTTTTTAAGTTTTTTTATGTTTTTGAAATCAATAATTATTTTTGTCATTGATTGAAAATTTTCAAATACAAAAGACAAGAATTATTAAATAAATTGTTTCTTTTTAATAAAAACTATAATGCCAATTGATTTGGAGGAGCACAGGTTCTTAGCAAGTCTGGCGGACGAGGGGTGGACCTCGGGTATGAAATTTTTTTAGAAAATCGCCAAATTTAATTTATGATTTGATTGAAAAAAAATTTGCACGTAATTCTCTACAAAAATGCGCTTACAAGTGTGGGTTATCTCTTTTACTTACGTTTTCTTTTAGTTTTGTTAACTTGGCGGGCTCAATTTGAGTCCTAAAATTTCTCTAAATTATTCTCTGGATTCTGTACAAAATTCTAAAAAATTTTCGTGCAAGGATCATATACCTGTGTGGTTAAGATAAAAAGTTATATTATTTTGAAGTAGAAAATTTGAAAAAAAAAAATTTTTTTTTGATTTTTTGTGATTTTTTTCGGAGAAAGAAAATGGAAATCTATTTATTTTCTTCTTTTAATGACAAATCTTTTTATATTATACTAAAATTTCATAATGATAATAACACTAAATACAAAAATTTTTCGTTTTTTGAACAATTTAATTAATAAATTTCTTTCGATTACTTTATTATTTATATATTGTTATTTTTCAAGTAATAGCATTTTTAACAATACAAAATACTTGCATAAATACTTTACAAAATCGTTTAAAAACTAACTGAAACTTTGCCCCCTTCAGCAAAATTTTCACATTTTCCTTAAATTTCTATGGTAAATGTGTGCTGAAGCACTCTATATACATAAGTGACTGCTGTTCAACGTGTTGTTTTTAAATAACTTTGTGTAACTTTTGAATCGTTCAATATATTTCAGTGGAATTTCACATAGTTATTACTGAGGTAGTTTCCAACTGTTTTGGAGAAGCACAAGTCTCTAAATGGTCTTGGGGCAGGGGGGAGGACCGCCGAAATGGGTCACCTCGAATATTATATAAGAAATAATTAAAAGAGTTGACCACTTTCGGAGGTTCTCCTCCTGCCCACAGACCAGCTAGAAATTTGTAATCCTTCAAAATATTTGGAAAATACCTCAGTAATAACTATGTTAAATTTCATTGAAATATTTTGAACGGTTCAAAAGTTACACAATATTATTTTAAAAAACACATTGAAACTGCTGTGCACTTGTATAAAATTTTTTTTAGAATTTTGATATAACACCTGCCGTAAATAAGTTCTTGAAGTGTATGTTGCTGAGAGCGGTCTGGAAGTTAGTATTTTGAGCAACGTTGTTAGTCGAAATGACTAACGAAGCACTTAGTGTGACTTTTTGAACTTTCAGCGATAAAGTAATTTAGTAAATCAAGTAATGCAGTGTATTTAATATTTGTTCCTTTAGTGCGAAATATATTTTTTGGGGGAAAATAAATACAATATGATTTCCAGAAATAATTTTAACAACGCATAAGTATATTTGTTTGTCACATTACACAATGATGATGAGGAAGCTATATTTCCCATATCAAATAGAAAAGGCCTACTGAATACTGAATAAAGCCATATTATAAACTACTAACGATTACAGATTGACTTCATCTTATGAGTTCTACAATAAAACCTAAGTACGCGATTGATAATTTCGATCAAATATGCAGTGAATTATCTCACTAAATCAAGACTTACCGGTGCTGCTCTACATTTTCAGCATCAAACTAAACATTAATTATATTAATAGTTTATTCAAAAAATATGTTAAAAACAATTAAAGAATTATTTTCTTATAAAATTTCTTTAAAAACTGCATAAGAATCTAGTTTAGCGACAAATGTCTTATCGACTGTGTTCTACTCCCAATATAACAACTATGCATCGTAAAAATCTCCAGGTAAATTTATAACAATAGTGTAAATTGTAGGAAAAGAAAAATCACCCTTATTTATCCATTGGAAACAAACTGTCACTTTCAATGCCTCCGGAGCCCAATACAAATTTCGGAAATCAGTTACATTAGACTGATACTATCCGAAATTCGGTTTTTAAATTACTATTGCTTGCAGTACGTGTTTGAAACTTATTTGTGTTCTGATATTGGAATTCTATCGGGAAATTTTCGCCATATTAGATTTTGTATTTTTTATTCATTACTTAAACTTAATCTTAAATAAAAAATATTTTTAACTGAAATTTAATATTTGACAGGAAAATTTATTTTTAAATTTTCGACAAAATAAATCAGCTGACTCAAAAATTAGTGATGTGTGTTTTGTTTGTTAAAATAATCGATAAACAGTCGACGTCATCTCAAGTCTGTTAAAGAATACCAAATAAGCGACTCAAAAACGACATTGACGTCGACGACGACAACTAGAATAAGGGTGAATATTTGCAGCTTCTGCGGCTGAAAAAACACTAAGGGATACTGTAAAAAATGCAAAAAAGTATCACAAATTTGAAATATGCACAGAGTATGCAAAAACATTTGTTTTTAAACTCTTTTTTGGTTAGAATAATTATAGGATGCACACATTTAAAGAAACGTATGTTGCAAATTTTTTACACAACTAGCACAAAGTATACTTATGTAACACCATCTCTGGAAAAGTACAAATATTGAGGTCGTTTCATTTTGCTGTTATTTTATTTAAATTAATTCATCAACCAAAAATCAATTGTTTTATTTTTCATTTTAATGATACCTCTTGAAATATTTTTAATAAAAGTTAGTGTTAGTCGTTTCGACTAACGAAGCCCTCAGAGGGGTAAAAATATCGAAGCCCTTCTAGGGTTAAAAAGAGGCAAATGTAATGGTCCATTTTTAAAAATTTACATGTTTTTGATAAATTTAATTTGTTTTTTTTTTACATTGATAACAAACTTTTCAAATATTATTAAATTTTAAGTTTCTTTTTAGAGAAAGTTGAAAAGAAGTAATTTTAGGGCGAGTCAAAAATAAGTAAACAAGCAACTTTTGGCTTAATTTCTTTATTTTTTTTTTTTGTTAAAAGTAAGTAAAGTTTATGGTTGCAAAATGATTTTAGCACAACAGGGATAGTTATTTGTTACATTATGGGAGAAATAAAAAATCGCTTTTTCGATTATATTAGAAAATTTGATAAAATCAGAAAATTTTAATTTACCATAATTTCGACCTAAAGGATGGCAAATAGCGCACAATTAAGTGTAGGAAAACTAAGAGTAACTATTATGCAATACCAAAAAGGTGAAACATATAGAAATATATAAAAAATCTTTAATAAAACGGCCACTTTATTCTCAAGGTGGTTAAATGCTTCAAACACAATAAACGCGTTGGCCGCAATTTCTCTCGTAAACGCCTAAGATTCACTAAAAAAAGAATAGATAACAATTTAGCTGTAAAATCCTATGTTCTCTGCTCCAAAATTTTTATCAAAGCTTATTCAGGAAGTTCGAAAACTATGGTCTGAATTTACAACTCTCAGAAAAATATATGAAGGCGGAAAACATGGTCTAGCTATACGGAAAATTTTACACATAAGTATAATAAATCTCAAAAATTTGATGACGTTCTATGCAGATTATGTCTAAAAATATAAAAAATTTAGAAAATAAGTCTCTGGATTGAAATATAATGTAGGCTATATGTACGTTTAGCTCTAAAATGTTTAAACTTAAACTTTTAAGTATAGAAACCCAATACAATGCGGCGGAAAGGGCTTATAGCCTGTTTCTCTATGTCGAACGAAAATCTAAGCGAACGAAAGTAAGTCGAACGAATTCGAATCAATTTGGGTTTCTGTATTTCCTACGCTTTCGTTCGCATGGAGTTACGTCTTTTCGTATTGTTGTTGTTTTATTTCTCTTTAAGAGTAAAATTTTTTCGTAAATATATTAAAAATACTACTAAATTGTTTAAACATAGATACAACTAAGTAAATAAACAAGAAAAAATAAAATAATTTAAAAAAATTAAAAAACAAAAATGTTCTTTGATTTTTTTTAGAAATTGTTTTTTAGACACAAAATCGTAATTAATGGATACCAAATACATCAAAATGAATAATAAACATGATTAAGGAACATTTGCAATGTCCTTCTGAGAATTTTTCCTATTTTTCTTTAAAAAATTCAACCAGTCGAAAGCAAAATAGCAAGTGACTGATTTTGACATTTTTGTTCTTATCGTTCGAAATACAGAAACCCAATTTTATATGAAAACATTTACGTTTTCTTTCGACTTGTCGTTCGACTCATTGTTCGCATAGAAGTGAGTTAGAGAAACCCAAATCAGTTTTCGTTCGCTTAGAAGGCGAAAGAAAGCTTTCGTTCGACATAGAGAAACAGGCTATTAATGGTTTGGAAATACATTTATATTTATAGAATAGGAAAAAAAGTGGTACACAAAAGTAAAATAAATTCCCAGATTAACCTTAATCTTGGCACTAATGTATCAGAATATAGGCGGTCGCCGGGACTATTAAAAACCTTGTTAACTTATTTATTGGAGCATTGATTTTTTAGTTCTTTAAAAAGAACCAGATTCACTAAGTAGTAATGTGTTGAATTGAATCTTTTGCTGTTTACTTTGCTAACAATACATTATATATTTATAATTATATGTTACTTCTGATCTTCGATCTACAACTTGAAAAATAACCAATTGAGTTCAAGGTACTACTTTGTTTACTTATTTATGACACCCGCTGTATGTATATTTCATAAACGTGTATTTTAAAATAATATTACGTAACTTTTAAACGGATAAATATATTTCAATGAAATTTAACAAAGTTATTACTGTAATCCTTCCAAATGTTTTGAAGGATTACAAATTTCTAGCTGGTCTGTGGGCAGGAGAAGAACCTCCGAAAGTGGTCAACTCTTTTAATTATTTCTTATATAATATTCGAGATGACCGATTTTGGCGGTCCTCCCCCCTGACCCAAGACCATTTAGAAACTTGTGCTCCTCCAAAACAGTTGGAAACGACCTCAGTAATAACTATGGGATTTTTTCACTGAAATATATGGAACGATTCAAAAGTTATACAAAGTTATTTAAAAAACACGTTGAACAGCAGTCACTTATGTATATAGAGTGCTTCAGCACACATTTACCATAGAAATTGAAGGAAAATGTGAAAATTTTGCCGAAGGGGGCAAAGTTTCAGTTAGTTTTTAAACGATTGTGTAAAGTCCCAGCAAAAACTTTTTGGTTTTCGGTAATGGCAACTACTTATTAAAGTACTTTCCTGGAAAGTAGGCGTCATTATTATTTGTCTTCTCTACATTACATAAATAAGTACTCAATAGTATAATTCCGGAGTAAGTTACAATCACATGGATCAGTTGTCTAGAGCGCAGGATTAGCAACCAGAAGGTTGCCGGTTCAACCCCATTCTGATGCTATTCGTTTTTTTAACCAAATATTTTAAAAATATATTTTATGCTAAAACAAGTTTTTTTAGCTTCGAATATTAAGTGCGAGATGGTGTATTGAGTAAGACGTTAGTCATTAAAAACGACTAGTTAATAGGGTCCCAAGTTCAAAACTCACTGACGGCAAATTTTTTCGTTTTTTTTTATATTTTTATTTTTGTTTAGGTACATATTTTTTAGTATCACTAGAGTCTAAAAATAACTACTAGAATTCATGGACAACTCGAACAAAAATAACTAGTTATTGAGACAAAAAATAAGTAGTTTATTTTTATTTCCAATTATACCTGCTAGCTTACCAGGAAAGCAAAGTTTTTGCTGGGGTATTTATGCAATTATTTGGTATCGTTGGAAAGGTTGTTACTTGAAAAATAATAATATATAAATGATAAAGTATTCGAAATAAATTTTTTCATTAAATTGATCAAAAAATGAAAAATTTTTGTATTTAGTGTTATTTTTCAAAAAAAATTAATATTTGAACTTAAATAAAATTTACATTAATTAAGCTATCATTATGAAATTTTAGTATAGTATAAAAAAATTTGTCATTAAAAGAAGAAAATAAATAGATTTCCATTTTTTTACTCCGAAATACCTTAAACTTCCAGTTCGGGGAAAACTTGCTTAATAAATTGGCTTTTTTCAGTAAAATGGTCACCCTGTCGTAATAAGAGTCGTGGCTTATTAAATATTTTTTGTGTGTTTAGCTAACATATGTAGGTTACAGTGCCTTGATTTGTATGGGATCAAAAAAGGTTGCAAATGTACCCCCTAAAATTAAAGTTTCATATGTTTAAAAACAATTCCCAAAATATTTCGGTCCAATTATTTAATTTACGTGAGCTGTACCATTTTTAAAATCCCTCTAAAAATATGGTTTTCGATCGGCAGTATACATAGTTTTTAACTTTTTGTCAAAAAAATTACAACATATGATAGCAAAACGACGTCTACTACATATTGAACAAAAAATAATTTTAAATTTGTTTTTATTCCCACGAAATTAAAATTTTAGTAAATTTTTCAACGATTTTATTTTAAATAGTATTTTATTAAAGTTTGAATATTTTGGACATTTTTCATCGTAAATTATATTTTAGCGCATCATTGGAAAGCTCTCATTAAATACTATTGATATGTGCATTAATTTAACCCTTTAGTTGCACAAATAATATTTTGGGATTTTCGGACCATAATTGGTTAAGTTTAATTTTTATACCAAATAAATGGTTGGTTAAGGACATACATGTACTCAAAAGCAAGGTTTAATTTTTCTACTATAGTAGATCTAATTTATTATGAATATCAACTACTAACAAACGCCACACAGTGGGGTCAAACGCAAATTTTTTGGTAATAAATCTGTATCTCCAAAACTACTGCTCGGATTAAATTGAAATGTATGGATGAGTTGCAGAGGAGGACTTAAGCTTTCAGAAAACTCATATTTTAGTCACCCTGTGATAATACAAGATAAACTACAGGGTGTCAAAATTGACTACCTCGAGTATTTAAAAGTTTAAAAAAATCGTAACTTCTACAAATGAAGTCCGATGTTAAAGATTTTTGTATTTATGTAAAGTGCTTAGCAAGATAAAGAAAAAAATAAGCTTACTCACTTTATGTTATCTCTTGCAGTTAAAAAGATATTTACACTTGAATTTTTGATTTTTTGCCTCGACTTTCTTTCGTTTTTCCGGAATAAGTCCTGAGGTATATGAGGTAAAAATTTTCTAAAAATATCTTGTAAAATAATATGTTGAAAGAATTTTTGGATTATCTCAATGCGTCTAGACGTGAAAAATATTAAAATTCAGCTCTCTGAAATTGGTATGAAAAATGGCTATTTTTTACAAAAATATAGTACAATTCTTTCATTTTTTCTCAAAGTTCCGTTAAAGAAAAAAAATTTTTCTTTGTATCTTTCAAAAGATAAGGCTTCATAAATGGTTAAAAAGAAATTTTGAATTGATTTATGTTTGCACCCTACATCAGGCATTGGTCGAAAATGGTGAATTTTGGAAAAAGGTTAAATTTTTATCGATTAATAAAAAAAATGTCACGCGAGCTTTTTTAAATTTATTGACGATATTTTATAAAAAAAGTATATTTAGAACGATTTGACATTAAACTGCTTCCCGCCCGGCAAAAAACGAATGCGGGAGAGCAGATTTCATGAAAAAAGTAAATTTTTTAAACGACTTTTTTTAAATGCATAAAAAAGCATATTAGCATAACATTTTCGCCATTATTTCTTATGTAATATATAAAATATATATCGATCTTTTACTTCTGCAAAAATCATTTCAAAAGCTTTACAAATCAATTTTTGGCAATTTTTAAAAAATAAACATTATTTAATAAATATAAGCGATTATTGCGAATATTATCTCGTCCAACAACCAAAACTTGCCAATACAATTGTTTATTACGTATACGCACATATGGAAATATTGTAAAACAATGAATTTGGTGAGAGTTGACCTAAGTCGTCAGTTTTGAGACCATGATATAATGCTTTTAAAATGATCATATTATACATCAATGATTACCAATTCATAAGTCTATTTTTATATTCTTGTAATATTTTATTAGTTTTTGGAAAATAGACGGAGTTTTCCTTTAAAAAACATTATTTTTTTGGTTTTTATACCTTTTTTATATTGTTTATTTTTGAAAAATTGCAAAAAATTTATTTGTAAAGCTTTTTCAATGTTTTTTCAGGAGTAAAAACAGATATATATTTTATATATTACATAAGAAATAATGGCGAAAATATTATGCTATAATGCTCTTTTATGCAATTAAAAAAAAGCAAGGTTGGAAACCGATACCGTTATAAATACCGATACCTATTAAATACCATTTAAAGTTGGTTACCGTAACTGATACCGATACCGAAATTATTATTTTGTTAAAAATATCGGTATTCAAATACCGTTTCCCTCTGTGCCGGTATTTTAGTTTCGGTATTTTAAAAATACAATTTTTTTAACATAATATGGTATTGTAAGAATAATTTCTCATATAATTTACTTCAGGAGATAAGAAAGATAAAATTATATTTAATAATTTGAGTTTATTTAATGTAATACTTAAAGAATTTTGTTTTAAAGAGTATTCTTATTGTTTGTTTCTTTGTTATATCGTTTGCAATAAATATATTTCTAAGAGGTTTAAATGCTTTAAACCTAGTGCGAATTCTTTTTGATAAAAAGTCTTAGTGCAAACACAAAAAATGTATTATTTCTGCTCTCATTTATTTATCATATGACGCCCATGAACGTACTGTTGAAATTAATGATAGGTTCTCTCAGTTAACTGTTTGATATTTGCTTCTATGAAGATTCTATCCTTAATTAATGGGTTCACCAAAATACCGAAAAATTTTCTTCAGAAAGTTGCTGCTTGGGCTATCTTAAGAGAATGCATCCTGGGATTTCCCGGGAAATTTGTGATTTTTCATGTCCAGCTTTCCGGCAATTTTGTCCGTGATTCCCGGGAATTTTAAAAGCACTTAAATGAAAGAAAACTGCATGAATTTTAACTAAAGATTATATATTTTCAAAATTTTTTAATGAATATAATGTAATATGCTAAATCCAGCTGGGGACTATGTGTATAATTTCATTATTATTTGAATTGCTTATATAGGATGAATCTTAGGTATGAATTCAAATAAACATCATGTCAGCACTAGGAAGCAGCAAGTAAAAAAACTGAAACTGATTGAAAGGATCTCTTGTAAGCATTTTAAATATACGATATAAATTTGCCATTGGTATGGATAAACGGCTTCGGAAAAGACGTCAATCACGCCACTACTTTAAGAATTATTAAATTATACATTTTTAAGTGAATTTTTAATAAATTCATTTTTCAAAGAGATTTTCGAAGTTTGTGTAAAAATTTTTAAATAAAGTATATGAAATGTTTCAGTAAATATTTTGTTATTTAATTTTCTGGCTCAAATACGATATTTTTTGATACATGTCCGATATATGTATGAATAACAATTGTGCGGATATACAAAAAACTGTTTCATAATATATAAGTCAAATAACAATTCTTCTAATTTATTTTTCTCTGTACATTTACAATCCTTTTCAAATCTGATAATGGAAAGTTTCATATCTTATTTGGCTCTCAATTATTCAACTGATGATTGGAGAGATAATTAAAGTATTTAATGCGGGATTCCGGGAAGTCGAAAAATTTTTCCCACTATCCGAGGAAATCAAAAAGACCGGGAAAATTTTCTCTTGAGCGACTTCAGAGTTTTAATTAAATTTGAATTTCTCACTCTCATTTAACCATGATTATGGCGCGTCGTTTTGATCCTGCAACTTTAAAAACATCTGGTAAGTAAATGAGATAATGGGGAGTTAGGGGTCTAATTATTATTATTTTCTTGGAGCACAATTACTCCTCTAAAAATTTCTCGTCTGTAATTGAAACATTAACTTTTACTCTTACCGTAACAGTTATATAAACTAATAACTCTTTGGGGAATCATTCATTTTTTACTAATTTTTATGGTGATTGGAATGAGTATTTCTATGATATTCGAAACGCATTTTCCATATTTTTGTAGCGGTAACCTCTGATGAAATATTTTTTCTGTATTAAAAAACTGTGGCAAATACAAATTTTGTCCAAATTTTTAACTTTACTGTATACAAAAAATGCTACCAATTTGTCTTAAAAAAGTCGAGTTTAATAACTGTAAAAGCTTTGTTGCCATAAAGTAAGCATTGTATGAAGTTCTCTAACGAAAAATATTCATATTTCAAAAAATTTCAAGTGAATATTTATTAAATAAAATATACAAATATGTAGTTTAATAATTTTTTGTGAAATTTAATTAAAAATTATTTAAAAGTAACTTTTCTAAGATTTTTTCTAGTTTTTTTTTTATAATAACGGTATTTACCAGTATTTTAGTTTCGGTACCGGTGTACCGATACCGATATAATTTAAAATACCGTTAACGATACCGTTACCGAAATAAAAATAAATTGAATACCGATACCGTTATTTGTTTCGGTTTCCAACCTTGAAAAAAAGTCTTTTAAAAATTTACTTTTTTCATGAAATATCGTCAATAAATTTTAAAAATCTTGCGTGACATTTTTTTATTAATCAATAAAAATTTAATCTTTTTTAAAATTCACCATTTTCGACCAATGCCTGATGTAGGGTGCAAACATAAATCATTTCAAAATTTCTTTATTAAACATTTATGAAACCTTATCTTTTGAAATATACAAAGAAAAAAATTTTTTCTTTAACGGAACTTTGAGAAAAAAGTGAAAGAATTGTACTATATTTTTGTAAAAAATAGCCATTTTTCATACCAATTTCAGAGAGCTGAATTTTAATATTTTTCACGTCTAGACGCATTGAGATAATCCAAAAATTCTTTCAACATTTTATTTTAAAATACATAGCAAGCTACAAAATACTTTTTAAAAAATTTTACCTCGTATACCTCAGGACTTATTCCGGAAAAACGAAAGAAAGTCGAGGAAAAAAATAAAAATTCAAGTGTAAATATCTTTTTAACTGTAAGAGATAACTTAGGCGAGTAAGCTTATTTTTTTCTTTATCTTGCTAAGCACTTTACATAAATACAAAAATCTTTAACATCGGACTTCATTTGTAGAAGTTACGATTTTTTTAAACTTTCACATACTCGAGATAGTCAATTTTAACACCCTGTAGCTTATCTTGTATTATCACAGGGTGACTACAATATGATTTTTCTGAAAGCTTAAGTCCTCCTCAGCAACTCTTTCATACATTTCCATTTAATCCGAGCAGTAGTTTTTTAGATACAGATTTATTAGCAAAAAATTTGCGTTTGACCCCACTGTGCGCCATACTAAATAATATATTCACTCTTTAACATTTTGTGTTCCATACTACTACAAACTGCAGTATTATTTTCATGTGGTATACTAAAAATTGCAGCGTTTGTTTACAATTTAAAGCAACATACTTAAACAGTATTCAACCTGTTTGTCAAATATATAAACTACAACCTCGTGCTGCAGTGTGCTCGTAGAATTTTGCCGAAAATATATTACACACCAGTCAGTATTTTCTTTGTTATGCTGGATATTTTTCTCTGTTTGCACTTTGATTTTTCTGCTATAGTAGGTAATTTAGCAGTCTTGTTTTTGCACTTTCAATGCTTTGTGTGTAAAATAAAACACATAAGGGTTGAAATGTAACCTAATGTACATATTGTATGTTGGTATGTTTGTATATATGTAGTGTGTATGTTCTTGAGTATGTTTATGTTTTTTATCTTTCACACAAGAATGTCTAGCAGCAATGAAATTGTCAACAAAAAGACTGCTAAACATTGTACTATAGCAGTAAAATCAAAACGAAAATAAATAACACTGCGCAATATGGCTTCAACAAAATTTTGCGTGCGCAACTCTACAGAAATATATTTTACTTCGTGTGCAATGATTTGCTTTTGCTGCTGCAAATTGCAGAGATGAGTCACAAAATTTAGTAGTATAACGATGATATAGTGTGGATATTTCTAGTTGTTGTGTATTGTATAAATGAAACATTTTTATATTTATTGCACAGTCGTAAGTGAAATTTTTTTAGCTGGAACTGCATATTTAAACCTTGTTTCTAGTGTCTTAAAAGAAAGTTTATTTTTTGGAATCTGCAGCGACGCATCAAATATTGGAAATATAAAAACGTATCCATATGCAAATACGAATGAAACTTCAACAGATATTTTCAAAAATTACTTCATACAGCGCCAATAATGCAGCTGTAAATTATGATGTCCATAATTCCGTGTTTAAAAAATAAAAAATTAAAACAATAAAATAATAAAATCTAATTGCAACTGGCATGTGATAAACAATTGTGTTAAAGTGCGTTGAATGCTTTATCAATATACGTGGAAAATATCGTAATAAAAACATATTACTCTGAGTTTTATATATTTTTTGTTTAATTTAATTTTTTAGTTTCTAATAAAATTTTGTTGAAAAAATTAAAATTTGTTTGGATATAATTGATGCGTCTACAATTTTCTTCAGGTTTTAATTTTTTTAACATTTGTGGTTATAGCAAGTTGATTTGTTTAAAATCAAGTTGAATTTTTCGAAATGTCAAGTTAAACTACCAAACAATTCTGGCAACCCTAGGTACATTTGCATTTTTTTTCGTGAGGCACTTTAATGTAGGTAAGTTTTCAAGGTATTATTTTTTTTTTAATTTCAGCTTTGACATTTTTGAGCTCCACAAAAAGCTAAAAAAACAAAAATTAAAATTAAAGAAATTCTGATAGGGCTAGCGGGGAGACTGTTACCCCAACTGCTCTCGCAATTGTTTTACATGCATTTATGTTAAGTATTTTTTTAGAAACATTAAAAAAAATGTATGGTCCAGAGGAAAATAATGGATTTTAAAGTGAAAAAATGTTACAACCTTTTTGAAAAATATCACAATTTTTTTCAAATTTTCTAATTCAAAATAATATAACTTTTTATCTTATTCTTGCACGAAAATTGTTTAGAATTTTGTACAGAATTCAGAGAATATTTTAGAGAAATTTTAGGACTCAAATTGAGCTCGCCAAGTTAAAACAAGCGCGAATGTTATATTCGGCCCGGCCGAATCTATATACCCACCATCAACTTTTTAAAATTTTATGTTACATTGGAGGGGGCAGTAAAGTGGGCGGACTACGCCCATTTTTGGTTTCCGAGTTTATATCGATCCCCGAACTATACATACAAAATTTCGTTGTCGTACATGCTTTTGTTGAAGAAATATCAGCAGAAAAGTATGAAACGGACACCCTGTGTTTCTAGTTTTTAGTCATAACTTTGTTTATTAATCGATTTTGCCCATTTTCAATCCCAAACAAACCTTATATAAGACAAACATTTGTGCCAAATTTCGTCCCCCTACGTTGTATAGTTCGAGCCCTATCCTGCTTTCAACAGACGGACGGACATAGCTAGATCGACTCAGAATCTAACCAGGACCCAGAAAATATATACTTTGTGGGGTCTTAAATGATTCCTTTGACATGTTACATACGGAATGACAAAATCAATATACCCCCCATCTTTTTGATGGTGGGTATAAAAACTAAAAAAAAAAAAACGTCAAAAAATGGGTCAAAATTTTACTTTGGTCCAAATATCTCTTAAAGTAAAAGAGATAACCCACACATGTAAGCGTATTTTTTGTAGAGAATTATAAGGACTATCTATGTGCAATTTTTTTTTTCAATCAAATCATAATGAAATTTTGGCGATTTTTTTTTTTAATTTGCATACCCGAGGTGACCAAATTTGGAGGTCCACCCCCCGTCCGCCAGACTTGCTAAGAACTTGTCCTCCTCCAAATCAATTGGCATACACCTCAGGATTGTCCATGTGAAATTTCATTCAAATACATGTAGCAGTTCTAAAGTTATACAGAATTATTTCCAAAAAATTTCGTTTTGGGACCAGTTTGCAACAGTGTAAATGCATCGGACTAGTTAGAGATTTTGTTAAGACATCAGCTGCAATATCTTCAGTATTTAAATATTTAATAATGATTTTCTTTTCATAAACAAGTTCTCTTAAAAAGTGATGTCTTATATCAATGTGCTTTGAACGAGCATGATACGTGTTGTTGTGAGACAAATTTATAGCACTCTTATTATCACAATTAATTATAACGGATGATGGTCTTCCAAGTTCTTTAAACAAAGATTGTAACCACAACGACTCTTGACCTGCTGCAGCCAAAGCCATGTATTCCGTTTCTGTTGTTGATAACGCTGTTGTTTGCTGCTTCTTAGAGTTCCATGAAATACAAACACCTTGAAACTTGAATACATACCCCGATGTGGATTTTCTTTCATCTAAGTCTCCAGACCAATTTGTATCTGAATATCCTTCGATGTACTCATTTTCATACTTAGAGAATTGTAGTTTGTATTTCGTGCCTTTAAGATACCTCATAATACGTTTTACAGCTTGCCAGTGTGGCTTTTCAGGGTTATTATTAAATCTAGCTAAAGCCCCCACTGCAAATGATATATCTGGACGACTTACTTGGGCTGCATACATAATACTTCCGACTGCTTCTTGATATGGTATATTTTTCATTTTTTCAATTTCTTCTTTTGATTGAGGACACATCTCTTTGGAAACTTTTTGATTGACGTCCAAAGGAGTTGAAATAAGTTTGCAATCATCCATGTTAAATTTCTTTAAAAGTTTACTTATGTATTGTTCTTGATCCAGCCATAATTTTCCATTCGATCGGTCTCTTGTAATTTTCATTCTCATGATATAATTTGCTTCTCAAATGTCTTTCATTTTAAAACAGTTTGTCAAATTTTTCTTTATATTACTTTTGCTTTCAGGATTGTTTGTAGAAATCTAAATATCATGAACGTAAATGGCAACATACGTTATTTCACTATCATTTACAAAAGGCTCAGTTTTTGACTGCGATAGACCCATATTTTTAAAAGTACGGTCTATTAATGCGTTTAGTTCCTCGTTCATTGCCTGTTGCCATTGTTGCCTATAATGGCTTTCTAATGCTTGTTTCATAGTTTTGGGTTCTTCATCAACTTCTTTGGGACTCTTGACGACTTTCTCGTATTTTCGGATAATGTGATTCTTACTAGACTCCTGCGTAAGATCATTTGAAAAGCAAATACACTTGAATTTCAAGTGTGTGCCAACATAGCCAACATGTGCAAAAACAACAATAAATACTGTTCGTACTGTTCGCTGCCCGAAGCAAAGCAAGTGCGTACTGTGTATGAGCGACTGCAAATCCGTGCGTTCAAATCATCTGTCGTAAACAAGTGGTGCAAGTGGTGTGGCAAAAAAAAGCAAAGCTTACAAGACGTTGAGAAATGATTTAAAGCATTCAAGTGGTCTTAATTATTTGTTGGTTTTTTTGTAATACGTAGTTGCTGCGTTTGGCAAAAAACCTTCATAATATGTGCAAAGGGGTTGTTTATAAATGTTCTTGCATACACACATATATATGTATGTATGTCTACATTTTATTGTTGGTTTTTCTTTTTCACAGTAATGATCGCACACACACATATGTTGTTCATAGAAAAACATGCAAAGAAAACAGAGAAAAATCTTTCTTTTTTTCCTATTGAAGCAAACAAGTGGTCAAAAGGCTTGTATTTTTTTAGCTTCGCACTCTCGTGTCTTGTTTGGTCGCTATCATAACACACACATGATTTGTTCATAAAGTTGAAGCACACACGCAGTATTTGTATGGTTTTAAGTGCCTGCAGAACAGTATTTATTGCTCCGCACACACACTGATAACAGCACTTTAAAAATATCAAGTGGCTTGTAATGCCTTATAAGACACAGTTTGCAGGGCTCTAATTCTTACCATGGATGGTTCAGGTGTCCAATCAATACTCTGATCTTCGAATCCTCTAAATGATGTATCATCTGTTTCGGAAAAGTATTCTTCTTCAGAGTTACTTTCTTCTGCAACAGCATCTTCAGAAGGATCTTCAGAATTCATAATTGTATCATCCGAACTTACTTCTATAGCATCTACTGGAATATCCACATCCCCCACTGAATCACATCCGGCAAATACATAGAATTTTGAATCATCACAAGGCATTTCATCATAGAACTTTCTTCAAAAAATTTGGCATCTCTACTTAATTCGACTTTGTTTCGATTAATATCATAAAAAAGATAAGTTTTTGATTGTGTACAATAACCAGTAACCAAGCATCAAGTTTTTTGCGTTTTTCTTTCGGAATCTGTATTACAGCTTTACATCCATACACTTTAAGATGCTTTAAGTTGGGTTTCCTTCCAGACCATACCTCTTCAGTTCTGACGTCATTTAAACTTTTGCAAGGAGTACTATTTATTAAATATACAGTATAAACTCGATAATCCAGATAATTGATTGCAGACCCCTATCCGGATTATCAAATTATCCGGATTATCGAGGTTTTTTCCTAGTCTCCTTTTGTTAAATAAAAACTATTAAAATATAATATAATGCAATATATGCAACATCTAAAATATGAGTTCTAAATTTTTCGTCTTAAAACAGTCAATATTTAAAGTTTTTCAAAAATGTTTCATTTAACCCAAAGAATACAAACTTCTTTGTACTCATTTTACTGAAAAAATTTTTGGGACAAATACTTAACTGAAAATTACGAAATTCAATTATAATCAACTCTTACATCATAATTATTATCGTATTTTATAAACTTTGCCAAAATTTATATAGTAAATGTAATTTTTATATTCAATCCGGATTACAAATTTGCAATCAATCCGGATTATAGAGTATGTAATGAAGTGGGAAATGCCGTCCGGATTACCGAATAATCCGGATTATCGCCATCCGGTTTATCGAGTTTATACTGTACTGCTGTGTTTGCAGTTTCAGTCCAGAACTTCTTTGACAAACATGAATCAATTAATAGACATATTGTTTTCTCTATAATGGTTCGGTTCATTCTCTCTGACATACCATTTAGTTGCAGTGTGTACGGGACTGTAGTTTGATGCTCAATACCACACTGTATAATTATTTTCTTCATTCTGCCATTACAGTATTCAGTACCATTGTCACTTCTGTAAGTCTTTATTCTTTTTCCACTCTGATTTTCCACAAATTCATTAAATTAAGCAAACTTAGTACAAACTTCATATTTTGTTTTTATGAAATGAACAAAAACTTTTCTGCTAAAGTCATCAATAAAAGTAAGCATGTACCTTGAGCCACTTATAGATGGTACTTCCATAGGTCCACAAAGATCTGAATGTATTAAGCCTATTATTTCTGTTGAGCGCGTTCATAGATCCTTAAATGGAGATCTTGATAGTTTATCCTTTAGGCAAGTTATACAGCTTTGTTTGTTCAATTTACATTTGATACCAACTACTGCACCAGCATTCATGTTCCTTAAGATTTCGTCATTTCCATGACCAATACGTTTATGCCACAAGTCGTGTTCTTGATTTTGTACTTCCGAAATAAGCACTTTGTTGCTTGCAATATTTAATTTGAACATACCGTTAACCATAACACCTGTTGCCACAATATCACCAGAATTGTTCACAACTTTGCAGCCTTTCTTGTTACACAAGACTTCATAACCGCTTTCAGCTATTTTTGAAACTGACAATAGGTTGTCATACAAATTAGAAATATATATAACATCACGGAACATATTTTCTTCTTCTTTAAACTTTCCAATTTTAGCAGTCATATTAATTTGACCTATACCTCTTACCTGCATGGTTTCATTATTAGCAACTGTGATTTCAGAATTCTTTTCTTAAAAATGTTTGTTAAAAAACACATGTACACATGTGTGCTGTAGCTCCAGAATAAAAGTACCATTCACTTTTAATCAATTCACGTACAGAGAAACACCTCAACATAGCATTCACATTCTTCTTGAATTTAGTTTTCGTACTTTTGCTCGGACATTTAGCGGCAATGTGTTCATATTGATTACGATTGAAGCATTTGGGTCCTTTGTTTTTAAAATGCTTCTTTTGACTAGCTAAAGCAACCTCAGTTGATTCCTTTTTGACATCTTGTAGCAATTTCAATTTGATAGCATCACCGGTGATTTTAATTCCCGATCTTTGAATGCCCATTATCATCGGATTGTATTCTTCCGGCAATCCAGCCAACAATATTGAACCTACCCATTCTTCGTCGACATGGAGACTAGCTGCTCTTAGTTTGTGGGCTGTCGTAAAAATTTTATTAACGTATTCTTCAACATTTGCGCAATTTTATAATTTCGTTGAACAAAACTTTTGTATTAATCCCACTCTTCTTGCCAGTCCGCTATTTTCAAGAAATGTTTTCAGTGTATTCCAGATTTCTTATGCACTATTACACTTACGAATATGTGGATAAATAGACTTATCTACCAATAGAATTAATTCAGCATTTGCTTGAATCTTCTTATCATCACTTTCTTCTGTGCCAATGATAGCATTCCAAAAACCTTTCATTTGGAAATATGCTTCAACCGTAAATTTCAAATCTACATAGTTTTCGCTCCCACGATGCTTCTCAATTTGATTGTTGATTGCTGACATCGCTAAATTATCTGGAATCTTGATTTATAAACACTTATCTTGAATTAGCTTGAATCTTGAATTCAATATCTTTTTAAATTCACACACTATTCTTTGCCAATATTATTTATTAATATTCTTTATCAATTATACCCTTATAACGCGGAAGGGCCCATAACCTGTTATATGTGATATATGTGATATGCTTTTATGAAAAATTGTCAACGAAGGAAAATTTATTTTTTCTTTTCAAATAAATTTTACAATTAAAATATAAACTATATTGATTAAATTCACAACATGTTTTAATATTAACAAAGTTTATTCTCATTCTTCAACAAAATAACTTCGAAACCATTGAGCGAATTAAAATTTAAGCCAATTTTATTCCGCACATTTTGGTGTATCATTTATATAAATCGTGCACACCGATCTCGAGTTATAGTGAAATATACTCGAATAATTGGCTTATTTAGGACGAAATATTAGACACGCCCATAAAAAAATTTCGACCTCGAAACTGCATAAAGCTTGCCATACCAGGATTGTTTTAGGAAATTTTGTCTTCTTTTGGGTCCTAAACTTATCTTCAACATTTTCTCGAGCATTAGCAACATAAACATTTTGACCCGGAAGCTGCGAAAAATCTGCTACGTTTCGTCGTCCATTATACAACATGATAATTTTTGTATGAAATTTGATTTTAATTTCCGTGCCCTATAATTGGCTTCTAAATTTTTTGCAGCATTCCTGTCTGCAACTCTTTGGAGCTCTTTTCAATATGATTTAAATTTTCTTGGCCTTCCCAATATCAAGTGGACCTTTTTTTTCTTCCCGAACCAGGTTTCCTATCAATGGTAAAATTCTCCTGATACTGTTTAATAACATAGGAAACAGTTTGACGACAGACCTTTAATTTTTTGGATAATTTCCGTTTTGTAATAAAAAAATGGAAAATTGTAACACTTTAACCCCTAACACAAAATGAAAATAATTTAGAAACTTCTCTTGATTATAAATTATTAAACAATATAAGACGTCAAATACCTGGACATCAAAAAAGTCCAAAGACATCAAAAAGTACAAAACTGCACCTTATTTTGTCCGACAATTTACATAGTAAATTTCTGTTATAATGACGTATTTTTTGTTAACTACAGACTTTTGTTAAAGAAAATGTTGAGCTTGCAGAATATAAAATTAATAAAATTCATGTTATCAACGTTAACAGAACGTTTGAGATATAGAATAAGGGTAATAATCTTTTTTTGTCTGCTTTTATTTGTCTAGATAATAACTAAAGTACAATACTATACATATTATGTATAGAGATATACTGCTTTTAATAGTTATTTAGTAAGTGGGCGTGGCACCTCGCCCACATGGAATTTCAAAATAAAAAGTAGCCTATTTTTCCTTCCAGGCATATAGGAACACACTGTGAAAAATTCAAGAAAATCGGTTTAGCCGTTTAGGCGGCTATAGACTTCAAACAAACATACATACATACAAACAAAAACACATTTATTTTTATATATATAGATAATCGCGTGTATAAACGTAATAACAGATACATATAAAAAGTTTTTAATAAATATACCTATTTTCTTTGCAGTGAAATACAGTGATAAATCAGATACTTTAAATGACCGTTGTATGCACTTAACAAATTATAGTATAAATAAATTTTCATCAAACTATTCCAAGAATGAAGACGTCAATGCCTGTCATGGTCACAAATGGACGATAAAATCGTTGTGGACATATTTAGGTAGTCGTGGTGTTCGTACCGATTTGTTGTGGGCGGCTCTAAGAAGTTTAGTCCTACGTACAATTCTAGCTGGAGAGAATTCTATTAACAATATGATAAGGGCAAATGTCGAGTCAAAA
Organism: Protophormia terraenovae; assembly: GCA_951394005.1. Lineage (NCBI taxonomy): Eukaryota > Metazoa > Arthropoda > Insecta > Diptera > Calliphoridae > Protophormia > Protophormia terraenovae. The sequence continues at coordinate 72,310,248 of OX596074.1, forward strand.
TACAGTTGTTTTGAACTGTTTGGTTTTGATGTTCTGTTAGATGCTGATTTAGTTCCTTGGTTATTAGAAGTTAATATTTCACCATCATTGCATTCCGAACTGCCATTAGATTCACATGTAAAGGCACCACTTGTACAGAGTGTTTTAAATACAGCTCTCTATAATGTAAGAACATTTGTTTAATTGTATATTTTCTATAGAAGCTAAAATCTGGAAAATATTTTTAGATACCACCTAAAATTCCTATAGAACGACAGAGAGAAATTGCCATGGAAATGTCATTGCCCCCTGGACCTATATGTTATGATAAACGTATCTATATAAACTATTTATCGCGAGCAGAAAAAATCAAACATAATACATTTACTCGTAAAAGTATGGAGGATCGTGATGAGGTATTTATACAATTATGACACATTTGTGTATATTTTTTTAGTTTAATTAATATTAATATACCTGTAGTGCAATTCAGTAACTTTTAACGATTCGACAATCGACAAATATGTCGATGGCTTTTGTTGTTTGCAATAACGATTATGTGATTCACTATGTATATTTGAACAATAGTAGATAACATTTGTTTGCATCTGGCAATTCTGTCAAAATAAACAGAAGACTTAAATAGGAGTAGAAATAAAAAAGAATTTGGGAATTATTTGTAAACTGTGCACATGTATACTTACTGCTTTTTTTAAACATTTGTTTTTGTTGATAAAATAAACAAGACAAAAAATATTGTTGTTTAGTTAACGACAGAAATAGACAACGAATGTTGTTAATAAGTGTTACAGAATAGAAAAATCGAATATTTTGTTAAACGATTCGATTATCGTTAAAATAAGTTACTGAATCGCACTACTGAGAAATCAAAATATTTTTAAAATATTAAATTAGTACTATTTTCTGAAATTTAAAAAAAAATTACTCAAAAAAAGCCTCAACCTAGGAATTTAATGGAGGGAAGTGAATTTTTTCAAATAGCTTCGAACAGTGGTTCCAAAACGTTTTTTTTTTTTGGAAATAGTTCAGTAACTAAAGAACCGTTAGAGGTATCTCAATAAAATTTCACATGGTCAGAGCTGGGGTTTTTTTTACGAGTACAGGCCCCTAGCAGGTCAGGGGGAAAGTGGGTGGCCCTCCAAAGTTGCCCACCTAGGGTATATTCATTTATGATATGACAGAAAAGAAATATAGATAGTCCTTGTAAAACTCTACAAAAAATATGATTACATGTGTAAGTTATCTCTTTTAGTTTAAGAGATATTCGGGCCAAAATAAATTTTTACCTCATTTTTAGCCTCCCTTTTTTTAGTTTTTTAAACTTGGTGGCCTTAATTTTGCCCCTAGAATTTTTTTAAATGTTTGCCAGATTTCCTACAAAATTCTAAATAACATTGCTGCAAGAATTATATTATTATATGAACCCGTTAAAAAGTTATATTAATCTAAAGTTGAAACTTTAAAAAAATTTTAAATTTTTTGGGTTTTTTTCCAAAAAGGTGGCAATATTTATTCAGTGATAAAATTAGTTTTTTGTTCTGAGCTTTATCATTTTTTTAATGTTTTCAAAAAGAATCTTAATGTAGAAGCGTGTAAAGTAAATCCGGAGGAGTTTGGGACAAAGGTCTGCCCACGACCCCTATCCAAAATTTGTCAATTTTGGAAAATGTTTTTTTCTTTTTTTGTTATGTTCTCAAATCGTAAAGCTGAGATCGACTTAAAATTATTTTAATTTTTTAGCCCTATATGTAAGGTATATACCCAAAAAGTATTTTCTGTCGTAGGCCCCTTATAACGACAGGGTGACCATTTCAATGAAAAAGTCAATTTTTGAAGGAAGCTTTCCCCGAACTGGAATTTTTGGTATTTCGAAGTAAGAAAATGGGAATCTATTTTTTCTCTTCCCTTAAGGACACATGTTTTTACATTATACTAAAATTTTATAATGATAGCTTAATTAATGTAGATTTTATTTAAGTTCAAATATTAATTTTTTTTTTTGAAAAATAACACTAAATACAAAAGTTTTTCGTTTTTTGATCAATTTAATGAAAAAATTTAGTTCGAATACAATATTATTTATATACAGTGGTTTCCCGGTTTAACGATTGATATATTTTCAGACCAATTCGTAAAATCGAAAAATTGGTTTTATCGCGAATATATTTTACTAACAAAATATACTTTAAAAGATTTATTTTAAGGTCTACATTTTTAATTTTTAAAGTTAAAACACAATTTAGTTATATTTTAACAACAAAAGTGAAAAATAAAAAATTATCAATTTGTTAAAAAACTAAATTTGAATAACAGTTTTTTTGACAAATTACTAAGAATTTACTGCGGTTGTCAAATACTAGAGAGTAGATCTTTGATTCCAACTGTTATGAACTGTTTATAATGTTAAATCTGCTTAATAAGTATTTCTCAATTGAATTTTTCAGCATAAACGCATCACAAATGTACGGAGATACATGATAAAATGACATTGCACAAAATGCAAACGAAAGCATATTTTTAAATTAAAAAAATAATAGTCTTGTAACGTGTTTTTACTTTGTTTTTTTTACTGTTTTTTATTTAGAAAATTGTTTTGAAATTAAAAAGTATTTTCCAAACGAAAATTTCTAATTCTCTTCCTTTTGCATAAAAGGTGATAGTAGTAAGTACTTTTTCAATAGGATGAGTTTTATTTGCTTTTTCTTATTTTTATAGATTTCAAATCACATTTTTTGGAAAAATTCGTTATATCGAGTACTAAAATATTTAGATTGTTCGTAATATAAGGTACTCATTGTTAAAAATTTGGACGTACGTTAAATTGAATTCGTTAAACTGAGTATTCGTTAAACCGGGAAACCACTGTATTATTATTTTTCAAGTAATAACCTTTCCAATGATACCAAATACTTGCATAAATCCTTTACACAATCGTTTAAATACTAACTGAAACTTGACCCCCCTTCAGCGAAATTTCCATAGTAAACTTGTGCTGCAGCATTCTATATAAATAAGTGCATAGCAGTTTCAACGTGTTTTTTTAAATAATTTTGAGCCACTTTTGAACCGTTAAATATATTTCAACGAAATTTCACATAGTTATTACTGAAGTAGTTTCCAACTATTTTGGAGGAGCACAAGTTTCTAGGAGGTCTTGGGGCAGGGGGTAGCGCCTTCGAAATGGGTCAGCTCGGATATTATATAAGAAATAATTAAAAGAGTTTACCACTTTCGGAGGTTCTCCACCTGCCCACATACTAGCTAGAAACTTGTACTCCTCCAAAATATTTGAAAAATACCTCAGTAATAACTATGTTAAATTTCTTTGAAATATTTTTAACGGTTCAAAAGTTAAACAAAGTTATTTAAAAAAACACGTTGAAACATATATACATAAGAGCACAACCATTTCAATGTGTTTTTTAATAACTTTTGAACCGTTCAAAGTATTTCAAAAAAATTTAACATAGTTATTACTGAGGTATTTTTAAAATATTTTGGAGGAGTACATTCTAGAGCCAAAATTAAGCCCACCATGTTAAAAAACTAAAAAAAGGCGAGGCTAAAAATGAGGTAAAAATTTATTTCAACCCGAATATCTCTTAAACTAAAAGAGATAACCTACACATGTAAGCGTATTTTTTGTAGAGATTTACAAGGACTATCTATATGCTAGGGGCCTGTACTCCTCCAAATCAATGTCTTATACATGCTGTTAAAAGTCACCGATAATCACGTGTATGCTAAGCGAGATATTCGGGGATAAATGTCACAAAAAACAATGTTTTGAATATCCAGTAGTGGTCACGATTTTAGCCCATGACCTGACATTTTTTTGGACTTTAATTTTCTTTTTCTAAAAAAGAGTTTTCAATTATTTTATTAATTCTATATATTGACCATAATGTTCTAATGTACACTGCATCCAAGACTTGGTATATTCAATTTACAATTTACGCAAAATTATACATGTATTGTTTGATTAATATCCATGTTATTTAAAATAATTAAAAATATGTACATAGTTTATGAAAGATATAATTAACTTTACAAAAATAAAAATACATTAAAATAAGTAGCTCCCCAACTACACAAACATTACAATAAATTTACCAAAATGTATAGACCGATCCTAATTTGATGCCAGAGATATATAATATAAATAATATTAATTATTTACACAAAACCAGTTTATAATCTTTTTTCTGTATGTAAAATAGGAATAAGAAAGCAACCTTAATATAGGAGGTAAATAGTTCCAAATACGACACACTCTAACTTTAAATGAACGTTCAAATATTGAAAGATATATTCGAGGTATTTCAATCTGTACATTTCGAGTTGAGTGATTAAATCTAAAGTTTTCCACAACAGTGATAGGTAGTAGATAATTAATTACTTTATAAAAATGAAGTAACAAACGCATATTCAAATAATTATGAAAATCACAACCTAGTAATTCAGGAAGAAGTTCCGATACTCTATTATGATCACGTATAGAAACATTAAATATATAGCGAACAATTCTTCTAAAAATTTGTTCAAGATAGTACAAATTAACTGACGATGTCCCAGAGTAAACTTCTATACAATAATTTAACTTCGACATAAGTAGAGCATGGGCCAATCGTAATCTTAAATGCCTAGGCGTATACGGCTTTAGGGCATATAACCTTCTCAGGATAAATGAAACTTGACTTGATATAGAATTTATGTGCTCTTCAAAGCTTAAATTAGAATCAATTATGACACCAAGACAATTGAGTGAGTCAACATAACTTATCAACTGATTTCCCATACAAATCCGAGGATAAGTATAGAATTGGGTATGCAAATGAAAATGTATAGCTTCAGATTTAGATGAATTGATTTCAAAGTAATTCAAATGCATCCAGTTTAAAATAGATTCAAGATGATTTTTCAAACATGTATTAAAATTTAGAATTTCATTAGAATTATATTTATAAAGTAGAAAAATATCATCTGCAAAGACAAAAGACTTGCAAAAGTTATTATCCATAAGTGGAATGCAATCATTTAAATAAGCAATAAAAAGTATGGGACCCAAGACAGATCCTTGTGGAATTCCTGAGGTTACAGTACCAACACTAGAACTTAATTCATTAAGAGAAACATATTGGGATCTATCCTATATAATAAGAATATATTAATTGACATGCCGACCTGGAGAATCTAAAATTATTTCTGAGCTTACTAATAAGTATATTGTGGTTAACACGATCGAACGCTTTAGTAAGATCAAGAGAAACTAATATACAATTTTCATGTTTGTTGAGCTATTTTCTTAAGAGATCAGTAAGAGAAATAAGTAGAGATGATGTGCTGTGGTTACGTCTAAAAACAAATTGGTTAGAATAGAAAAGCATATAACGTTCACAATGCTCTAAAATTTGCCACTTAATAATGTTTTCAACAATTTTAGACATTGCAGTAAGATACTAATTGGCCTTAAATTTTCAATATTAAAAACACCTTTTTTAGCAATCGGTATAATACGACCTAGTTTCCAAGCAACTGGAAATTTGGAAACCATAAATATATTATTGATAAGATGAAGGATCAATGGTGAAATTAAAATAAAATGAATTAGGGCCATCAGTAAAGTCTTGAAAATTATAGTTACCAATATTATCAGTACAAAGGTTATTCAAAAAACCAGTAGTAATAGATTCCAAGTCAGTTTCATGTAACACAGGATTTTCACGTCCAACACAACCTAACCTACGTATATTTTTCCAAATTTGAGTGTTATTAACATTAGTAAACAAATGTTTACCATAATTTCTACGAATTCTACGAATGACTGACTTCGTTTTATTTCGAAGTCGACAATAAATGTTAACAGTTTTCTTCAGTGGAATTACTTAAATAAGTTTTATATGCTTTGTCACGCAGTTTCCGCACTTTGACAATTTCACTAGACTTCATCCAAACGATTTTATCTGAATTTGGTTTAGTTATGTAGGTAGGAACTAAATTGTATAAGCCACATATTAAATCATTAATTACAGACAATTGTAAATCAACATCATTGTTAGCATATTAACTTAAAACATCATAATCTATACGCTGATAGTCCTTTAGCTCAAGCCTATGTCTGGGTACTGTAGCAACAATATTTAGCGAGATATATATAAAACTGTGGTGCGAGGAGAAAATGGGGAAAAACATTTGACTACCATGTGTCACTAAATTAGGCTGACTTACCATAAAATAATCAATTAAAGAAGTGCTATTATTACGTAAACAGATGTGAGTTTAAGGGACAGAAGGTAAGCCCACTTCTAAATATATTACAAAAAATTAAAACTAACTTTAAAAAATTTCATTTTTAATACAAATTACATTTTATTAATTAAATTACGATCATTTTTGTGAGAACATTTTATGTAAAAATGTGTAAAATCGCTTTAAAATTCGAATATTCGACAACTCGTAAAAACCGATTAAATTCATTACGAAAATCGGCTAAAACTTCGACAATAATCCTTCAAAGTATTATAAATAACATAAAAAGTTCAAACCCGCACACATGAACGAAATATTTGGTTAAATAAAAATTGCTAAATTCGAAAATAGAATAGTCACAAAATTTGTAGTTTACGCACTATAAAATGATTTTTTTTTAATTTTTAGAGTTTTGATCTTCCTTATTCGCGGAGGAACTCAAAAAACGAATTTAGATTTTGTATATTCCTTCGACGAATTACTTTATTGTTGACCATAATTCAAGGATTTTAAATGTTTCTGTAAAATTTCTTAAGACTTGTATTCGAATTTTTTTTACGAAGAAAATGAGTAAATTGTTTAAAAAAATAATTTTTATTGGCAAATTTCTTAAGGAGATGCAATTTAATATTAGTTCTAGTATTGCACTGAGAAACAATTTTTACATATCGAACATTATGTATACTTACTTGAGTTGGGGAAGTCACCTATATAACGTCATATTTTAGTTTTTGGTACTAAAAGATGACCTTCATCATGATCATAAAAGCTTATTGTGTTACAAATCCGCTTTTGGATATTGGAAGACATTCACTCATACAGATTTTTAGAGTAGTAATAGCTTTTGGGCTCCTAAACTCTAATTAACTAAGACTTTTTATTTTCCCTGAAACTGGAGGAATATGCCCATTTAGATACGAAAAATTTAATATGATAATAACATTTTGTAATAAAAATGCATTTTTTCAAAGGTAACTTTTATTTTTTGTTTATAAAGACTGCGCACGAACACCGTGCATGCTCTTGGACTTATAACTTTTAATGTGATGAAAAATACATTTGTCATTATGCTCACTAGCCATGTGCTAAGTTTAATGGTTATACCGTTTTTCATTATTTTCACTCAGCCACAGAGTAAACATGTACTTTTTATTTAAGAAATTCGAATTTTTTTAGCCCAATTTTAATGAAAATATGTTTTTGAATGTAAAATTAACCATTAAAAAAACAAACATAAAACAATTAAAAAAAAAAAAAAACACATCTCACACAAACAAACTTTTGTATATGTGTATTTTTTGACAGTAAATCTTATAAGATAGTTGTGTAGAGAAATCTTATTACAACAGTCTCATAATATTTCTTATAATACTAATATTTTAGTCTACACGTGAGATATTCCCTCAGAGAGCGAATTTGACACTCTCTGTTACATGTTATGATATAAAAATACTCTCCTGTAGACGGACGGACGGACGGACATGGTTCTGTCGTCATAATTTCTTACAAGGATTCCGAAAATATAAACTTTGCTCCGACGAAAATTGTGGAAATTACAAATGGAATGACAAACTTATATATACCCTTTACACCTGTGGTGACAACTAGGTTATTTAATTAGTTGAACTAAATCGAACTATTTTAATGAAAAAATTAGTGCCTTGAAAGGATTGCTTTATAACTTTTGATGTACATTGAAAATGAAATACATTTATCATTATTTACCCTGATGTACAATGTATATATACTAGGGTGATCGATTATTCGAATTTTTGGAGAAACCGGTTTTCGATTAGTTCGAATAGTTGGTATTTTGAAAAAACCGGTTGCCCTTTTTGAAATTCAGAAAAAACCGGTTAAGCGGTTCTTTGTAGAAATTATATTTTTATATTTGTGTTATTTAAGAAATATTACATTTCTTAAATAACACAATTATAAAATTTATTAAGGGCCTAATTTTGTAAAACACTTCACCTCACTTTTAAAATTTCTTTATAATTTTTTTTTTTTTTTTTTTTTTAAATTTGTATGGAAAATTTCTCAAAATGAGGTGAAGCGATTTACAAAATAATTATATTTAATTTTTGGAAATAACTTATAAATTGGAGGAAAATAATCATCAAAGAATGATAATACAGTTGAACACGGTTATAACGAACACCGGTTATAACAAACTATGGCTATAGCGAACATTTTTCTTCGGTACAATTAATTTTACACGTCATTTCGATAGAAATAACTACGTTTATAACGAACACAGTTATAGCGAACTTTTTTTTATAACGAACACATTTTTATGGTCCAAAGAACAATATTTCATGCAAAAAACTACTGCCCGTATTCTCTATCTCGATTTTACGTTCCGTCTGTAGACGGAAAATAGTCACAAATGCTATTCTCTATCTCGAAATATTTTTTTCGTTTGCGTTACGTGGTTTAGGTCTACGATATACGTTTCTTTCAAATGCTGTATTGCCAATATTGAAAACAATACTAATTGAAAAATTTGTTCTTTGAATTTTTTTTATAATTTCAAATTTTTTGAACGTGAAAACACTCAAAACAAAAATGTGACAATTAAAATAAAAAGAAAATAAAAACATCCCCTATATTTTTAAATTAAAAAAGAAACAATTTGCTTTATAAAACAATAAAAATCTGTAAATTTTTATTTCGGTGCTATTACACTCAAATAATTACATACCGCAACCGTCCTATAACCAAAGTGGTAAAATTTCTGACTATATGCTCATAAATAAGTTTAAAGTCAGTTCAACAACATGTGAATATGATTTAAGTGATTTGACCTGCTCCTAGTAATGATGCTTTAGATAAATTGGAATAAAACCATGAGAACACGATTATGAGGATTCAGCAATACCTGAAAAGGAAAAGACAAGTTTATTAATTCAACATGTTACATCAGATTGTCAAGGACCCTAAGGAGTTAATTTATGGAAACAAAGCAACAAATAGCCACTTATAAGCAAATAAATTAACCTATATCCCATATTTTTTAATGAAATTTTCTATAATATAATTTCTATAAATAATTAAATTAAAAAAAAAATATATATATATTTTCATTTGTTTTTTGGGTTTTATTTGGATTGACACCATATCATTAGTTTACTGAAGGACAACAAACCTACTTTGAAAGGAATAATGGAATTGCATTTAATTTTTTAGTCAGGAATAATATTCTTGGTGACTGCTTTTTGTATCTCTACATGACGTTCATTTGCGACTTTGGCTGAGATGAAAGCTTGTCTCCTTTGAATTTCAGTTTTTTGAATATTAGTATTAGTTTTTACCATAGATTAATACATGATTTTACAAATAATTAACATAACATTTCCTAAATTATTAAAAAACATACAATTTTTATTTTGCCATATCCAAAACGGTAGGAAAATAGTAGGTGACTGTTCTGACATTTCAATCGACTTATATCGACTTACAGAATAACAAATGTTGCACGAAATAACGTATTAAATTGTCATTATCATAGACAGAAACCCAAACAGTCGCAAGTGATATAGAGAATATGAAAATAAAAACTCAATAGCATTTTAGTCGGAAAATGACAAAAATCGACATACAGAATTGAGGCATACGTTTATAACAGACTCCTAAAAATAAAAATTTTCGATTTATAAAATTGCAATATATAATTATAAAATTCGAAATATTTTAAAAATGTAAAAACTACCAGAAATAACTTTTATTTATTTCAATTCAAATTAAAATCAAATAATTGTTCGATTAAATTAAAATCAAGAATTTCGAGTAACAATTTATTCGAGCAAACTATGCCGATTAATCGAATAATTCGAGTAAAAAATATTTTAAATATTTCCTTTCTTAACTACTTTTTAGAATGTTTTAATTTTAGTTTTCTAAAAAATTTTGCTTAAAAACAATGTTTCAAAATTTGTATAGATTGTTTCGAATCTAAAAGTGGTACCACAAATTGGAATTTTATTAAAAAAAATTGTATATATGCCTAAATTGCAATACGTAGTTTGAGGTCGTTTTTTAATTACAAAAACTAAATCAAAATATAAACCTCACTTTAAAAAATTATAAAGTAAAATTAAAATAATTTTAATATAAATATAATAAATAATAAGAAATAAATTGAAGGATTTTAAACTTGATTTGGAAAAAAATATCTAAGAATGAAAGTACATATACCAACAAATGCTCAGTCTGGTGTAGAGGATATGATGGTTTGAATGAAATTTGTAACATAGAGGGAATTTGGACTTAAAATTAAGTTTAGCATGAAAACTTGTTCTTTGTGTTAAGAATCGCTGAACTACTTTATCTAAAAAAAGGATAGTCCAAAGTGCTTTTTGTCATTTTCAAAATGCAATCTCAGAAACTATTAAATATATTTTCACAATTCTTTCACAGCCTAACGGTCCAAAATCCAAATAACATTTGGATAAAATATTATACTGAGTCGTTTTTACTAAATTATAACAAAAATAAGGAAAATAGAGCCAATTAAAATACCTACGCGTACATTTGGGAGAAAGAATTATTTATTTTAAATTTACAATAAATTTGTCCATTAAATGGGGAAAAATAAGTAGTTATAACTAATTGTATATTTGACTAATTTATTATAAAAGTTTATAAAATTTCTTATACACTGATATTGCTAGGAAAATTAAAAGTTGCGAAACATTTTTCCACAAAATTGAACTAAAACAGAATCACGAGATCACTATAATACAAATAAGAGTAAATTATCTTAAAAACTGTATACATTTGTATAATTTTAAATGATCATCTTAATGCCTTCTAAATATTGAACATAATTGAACAATGATTTATAAAACCTAAACCCTTATACTTAAAATAAATCTGGGTTTAGTAGATCTCCGATACTTAAAAATATTGTACAAACATTTTGAATATACTTAACTGAAAACCTCTGTTGTACATAGGTTAGTATGTGTCCAAATTTAAAAGTGAGGTTATGAGACAAAATCGCAAATTATTCCAAAGTGGATAAAAACTAATCATTAATTTTAATTTTTATCAAAAGTATTGATAATCGCTTTTAAATCGGTATCATTATTTTTTACACAGTGTAAAAAGTAGTAATTTTATAGCGTCACAAAAGTTGCAAAAAGCACTTCGGACTACCCTTAATATAAAATTTGGTTCAAATTGATGGACCAAATTTTTTAGACCTATTTATTTAACTATCAATGAATATATTAAATATAGAGAAACAACGGCATTATCAAAGCAAAAGAGATTAAATATTTAAATATTTACGTAAATTTTAATTATATATTATTTTGGAAAGACTATTTCTTATTTTAAGCTATATTTTTGTATTCCTTTTTGATAAGCATTGAAAAATCGAGTAAAATTTTAAGGTATAAATTAATCGAAAAACTCGAGTAACTTAAAAGATTTACTCGATTATTCGAGTAATTTAAAAACTGCATTTTCGAGTTATTTGATTATTCGAACAATGAATACTCGAGTAAAATGAATACTCTACCTGTAAAGTTATAAAAACTGATGTTACGTTGTTTTGCATTTTCGGTGAAACAATTCTACAGGTGAATTTTTTTTAATACATCTTTAAAAAATTAAGAAAATATTGGATAAAAAAAAAAAAAAAAACATTAAAAATTTAAATTGGTTGTAAAAATATTACAGGAGTTACAACAGATAAAACAAATTTCATTCAGGATAATTACTACTAATTTATTTGTTTTATCTTACAGAATTAATTTCAGTTTAACCTTAAACTACATTTTTAGAACATAAGAAATAACATTTTTTGAATATTTAAAAAATTATCCCTAAATTTCGATTAAAATATCAGAATTTAGTACATGTTTTTTTGAAATAAAATGTTATTTATGAAACCGGTTTTTTGTCTTCAAAAAACCGGTCTATTCGACATTCGAAAAATGAACATTTTGAAAAAACCGACAGCACATTGACTGAAATAATCGGTTTTAAAACCGGTTGGAAAACCTAGTCGATCACCCTAATATATACCCAGCAAAAAAAGAACTGAAAAAGTCATTGGAAGGAAGTACTTAGTGGTTAAAAAGAGCTACAGAAGTTCTTTTTTTTAGCCCATGGTTGTCATTAGATGTTGTAGGATGTTATTCTTTTATACTTCTTGTTCACTGCTTTTGAAGCACTTGTCTTAAAACTATTTTTGTACAATTTTTTTTAAAAAATTCTGTTTTTGCACTCTTAAATAATAATAAAAATGCTTTAAAATTTGTAAAATTTAAATTTTGTTCGAAATTATTACCATTTTTTCCCGCTAAAAATTCATTTATTTTCACTTTTTTGGAAGTAATTATTAAGAACTTCCAAAAAAGTTTCAAATATCCACTTTATTCCACTTTTGAAGTTGTGAGAATGTTCTTTTTTTGGAAGAACTTCATCGTTTTTTGCTGGGTGTGTATATACCAATGTGCCGAATTGCCCAAGACCCTATCAATTAAAAGTTTTGGTCCTTATTCAATAAATAGTTAAAGGATACTCAAAATTTAAAATTACACACATGCTAGGAAAAAAAGTAGACAAATACACAATAAAACTTTTGCAAAAAAGCTTATAAGTTTAATTAAAATCCAATAAGAAATCATTATCTCAAATTTAAAACTTTCTTTCATAAAAGAAATAAAATCATATATTGGTTTAACTAGAATTTTATGTATTAGATTTTTTATTTTCTCTTCTTAGCATTTCAATCACAAAATTAATTTTAATATATTTTCAAATACCAGGGTTATGAATAAAGTGTTAAAGAATGTTAATGAATTAAAACATATTAAAAAACAAAGTCTATTTTAAATTCAAAAATGTATATATGTACATACCTATATAACTTCTCAAAAGTTGTAATGTGAAATAAAAAACTAATTTTGAAATTATTCACACCAAAATTTATTTTTTTTCAGAGTAAAACTTACATGCGTATAAATTTCGGCTTTTGTTTAAAAAATTACAAAAAACAATATTTTCTTCATAAGAAATCTAAATGACTGAAAACCGGTTAACTGGTTTTTTCAAATGTCCAAAACCGATTTTTCGGTTAAACCGAAAACCTTCTCATTAAAGCTTTTATTGTGTTTCGGTCGAATAAGTCCACTTATTTTTAAATTCCGTTTAATTTTTTGTTGAGCTTTAAGTTATTAGTAGAGCCTAATATCTCTCAATTCCACGGGGTTCCAGTCAATTTGATGGATTAGCCTCTTTCGACACAAACACAATATATTTTCTTTGATACCACTCCACTGCCTTGTTGCTGTAATGAGAAGTAGAGAGATTCTGGCCAGAAAAAAACAGATAAATTGTATTTTCTTAGGAAAGGGAGAAGTCTTTTCCAAAGATACTCATTCACGTATATTTCTATGTTAATAGAACCATTTGTTATGAATGAAGTGTTTCTTCCCGCACATGCTAATGCTTTGCCAAACCAAAAACTTTCTTGGAAATTTTGATTACTTTGGTACACAATATTTTTCTGTTACATTCCCTCTAGTATCTGCAACATTTCAATTCTTGGGCAGGAAGTTGGAAAAAGTCAGTTTCATCGTCTATTATGTAGCAATCAAATTTGCGAAAAAAAATCGTCTGAAGTAATTTCACGCTATTTTTTACCTTAAAATTCTTGCTTGCGTTTCTAATAGAAACTTTTTGTACTTTGTACGTCTTCAGGCTAGATCTCCTTTCAACTTTTCTGACAAAGATTCAGAGTAATTAACTTTTGTGACACTTTTCTTCCAGAGATGAGGAGATTTTCTCCCAAAATCCTTTCTTTCTATATTGTTTCAGTCTTACAGTCTGAAGAAACTATATTGTGACACACCTGACTTCCTAGCAATTGTTTTATATTACCTATTTGAGTTTTCATTGAAAACTTAAATTATGTGTTAAGGTGTTTTTTGTTCAATTTCCACATTAAGAAAAACTTCTTTTGCTATTACCATGAAACAGCACATGGCTACTGGGCATAGTGACAAATGTAAACCAGTTAACAGAATTATTTATTTTTCGCCACAACATACAGTGTGCGATTTTCGCATTCTGAGTGATCAAAAGTTTATATTTTTGTAATTAAGAAAGCTATATTGATGAAATTTGGCACATACCATTTTTTAAACACTAGGCTGGTTTCGGGATTGGACAACTGTCACGCCTACTTTTCATATAACTCAAGCAATTTTTTGAAGAATGTGCACGCTTGGTATGTGGTTTTAAATGGTAAACGAGAAGTAATATGACTTCTACACAAATCTAAATTAATAAAAATGATTCATCTGATATATAAGGCTTTAAAAAAAAAAAAAATCCGGTCGTTACATTTGACCCATTAGTTTTTGGTGGTTATCGTATGCTCCAAATTAATTAATCTGATGATATTAATAATCTATGAATCAAATATTTATTGGAATCCCTCCTAGATGTTTTTCTTGCAAAATGTTCGCAAAAGTTTTTACAATCCTAGTTTCTTGCCTCCTGCTCTTCTTCGGATAATTTACCAATTGGAACAATACATTATTCGATGATATTTTTTCCGTGGAATTAAATTGTTTGAGCCTTAATGACGAAAATCTAAAACTCCAAATCATCAATATTTCATCAATACAATTAGATTTATAGCTTAGGCAATTTTATCGTGAGTGATATTCTTCTCGCTAACATCCATTTTGAATGTTATTAACTATTTTGTTTAAAAATGATTTAATTGATTCAATATCAACATTTTTAATTGAAAAGTACTAATATTTCCAGAAATGCAAACAAGCAAACATAAAAATTTTTTGCGAGAAATACGTTGACACATGATTTGTAATTGCTTTGCGAATTGAAAAGGATCAAATTGGAGCCAAATTTTATTACTAATTTTGGAAGATCCATCTATCAGCATTTACAAAAGTGCCATTTAGATAACGGACTTTGTGGGACTTTTTAGTTTTTGTCCAATAAAAATTAATATAAAAACAAAAAAATTTCAAGAAAAGTTTAAGACGGAAAAAAATCCCAAGATTTTTGTTAATAACCTTTTTCAAATTATTGTTATTTTCTACTATAGATAACACATCAGTCATTAAAACAAACAAAAAAAGATTCATAAAAATCTAGCTTAAAATAAAAAAGTAACAACTATTCAAAATTAAACTTCTCACCAAAAAATATTTTGTATGAAATTTATCTTCAACAACAGTCCTGTTCAAGGTTTCGTTACTTAATAACGGTTAACATTTTTTAATATTTTCTTCATTTTTAAGTTACTTGGAAGGTTTTTAATGAGAATAACAAAATATTTTTTCAAAAAGCGAAAAAAAATTTTGGGGTTTCAGTTAAATTGTCAAAATCACATACTGTGCGCAGGTACAAATGGTTTGCTAAACCAAAAATCATTTTCCACAACATATGTGATGTGGAATTCCTGTTGTTGCATTTGAGTTGCATTTCATTCAGAGATAGTCCGTACATCTCTCCTTAAAATACGTATTATTTTATCCTACAATCTGTAAATCAACATTTTTTCGGCAATCAAGATTCTTTTCGGTGTTTATTAACTATTTGTATTTTTTATGACTCAAAAAACAGCATTTCCCAACTTACCTGCATTCCTAGAAATTGTTTACATGTATTTTGGTTATAAATTTGAATTTTGCGTTTGCATGAATTAAAGTTAAATTTTAATTTTAAGAAAAACTAATTATGCAATTACAATAAAGTTACTGATAGTAATAATAAATGTAAACAAGTTATCGGTACTATTTGTTTTAGGTATACAAAAGTTATAATCCTTATTACAAATAAAATATTTAGTTAAGATCTAAATGCAGTATCTCATTTTATGACAATAATAATTAGTTATATTAATAATGTAAAAATCCTTAATTTATTAAAAGGTAAATTTTGGGAAGGGTTGTTGAGAAATAGTTACAATATAATTAAAGTTTTAGTTGACATTTAAATGCAGGATCTAATTTTATGACAATAATTTCAAATGTCAATTTTTTCGTGGCCTTATTATTAAAAAGTAAATAATAATATGAAACTATAACTAGAGATCTACCATGTAAAATTTATAAGTCATTAAAAATTAAACCAGTTCACCTTTGTGAATTTTGTGTCTTCGTTTTTCATAACGTCATATTGAGTCTAAAAGTTTATGATTTAAGAAACACTTTTTATAGGCTATGTCTGTAGTGAATGGAATCTCCCTGGTACCAATTGAATTTGTTAATTTAAAAAATTAAATTACAATTTTTACTATTTCTTTTATTTAAAAGTACATCAACGCTATTTTGGAGCATTTAACCCCTGACGATGTTCGTTGTCTCATAATTGCTGAAGATGAATTGGCGCGGTGTTCGCCGTTGGAACGTATTTTTCCAACAGTAGACACTTACAAGTATTTAAAATATACTGAAGCTCCTCGTTACTATAATCGTTTGCTAGATGCATGGGAATCGCGTTATGGCAATAATCGTATTGAAGGTATTCATCTGTTACGACAATACTGTGAAGATCAATATCACCTTCAAGTGCCCCAAATACCAACTAAAAAGGTAAATATATATACAATTTATTTATTAGTCAAAGAATGTTATTTTAATTGAAATTACTTTTAAATCACTAAACCGTACTCATTTACCTTGGTGAAATTCATAAAATTTATAATTATTATTTTACATTTTGTACAACCAAAAACATTTTCACTTTATGATTGAGAAATGTATTCATTTGTTATATTTATTCATTTTTGAGGGATGTTGGCGAGCTATTCTGTCCCTATTTTGGCGCTGTCGTGCCTTATACTATCGTAAGTTATTCGTTAGAGAGGTAAAATTGGAAATTCATTTCAAATGAATATTGAGATAATGATACTTTACTTTTCGTAAGAATCTTATTCGTAGATTATGTACTCATAATAAAAAATACATTTAATTTTTAATCTTTTTGAAATGTTAAGTATGTAAATCATAATAAATTTTATAAATTATATAGAAACAGAAACAATGGATAAAGCAAATAATCCATTCGACAATAAATATGTAATTGTTATATTAGAAAACTCTATAGTAGCATGTTTTAATTGTATCGGTTATACATAGTAATAACCTTTTGCTGTTCGTACGAGTAGTACATAAAATATGAATACATACTTGAATATAAATAAGTAAATAGTAATGTATAGACAATAATTAGAAAACGGTTCACAATTTCGTAATTTAAATATGTTTCTACTCAGTATTCAATAATTAAGCTTTGGATTTTAAATAAATAATTATTTATTTATCTTAATATTAAAATACAATGTAAAATTTTAATCTACGTTAATTTTTCGACACATACATTTTTAAAAATTTAAAACTTTTATTTCATCGAATCTTACGCTCAAACTAAGAACGCCCACAAACAACTTTTACCGGTGGTGTTTTGTTTGTCATATATTTTACACAGATTTTATAATTGTCGATTTAAAGAAAAATGCATTAAGAAGTATGCACTTTTTGTAAATTTTAACACAATTCAAATTAAGATTACATCTTTAAAATCGATTTGCATCACATACGTTGTTTAAGTATATAATGAAAATCAAAAAATCTCTGATAAATTTTTGGGCGATATATTATGGAATGGACGATATAATAAATTTTATATATACATATGTATATATATATATATATATATATACACTGCCGCTCACTTGAATACGACACATAAAAAATTGCTTTTGGCATTTAGTATTTCGCTAGTGAATAATAAATAAAGCTAACTTTTTTAAATTTATATTAAACTTTATTTACACGATATATTATAATTCAGGAATACGTGTTAAAAAAAAAGCTAAAAGTGTTGGCTCAACACATTACGACATATAGCTTAAAATTCAATAAAAGCTTAAACTTTTTCAATAAAAACTAAAAATTTTTATTTCTTGATTATTTTAGTAATGTGTACTACCTCCTTTATTAGAGATAATCTCAAAAATACAGTTTGGAATTGAGTCATAAAGGCTTTTTATGTAATCCAAAGAAATCGTACTCCACGATTTGTTAATGGCTTCAATTAGGTCGGATTTTGTTTCATACTGTTTCCCAGATTCATACACTTTACAAGCTAACCATCCCCGTACATTTTCCATTATATTTAAATCCGGGGAATATGGCGGCCAATCAAGTAATATTACATTTTGTTTTCTAATCCAGTTTTTATCCACATTTGCAGTATGAATAGGTGCATTATCATGTTGATATGTCCATGATGTAGAGCTAAAAATATTGGAAAAATGGGGAAATGCTTTTTCCAGAACAGTAATATACGAATTCGCGTTCGTTTTTGAAGTAAAATATTGCAAATCGCTTGTTCCATAGTAGGAAACTGAACCCCAGACCATCACAGCTATGATGACGCTCCAAATAAATTTCTTCTTTTCGCAAATCGTGAAAATAATAACTGTAGCCAAATCGGAAAATATTACTCTGTGCCATTGTTTTTCCCATGTCATATGATGCCGGCTAAAAAGTAGTCTTTTTTCTTTTCGAGATGGGTTAAGGGGCGGGCGGCTTCTTTTTAATTTTTAATCGTTTAAGATTAGTAGCTTTCTGTATTACACGATTTACTGTTGCTAAGCTTGCTTCAACGCCAGTTTTTTCTATGATTTTAGCAGCAGAGTCTTGATAGTTTGAAGCACTTGTGATAATTGCTCTTCTATCTGCAGCCGAAAGATCAGTATAGGTACCTCTTTTCATATTTTTTCCATAATTGGATGGATTACGAAGATAATTACTGACTACACAACGAGTTCGACCAATTTTATATGCTATTTGGCTAATATTTAGTCCACGTTCCTTATAGGCTTTGATTTTGCCAATTTCCTCGTTTGACAACACTTTTTTTCTTCCCATTTTGTAGGAATTCAAAACAAACTAGTTTAATTTTTATTAAAATCAATAAAAACATACTTTTCAGTTGTTAATTTGTTACAAAATAAAATAGATAGAAAAATGTCGTATTATGATGAGCTAAAAAAAATCACTAGTTTTTTAAAGAAGTTAACATTAACTTTAAAAATGCTTTGTTTAATCTCAATGAAGGACATTAATGTAATATCA
The DNA here is from genome assembly GCA_951394005.1 of Protophormia terraenovae. Lineage (NCBI taxonomy): Eukaryota > Metazoa > Arthropoda > Insecta > Diptera > Calliphoridae > Protophormia > Protophormia terraenovae. The sequence goes on from OX596074.1 coordinate 72,329,633, forward strand.
AACTGAAACTGTAAAAACTTGAAATACTCTCATAAATTTTGAGAGGGAAACCGGAAAATCTGAATAACATTTATGTCGTATTCAGATGAGCGGCAGTGTATATATTTGGGGGATTCACAAGATGTCCTATCATGTCATATTGTCATATGTCCTAAAATATTTCAATGGATAAAAAATATTGTTATTGCTTTTCTATTGTAAAATTTTATGATATTATGACAATATGACATGATAGCACACCTTGTGAATCCCCCAATTACTTTTATTTTTTTAAATATACTCGTAGCAATAATACTTGTTGTTTATAATTTTTTTCTTTTATTTCCTTTTCAGAAGTTTACGTAATACATAGTTTTAGTATAGTTGTTAACGGTTACTTAGTTATCGGGTTATGTGTTTATTAAATTTAAAGGAACCTCTGCGCATCGTGTTCTAAAGTCAAATGAATTCCATGTCAATTTGCAAATAAAATTAAACGCACACGATAAAATTCCGGGTTCACAAAAAAATTTTTCTTGTTCCAGTTTTTTCATACAAATTTAAAATAACCTTTTTTTATACGTGGGATTTTATTGTCTTAAATGCCAGTATAAAGTTTTTTACAATAAATATTTTAAAACTAAAAATAATGTTTTATCTAAAGATACATTCACCACAATAATGCAATTTTCAAATGCATTTTTAAGAAATTTCTACATTTTTGATTTTCAATATTTTCGCTTAATATTGAAGACAAATATACAGTTACGAGCAAATAAATAGTTTCACTTCGTAAGCCCTTATAAATTTATTCCTAAAATATTAAATACGAACAGCCGTATTAAAAAAAAAAAAATGTTTAGGTTTGATAACAAGTTACTTTTTCTTATGGAAATTTACAAACAAAGAAGTTAGTAACTCGTTGTCAAATATTTATTAGTTTTTTTGAAAACGGCTAGAAGATTTCAAAAAAGTGTATGGTCTCGGTTGAAATGTTATATGGCAGCCTTTAATAAACCATGATTTAGATTGAATAAGAAAAAGGGGAATATACTTAGAATTTTAAAAAAAGTGTTAATATTTGTCGAGCAAATAAACAGGTTCATTTGAAAAAAAAAATTACAATAACACAAAAGTCGGTCAAGGAAGGAATATTTAGCAATATTTAGTTAAATACACTTTGTGTTATATAGATCACAACAACTTATGAGTCATACAGATCACCAATCCCTTGCATGTTTCTAAAGAATCCGACTACCAAACATCCCGTACTACCGTATCGCGACTTCATAGTCATTTTACATTCAGTATATAGTAGCATTGTATTGTTAAGAATATAGGAAAGGATATGTCGATTCATATTTTCGTTGATTCAAGGTAAGCAATCCCCAACATTTCTCAATTTTTTCACACATTCTGACCTAACCTAATACAAGTATTCTAAACCAATCATTTTTCTTTTTCCTTGGTCCGCTGTTTGTTCCATTTTGAGAATCAAAGAAAAAATGAGTCGACATCTCTTTCACTATATTCATAACAATTCAATGCTACCATATACTGAATGTAAAATTACTCTGAAGTCGCGATATAAGAGAGATAATGACACTAAGCATTCCTCTAGGATAGTAAAATTTTAATTTAGAATGGAAAATTTTAACTTTGTGGAGTGGCTTTCTTATCCACTGGATCTAAAAATAATGAAGAAACTTAGAGAATTGTCCAAAATGTTATTTTACTATTTGAAGTCACTAACAAGGATGAATTCTGGACAATAGTAAATGGAAGAAAACTGATTGAATTTTAGGCAAAATTTATACATTTTAGTAATTTTTTAAACAAAATTAAACTAAAAATCCAGCTAGGAACTATCTTTTAACGACAATTCCATTATAAAACGGATTATTTGGAATGACTTTATGTCTTTTATCCAATTAATAATTTAAATTTTATAATGATTTACGAAACTTGCTTAAAATTTGATGGAATAATATCAATGTCTGATTAAATGTTTTATTATTCAATTTCTAATATCTCTATTTTCTGTCGTAAATACAATATTGTCTTATGTTCATATCTTTCAAATAAAAATAGTAATATTGTTTAATATTGTCCCGATACCCACAAAATTCTTTCACTATTGTCAGTATTCAGTCTCGCAACATTTTCAATCCCGTTTTAAATCTGATAATGCAAAGATTCATATCCTATTTGGGTCTCAGTTGTTCAACTAATGGCAGTAATGATAATTATAGTTTTTAGTCCGGGATCCCGGGAAGTCGAAAATTTTTTCCCGCTTTGCCGGGAAATTGCGATCCTTATATATAGCACAAATGATATTTAACTAAATTTTGAAAAATATTTCTTCCATGATTTTTGAGTTAGTATAATAAATTTTTAAACTTATTTATTTGCTCGGCAAACTTTTTTAAATTTCTAACTATATCTCCTCTCTCTCTTATTTAATATAAACAAATGTAATGGTTTATCAAACAAAGGCTGCAATATAGTATTGCAACAAAGGTGACTGTATTTATTACACTGTATATTAATAACTATTCTAGGACATTATACCACAAATAACAAATTAAGAAATGTTGCGACTAAAATTAATTTTAAAATAAACACAAGAAATAAAAAACACAAAATATTAATAATAATAATAATTTTTGTATTCCATATACAGTGACGGTCAGTTAATTAGCCCACTCGACATGAAATTATGTTGGCTTCAATTTTCTTTTTCTAGAAAAATGTTTTCAATTATTTTGTATTAATTCAATATATTAACCATAATGTACTAAATATATTGCAGCCAAAACTTGGACTATTAAACTAACAATTTACGAAAAAATATTATTTTATAAAATATGTATACTTCTAAAAATCAAGGGACAATAATTTAGCCCACTTTCAAATAAACTAAAAAAATCAAAGTTACATTTAATTTTTTTAATTTAAATTTGAATGTATGAATTTATTTTAATTAAATTAAGATAATTTTCGTAAGAACATTTCATGAAAAAAAGCCTTAAAATTCGAATATTCGACAACTAATAAAAATTGGAAAAATTCGATTAAAACCATTATGAAAATCGCCGAAATTTTTGACAATCAATTAATTATTGTCAATAATTCTTCAAAGTATCATAAGTAATAATAAAATCTCAAACCCGTAGAAAAGAATGCAATACTTAGTTAAATTGCAAAATTCAAAACTAGAATAATCACAAATTTCGCAAGGAAACTCTGGACCAAGAGAATACTGGGAATTAGAAAAACTTTTATAATGTACATAAATATCCACTATATCCACGGTTTACAAGAGAATTTTTTAGGATTTCGGACGAAAAATTTGTTTACAATAACTTTAGATCGATCTAGGTTTCAGCAAAAACTATTTTTAAAGCATTAATTTTGTCACAGTTTTGCAAATATTTGCCTATGATGTATTAAAAAGTTCTCTAGAAGACCAAAATGATTAATATTTTTTCATAACAAGTTAAAAATTACGAATGTTTCAAATCATTCTTGAATAATAACTAGAAGCTGATGCCGACTTTAGGATTCATGGAAAATATCGAATTCGTCTGTAGTCGGCAGTCTATGCCGACTATAGGAATATATGAAAATTGTTTGTTCCTAAAGTCGGCAACCACTAAAATATGAAATGCGCAATAATTTTTCACTACGATGTACACATTCAAAAATAAATTTTTTATAAAATATAAAGTAAAATATTGTGATTAATTGCCTTTTTAAAATTGGTCTATATACTAATTTTTTTCTAAAAAAAGCTATCCAAAACGTTGCTACAGATTGAGGAAAAATGCTACTGAACTATTCATCTTAGCATAATTTAATCATTAGAACTAAAAATAAGAATATGTTAACAATGTAAAATTGATCTTATGGTAATATTTGATAATCGCTATTCTTATTTATTTATGTTTAAATTAAAAAATTGCCGACTACTGGTACATGCCGAACTTAGGTGCACTTACCCTATGTGTTTTACCAGAAATTTTTGGCACCAGATAGTATCTAATAAATATTATCAGATAGCTTTGCACTATAAAATGTTTTTTCAGCTTTTATTATTCTTTTGGAAAATATTTTTGTAGGTTAAATACTGATTATTTGATCTTCCAAATTTGCGGAGTAACTCAAACCTTTCGTTGTGTAATCGAATTTAAACTTTTTGTATATTCAAGAGTTATCAAGGTTTCTGTAAAATTTTATAATATTTTTATTATAATTTTATTTGAATTTTAAAGCGTTATTAGCGAATTTATATATGAATTTTAATCACGAAAATTGCAGTAATATAATTTATAAATTGTAGTTTATATCAAAAACTAATTTTTGCAAAGCTAACTTAGATTTTTTGTAATAAATAACGTACACTAAGGGAAAAAATTCGATTCAAAATCAACAACGGTTGTGCTCACATTGGTAATTTACGGTAACAGCTTTTTAATACCTTTCGTTAACAAATTTAATAGAAAACATATGTAATTCAACAATTTGATACCGAAATGGTTTCAACTTGGTGCCAATTAGGTATCGATTTTCAATAAGAATTGAACACGCAGTGTTTAATTTAAACACATACGGTGTAGATTCACTATTGACACAGAATGGTATCGTTTTCAACACGTATGTGATTGATATTTCTCTGGGTGTAAGTGGGCTAATTTGCTGTCCCTTGATTTTTATAAGTATATTTTATAAAATAGTGTTTTTGCCTAAATTAAAGCCAAAATAATTTCATGTCGTGTGGGCTAATTAACTGACCGACACTGTACATGTTAAAATATAGTCTTAGTATAGTATAACTGCGTTTTAAGTTTTTCCTTTTTAGAGAACTTAAAATTTTTGATACATGAGGTGAATTTGTAATTTTACTACTTTATAAATAATATTATATAGTGATATGGATATCAAATAAAAGAGTAGAAATTTGGCATTCTAACGTATAACTTTTTGTTAAAATAATCCAAATAAAAGTTTCAAAAAAAGTCCTTCGAATATTGAAAGTTTTCAATAAATTATTTCCAAAATAATGTATGTTACAGATGCCAATACCCAGTTTTAAGTACTAAAATTTTATAACTTTAATCCATACAACGAATTGAAAATTATTCCTAAGAAAAAATGTACAAATTAAATATTTAATTTACTTAGACATTGAGCATGTAAAACCAAAATAGCCATTTTTGAAGCCATAGTATTTAAATTTTAAGTTATTCTTACTACATTTGTAAGATCACAACATTCAAAATATATATGAAAGTTAAAACCAAGGATAGAAAATAATCATTATTCTAGAAATTTTAAACAAAAAAAATCAGATACAAGGAACGACCGGATAAAAGTTTTAAATACAGAAATGTAATCTTCAGAACAGGTTCTATGAAAATCCGGAATGATTTTTATTAAATAATAAATTTTATTGATTATTTTTGATTTTTATGTTTTCGCTCAGATAATAATCATTATTTTTGATTTTTATTTTTTCTTCAGACACTAGCATAATGTAATGCATTTTCTGGCCCGCTACGACCGTCTTCAGCATACTTCGTGACTTTTAATGTCAATTGTAAATATCATCCTTTTAACTTAAAGAATATGATTCATAAAGTTGTAAATTTTGTTCCTCTTAATATAGTTAAGAATTAAGAATATTGTAATTACAATAACTTTGAAGTTACGTATTCTAATTCTGAAAACTTGTAGGTTAAAAAGATGATATTTACAATTTTACATTAGAATGCTGAAGACGATCGTAGCGGGCCAGAAAATGCATTTAAGTTTTTTCATCGTAAATTAGATTTATTCACTAAAAGGCAAGTGTGATGATAATTTTTACATAAAATTTTTTACTAAAAACCAAATTTGTTTTACTAAAATTCGAATTTTTTATTAAAAATAAAATTTGTTACTAGTTAATAGTCTCATTTCTCATGTTAAGTTTTATATTGTGAGCAAAAAAGTAAAAATCAAAAATAATCATTATTTGTTGAGTTTTATTTTAAAACTGATAATCATTACGGTACTTGGTTAACTTTAAATTCATTTCTTATAACTTTAATAACGAAAAGACAGTAGGTCATGATTTTTATATTATATACTTAATATGATTTTGTAAGTAATTAACAAGAAAAAAGCTGTAGTCAGTCAACCGCAACCATGTGAAGGTCTTTACATATGTAGAAACTATGATCATATATGGACTAATACTTGTTCAAATTCTAAATGCGGCTTATACTCTCATACAAAACTTATTTATGTGAAATTTAGTTCAAAATCAATCTAGCATTTTTATGAAATTTAATGCGCATACATTTTTTTTTTTTTGAACTGTTGAAGCTAAAAAGACATAATGTGAGATTAAGAAAATATATTATGATGTGTTTAAAATTATTATAATTTTTGAATTACTTGTTGGAAAATCTCAAGAATAATTAAGGACAAAATAAAATAATGCTTTTAATAATTTTACTGGAATTTCTATGTTCTGTTCTATCATTTGATACCCATATCGACACTACACAGCGGAGCCAAATGCAAAATAAATGATAATAAGTCTGAATCTTTGAAACCACTGAACCGATTTAGATGAATTTTGGAATATCGATAGAGGAGAAGTTAGGCTTTCAGAATATTGTTGGCTGGAGCAAAAGCAGCGCTACAATGGATCAAAGTTGACCACCTCGAGGGTGAAAAACGCTTCTGTTCCAACTACAACTACACACTCCAGCCAACAATATTCTGAAAGCCTAACTCCGAATATTTTTTTTTTTATAACAGTAGACTATTTTGTCCTAGAACAATTTGTATTGCAATTTTTAGTAAACATTATAATTTTTTTTATAATATCAGAAAAAAACAAATATTGAAAGTGTAGAAATTAAAAAAAAAAAAAAAATGCATCAAAAAATTGCATTTGAATTACGAATGTATTTAAGTGGTAATAATATTTTTTCAATGGTTGTGTTTAAAGAGGACATATTCATCTTCTACATACAACTGAAATTATTTAAATCCGTTTAATTTTTTTATTTTTCTTTTGACTTTTCAAAAAATTTTAATCGTGAATACATTCACGAGTATTTCAAAATTCAAAAAAGAAAATTAATAAATAAATTATAATGCATATGCCGAATATTAACAAAATTCGATGATCTAGGGAATATTTTTATGCGTTCTTTCACGGAATTAATGATATATATGTCATTTCATATTAAAAAAAAATACAGACAAAAGTGTACAACGCAACATTCTTCAAAGTCAGTCTGTCTCTATTTTTGGGATGTTAAAAATAAGTGACTACAAAACTTAGAAATCAATCTAATTTACATTCTTTTTGTTATTTGTAAAAATGGAATTTGTTTATGTGATCTTGAAAAACGAATAAATGGAGTTTAGATAAAATCGCGAAAAGTATTAAAGAACATTTAATAAAGCAAATTCGTTAATTAAACTTACATAAATCGACATCGCATTAATATGAATAATGGTCTTTCGGCCATTGCTCAATTCTTAAATCACTTCATTTTTGTAATTTCATAAATTTACTATTGATTAAGTACAGAATAAATGCATATACTATGGTGGGTAATGAAAAGATATGTTCCAGTCAAAGTTGAGCCAGAATTCATCACTAAGGATCAAATTTTAAGTAAAGATTATTCCTGAAGTGTTAAACAGTTACAAATACTATACTTTTAGCATACTAGACGATATCTATCTAAATAACTACAATATTTTTTTAACTAGAATACTAATAAAACTTTTAAATACTTTTTATTCATTAGAGCCCTGAAAACTGTGTCTTATAAGGCATTACAAGCCACTTGATATTTTTCAAGTGCTGTTATCAGTGTGTGTGCGGAGCAATAAATACTGTTCTGCAGGCACTTAAAACCATACAAATACTGCGTGTGTGCTTTAACTTTATGAACAAATCATGCGTGTGCTATGATAGAGACCAAACAAGACATGAGAGTGCGACGCTAAGAAAATACAAGCCTTTTGACCATTTGTTTGCTTCAATAAGAAAAAAAAAGAAAGATTTTTTTTCTGTTTTCTTTGCATGTTCTTCTATGAAAAACATATGTATGTACAGTGGTGACCATGAGGTTAGCACACATCATATCTACTGTTTTTAAAAGAAAATTATTTCATCTCATTAAAATTTTTTACTAAAATTTTTGCTTTTTAGTGTTGTTTATGGTGTCTGCAATAAGTCCCGTTATCGCAATTCCCTTTTAATTTTTAATTTAAGTGCAGTAATAGGCAAAATAAGCTGGTCACAGTTTTAGCACAAGCAAGTATATTTAAATTTTGTATATGTTTTTTGTGAATATAAATAATTAATTGGTAAGTTTAGATAATATTTCATTAATGACGATAAAAAATTAAATAAATAAACATTATTTAGACATGTCTAAAAAAAGTGGTGTACAGAGGAACAACGTAAGATTATTCAACAGATGTGCTCAAGAGGAATAAGCATAAGTGAGATTGCTAATACTTTGGAATGTTCTAGAAAAATAATTTATAAAGCATGTGGGCAGCTTTTTCTGGGCATGGGACCAATATGTATACCAGAATATACTACTAAATACAATGATGCCTTATGCAGAGGACAACATGCCACTTAGGTGGAGTTTTATGCCCGACAATGACCCAAAACACTCCTTACGCTTAGTGAGGAGTTGCTTGGAAGAGAACAATATTAACGTGTTAAAATGGCCAGCCCAATCTCCGGATCTCAATTAGGGTATCCAATCGATTAACCGTCATTCGGTTATCCGGTTAATTTGTGACGATTAACTGTCCGAATAATTTAAAACTGTCTATTTTCGAATAACGAATAAACCGAATAATTTGTGTAAAATAACCGGTTAACCGAAATGTAGTTTTCTTGAGTTATATATTAAAAAATTTTATATTTTTATTATAAATTTATGTAAACTACATTTCTTTAAGAGGTTTGTTACATTCAGTAAAAATAAATAAAAATAATTTTTATTGAGGTACTTTTTCTTCTGCTTTAGAAGTAATAAAACAGGATCCAATATATATAAAAAGATTTAAATTAATTGTTTTGCTATAAAACGTTGATATTCGGATGTTATCTTTACAAAAAATAAAAAAACTGAAACAAATAAAAAACAATGTTATGCATAATTTTCTTTATTAAAATAATAATCAAAATTAAAACTAATTTCCTTGAGCCTTTAAAAAAATTGGATGTTCATTGCAATTTTGCACAAAATCGTGAACATGACATGACATAACACAGGTATCAAAAAATTCAATTCATTGAAAATTATGTGAATTTGTACTATTTCTGGATCACAAGTTCTGTATCTTACTGACTTCTTTGGATGCTTTTTTTTTTTTTTTGTTGGGATAGAATTTTTTATAAAAAGCGACAAGAGAAGGTAATAATATTATATTTTCATAAATAATTAAAATTGTATCAATAGAAATCCTTAAATCCTTTGAGTAAAGTAAATTCAAAGTTGCTCAAGTCATAATACTTTCAGTTATAATCTAAATGTACACAAAAAATATTAATTTAGATTCTTTTAACAAAATATCATTCTTACCCGGAAAGTATGTACACTTACATGAAAAATGTATTAAATAAAGCGGAATTAGGAGAATATTTTAAAGTATTAGATAAAAAATTAAAAATTTTTCATACAATTAGCAGAAAATAATTATGAAATGATCCCCTTGTAAAAGAATTTGATCTTATATTATGTTTCTAAGTAACTATTTCAATAGATTAAATGCTATAATTTGTGTAATTTACATGTATAAAAAATTATTCGGTTAATCGAATAATTTGTCAATAATCGGTTTTTAACCGATCAACTTTTAACCTCGAATAATTATTTGTCGAATAAACCGATTAATATGAACACCCGAATAATTGGATACCCTAATCTCAATCCCATTGAGAACCTTTGGAATGATGTGAAGCAGCACGTAATGAGAGCAAAACCTAAAAATTTGGCCGATTTATGGACAGATATAGAAAAAGCTTGGTATGCTATTTCAGTGGAGCGCTGTATGAGACTTGTGGAAAATATGCCAAGGAGATTGGCAGCTGTAATAAAAAATAATGGATACCCAACAAAGTACTAAGTTTATAGTGAAATAAGTTTTTTGTTTAGTTACTTTTTTGAAATGTGAATAAATTTTTTTTTATTTTGTGCTAAAATACTGTCCAGTATTTTTTGACGGTTATTCTATTCTGAACAGAAAAACAGCAAAGATATATATATGAATGACAATGAATATATTGTGATGTGATCTTAACAAGACATGTTACACGTATATAAAATAAATATTTAAAAAAAATAAAGAAATACAGGGAATATTTGCTTTTAAAGATAGGCAGTGCAAGTGTGCTAACCTCATGGCCACCACTGTATGTATGTATGTGTGTGTGCGATCATTACTGTGAAAAAGAAAAACCAATAATAAAAAGTAGACATACATACATCAAGTGTATTTGCTTTTCAAATCATCTTACGCAGGAGTCTATTATTCATCGATCAACTGCAATTTTTGCATCAGAGGGTATCTAATATGTACTTATACAGCGCCTGTCATAAATAATTAAACAAACTCATCATTTTTGTTTCGCTTTAAAAGGCGGCAAATGTAACGGTCTATTTTTAAAAATGTACATGAAGTGATGAAGTCCAGTTTTTCTCTCTAATAAGGAGTGCGATCGAAAAAATCTTAACATATATAAAATTCAATAATTTGGAAACGGTTGATCATTATTTTTTATTTAATTGATATTATATTACAGATCACAGAAAAATATAACTTTTATAGTTCTAACCACTACCTATGAACTCGTGGACCTTTTTTGGTAACCCTTCCATTAGAGATTTGATAGTTGCTTCAGTCACCTTTTTGGAACAGTTTGCATATCTTCGTTTAAAATTTTCGATATTTTTAGACACCTTTTTTGTGCTCTTCAATCCACTTTTCAGAAGAGCCCAATATCTTTCTACTGGTCTTAGCTCCGGACAATTTTGAGAATGGAAATATCTTGGTATAAAAACTTTGTTATCGTTTTGGTACCATTCCAGAGCTTTCTTACCTTAGTGACATGATGCCAAATCGGGCCAAAAATATGTGCACACATTGTGCTCTCTTATGAAAGGAAGAAGCCTTTTTTGCAAACTGATGACTTTCTTGTTTTGCCGCAACTGTATAAAGCTTGTCATACCAGGAATTTTTTAGGAAATTTTGTCTGCTTTTGGATCCTAAACTTATCTTCAACATTGCCTTGAGCATTAGCAACATACAAATTTTGACACAGAGGCTGCAAAAATTCTGCCAGCACATAGGTTTCGTCGTCCAGTATACAACATGATCAGCGTTACCGTTTGGCGACTTTAGTCGCCATTTTCCCATTTTTCAACCACCTGGCCACTTTTTTGGCCCCTTTTTTAAATGGCGACTAAATGGCGACTTTTTAAGGCTTTGTGCTAAATTACGATAAACTAAGTTGTTTGAAATATATCGACCCATTATATATTAATTTCAACAAATAGATTAATAATTTTGGGACTGTCTTACAGTATAGTGATATAAAAAACCGCGGAGTATTTATAAATGAACTGAAACTGTTAGTAATTAAAAATAATAATACAGTTTATCATCATATGACAAATCTTTTGGACTGGATTGAAAAAATAAAAAAAGATTCGATGAATACTTATATCATAATTTAAATTTTTACATTCCTAAGAGCAATCCCTCGGGGGAACTTTTTTTTTACTAAATTATCAAAAACAAGAAATAGTTTATCCAACAGACTTACGACAATACTTGTGAATTCATGCGTTCCATCCTAAATTTGAAAGTCTAGAGTACGAGTGAAGATCTCCTACAAAAGTACAGGAGTTTAAGATTGTGTGCTAAATATTTTTGTGAATAAATCTTTATTTTCGCAATAATAAAAATTGTTGTAAAATAATAATAAATTATTTTGTTATTAATATAACTGAATTCTAAAGTTTTTCTTAAAATACAATAATTTGTTGTTATCAAATAAACAAATTTTAAGGAGTTTTTTAGGTTTTAAAGTAGTTGGCCCCTTTTTTTCAAAAAATCCCCTTTTTTGGCGACTTTTTATTTTGAAATCCCCTTTTTTGGACACTTTTTAAAAATTCTCAACGGTAACGCTGAACATGATTATTTTTATATGAAATTTGATTTTAATTTACGTTCCCTATTCTTGGCTTCTAATTTTTTTGCAGCATTCCTGTCTGGAACTTTTTGGACTATATGTTTTCAACTCCGCATTCGCCTTAACTTTTCGAAACAAATAGTCAGAGCACTAAGCTAACTGGGCTGCTTTTGTACCAGATGTGTTTGGAGTTCTTTTCAATATGCTTCCAACTGTCTGGCCTTCCCAATATCATGTGGACCTTTTTTTTCTTCCCAAACTAGGTCTGCTATCATTGTTTAAATTCTCCTGATACTGTTTAACAACATTGGAAACAGTTTGACGGCAGACATTAATTCTTTGGCCAATTATTTGTAGAACCAATTTGTTTTTTTTTTTTTTTTTTTTTTATTTTTTAATAATTTGTAGCTTTTTTGTCACTCATTTTGATCAAACTCACATGGTTGTCATTGAAAATAATAACTGACATCTTTTTCAATGATAACTAGATCAAAGAAAATTTTAAATATTGCTTCCGAAAAAATTTGTGAGGCAAAACGTGTGTTAAGATTATTTCGAACGCACTCCTTATTAATGACTATTTTTTTTAAATATTAATCTATTTTAGGTTTCCTTCTAGAGAATTTATAAAAAAGTCGTTTTCAGGCGAGTCAGAAATAAGTAAACAAGCAATCTTAGGCTTAATTTCTTTAATTTTTTGTTAAAAGTAAGTGGTTTATGGTTGCAAATTGATTTTAGCACAACAGCGATAGTTATTTGTTACATTATGAGATAAATAAAAAATCACTTTTTGAAAATTTTATAAAATCAAAAAATTTCAATTTAACCATAATATCGACCTAAATGATGGCAAATAGCGCACAATTAAGTATAGAGAACTAAGATTAACTATCATACATTACGTAAAAAGTGAAACATATTGAAATATATCAAAAATCTTTAATAAAACGCTTACTTTATTTTCAAGGAACGCATTGACCGCAAACTACAAAAAGAATAGATAACAATTTGGCTTTAAAATCCTTTGCTTTCCGTTCCAAAATTCTTATTAAAACCTATTCCAAAAACTATGGTCTGAATTTACAACTCACAATTATATATAAGTATAATAAATCTATAAACAAATTTATAACGCACTATGCAGATTACGCCCTAAAATATGAAAATTTTAGTAACTCAAAATTGGCAACCGTTTAAAAATTTTCTATGTTGGTTATACTCTACTTTGAGCCCTCATATGCTGATGTAAAAAAATGCGACTTTTGGGTTGCTGAAAAGCGCTGAATATAGCATCTACAAAGTCATCTACATACATATGTTGGCATGTTGTTAGCATTTAAAAAGATTAACTTGGAAAAATTAAGTTGGTGGTCAGGCCTCAATCTTAAGCAGCACCCAATTTCTTGTTTTATATGACTGATGACAATGTCGTTCTGCACAACAAGAGCAGAATTTCTATGCCTTTTGATTAAAATAGTTGTCAAGATATTGTGCAGGGACTTTGTTTCCTAAAATTTTCACATTTTAGGCCATAATCTGCATAGTGCGTTATACATTTTTGGAGATTTATTATACTTATATATACAATGTTCCCTAAAGGTAGACCATGTTTTCCCTCTTCATACATTTTTCTGTGAGTTTTAAATTCAGACCATAGTTTTCGGACTTTGGGAATAAGTTTTAATAAGAATTTTGGAACGGAAATCATAGGATTTTAAAGCTAAATTGCTATCTATTCTTTTTGTAGTGATTCTTAGGCGTTTACGAGAGTAATTGTGGTGAATGCGTTCATTGTGTTTGAAGTATTTAACCACCTTGAAAATAAAGTAAGCGTTTTATTAAAGATTTTTGATATATTTCTATATGTTTCACGTTTTACGTAATGTATGATAATTAATCTTAGTTCTCCTATACGTGCACCATTTGCCATCCCTTTAGGTCGAAATTATGGTTGAATTGAAATTTTCTGATTTTATCATATTTTCTTATTTTATCGAAAAAGTGATTTTTATTTCTCTCATAATATAAGAAGCAACTTGTACCTCTGTAGTGCTAAAATGATTTTGCAATCATAAACTTAACTTACTTTTAGCAAAAAATTATAGAAATTAAGCCAAATGTTGCTTGTTTACTTATTTTTGCCTCGGCCGAAAACAACTTTTTTCAACTTTCTTTAGAAAGAAAATTAAAATGGATTAATATTTGAAAAATGTATCATCAATGTAAGAGGAAACAAGTTGACTTTATCAAAAACTTGTAAGTGTTTAAAAATAGACCGTTACATTTGCCGCTTTTTAAAGCGAAACAGAAATGATGTTTACTTATTAGTGATAGCCACTGCCAAATTTTTTGAAGATCGGTCTATAATTTACCATCACTACAAAGTGCATAAATTCATATAAATGTTTGTACCAACGTAATATTCTGTATTCGTATTTTTTATTTTTTTTATTTAATTTTACACTAATAAAAGATTTGATTCACAATTGCCCACAGTTCTACTATAAGACCCATCCCCGAATTTGTATGCACATACAATATGGTGTAGAGAATCATGTGGTCGGTCTTGGCCGACTATATCTTTCTAACTTGTTTTTGAAGCAGAGATGCGCAATTTCCAAATTTTCTGACCCGCGAGGTTAGACTACAAATTCTGCTTGCACAGCGTAGATTCACACGTACACTATAAACTACTTCGTTCCACTGCTGCTCTCTCAACAGACTTTAAAAAAATACCCTAAGCAAAATGTTTGATGAATAATGGGAAACTAATTTCTTTTTTATGCATTTAATATTGCCATCATATGTTACTCTTTTTTTACAGGAGGTGTATTTGAACAGAAATAACTAGAAAACCAAATTTCTTAAGAAAAAATAAAGTCTTCAATAACAAAAATTAGGGTTAACATATGTTTCGTTATTTGGGTGTTTACTTTCTATAAATGAAGAGCTTTTTCAGTGTAAACTTGAACAGCTTTCATTCAATCTCGTTTTTGCTGCTTCACACAAACAAGCGCAAATGTATAGTAGTGTGTGTGCGCATCAATGCTTTGGAGCAGCGATGCGCACATACACTTACTATATATTTGCGCTTGTAAGCGTGAAGCAGCAAAAAACTTGACTTGATTCAGTGTTGCCAGAAGATGTAATTGATAAAGTGCTAAAACTTCCAAAAAATTATGCTAAATTGTTACAGCAGTTACAGCAGCAAATGGTAATGCTAAATTGTTTTGTAAAGAAAAGTTAATATTTTTGTCGCCCTTGTTTCTTGTAAAATATAGTTCAAATGACAACTATGAAAAATAGTTTCTTCAGAATTAATTGTCATATTGGGAAATAAAGTAAAAATAGGACTTATATTTTAAAACTGACAACTAATAACGTAAAATTTATTAAGACATTCTTTCAAAACATCAAAAAGTATTTACTTAAAAATTGCTGTAAAAAAGTGCTAAAAAGCATTTAGCATATTTTTATAAATTGTTAGTGCATTTTAACCTCTTCAAATGCTAAATCTAACACTGAAAGCGCTAAAATGGCAACACTGGCTTGATTTGCATTGAAATTAATGAGAGAGCAACACTCAAACGAAGTAGTTTATAGTGTACGTGTGAAGCAACGTTGCGTAAGCAGCATTTGTAGTCTAACCTCGCGAGTCAGGAAATTTAAATCTGCGAAAAATTATAACATTCAACGCGAAAAATAAAATGGCAAAAGAAAAAATATGTACATATGTAAACAATAATAAACCCTTAAACCATAAGTCATTGTTTATGAATAAAAATTAGAAATTCTTAGAGTTTAGAATTTTGTGAATTTGCAACTTTTACAATCATTCAATGAACTTGAGCCCGAATAAATTCACAAAATTCGGAAAATCTTTATATTATATTATATAAGACATTAGGTGAGAAACCAAGATATCTGAATCAAGACATCTGATTCAAAAATCACCAAAAAGTACTGTTGTCCAGCCATAAAAAATGTGATGGGCAACATTAAAATAATCTTTGATCCCTAGATTTTCTGGTTCAACTTTGTTTTTTGATTATTAGGGTTTAGACCCACTGGAGTAAATAAATATATCAAAAAAATTATCTGCCTGTTTCTCTATGTCGTCCGAAAAGTTCGTTTCCAATAAATGTATAGAAAACAAAATTTTAAATTTATTTGTTATTTTCCATACATTTATTCGAAACGAATTTTTCGTTCGACATAGAGAAACAGGCAGTATATGTATATAATTGATAACTACACTGCTTATTGAACAAAAATTTTTATTTCATTGGTTACATTACATAGTATTTCGAAGGCGATGACAATATTTATTTCATACCAAGTGAAAGAAAATGTGTATCAGGTGGGTGTCTTTCCCAGAAGAAATTTTAAAATAATTACACAATAATAAACAGTGTTATGTTTTTTCCATTATCTTATGTTCCAAATTATAATAACGGCTATACCAATTAATTTTTTATTATAATAGCTTATTAACATCGGTCATAAATATTGATCAATATCACGTCATATATGTTTTCAGTGATGTATAAAAATGCAATAATTCTAATTATAATTATCATACTTTATTTTAAACAGAAATATATTAGAATAGGATCGAGTCCCTTTTTACAAAAATTACATTTAAATACATTTAATTCTTAATACTTACATATACATAATTTAGATATCATATTTATTACACTTGTTTAATTATTATAAATTCTAAAAATAAAATATTTTGATTTGACATCAATTTGTCATATACTCGTACAATAGAGTGGTCTATATATTGGATCATAATACCTTGGCTAAATTTCAACATTACGTGATCGCTTTACAGGGTGCTACTCGGTCATATACAAAAGTACGTATATTAAGGTTGCCTTTAAGCATTATTTCTAAAAAAAAATGTCTCTATTATCATTTAATGTTCCTACTCAAAACCATATGACGCAGTTGTCACGAAGATTACTTACTAATACTACAATAACATTTTATTAAAATGTTATTAATAAAAGTTTGTATAGAATGTCCTCTTACCTGCTAAATTGTGTTCCCGAATATTTTTCAGTTTGCGGTACACAGAAAAAATAAAATTTCGTATTTTATGTTTATTGTACAAAATTTGGAAAATGTAACTGTTATAGTTTCCTAAATTTACGGCATTTGGTATTGGCAAGCAATATTAGGCGTGGGATGTGCCACACCCCCTATTGCTAGTTCGCCTATTTTTTTCCAGAATGTTCATATAGGTGTCAAAGTTGTTCGTGCAAAAATTACCAATTTCCGAGATATACTAAATACTTTTAATAGTTATTTAGTAAGTGGGCGTGGCACCTCGCCCACATGGAATTTCAAAATAAAAAGTAGCCTATTTTTCCTTCCAGGTATATACTAACACACTGTGAAAAATTCAAGAAAATCGGTTTAGCCGTTTAGGCGGCTATAAACTTCAAACAAACATACATACAAACAAACACAGATTAATTTTTATATATATTTCTATAAAATATACGTATGCATAGTATAATATACTATATTGCGATTCCGGGAAGTGGGCATTATATGGGAGGTATGAACGAGGTACATAACGGTTTTAATTTAATTTGTCATAAACACTTTCAATGGCGTAGAAGTTACTTGTGCTGCATATAATAGAAATAGGAATATATTTAAAACGTTTCAAGCCTATTCCAAGTGAAAGTTTAAACTTTCTTCCAAGTGAAAATGTATGGGGACTAGATTAAATAATGTATATACCATAAGAAGTTTCATGCCAAATTTCAACAGATATTTTAAAGATTGAACGTCAGACGATCAGGCGGACCGCCTATGGTAGTATATGGCAGGAGACCCATAGAATTGTACTTCACGGACCCTTTTATACATTTTTCTTGGTGAGTAAACATGTAAATAAAATTAGTCAACTTTTCAATGGACATTGTAGAAGCTACAAATACCTTAGAAAGTTGGAAACAGTCCTTCATTTTCTATACCTAATACTAAAGACATATAGAATGAAACTTCTTTGCGGACACCCTTAAGTATTGTTAGACGGGGTTCACGCACAATTTTACTTGCTGCAATTCTGAGTATATAAGAGGGAGAGAAGAAGAATACTAAACTTTTACATTATCTTTACCTCCCACGCCTAGTATAAAAAAAACAACATTACTTACCTTCATTAAATGCATGATAAATCCATATTTTATAAATAGGTTTCCGAGTTCTCTAGAATAAAAAACATAAATATTATTTATTACACATGTAAAAAGTTTACTAAAATTTATATAATTTACCTCTGGACGTCTGCAAATATTGAATTTTATGTACATAAATTAGATACAGTTTTTAAAATTTTAATAATTTTGTTTTTATTTGTACTGAACTTGTCAAAATACAGACAATTTTTTTGTTTTTTTTTGTATTGGGTTTGAAAATATTTAAAGCAAAAAAAATGAAATATTAAAACCAATTATTATTTTTTATTAAATTTTATTTAAATTCAAATAATGATTTGTTTAGAACAATTTTAACCATAATTTTTACTGTGTACATTATTTTGGACAACTTTCAGCAATCGTTTGGGCAAACTAGACATCATCAACCGCTGACAAGTTTCCAATGGAATCTCATACCATAGTTTTTATGTTTTCTCCTATAATTCATCTCTCTTTTTGAAAACTTCTTTCGAAATTCTTTCCTTTAAATCATTCCACAAGTTATTTATAGGATTTATATCCGGAGATTGACTTGTACAGCTTAAAACACGGACATTATTCTGTTAGAACCTATTCTTAACTAACCTCAAACTGTGTTTGGTGTCATTTTCTTGCTCGAATGTCCAAAGTAATAACATATTCTCTGCAGCATATGGAAGCATAAGATTTTTCAATATGTTCTTGCACTGATCTTCGTTCATTGTATTGTTAATGTGATAAATAGGACCAACACAATTCCATTAAAAGCATTGCCAAATCTTTATGTTCCATCCTACCTGTTTAATAGAGTGTCCCGAGAATTGCGTTTTTCGACATTTCGATGTAGGAACACACCTCAAACGATGCTTAAAAATTAGCTGAATATGGGAAAAATATTAAAATTTTTTTTTTTTAATTTGGTCTTCAGTTCCCTATCAGTGATTTTAAGATCATGGGTCCCATAAATTTTGGTCAAAAAAAGTTTCGATTTTATAATCGAAGTGGGTATCAAAAAATTCGTAATTTTATGCTGGTTATGGAAAAAATATTTTAAAAATTTTTCCAATGGGATTTTCGTTCGCTAGACGACTTTTTAAGGTATTTTGATGAAATTTTTTTAAAAAATCTGGAAAATTACATATTATCAACAGTTCTTACTACAATGGAATTTTTAAAATTTTAGCCTCAAAAGGAACAAAATTATAAAATTGTTATCTATTTTTTTAAGAAAAATATCGACATTTTTTTTTTGCATGATGTACTAAAATGACGGTTTATGGATCAAAATTTTTGCGAACATTTTTTAAAATATTCTTTTTATAATTGGCTTAAAATTACGAACTTTTTGATACCCATTTCAAGACTAAACTCAATACTATTTTTTGGACGAAATGTTCTAGACCCGTGACATTCAATCGCTGGTAGGGAACTGAAGATCAATTTAAATTTTTTTTTAATATTTTTCCCATATACAGCTAATTTTTACGCATGGTTTGAGGGGTGTTCCTACAAAATGTTTGTCTACGGGACACTCTACTGTTTAATAGTCTTCTTTGTGAATTTAATGTAAAATTTTTTCCCTTAATTAGTTTTCGTTTCGTCACAAAAAAATGTGTTTCTCCACTTTTTAAAATAAAATAAATGTTTTTGAAAAATTCTAACCGTATCTTTAAATTTTTATGCGCATTAATGGAACTTTTGTGTTAACTGTTTGCGGACTTATTTCATAAAAAATCAGCTGAAATAGCCTTCAATGAAATGATGATGAAAAAAATTATAAAGAAAAACCTTTAAAGAAACTATAAATTTAGGAATAAACAGTAAGGCAACTTATATTATTTCTTCTTTAAAGAAGAAATAATTATATTAATTCTCTAAGTAAATCAAACTGAGACATTCTGCATCGTGATTCAAATGACAGCGTCAAATCTCTTATAATCATAAATATCGTTTTGTGGTTATAATGCTCATGCAGATGAAATGTTGAGTGCCTTCTTCTAAAGATATTTATGATTTTAAGATTCTTGTTTTGGATAATTTGAACTTGTTTAATATTAGTCCTTAATGCTTTTTCCTTCCACACATGGCAGCCATACGTCAAAATTGGGCGAATACAACATTTGTATGAAAGTAGTTTATTTTTTACGTGTAAACCTGACTTTATTAATTAGAATTATATTGTCTATGCGGTTCTTGAAGGGGAGTTTCTTATCCAGAGTGACCCCTAAATATTGTATAGAGTCACTAATCTCTATTACGTTGCCTTCAACTATTAGCTGTCTGCTCGAAATTCGCTTAGGAGATTTATTCTATGGAAATATGATTGCTTGGGTTTTTTCATTATTTATTTTTATCTTACATTTGTTAAAGTATTTCGTGCTTGTTTCAATGCATTTTTCCATTATTTTTATAATTGCATTAGATACTTTTCCTGATATTATAAAAGCACTGTCATCTGCATAAAACGCCATTTCGTTATTGCGTTCGATCGTAAAATTAGAGGTATATACAGAACACAATATTGGAGATAATACGGATCCTTGTGGATGTGTGGGAAAAACATTCACATTTGCCGTGAACGTTCGTTTGGAGAGAAAACTTTTGATTTATTTTTGTACATATAGAGGAAAACAAAAAAATTTTAGCCTTTGTGCCAAATGGTGTCGAAAGCTTTCTCAATGTCAATGAATACAATTCCTATGCTCTTCTGCCTACTTTTATTCGACTCAATAATTTTTACAACTCTTTTAATTTGATGAATGGTGGAAGACAAGACGCCAAGACGAAACTATATGCCAAAATCTGCTTCCCTTGATCAAATTCCGAGGTTGAGTAATTTGTTCGTTTTAATATTCCTGGACTAAAAAGTGTACATACATCATATTCAACAAGTAACACAATTTCACATTAAAGTATTTTTACTCATGCCAATACATTTTGTAAACAATTCTGAAGACATTAACTATACGGCTGTGTAGCACCTTGTTCCAATCATCGTAGAATGTTAAAAAAAAAATCCGATATAATGAGTAAAGTATTACCTTCCGTAGTTTTTGTTAAGTTAATCGTAAACATTTTAATATTGAACCACTCTAATGTAAATATTTTGAACATAAATAATATTAAAAACCAGTGTAATAGAACATTTTATATATATATATGATATATATATATATATATATATATATATATATATATATATATATATATATATATATATATATATATATATATATATATATATATATATATATATATATATATATATAGAAACACCATTTTTACAAACCTAACGGTAAATGTTGGCCTTTTGGAAATGATTCAGTAGAATAAAATATAAAATCAACGAAAATTCATTGTTCTTCAAACGTTACCTAACGCTTCTATAGAACTAGTTCTGGGTGTAACAGTTTCAAACAAAAAACGCCAAGATGGAACGATTATAGACTATTTTCATGCATTCTGGAACTAGTTGTTGAACTAACTTTTTTTTTTTTTTGATAACGGTATTTAACAATTTGATATTAAATGCTATTTAAAAATATTGGGAAGATTGTGATTTAAAATAATTACAATGAGTACGAAAAAACAAATTCGTGTTATTATTTCATTTAGTGGTTACGTATTTTTATGAATTTAATATGTAGAAAATAAATATATTATATATTTTTAAAATTCATCTCCGGTTGTCTATCAGGTATGCTCACTATAAAAAATATTAATAAGTTTCTTTTCACAGAAATTTACCTAAATGCACCAAAAAATCTCTGTGAAGGAATAAAAGATGAACTAAAATATGTTTCAATATTTTTCCGTATTAAGCTCAACACGCATCGTTTGGGAAGTTGCTAAAAAGTATACAAAAAGCACATATAATATAACAGTCAAAAGTTAAAAAAAATTTAAAACTCTTATCAAAAATGATGATCATGATCATGAAGTAAAATTTTGTTAAAACTCTTTATCTTTTACAGCTCCCAAGAACCTATAAGTCATACATAAGTCATAATTCCTTACATGATTCTGTTAAAATCGAGTCCCAAGCTTCCCGTCCATAATTGTTTTTGGTTTTCTTCTCTGTTTGATTTAGATTTAGTGGATAAGAATGTCATTCCATAATTTTTTCCATTCTAAACTAATTTTAGAGCTATGTTTAGTGTCATTATCTCTCCCGTATCGCCACATCAAAGACCTTTGACATTCGGCATATGGTAACATTGCATTATTATCCACATTTTGCTTGATACAAAAAATTTAAGCAACGCAGCACCAAGAAAAAATCCCATATCAACAAATTTTATCACCATGCTTTATGGCTTTTGTGGTGCACTCTGGTTGGTATGATGTTCTGCCATCAAGTTCATCCAAATTTATCTTTGGCTCATAGGACCACATAACATTTCTCCATTTTTTTTCTCAACTTTTGTCTCAACCCAATACAAGTGTTCCATAGCAAAATCATTTCTTTTTTCCTTGGTGTGGTTCAAAAATGCAATGCCACCATATGCCGAAACTGAAATGACTCTGAAGTGGCGATATCAGAGAGATAATGATACAAAACATTAGAATATTTATTCGTAGATATTTTTTTATAAAATTTTCGTTGAAGAAATTGCCAAAAGTGCATTTATTTAAATTTGGTACTAGGAACAATACCATTTTTAAATTCTTCGAATAATTATTCCTAATAAATTGTTCGAATAATTCAATTAATTTTAAATACTTTATCAAATAATTCAAACAAACTAAAATGCCTTATTATATTTATTAGAAAATTTGATCAATTTGAATATCCTACCCTACTAAACATATCTCTTAGATAGTAAAAGATTAGTTTAGAATGAAACACTACTTTCATAGAGTGGCCTTCTTATCTACCAAAAACAATGATGAATTATTTGCAAGTTTGATACTCAATTTCATCAGAAACATGGAAGCTATAAAAGACAAAGAGTTTTTAACAAAATATTACTAAATTTTCCTCCCTTAAACGATTTTTCGTTTAGTATAACACATTTTTTCAAATGAATCTATTTGCTCGACACATTTTTAGGATTTTAGGCATATATCTCGTTTTGCAATATATAAAAACAACAAGTCCGGATTTCTTTACGTAGTCCGGATGTTAAGTTAAACAAAAATTTAGACAG
Organism: Protophormia terraenovae; assembly: GCA_951394005.1. Taxonomy (NCBI): domain Eukaryota; kingdom Metazoa; phylum Arthropoda; class Insecta; order Diptera; family Calliphoridae; genus Protophormia; species Protophormia terraenovae. The sequence continues at coordinate 72,353,194 of OX596074.1, forward strand.
CAACAGAAAATAAAAAAACAATTTTATTTATTTTCATTTCATTTTTACTTCAAACATTTTTCAATTTTGTCTGTGACATTCATATAAATTTTTAACAAATATTGTAATATTTTTTGTGAGAAAATGAAGACAGCAAAAAATCCGGAGAGAATTTAAAACTAAATTTATTTTCAAACTGAGCCGCATTGTGTATTTTTCATACAAATTTGTATGAAAATTTCTGGACCGGGCTTGTTGTGTTTATACATTTAATCTTAACTAGTATTATGGTTAATCAAGGGCTACCATAAAGCATTGTAATAGAAGTCACAAACCTTTTTTAAATCTTTCAATTTAATTTTTTAAATGAATCTATCTAAAATAACTACCTTAAAGCAGAAAAAATTGAACAAACTTTTTCATATTAGAGTGATTCCATGAAATTCACTACAGATATTGGCAATAAACACTTCCATCAAATCATAAAATTTTAGACTCAAGTCCCTGTCCGGTCAAAAAATATGACGGTTTAAAAGGTGTACTTGTTTAATTACTAATAACTTCTAAACTATACATGGTTTTAGTTTCATATTAAAGACAATTTACCTTTATTACCTTTATAACGATATTTATAAAATTTATTTACATCAAAAGTTCAAGGGTCAAAGTTAGACAAATAAAATCAAATCATTATATTTCAAGAAAAGGAAATTTTTAAAATTCTGAAAAAATATATAATGTTGACGTAGCTCTTCTTCCTACGCTCTAAAAATTTCAGTAAGAGTTAGAGTCTCATTTAGTTTAGAAGTTATGGACCAAAATAAAATCTAATTACTTTTAACTTCTAAACTACACACAACAATAATTTAGTTTTAAGATCATTTTAGAGATATTGCCTTCAAAATGATATGTAGTAAATTTATTTAATTCGAAAGTTCAATATATATATAATTTTTTAAGAGTTTTAAAAATATCCAAAAACGATATTTTTAAAACTCTTAAAAAATTATATAATGTTAACACAACTCTTATCCATAGCCGTGCAAAATTTCATATTGGACACTCATTTAGTTATGTAATAAAATATAAACCAATGTCAAATTTTGTATATAAAATTTCATTTTTGTTTTAAATAAAAAAAATTTAGCTTTTTACCATATTTTGCTTCATAATTCCTAAACCAAAGGAGGCTCCAACTTGAATTTTGGATCAATTATAAAACATATTTAAATTACACAGAGCTACAAAATATGAAAAAAATTCTGCGGCACGGGGTTTCTCAGTCAATTCGGATACACAGTACTAATAAGTACTAAGCCTCTAATTCACTTTTTATACCCACCATCAAAAAGATGGGGGGTATATTGATTTTTTCATTCCGTGTGTAACATGTCGAAGGTGTCATCTAAGACCCCACAAAGTATATATTTTCTGGGTCCTGGTTAGATTCTGAGTCGATCTAGATATGTCCATTCGTCTGTCCGTCTGTCTGTCTGTTGAAAGCAGGATAGGGCTCGAACGGAAAAACGTAGGGGGACAAAATTTGGCACAAATGTTTGTATTTGTTTGGGATCTTTGTTTGGGATTGAAAATGGGCAAGATCGGTTAATAAACAAAAAAGTTATGGGCTAAAAACTAGAAACACAGGGTGTCCGTTTTATACTTTTCTGCTGATATTTCTTCAACAAAAGCATGTACGACAACAAAATTTTGTACGTATAGTTCGGGGATCGATATAAACTCGGAGACCAAAAATGGGCGTGGTCCGCCCACTTTACCGCCCACCTCCCATGCAGCGTTACCGTTTGGCGACTTTAGTCGCCATTTTCCCCTTTTTCAACCACCTGGCCACTTTTTTGGCCCCTTTTTTAAATGGCGACTAAATGGCGACTTTTTAAGGCTTTGTGCTAAATTACGATAAACTAAGTTGTTTGAAATATATCGACCCATTATATATTAATTTCAACAAATAGATTAATAATTTTGGGACTGTCTTACAGTATAGTGATATAAAAAACCGCGGAGTATTTATAAATGAACTGAAACTGTTAGTAATTAAAAATAATAATACAGTTTATCATCATATGACAAATTTTTTGGACTGGATTGAAAAAATAAAAAAAGATTCGATGAATACTTATATCATAATTTAAATTTTTACATTCCTAAGAGCAATCCCTCGGGGGAACTTTTTTTTTTTACTAAATTATCAAAAACAAGAAATAGTTTATCCAACAGACTTACGACAATACTTGTGAATTCATGCGTTCCATCCTAAATTTGAAAGTCTAGAGTACGAGTGAAGATCTCCTACAAAAGTACAGGAGTTTAAGATTGTGTGCTAAATATTTTTGTGAATAAATCTTTATTTTCGCAATAATAAAAATTGTTGTAAAATAATAATAAATTATTTTGTTATTAATATAACTGAATTCTAAAGTTTTTCTTAAAATACAATAATTTGTTGTTATCAAATAAACAAATTTTAAGGAGTTTTTTAGGTTTTAAAGTAGTTGGCCCCTTTTTTTCAAAAAATCCCCTTTTTTGGCGACTTTTTATTTTGAAATCCCCTTTTTTGGACACTTTTTAAAAATTCTCAACGGTAACGCTGCTCCCATGTAAGGTGAAAATCAACGAAATTGTGTTCAAATAGTTCAAGGACCAATGTAAACTCGGAAACAAAAAATGGGCGTGGTCCACCCACTTTACTGCCCACTTTCACGCCCCCTCCCATATAACGTAAAATTTGAAAAAGTTGATGGTGGGTATATAGATTCGGCCGGGCCGAATATAACATTCGCCCTTGTTTTGAATTGACTCTAGTTCTCGCGATAAATCGCGGTTTGTAAAATTAAGCAGGTTGCACTACATATTGAAGCATATCTCGGAAACGACTTGTCTGATTTTGTTAAAAAAAAATATAATGACTTTAATTAGAATTGTTTATATATATATATATATATATATATATATATATATATATATATATATATATATATATATATATATATATATATATATATATATATATATATATATATATATATATATATATATATTTTTTTTTTAACGAAATCAGACAAGTCGTTTTCGAGATATGCTTCAATATATAGTGCAACTTGCTTAATTTTATAAATCCGAATTGACTGAGAAACCCCGTGCCGCAGAATCGATGTTTCCCTGTGTTATCAATATACCATTTTTTAAGAATTTTAAAATACCGTTTTTCGAGATATTCAGCTTAGATTATTATATTATAGATTTTGACCTTTGAATTTTAGAAAATTTTATACACGTCGTTTTAAAGTCAATATCTCTTTTTTTTTAATAAATGAAATACAAATTAGAATTTTACAGTTTATAGTTTAGAAGTTATGAGCATTAAAGTATGTGTAATTTTGGAAAAAAAAAAATCGATAGTTTTTTAATTTTTAAAACGTCATATTTTTGGACCGGAAAGGGTGTTCAGTCTGAATGTCTGTAACTTGAGCAGCACTTCTAATAGGTAATAATTGTAGCGAATTTCATTGAAATCTGAGATGTCAAATCCGAATATGCCTGTTTTTTGTCCGTTTTGATATGGAATTACTCGTTGAGCCATTTTAGTAGTAACATTATATGACAATAGCATTATGCATTTGTGGTTACTGAATACAAAACAGGACACATAATCAGGGCTATCATAGAATCCAAGTCGGATTTGTTTTTTATCGGAACTACAAACCAATATTGATTTCATTTCGTGTCATGAAACCGTATTGGTTTTGGTATTTTCGAATGTAAACAAAACCAATGTTCGAATCAGCTGTTTTATACATTTGTTCGTTTGTTTAAATTATTGAGTTTATATTTAAATAATTTAAAAAAAAAAAATAAGTTACGGTAAAATAAATAAAATTACATCTGCAGTTGTAGCATTTTTTGTTAGTAGAAGAATGCTCAAAAAAGGTGGCGAGAAGAATTTCAAGAGCTTGTAGCAATCCGCTTATTGAGCTGCCGGAGTTTGTAATTACATTGTTTATACTGTGCGTTTATATATTAAGCATCGCAGCCCATTATCTGTTAAATAAAAACGATTTCCGCTAATATTGTAACTAGCAGCTTTGCATTTTTTATCTGAATGGTCGAATAAAAACTCAGTTAGAAACGACTCTGCAGTCCAGTGATTAAGCCAATTGGAGTTGGATTTTTAAGCTGTGAAGCACATTGCAAGGATATACATATTTTGCAATAAACTTTATAATTGTAGAGTTTTGATTTTTAAGTGTTTCCTTATAGTAAATATTTGGATTCCGACAACAATTGGATTCTATGACAACCCTAAATATATCATTCCAATGTTATTTTGGTGTTTTATTTTATAACTTTTTTTTTTTTTTTTTTTTTCGAGAATATGTTTTTTTTACATTACATTTTAATACTATTAAAATTAAACTAAGTATATATTTTCCGTTAGGTTTGATAAAAATCGGTTTGATTGTGTTACTTTAGTCAAATAGTTTAAATCAATAGTTTTTTTAACAAACCCTAATAAATTAATTGCTTTTTTTATACATACATATGTACAAATGTTTCAAAATAAATTATATACATACATGTTTATGTATTATATGCATATAATGCTATTAATCATACATATTAATTGAACAATTTGCTATAAATCAAAATTATATCAAGTTCATAACTACATACTCGTATACATACTTAGATATGTATAATTATTAAAACTTCATTAGCTTTATAATTCCCACGTTCTGTTTCTTTTTCCTTCTTATATTTTAACTTCTATGAAATTACTATGAAATTTGTAACTTTTTATGTAATACTTTTACAGGATTTTTTGGCAAAATTTCTGAGATGGATATTAAAATCATAATAACTGCAATCATATTTGTGACAATCGCTTCCGTAACGTTGTGCGTAATTAGTTATTTTGTCATTAAATATACACCCACGTAAATAAATGAATTTAATTATTAATCGATACACAAAGCAAGCAATATAATATTTAATGCTAAATAAATTGTAGAATTTAATATATAATATAATTTGCGTCGTAGTATTAATTAACTTGACGCTACATATAAATAAATAAAAAAAAATATAATACAAAATGTATATAACAATATATTTCATAGATATTAAGATATGCATACATATTGTAATTTATATATCCTTTTTAATTGTTTGCCAATATAATTAAGTTTAGAATTATATCGCTAGGACATGAAATGTGATACAAAAAAGCTGATTTACTGATTATATCATTGTATAGTTGTTTAATATCGTAACAATATTCTGACAATTTTCATACAGAACTTAGTTTAGCCGCCAGAAAATCGTTACGATGAAAATAAAAAACATTGAAATAATGGATCCAACAGTAGTAAATTTTACTAAATTTAAAGAATATAATTCATGAATTGTTCTTGTTTTTATATGTATTTTTATTATTATTTGCTTTTATTTTAACTACAAAAAAATATAATATCGGGAAGAAACGAATGTTTCTTTCTAAAACAACTTTATATATTTAATGTTAAAACTCTATAAATCAAGTATGTATATGTTCGAACATTAATTATTCGGTTATTCTTATCGAACGAACAAAATTTTTCAATATTGAATAAAAAATTATTCGATAAATTTTTAACGATTAATCGAATAATTTTTCAAAACGAGTTATTGTTAAATTCTTATTTTGTACAAAAATACCTTTTTGAAAATATAAGGGCAAAAATTTTTGTTTAGTTGGAAAACTCAGTCAAAAATGATTGAAAATGTCGTTAGGATATATAAATGTGTTAACCACGTAGTAATAGATTTCGGGTGAAAGCCTTTTTCGAATACTAAAGTCGCAGTATTATTTGAAATAAATTAGAATAGCTTTTCTAAAGATTTAATAAAACGTATTAAAGTTAGAATAAACTGAAGGCGTAAAAGTTATTCTTGAATTCTGGAAGTTTTCCAGGGCATATTAATTTTTTAAAATATTCAACAAATAGTGAAACAAAAGTATATGCAAATGCTTTATTTATGAGATTTTTTCATTTATTATTTATTTCAAGTGATGTGGAAATAACCGAAGATTCTGAAATATATAACGATGGTTTGTTAACTGAACTCAATCAATCAATAAATAATATTAAAAATTTAAAAAATAGATTTTAGCAATATTAATGATCAATGACTTTATTTAGAAAAATCTAAAGAGAAATGGAAAACTAGATTTGCTCTTAATGCTATTCTTATTGTATTACCACCATCAATTGTAAGTAAAAGGATCTTTTCCACATATGCTTTTATTAAAAAAATAATAAAGCCAAGAAGCTTTATGAATGATTACTTTAAAAGAAATTTAATTTCATTATATATTTTGTCTGTATTTTGAATATGTTCTAAAATTTTTATATTTTTTTATTCTGTTAATGAATTATTAAAACCAAAAATGTATTAAACAAAAATTTAGTTATTGCTTTTTTAATTATTCGAACAATATCATTTATTCTTTATTCGTTTGATTAACCGAAGAAAATTAAAATTTTATTTGATCACACGAACAATAAAAAAATTATGAAATTTTATTCGATCAATTTCGATGTCGATCCCTAATAAGGGGCGCGGCAAAATTATTCTTCTGACACGTACGTCGATTCGTGATTTTATCAGTAACTACCAGCGTTAATCATTTTTATCAATGCGCGCAAAAGTTGTCGTCGTTTGAATATGAAAGTTTCAAAAAAATCTCTATCAAAATCAAAACAACGCGATTTTATAGAACTTCTAACGTACTATCAGCAGATGTTAAAATTATTACATAATCTTCAATATTTATCGAAATACACTGAAAAATTATTTAATAAAAATTTTTTAATTTAATTTTTTGCACAATTTCGTAAATAGCAAAAAAAAAAAAAAAACAATAATTGAATTCTTATTTGAGCATAAATTTTGAGCATAAATTTTACATCGAAAATTGATTTTATTATTTCAAAATTTGAACTATAATGCGAAATATGTGGGTTTGATTTTTGAGGTAAAGAACATGTTTTTTGGTCCATACAATTAAAAGTCCTTAAAACATTTTGACGCCATCTAAATTTTAGTATTAAGCAAATAAAATACTTTCATTTGACATCAATTCTAACATCATTTATACTTCGCAATAGTTGTCACGGAGATGAATGCCGCTGTAGCCGATATAAATGACGTTTCTTTAATTTCTTTTTATAATATCAATTTTAATCATTGAAATGATTTTCTACAGATATGATTCGATGATCTAAGGTCATATCTTACATTGAAAAAATTCAGAACAAAATTTTAAAATTTGGTGAAAATTTTCCAAATTGCTTAAAATTTTTTCATTTCAAATTTTTTTGTAACGCCATTTTGACTCGGACGTGTCATTTGTTAATAAATCTAGTTCACGTTTGTGAAGATGCTATCCTATGACTGGTTTCCTGACATCAACGAGATATAGATTAAACTATAGATAATCACTTCGTCTTTAAAATTCTGCCCTCTAAAATTTTCTATCAAAAAACTGCAAAATTTCAAAAATCGTAAATTTTTGGTTTCATTTTTTATCACCGCATAACTATTCTACGGATAGTAAACCGGATCCTTATTATACAGCAAATGAATTTCCTAGGTCTTGGCTTTCGACTGTTTAATGGTTTAAGTCAATAAGTTGTAAATTGTCAGTGCAAAACTAAAATAAATCCAAAAATCCTCGAAAGTTTCAACTCAGTTTTTTTACGATTTTTAGTTTTAAATGCCTGTATTCTGTGAGATTTTACGCGAATGATTTAAAATTTAGGATTTCTTAGTTATTTTGTAAGATCTACAAAAACCCATCAACACTTTTCCTAATTTTAAAAGAAACTTTGCCAATACAAGTCACTTAAAGTAGGTTTCAAACAATTTCGAAATTTTTTGATTTTCCTCATATATATCGTTTGGTATCATTTATTTTATATTTGATCTTTTTATAGACAAAAACGCAGAAAATGTGAACTTTCCAATAAGTCAAAATTATAGGGCCAGTACATTTCTTTTCCGAGTTGTGGGTCAAAAAATAAAAATTATGTTAATAATATAAATAAATACGCCCACACAAACATATATATTAAATATTGCAACGACTATTAGTTTTGTTGTTGTTGTTGTGCAAGCAGTTGACGACAGCAGTAATGTAATTATTAACAATTTGTTGTTGTTTTTTCGTATATGCTGTCAGTTTGTATATAATACATTAGACTACACCAAAATTTACTAACTTTCTTTGGGTTTCAAAAACGTACTGTGTGAAATATTAGAGAAATCGGATATCGATAACCCGTTCCGCATCGGACCTTAAGTTTGTAGGGTGCGTTTATATGGAAAAAAGTTGGCCTTTTACCGTTTTGAAAATGTTAAATGTTAAAAAATCTTAATCTACACAAGAGAAAATTGGTTAAAAAATGTTAAAATGATTACAAGAGAAACAACAAATATGCAGTTGCATGTTTTTTCCTGGACATTGAATGAAGCCATAGATAAAATATTTATCCGTTTCAGAGCAAATAAATCATTTTGGCATCGATTTGTTTGTGCATATTTTTGCGTATTTTATCCTTAACGGCATATTTTTGCATTTGGCGATTTTTAGTGCATATTTATAGTCTTTGTATTTTATAGTTTTTGGGCTATTCGAACATTTTTAGGGGGTGAGACTGAAAATTTAAAAACCTTTATTTTCCTCCATAATAATATATGTATATACTGGCTTAACCACCTTTAATTCTTACGGCAGTTCAATGTTTCATTTTCTTAACTTTGTATAAATTGTTTTATTAATGTTAAAAAGTAAAAATATACAGCCGTATTCAAAAAAACTTAACACAGCTTTACTAACCATTTATAAGCAAAATTCCTTAAAGTTGTATTCAAAAACGTTGATTTACTTACTATACCTTTGGTAAAGCCTTGTAAACTTTAAACATTTTAATAATGGTTCGACCCTACTTTAAGACCATATTTTAAGATTATTTCCGTTACACTTTTCAAGAAAAATAAAAATAATGCTACATTTTTTGATTCATTTTGACAAAAACGATGTATTTTAAAAAGTCCGAATGTTAAAATCTGTAATAAAATAGAAAATGTTTCAGAATATCTATTTAAAAACGCATTAAATGAATTCCGGGATAGAATAATATTTTCTGTAATTATTTTTAAAGTATATACATATTTTTAACTATTTGAATTAAAATCAGAAACATAAACAAGAAAAAGTATATTTTGTGTGCTTTTGAATTAAAATATCATCATTCCGGCTGCCGGCATGTCAACCCATTGTTCGCCACAATCGCATATGTTTAACATTTTCATTATTTGTTGTTTCAACGTAAATCTAAATAGTACATTAATATATATACGTCTTAGATTAAGGTGTAATTAATCTATCATATCAACTCCGGGTTAAAATTTATGCATTTAAACAATAAAAATGATTAAATTGTAAAATTTTATCAAAATTTCAACAAAAATGATGTAAACAAAACAAAATATGAAATAGTGATGCTGATTTTATCGCCGAATATTCGTCATTCGGATACATATAATTACATCAAACAAAAATTAAATAGAATTATTTCATTTATACATTAGTATATTTATACAAACAAAAAAAGATTTTTACAAAAATAAAAAAAACTTATTTATCGTCAAAAACATACTAGAACATCAAAAATAATAATAGAAAAAAACACTTAACGAATAATTTATTCTTAATGCTAACGACACTAACAATAAGAATGAGAGAGAAACTGAGAAGGGTTGCCTACATAAACAAAAAACTGTTTATTAGTTAATTTAGGTAGTAAATCGTTTTTTGAATACGATTTTCTTAATAAATACATTAAGAGCCTAATTGTGTATTAGCTAGTATGTATATAAAACATAAATTAAAAATATTTTGTGAGTACGGCTGATAGACTTTAAAATAAATTTGTATAACTTTTGATGTGGTGAAAAATAGATAATTCTGTTAACGGGTTTATATTTGTCATTACGCTCACTAGCCATGTGCTAAGTTTTATGGTTATAGCAAAACTGATTTTTCTTAAAATGGAAATTGAACAAAAAACAAATTTTTTATGAAATGTTATATCGGTCATATAAAACAATTGCTAGAAAGGCAGTTGTGCCAAAAAAAAAAAAAAAATACTGTTTCTTGGGTCATAATATTATACAAAGAAGTCATGGTCACTGAATGGAAATCTGGTAATGAATAGTATCTGGAAAAAATAGTATCTTCAGGCTGTAGCACTCATACAAAATAGAAAGTATTTTGAGAGAAAATCCCCTCATATCAGGAAGAAGTGTCACAAAAAGTTAATTACTTTGAATATTTATCAGAAAAGTTTAATGGAAATCAAGTCTGAAGACATATAAAGTACAAAAAAATCTTAATAGAAACCCAACAAGAATTTTGAGGTAAAAAAATACATACAAACATCAGACAAATTTTTTTCATGAATCAATGAAATGAAACGTTCGTACAGGCTGACTATTTACAACTTCCTGGCTAGGAATTCTATGTTGCAGATGCTAGAGGGATGCCTGAAAAAATTCCCAAGAAAGTTTTTGATTTGGGAAGCCATATGCATATGCGGGAAAGAACCACTTCATTCATAAAAAATGATCCCATTAACACAGAAATATACGAGAATGAGTACTTTTGGAAAAGACTTCTTTTTTTCTGTCAATGTACTGTCGGTTTTTTCAAAACGTTCATTTTTCGAATGTCGAATAGACCGGTTTTTTTTTTAAACACAAAAAAACCGGGTCTAAAAATAGCTTTTTATTTCAAAAAATATGTACTAGATACTTATATTTGAATCAAAATTTATGAATATATATATATATATATATATATATATATATATATATATATATATATATATATATATATATATATATATATATATATATATATATATATATATATATATATATATATATATATATATATATATATATATATATATATATATATATATATATATATATATATATATACATATATATATATATATATTTTTTTTTTTTTTTTTTTTTTTTTTTGAAGTATTATTTCTAATGTTTTAAAAATATAGTTTAAGGTTAAATCGAAATTAATTCCGTAATATTAAATAAATAAATTAGTGATAATTATTTCTATTGTAACACCTGTAATATTTTTGCAACTAATTTTAATGTTTTTGTCTTTGATTCAATATTTTCTTCATTTTTCAAAGATTTTGTTTTAAAAAAAGTTTCACCTGCAGACTCGTTTCAGTAAAATTGATTCTGTTTTTTTTTTTTTTTTTATATTAACCCATGGTTTCTGTTTATGCTTAGTGAAATAAAAATATCAGTTTTGATGATTATTTTCTTAAAATTTTTATATTATATTATGCGTTCGTGCTGATGTTTGTAACACCCAAAAATATTGCTTTAAGACCCACCTTAATTTGTACCAATCGGCTTTAAGTCGATTTGACGATGTTCGTCCGTCTGTCTGTCTGTCCATGTAAACTTTATAATCAAAATACAGGTCAAAATTTTTAACATATGTATATTAAATGTGAAATTTGGCACAAGGGTTTCTTATAAAATTCGTTATGATCGGTCCATTATTTAACCTAGCGCCATGCAAATATCCTCCCGGAAAAGGGGTTTAACGATCATAAATCCCTTAAATGTAGCAAGAATTTTTACACATGTAAGTTCCATATATGTATAAATCTGTGTGCCGAATTTCTTGAAGATCGGTCCATAATTGACCATAGTATTGGTCCACAACTCCACAGGTTTAGAAACAACACCTCCCCGAATTTGGTACACACAATTGAGTAGGGTATTGTCGAGCTTGACCGATTATTTTTTTTTTTTCGTTCTTATTGGGTTTATATACATAGTTATTTCCAAAAATAATTATGTGTAATATATTTTAACTTGAACATTATAATATTTATTGATTTTTCTTTAAGAAATATAGTCTTTTGGTAGAAATATTAACTTAACCGGTTAACCGGTTTTTTCTGAATTTAAAAAAGGGCAACCGGTTTTTTTAAAATACCAACTATTCGAACTATTCGAAAACCGGTTTCTCCAATAATCAATCACCCTATTAAAAACAAGCGCGAATGTTATATTCGGCTCGGCCGAATTTATATACCCTCCATCAACTTTTTCTAATTTTACGTTATATGGGATTTGAGTGGTAAAGTGGACAGACCACGCCCATTTTTGGTTTCCAAGTTTATATAGACCCTCAAACAATTTATACAAAATTTCGTTGTCGTACATGCTTTTGTTTAAGAGATATCAGCAGAAAAGTATGAAATTAAGCTACAACGGACACCCTGTGTTTCTAGTTTTTAGCCCAAAACTTTTTTGTTTATTAACCGATTTTGCCCATTTTCAATACCAAACAAACCTTATATAATAAATATTTGTGCCAAATTTCGTCCTCCTACGTTGTCCCGTTCGAGGCCTATCCTGTTTTTAACAGACAGACAGACGGACGGACATAGCTAGATAGACTCAGAATCTAACCAGGACCCAGAAAATATATACTTTATGGGGTCTTAAATGATTCCTTCGACATGTTACACACGGAATGAAAAAATCAATATACCCCCCATCTTTTTGATGGTGGGTATAATAAGTGGACTTATTCAAGCAAAAAAGTGACCGAAACATAATAAAAACTTTAGTTGGAAGAATTCTGGAAAAGATCAGATATTTCCTGAAAAGCCAACAGGAAATAATATATTATTTTATTTTTAAAACTTAAACATAACAGTCGTCAATAAAAATATAATTTTAAAAAAATTTGCCCATTGGTTTAGTTTCTATAAGCAGATTCGTACGCCATTAATATGTATATACATTTTAAAGAAGTTTTTGTCGAGTTATAGCCACAAAACATTTTAAAAAATATTATTTGTATGCAATCTGTAATGTATTAATTCCAGGGACGGAAAATAAATGTTATTTTTGAAATTTTAAACAAAAAAGCAGTGGCAACCAAATATCGGAAAACTGATTGAAATATATCATTGTGATCTGTATACTTTCATAAAGTGATATGCTTTTTAAAATTTTTATTTTTGTTGAGCAGAAATAAGTTATTTTTTTTTTTTTTTCTTTTTTGAGCAAAAATAATCGTTTTAATTTTTTCGAGCAGAAATACCGGAGCAAAAAATAACTTTTATGTGATTTTTTGTTTATAGATTTTTTACTAGATAATTTTTATTATGATTTTTTTTTTTTAATTTTGTATTTTTTAATACTTTTTTTTTTGCGTTTATTTTGGAATATATTTTTTCTATTTTAATCTTTGTGTTTTGTCTTATTTTTTTATGTTTCTTATTTTATTTTTCTTATTTTAGTGATTTTGTTTTCTGGTTAAAATCACAAAATAACTTATTTTTGCTTGAAAAAAAAAAATAGTTATTTTTGCTCCAAAAAATAAAAATAAAAAAATAAACGGTATTTCTGCCCGAAAAAAAATAAAAATTAAAAAATAGCTGTTATTTGATTTTTATGATAAAAGATATAACAGTTACGGTCCCTGAATAATTCTAATTTGATAAATTTTTAATCCGCTCAAAACGTAAATAATAATTTGGATATTATCACCAACTAGTGTATTCAAAAACCCGACATTTTCAAAAAACCGGTTTTCGAGTTATTCGAAAAATTGCTTTATAAAAAAAACCGGTTTATAGTAAAATTTTATTATTTATTTATTTTTTTTCATAACATATTTTATTAAAAAAAAATTAATTCTTATATAAAAAAGGAATATAAATTAAAATTTTTTAATTAATATTTTTTGTAAATAAGAATTAGTATTGATTTCTAATCATTTTTTATTTAAAATTTCATTTTAAGATAAAGAAAGAGATCATTCTACATTTTAAAAATTCAGAAGTAAAAAGTTATTGTTTTTTAAAATAATATTTAAAAAATAATATACAGTTAAGATGATGACATTTGAGCCAATTTTTTTTTTATTTTTTATTTTTTATTAAACTGGAAATCAAAAATACACGTTCAATGTTAGTGGATGTTGGACAAGGTAATCGACTTATGATAAGGCTTTTTTCAAATTGTTATACAAAAACTTATGATTTGCTTCCCCTCTATTAGAGTTGCAGAATCTTTTGAAATATCTTTAATAGCCATTTCTAATGGTTGAAAAGTTTTCCAAAGATTATTTTGCAAGATTTGTAAAAACTGTTCAATCATTTTTAGTCGTAGATTAATCGTAGCTCTTTACCTTCTTGTTTTTGTATAAAGTTTTGCAGTTCTTTTTGCTTTTCACACAATTTATTGAAGAGTTTTACATATTTACGTAATTTTCTAATTACTATTTTGGATATCGTCGTAATCATGTTCATCTTCCGATGAATCTTCAGTGTCTTCTTTTTCTTCGCTAATTTGGTTTTTGGTATAAATTGTATCTATGTGAAATAATGTACACTATGAAAATATAATAAATAAAAAATACTGGGTGTTTTAGTGACAAACCTAAAAAGTACCTTCCATTAAAAAACCGGTTAACCGACATTGTCTCATTTTTTTATTTTCTATAAATTGCTACAATTTTAGCATCTGGCTTAATTTATTTAAAAGAACTTTTACAAAATAAATAAATTGTCCGAATTGAATGATTTCTGTAAAAAGTCGACTTTTGAAGAGATTTCTGCCTGGGGCGCACCCATTTGAGTTTGACAGTTACAAAACATTTTGTCTAAAAAATAATAGCGAAATTATTATTTTGCGAGTTTTGTGATCCTGATCAGGTTTGAAGAGAAATAAATTCAAAAATATAGGAGTCAAGTTCATTTATAAATTCCATACATTCCATATAAATAATAGAAATACCCTTTTTTACTTATTAATTTTTGTAATTGTGTTCTTATTTGTTAATTAAAATTGTATTTTTTAATATTTCAATAAAGAACATTAATATCTTAAAAAAAAAAAAAAATCTGTAATATTTCAGAAAATAATTGTACACAAATTTAATAAAATTAAACATTTTACAGCCGTACGAATTAAATGTGGTTAGAGTAGTTAATTAATACGTACTTTTTGCATTTTTTGAAAAATTTATTATTATTTTTTTGTTATTTTTGTATTATATTTGTTGAATTCGAATAGAAAAATTTTAGATAGGTTAATTTTTCCATTTTTTTTTCCACGAGAGAAATTAACTGCATCACAAAATTATCCTTTTTAAGCATACTTTTTTTCATAGTAAATATTACTTAACATTTTCAATATTACATAAAATTCAATGTTCAAAGCCATGTATTTCAAAATGCAGTATTTTTAAAAATCTATAAAAGGATATATTGATTACGAAATCCTTTCCGATATTTAAATCAACTAATTAAGATTAGAGTAAATGAACGAAAATTATATTCAAGTTATATCTTTTTGATTTTGAACTTATACTTTAATAAATATAAGTAGACTTAAATTATTTGGCCCTATTTGCTTCATATGTTCCAACTTCAAAAAATTTTCAACTTGACATTTCATTGAATAAGAATTTTAAAATTCGTTTTTATACCCTTCACCACAGGTGTAAAGGGTATATATAAGTTTGTCATTCCGTTTGTAATTTTCACAATTTTCGTCGGAGAGCAAAAAAGTTTATGTTTTCGGGATCCTTGTAAGAAGCGATGACGATAGAACAATGTCCGTCCGTCCGTGTGTCGGTTGAAATGGCGTTTATGAAACCACGAAGTAAAATCGTAACGATATCAATATTTTCCTCAAAAGAGAATGAGTTTCATTATCTAAAGTTATAAAGAAAGAAGTAATTATAACTATATTAGCTTTTACTGTCACATCATTGTTGTGCTAATATAATAAAGCGACTCGTAATTATTTGGATGAATTACCAAAAATCTTATTAAAACTTAAAAAAAAACTGATAAAATTTTGGAAACTTCCATGGAAAAATCTGATCTCCTACTACTAAAATTTTTGTAGTAGGAGATCGTATACAAATTTTTTTTCTTAACTTTGGTACATATGAAACCAATTTGTTTGAACCATGTATGGACAGTTAGGCTAGTAATAATTAAACTTACTTCCTACTTTATCTCTCCGCTTAGAAAAATGAGATTCCTTTTGGCGAGAATTGCGATATAGCTACGATTTTACTTCGCAGTATTAGGTTTTCTGACCCCTCAATTTCTTCTAATTTTCATTCTAAATTGTAATTTTGTATAATGGAGTGGTTCTTTTGGCCTCAGATTCTGAAAAACTGCACTTTAAGACAATTACATTAATCTTACTTCATTTTCTATATCTGGAATTAAGAAATCTTACTGGATTGTGCTCGAAAACTATCCGATAATATTGCCGGATCTATCCTTATTTTTTAAATGTAATAATGATTAGAATAGAATTTAATAGATAGAATATTAAAATTTAGCACTTTTTAAGCATATGCCTTCCATTTGGTATCAAAAAATTCGAAAATTGGAAGCCAAATTAAAGAAATTAGGTAAAGTATCACTTTATTTTGTCGCACATAATTCATGACTAACGTGACCAGACATCCCGCTTTTGGCGGGATTATCCCGCTTTTCAAACTTCGATCCCGCCTAAAATATTTTTCCTGCTTTTTATTAGGAAATCCCGCTTTTTTAACCTTAACAATTACTTATTCGATTCCCTTATTTACATTTTCTATAAAATTCTTATCAGTATTTAAGTGTAACTAAAAACAATTTTTTCCACTGGAATGTTGATAATTCTTTTCAAATCGTTTTTGATAATTAAAAGTTTTAAATATTTTATTACGCTGATCATCTTCTCTACTGACAAATCTTAAATGTACCTTGTGCGTATTTTTTGATGACTTCGATGTAGGAGGACCTACATATTTTAACATATCTTCAGTTTTTTACCAGTGAATGAAAAATCTCAATTCTGATATATTTTGACCAAAAAAGTTTAGAATTTTTTCCAAAAATGTTAGAATAAAATATAAATACATTTTTAAAGGAAGAAATTTTGTTCCTTCAGAGGGATTTTTAGAACATTTGTTGAGGGCTATTTAAATAATTTTTTTAACCAAGAAGAACATCTTACCAATGACAACCATGGGTTAAAAAAAGAACTTTTGCAGCTCTTTTTCACGACTAAGTACTTCCTTTCAATGTTAAATTCATGACTTTTTCCGCTCTTTTTTAGTTCCTTTTTTGCTGGGTAACTATCTGGAAACATATAAACGATGCGCCTTTGTTTCGGATTGGATACTTTTTTTATTTTTGTATAAACTAAATGTTATAAAAATATAATATTGGCAGCCGATTGAAAAAGGTGAAAAAGTAACAGTCTAACGGATTATTTTGATAACTTTTTTATAGGTAGCGGTATTTTTAGTTATTTCGGCAATGGTATTTTATGGCTAACTGTTTTTTCATAAATTTCGAAGTATCGGTTCAAAACCATAAAATATAATTTGTAGTAAAATATTATATTGACGAGATGGGGTAGCTATAACTTTATTACAAGTTTTATTTCAACTTTATTAAAATAATAATATTTCTTAAACCCAAAAAAAAGGCTAACGGTATTTTATTGTTATCGGTATTTCAAACTATTTCTGTAACGGTTTTTTTGCGTTATATATTTTAGCGGTTACCGTTTTTCAATTGTTTCGGTAACTGTATTTTAGGAGTAACGGTAGTCAAGTTGAATGTTTTTTTTTAGCGGTAACGGCAACCAACTTTGGTTTTATTGTTAACGGGTCTAAGAATTATTTAAGAAAATCTATTGCTATCAAATTCAAAAAGTACCAAGTTTTTCTTTTTCAAACCATATTTGAATTCAATCTTGAAATTTAACTAGGAATATTTTGAAAACATTTAGAGAAACACGTTAAAATTATAACTTTTAATGCTTGTAGGGATATATTTACTTATTTCGATGATCCAAAATTCTTATGGGCTGATCTCAATTGGGTCGTGAATAAGGTGCTTGCGAGAGAACAGTAGATCTAGATTTTTAATTGAGATATAAATATAAAATCCCTCTTTTTTTACAAAACTTTTCAAAATCACGCTTTTTCCATACAATTTTGTTCAGAATCCCGCTTTTTAGTCGTTCGGGTCCCGCTTTTTGTCAAAAACCCTCTGGTCACGTTATTCATGACCAACATAACACTTTTACTTCAAACTCGAAATGCACGTATTTCAAAAACTTCTTTTGTTTATTAAATTAAATAATATAAAACGACAAATATGTGGACACCAAAACAGTAGACCATAATGAACCTAGAAGGCAATTATTATAAAATAAATAACAAGAGTAAAAAAACTTACATTATTTTGTCCGACAGTGTATATCAAACGATCGGAAATCCTTTCGAGAATTTTGCTATTGAAATTCAGCAAGATCGATTCATACATTGTGGATATATGCTTAAAAAACCGGTTTTTAGAACCTGTTTTCCAGTTTCTGAAGCCTCTGTATATACTAGGGACTTATTTTTTGCAAAGAATGCTCGGACATTTTTTTCTGAATTTTTGTTCTGAACAAATGAAATAAATCGGTTCAACAATAACTGAGATATCTGGTAAAACGCATTTTTGATTTTTTAAGCCCTTGTTTAAGCTATGGGTTTTTATTTTTATACAGATCGGTCATAAATATTTTTATAAAATTTCTGTTTTTTTAATAAACCAAAATCGTTCATAATCAACAGATTTATGAGCCAAAAACTAAAACATATCTGTTAAGAATACAAATACACACACAAACATGTATAATAGAGTGTCCCGAGAATAGCGTTTTTCGAGATTTCGATGTGTAAAATTAGCTGAATATGAGAAAAATATTAAAAAAAAATTTAAAATTGGGTTTTGGGTTCCCTACCAGCGATTTTAAAATCATGGGTCCCATACATTTTGGTCAAAAAAAAGTTTCGATTTTTTAATCGAAATGGGTATCAAAAAATTCGTAATTTTATGCTGGTTATGGAAAAAATATTTTAAACATTTTTCCAATGGGATTTTCTTTCGCTAGAAGACTTTTTAAGTTATTTTGATGAACATTTTTTTTTTTCAAATCTGGAAAATTACATATTATCAACAGTTCTTACTACAATGGAATTTTTTAAAATTTTAGCCTTAAAAGGTACAAAATTATAAAATTCTTATCTATTTTTAAGAAAAATATCGAAATTTTTTTTTGCATGATGTACTAAAATGACGGTTTATGGACCAACATTTTTGCGAACATTTTTTAAAATATTTTTTCTATAATTGGCTTAAAATTACGAACTTTTTGATACCCATTTCAAGACTATACTCAATACTATTTTTTGGACGAAATGTTCTAGACCCGTGACATTCAATCGCTGGTAGGGAACTGAAGATCAATTTAAAAATTGTTTTAATATTTTTTCCCATATTCAGCTAATTTTTACGCATCGTTTGAGGGGTATTCCTACAAAATGTTTGTCTACGGGACATTCTAATGTATAATAAGCATTGTAATGACTATTAGTGACGTTTTTGCCTATAAGACAAGTAGTTTAGTTAGCAACAGCTGTAATATAATGAATAACAGTGTTATTGTTGTTCTTTGTATATGCAGTCAGTTTGTATATACACACATACAAAAATAAATAAATATGGAATTGTTGTTGTTTATTTTTTAAAAGCAAAGCTTGTTATGATTGTTTTTTTTTTTTTCATATTCAAATTTTCTTAGTTTGAAAAAAATGTAGATTTATAAATGTGAAATAATGAAAGCATACGTTAATGCGAAAATTTAATTATTTCTCGGTAAGATGGTGATGGGTATCAAAGATTCGGCACAGCGGAATCTTTTTTCAATTTCATTTTGAGAAGTAAAACACAGAATTTTATGCCCCCAACTTTAACCTTTGAGCTTTCGAAATAAAATATCTTCAACATATTAAAAAATGTTGGTAAAATTTTTATAAAATTTTACTTTATTATTTTCGGATATTTTATTTTAAGCAAAAAAGAGTATTTCTGGATGATTTAAAATATTCTGCAACATTTAAAAAATGCACAAACCATAACGTACTTTTTCAATATTTTTTGTTTTTGATGAAAAGATTTTTCGAAATCTTTTCATCAAAACGTACTTTATTACAATTAATGAAATTAAAAAAAGATTCGGCACAGCCGAATCTTTGATACCATTCACCATATTAACATATTACTATATTACCATCTTACCGACATCATAATACCATCTTACCGACAAATAATAAATTTTCGCCTTAACGTATGCTTTCATATTTTCACATTTATAAATCTAAATTTTTTTTCCAAACTACGAACATTTGAATATGAAAAAAAAAAAAAACAGTCATAGCAAGCATTGCTTTAAAAATATAAACAATAACAACAATTTACATATTTTTGTATGTATGTATGTACATTAGGGTTGCCAGACGGGCTTGAATGAGCTTGATTGTCAAGATATTTTAGGTCTTGTCAAGTTTCAAGCTAAAATACAATTTGTCAAGCTAAACATGTTCTATACTACTTTAAAATCTCTACAATTTAAATTTCTTAAAAATTATAATAAATTTAGTCAAATATAAAATGGTTTTCTCCGTTACAGATTGTATGCATTTTTGCCCATCACTGATAATAAATGCAAGAAATGATTGTAAAGCTCTATTATACTTTACACCACCATAGGTGGTTGGGGAATAATGAGTTTGTGCTGATGTTTGTAACGCACAGAATCACTTTCTGAGTCGATTTAACGATGGCTGTCTGTCCATGTAAACAAAGTACAGATTGCAACTTTAAAGATATATTAATGAAATTTGGCGCAAATAATTATTTTGACACAAGGAAAAAGCCTATTGAAACTGGTTATGAAAGGGTTTTTAATTGTCATAAATACCTTAAATATAGTAATATTTTAATGAAATTCGACACAAAGAAGTTTTGTATAAGTGTTAATATTAGTGCAAAGTTTCATTAAGATCGGCCAATTATTTACCATAGCTTCCATATAAATCTCTCTTCCGGAAATTACATTAACGTGCATAAATCTCATATGATGATAGTATCAAGTCAATATTCGGCACAAATAAGTTTTATATAAGTAGAAATAACATTGCCAAATTTTATGAAAATCGGTCCATAGTTTACCATAGCTCCCAAGTAAACTCACTTCCGGGAATCGCCCTATAGAGCATAAAATCATATAGATGTTAGTATCAATGCATTGTTCTGTATAGTTTATTTTACATTTAGTATAAGTGTTGGTTTACAATTGGCAACAGGTCTAATTTTTGGCTCATACACAATGGTGTAGGGTATTGTATGGTCGGTCTTGTCTTGACTATAGTTTCTCTCTCGTTTTATTGTGAAATTTGTGAGTACTTAATGTCAAATATATTTCTAAGAAAAAAACTAAAATTAAAAAGCGGCATTGTTCCAAAAAATTTCAAAATCCATTTCAAATATTGTAGTACCGGCAGTATTAAATCACTTGATTTAAAGGCTGAATTATTACTTGTTTTTCATAATACAATACATAGACTTAGTTATAACAGTTTAGATTGTCATGTCAAATTACGTTCATATATATACTTCGATAGTAAAATTGCCAACAAAATTACTTGTGGTCGTACTAAAGTAGTAGCAATTGCATGAAATGTATTCGCTCCATATTCACAAGAAAATATTTAAATATTTCAAATATAAAAACGTATTCATATGTAGTACAATATTTCAGTATTAAAAATGGTTATCCTAGACAAATTTTGGATTTCTATGAAGATCCGAATGAAACTTCAACAGATATTTTCAAAAATATTAAAAGAATAACTATAGAAAATAATCTAGATCTTCGAAAAATTACTTCAACAGCCCCAATAGTGCAGCTGTAATAAAAACATTTATAGTTTTATATATTTTTTGTTTAAATAAATTTTTTAGTTTCGAATAAAATTTTGTTGAAAAAATTAAAAATTTTTTGGATATAATTAATGCGTCTACAATTTTCTTCAGGTTTAAATTTGTTTAACATTTGTGGTTATGTCAAGTTGATTTGTTTAATATCAAGTTGAATTTTTCGAAATGTCAAGCTAAACTACCAAACAATTCTGGCAACCCTAATGTACATATATACAAACAACAACAAGAACAACAATGTTAACCATTATATTACTGTTGTTGCTTACTGAACTACTTGCCCACAAAAAAGAAAAGAACAACAATGCTTAATATAAATATTTTTCTGTGTATTTATATTATTAAATTTTTTTTTTAGTTTTTGGCCCATAACTTGGTTGTTTATGGACGAGTTTGGTTGATCAAAAAAAACCGAAATAAATATTTATGACCAACCTGTTCAATAGCGAAACCCGTATAGGAGCTTCAAAAAGTATAAATTATGTGTTTTGGCCGATATCTGGGATATAGCGGACCATTTCCTGTAATTTGATGTATAAAACATATATATCCGATAACTGGGGCCTTCTAAAACCTGATTTCAACAGACAGACGGTCAGTCGGACATCTTTAAATCGACTCCCCTATCAATAAGGATCCAGAATATATATATGTCAGAAACTCTATTGTAAATGGTAGTGAATGACAACTAAAATTTTTTATGTAACCGACAATTACGTGATAAAAGGTTACAAAAACAATTTTTTTTTTTTGCATATATCTCACGTATAAACATCGCACGTGTTTTAATGTTATTATTTGATTTAATATTTGCTATATAGTATCATATATGAAAATTGATTTCATATATATAACTATATATGATAAAAATTTTACAAGTATAATTCCATATATGACAAAATAGTTGATATATTTTCCCATATATGTATCCATATATTGCAAACTATTCCATGTATGAATCCATACACTTTCATATTTGAACCCATATATAAAAATATATTGTCATACATGAGTCATTAGGGTGCTCCAAGCTTGTATGAAGGAAAAAAAATGTTATCCTACAGGCCGTCCCCCCCCCCCTCTAAAATTGTTCTATGGGCTATAAAAATACGTCGTGCAAAAAATTAGGGCAATAGGACTACGTTAACTGGTGCCGCAACGGCTCTGAAGTTTGAAGATGCATTTACAAGGGGAAAATATGCATTTTTTTCAGTTTTCACAAAAATTTTGTCATTAAATAGTCAGTTTTGCATTTTATTGTAAAAGAGTCGTAATGTGCACAGAATTAGTGTTACAAAAAGATATAAAACACAAAAATTGGTTGAAAAATGTAAAAGTTATTGAAAATTCCCCAGGCCATTAACGTGTCTCAGAGCACTTGAATTCGAAATGTGACAAAAAAGTAAATATATTTTTTTAAAATATTCTAATAAAACAATTTTATTACTTAAAATACATATGTAGTTACTTGAATATGAGTTTTTGTCCTTATAGAATAACGTAAACCTGTTCTCAGCTATGGTCAAAAAATGTTGATATTTTTAACGGTCGATTCAAAACTCAAATTTCAGTTTTTTTTGATACTTTGTTAAACAAATTTCAATATTTTTGGTAGATCTCATAGGGATTTATGGACAACAGATTACGGAATAAAACAGTAAAAAAATTAGGTCAATACCTCTTATAGTTTGCCTGTACCTGCATTTTGAATTCAGCGGATTTCGAGAAAAACCCATTTTTATGTAATATTTTGGAAAATCAACCATTTCATTACATTGTTGTGTATTTTAAATGGAACTTTTTTTAAAATTTTATAATCCACATAATTCTAAATATAAATCAAGAGTTTCATACAATTTGGACGACATTAACCCATAAACTTTAAAGGTCAAAAGTCAAATTTTGTAATATTTGCACTTTTTGATGGAAACAAGTCGAAATTTTATCTATTTTTCGGTAGATTATCATTAAACTTAAGGAATTTATTTATTAACAACCGATATTTACAATGATAGTGAAAAAAATGAAATTAACCCTGTGTTTTATATCTTTTTGTAACACTAATTCTGTGCACATTACGATTCTTTTACAATAAAATGCAAAACTGACTATTTAATGACAAAATTTTTGTGAAAACTGAAAAAAATGCATATTTTCCCCTTGTAAATGCATCTTCAAACTTCAGAGCCGTTGCGGCACCAGTTAACGTAGTCCTATTGCCCTAATTTTTTGCATGAGGTTTTTTTATAACCCATAGCACAATTTTAGGAGGGGGGACGGGCAAAATTCGAAACTTCGTTTTTTTTAGGGTGGCCCTCATTACAAAAAGTGATCAAAATCTCAAAAATTATGACTTTTTAAAAAATTTTTCCTTTCATGGATCATAAAAACATTATTTTAAATGCAATTTTCTGAGTTTGTTGGGTTCCTAACAACATTAGCTTTCCGAAATTCCTAAGGTCAAGAAGGCCCCGATTATCGTTTACAACACCTAAGTGTTGTGTTGTTAACAAAACAACACAACACCTACTTTGTTATCGATTATGGTTTACAACATCTAGGTGTTGTGTATGTCACAGGGTTGCATTTTATATTAATGCACATTATCCGTAAAATTACATCCCTGTGTATAAAAAACTGTCAAGTTGGAAAAAAAAAAAGTTTCAAGAATATTTGTAACGCGCAAATAGTGTTTAAATTAAAAGTAAAATAATGGATATAAACACCGAATTAGTTTTTGATGATAGTAGGAATACACATATGGCACGTATACGGAAGAGAATTCGGGACAGTTCCAACCCCATGGAGCTACCAAATGCTGAGTACGTATAATTTGTCTGAAATCATTAGCTTTATTAACACATATATTTCAGTTTTATAAAATTTTTCCGCATAAATAAAGATGCTTTTTTGTATTTGCTGCCAAAATTAACCGACTTTTTAAAACCGTCAACACGCTGTTCGGCTATTCCACCGATTCTTAAATTGTGTTGTGCGCTTAGATTTTTCGCTGATGGAAGCTACCAAAGAAGCAGCGGTAACGACTTTAATATTGGAGTTTGGCAACCAACAGTCTGTATGATTTTGAAGGAAATAATAAAATTCTTTGAAAGAAAAATATGCAAAAAATGGATAAACGCCCGGATGACAGAAGAATGCCAACAAAATGTCATTTTTCTCAAAAACTCGATTTCCAGGAGCAATTAGATGTATAGATGGTACACACGTACGAATTGTAGCGCATTTTGCTAAATCCAAATGGTAGCTTGCCTCGGCCAATGCCTGGATGAATTTTCATCAGCTCAACCAGCTTCTCCATTTGTTTTTTATTTGTAATTTTGCTAAGAAATATTTATAATTAAGTATTATTTACAGTTATTTATGTTTTGCAAAGAAAATTTTATATTCATACTTACAAATTTGTCTCCATATTCGTTTTTCAACTTGTAACGTTCATAAAACAACACCAAACAAGCAGTTGTAAGTTTTTGACAGTGCTGACAACATATAAATACACATGTTGTAAATCATAATCGATGTTACAGAACACAGACAACTCCAAATACAACAGTGCCGGCAACAGTTGTAAATCATGATCGCATTTTAAAAGATACAACACTAAAATAACAACTGTTGTAAACGGTAATCGGGGCCGAAGATTAGATAACTAATAACATAAAAGCAAATAGACTCCGAAAAAAAATTTCAACCAGTATTTAAAGGAGAGAAACGAAACTTGGCATGTAGTTTCCTATTGACGTTTTATATATCCTATAAATAATTTTATTATCCAAAAATGTTGTAATAGCAAAAAATACGTAGGTGAGTTATAAGCAAAACAAGAGATTTTTGTGAACTTTGATCGTGAGTATCTTAGGCAGATCAAAAGTGAAAAATTTTTACATGACGTATATGATACCCAGATGAAACCATATACCGAATTTCGATAGTTCCTATAGTTTTGGGTGAAATCTTATTTTACTGGGGTGTATTTGGTCGAGAATGACATATTTTACGTAAATTGATATTATTAGTTGTGAAATTTTCTTTATTTTGGTAATTTTGGAAAAGTAATAAATTGAGTAATTAAAAAATATAAAACCGAGGAAATTTAAGTTCTAATGAATTTTTTATGGTTTAACAGAACAAAAAAACTAAAATTTTTCATATTTCAATAGCTTTGAGCCACCTCTAAATTTGATCAATCAATCTGAAACTTTGTATTTTATTGTTTTTGGACTATTCGAACATTTCTAGGTGATGCATATGTAATGCAGTACCCTGTATAATTATATTCATTATATTATCTTATATTATTTAAGTCTAGTTCTTAAGTATACCGTTAGTTTTTATGAATGACTTTAATAAATGAATAACTTCTTCAGTCTGTTTTTAACCACCATCGTGTCGTTTATTTTTTCGGACACTACATTGGCGACGAGGAAAAAAAGTTGTTCATTTTATTAATAATAAAAGCAGGAAAAATGACGGATACTCCAATTGCATTAGTGGGAACAATAGAAGCATATAATATTGGTGACGATTTTAATCTATATATTAATAGATTAAATCACCTATTATCATTAAATAAAATAAAAACAGATTGTGATAAAACGTCTTTTCTAATAAGCCTCGGAGGATCGGAGTTATATAAGACACTGTGTTCAATCTTATCACCGAAAACCGAAAAGGATTATACATTTGAAACTATTGTGAACAAGCTTTCTTTACATTTCAAACCGAAGAAAAATATAATTGTGGAATGCTTCAAGTTTTTCAAAAGAGATCAGCTTTTGTCCGAAACAATATCTGATTATATTGTTGAACTAAAACAACTTTCCCAGGAATGTGAATTTGGCATATTTCTTGATAAGGCACTGCTAATAAAATTTGTATGTGGGTTAAGTAATGAAAACATACAGAATCGGCTACTGAACGATAGTAACGTAACCTCTTTTGAAAAAGCTTGTCAACTTGCGCTGTCATTAGATATGAATCAAAATCACGTGGAAATGTTAAGGAATAACACGATACATAAATTAAATCATGGAAAAACATCCAGTTCTGGAAACTATGGAAGGCAAATGCAGCAGCAGCGGAGCAGCGGATTTGAGAGAAGCAAAGGTAGACGGGAATTACAGCAGCGAAGAGACAGCAATATTGTCATATGTTTTTACTGCAGGAAAAAAGGGCACATTGAAAGAAATTGCTGGACAAAACAAAATGACAATAAATCTTTTAATAAAAGCAGTAGAGAACGTAAGAATAAAAACAGAGTTAATAATATTGATTATAATAGTAGTAGTAGTGATAGTGATTATTTAAATAATTTAAGGAATTTATTTGAAACCAATTATACAAATGGTTTATTGATTAAAATTAAAATTGAAAATATTTATTTTGAAATGGAAGTCGACACAGGAGCCTGTGTTTCAGTTATACATGTGTCAGATTATAACAAATATTTTAAGAATATTGAACTGCAAAATGATAATAAATTTTTGAAAGTGGTTACTGGTGAGCGTGTTAAAGTTGTTGGTTCGTTGTATGTTAATGTAAAACATAATTGTATTGAACAAAACATGAAATTATTCGTTCTTGATTCAGAACAAAAGTTCAAGTCGTTGATGGGAAGAAATTGGTTAGATTTGCTAGTACCGAATTGGCGTAACATGTTTGGAGATATAAAAAGTATTTCTACAAATTTTAAATTCGAAAAATATGACTCTTTATTTGCAAAATCTAACGTTTCAACAATAAAAGAATATACTGCAGAAATTTCTCTGAAGGAAGATTCATACCCAATATTTTGCAAAGCTTATCCCGTACCGTATGGATTAAGGAAAAAGGTGGAAGATGAATTAGATAAAATGTGTAGCGAGGGAGTACTCATTCCTGTAAATAGAAGTAGATGGGCGAGTCCAATTGTAATAGTAAATAAGGGTGATGGTTCAATAAGAATTTGTGTGGACTGTCGTCGGACTGTAAATCGTTTTGTCGAAATGGAGCATTACATAATTCCCCGTGTTGATGATATACTTGCTAGCTTGTCTGGATGGAACGTCTTTTGTAAATTAGATCTAACAGGAGCTTATCTACAGGTGGGCGTGACTGAGCGATCAAAAGAAATTTTAACGATTAACACCCATCGCGGGTTATATCAATATACGCGTCTTATTTATGGTTTAAAAACGGCACCACAATTGTTTTCCAAAATTATTTGTGAAATATTAAAAGGCTTAGATAAAACCTTAGTATATTTTGATGATATACTAGTCGGAGGCGCCGACTTATCAGAATGTGAATCAAATTTGAAAAATACATTGGACAAGTTATTGCAATTTAACGTAAAAGTAAATTTTGACAAATGTAAGTTTTTTGAACGACAAATAGATTATTTAGGCTATACTATAAGTAGCAATGGCATTGTGCCATCAAAATCAAAAATTGAAGCTGTAGTTAATGCTCCACCGCCAAATAACAAAAGTCAATTAAAATCATACCTTGGAATGATAAATTACTATAATAACTGCATTCCAAATTTATCATCTGAACTGCACTTATTATACAATTTAACTAAAAACGATATAAAATGGATATGGTCTGAAGAACATCAAACAATTTTTGAGAGAAGTAAAAGACTGTTAACAGACATAAACACATTATCTCACTACGATCCATCAAAACAAATAATTATTTCGTGTGATGCCAGTCCATATGGTATTGGTGCCATTTTGTCACATATAATAAATGGTAAGGAACACCCCGTTATGTTCGCTTCGAGTACCTTAAAACCCGCAGAGCGTAACTATTCACAATTACATAAAGAAGCTCTTGCTATCGTTTTCGCAATACGAAAGTTTCACAAATACATTTATGGTCTGCCATTTATAATAGAAAGTGATCATCAACCATTAAGAGAAATATTTTCAGATAAGAAATATTTACCGTCCGTTACATCTAACCGATTGCAAAGATGGGCAATATTTTTGTCATCATATAATTATACTATTCGTTACAAAAAAGGTTCGCAAATGTGTCATGCCGATGCACTCTCAAGACTGCCGTTACCTGAGGAGACAGAAGAGGACAATGACAGTATAAATATATTTCAATTATTAAATGATTTACCTCTCAATACAAATGATGTTCGGCGAGAACTAAAAAACGACATTGAACTGAACCAAGTTTACGAATTTTTGTTATCTGGTTGGCCAAAATATATTCCGGATAACATTAGAAAATACTATGATAAGCGTATATCACTCGCTACAGAAAATGAATGTATATATTATGGCGATCGATTAGTAATACCAGAATCTTTAAAAAGTAAAGTTCTAGAGTTATTACACAATAGTCATATTGGAATTGTTAGAATGAAGGCATTAGCTAGGACGTATGTGTGGTGGGTTGGTATTGATATTGATATTGAAAATTATGTAAAATCCTGTGCTATATGTAGCACAAATCAAAATTCTTCAAAGCCTATATTAATACCATGGCCTGAATCTAAATATCCATTTGAAAGAATTCACTTGGATTTTTGTAAAATTGAAAGTGTTACTATTTTAGTAATAGTTGACACATTTTCAAAGTGGATTGATGCAAAAATTCTTAAAACTACAACTGCTTCAGACCTGATAACTGCCTTACGGTCATTGTTTTCTATTTTTGGGTTACCAAAGAAAATTGTAAGCGACAATGGTCCACCTTTTGGATCAAAAGAATTTATACAGTTCTGTGAAAGTAATGGCATTGAAATTTTAAAATCGCCTGCTTACCATCCTCAAAGTAATGGAAGCGCAGAAAGAGCGGTACAAACTGTAAAAAAAAGTTTAAAGAAATATATTTTAGATCCGAAAACTCGCCATAAATCATGGGATTTTAAAATAAATAATTTTTTATTAAAATATAGAACAACTCCAACAACAGTAACAGGCACCACACCCTCAAGTTTAATATTTTGCTATAAACCAAAAACTTTATTAGATACATTGAATCCAAGCTCCAGTTCAAAATGTAAACGTAAGACATGTAAAAATACGGAACATTCTAAATTAGAATCTAATTATAAAAACTACATAAATAATAAAATAGTAGAATATAAGAAAGACGAAATTGTATTATATAGAAATGTTTTTAACAATTATGCTAAGTGGATAAGTGCTAAAATTATCAAGAAATTAAGCAATGTTAGGTATAGTATCAGTATTAATGGCAATATAAGAGTTGCTCATATCAATCAATTAAAGAAATTTGTTGGCAAAGTTATGAGTTGGAGTCGGAATACTATGACATATTATAAAAGAGAAAAAAAAACGAAGAAGAAGTATTGATTTACCTTGTGAAATTGAATTAAGACGTTCTGAGAGAATTAAAAAGAAAAAAGAAAATAATATGAATGACTTGTAATTAAAAAAAAAAAAAAAAAAAAAAAAAATGTTAGTGTTTTGTAATTATTAAATTTGTATGTTTCTGATACTTGTAGTACTAAATTTCATTGTATGTATATTTATTTTGTTTACGTATAGTTGTTATTATGTTATTGTTAATTTTTTTTTTTGGTACATTTATAATTATATATTTTTCAATTATTATTTGGGGAGGAAATGATGCATATGTAATGCAGTACCCTGTATAATTATTTTCATTATATTATCTTATATTATTTAAGTCTAGTTCTTAAGTATACCGTTAGTTTTTATGAATGACTTTAATAAATGAATAACTTCTTCAGTCTGTTTTTAACCACCATCGTGTCGTTTATTTTTTCGGACACTACACTAGGGTGTGAGACTGAAAATTGAAAAACCTTTATTTTCTGCCATATAAAAGAGGGCCACCCGAATATATATATATATATATATATATATATATATATATATATATATATATATATATATATATATATATATATATATATATATATACAGCTGTGTGTAAAAAAATAGTAGCACTAAAACATACTTTGGACTTTCTCTTGCTGCTCAATGCCTAGACAAGGAATTCAAAAACAATTTGTTTATATGAAAGCCTTAAACATGGACAATAATTATAAGAAAAAATATTTTTATTTTTCTATGAATCTTCGGAAGTTACCGTTATTTTACTTAAGCTGCTTGGTTTTTGCCTGTGCAAAATAATAGTAGCAAAATGATAAACATTGGCAAATAGTATTATTGTTTTATTATTTTGGATCCTTTTGGTTTTCAAATTAATTATATAGCCGTGTAATGTAGATACAGTGAAATTTTGCTTTTAAAAAATTTTAAAATTGGTGGCGGCAAGCACTGTATTTATAGCAACGGTACCTTATTGGTAAAAATACTTTCTGAAGGTAAAACATAAAAATTTAATACTTTCTGAAGGTAAAACATAAAAATTTCTCCAAAAATTGTGTGTAATGTTCTCCCGCAGTTATTAAAAACTTAAAAAAAATATAATCCAAAACAATAAACACGAACACGCATTTTACGCTTAAAAAGCGAATGGTTAACCCAAACACATTTGTGACTTCCACTAAGGCAAAAGGGGATTTAGAGCTGAAAGTTGATACGTAAACTACTTTGCGACATCTCCAAAAACAAAATCTGTAAGCAAAATTCCAAAGGAAAGTCCCAATGCTAAACTACAGACAGGTACGAAATCACCCTTATTTCGCAGTACTTCACTCCGACTGGCCGCAAACGAAATGGCGCACATTCTCTGTACAAATGCATCCAAAGTAGTTCTTTTTGGTGCATATGGGGCGAATGGGACAAGAAAATATGTGACGTGACCAAATAACAAATAATATGATACAAAATATATTCAAGTCCGCGGACGTCCGTCAAGCACTATGTGGGAAAATCAACATTTGGGGATGTTCTTCGTATCAAGGTCTATAGTTTGGATAAGAGGTAATATGGATGCTCCAATGTATGTGGAAATAGTAAGAACAGTCATGTTGTCTTATTCAGAGAAGAATATACCACTCAAATTGGTGTTTTTGCAGGAAAATTTTCTTAAGAAACGAGTAAATTGTCAAAAAAAACTTGTTTTCCGAAAATAGAAGTTATGTTTTGGAGTAATCGACTTAGTCTCCATATCTGGTCTACATTGAAGATCTTTGGGGAGATGTCAAAGATGCTCTTTTTAAAAAGAAACCGGGAAATTTACAGGAATTGTGGACGCCAGTGCAGTCAATTTGGAAAAATATTCCCATTGAGAGGACCAGGGGTTATTAGTGGACTCAGTGCCCGCTGCTGCGCCGCTCTAAGGACCAGTAAGGGTTATTCCACAAAATATTAATGTATATAAACAAAATATGCCAAAGAAAGAAAACTTACATGCCTATTCACAGAAAAATTGTGACTGAAAAATAGTCATAAAACACACAATTGTGTATTAATATTTCGTTTTCAAATTAAGACCTGATATGTAGACAGTCATAAGAATTGTGACTAATAAAAACACATTTTAATTTAAAATAAAAAAATATGAAAATATAAAAAATGTGTTGTAGAAAAAACAATGCATACATACATATTTGAAACATTTGAGGGCCAAAGAGCGATAAAGCATATATGCAACACACTCTTACTCACATTTGCTGCAGATTTTCATCGGATTTTGCAGTTTTATTAGCAAATTATCCATTATTTTTTAAAAATTTCAAATTTTTTACAAAAAAATTTATTTTTTATTTTTATTTTCAATTGACAAGAAAAGTTAACATTTCTATATGTTAAGCATGTTTTGTGACTATGTTAACAGAATATGAAGTTATGACCGAGTCACAAGTATAGTCGTAACTTTTAGTCATAATAAAATTGTGACTTTTTTAAGACTTTTTCTATGAATAGGCATGTTAATCAAGTAGTTTTATTTTTACATGTATTTTTAATCGATGCTACTATTATTTTGCACAGCTAATTTCTTGTGTATTCAATCTCTTTGAGTATTTTATCTGAATTACAATGTTTAATTTTAAGATTTACTTATTTTTTATAAAATATGAGAAATATATAATAAAATCCATCAAAAAAAAATTTCTTGAAATCAACAAAACATCTTAATTTTATTGAATGTAAAAATGCTTCATATGGCGCTACTATTATTTTGCACACAGCCGTATATATATATTCGACCAAATATACCCCAGTAAAATAAGATTTCATTCAAAACTTTAGGGAGAGAAACGAAACTCGGCATATGGTTTTGTCTTGGTATCGTATACATCATGTCAAAAAATTTTGTTAATCCCTTGTGATCTGTGAAAGATATTCACGATCAAATTTCGTAAAAATCTCTTGTTTTACATATAAATCACCTACATATTTGTGCTATTACAACAATTTTGGATAATAAAATTATTTACAGGATATATAAAACGTCAATAGGAAACTACATGCCAAGTTTCGTTTCTCTCCTTCAAATTCTGGTTGAAATCTTATTTTTCGGGGTCTATTTGCCCGAAAAAT
This sequence comes from Protophormia terraenovae, assembly GCA_951394005.1. Taxonomy (NCBI): domain Eukaryota; kingdom Metazoa; phylum Arthropoda; class Insecta; order Diptera; family Calliphoridae; genus Protophormia; species Protophormia terraenovae. The sequence continues at coordinate 72,386,618 of OX596074.1, forward strand.
ACGTGTTTTACGGTAATTTTATTCTAATAACTATTCTGTTATTAGTTATCCAATCTTCTTGATTTTAGGCATTTCAAAAAGCTCATAATCTCTGGAATTCAACAAGGTATAAACCCAGAAAAAAATCTTTTAAAATTAATTATTTATGCTCGATGAAAGGAACAAATTTTTAAAAAGTCATAATTTTGAAGACTTTAAGCGACCTCTAAATTTTTTTTTCAATCAGGCATATCTTATTTTTTCGACTATCCGGAGGTGAGAACCAAAATCTAGAAAGTTTTGGTAATGAGGGCCACCCTAATATATATATAAAATTCCAATTAGGATATCCGAAAAATTGTCTTTTTTCAAAAAAGTTTTAAAAATATATTTATTTATAATCACAGTGAAAATTTACTATTTGCTTTAAAAAATGGCGCAAAAATAATTAATCTACGACTTTTCGCTATAGAGTTATAACACTAAGTAATTTTCAAATAATAACTATAAAAAATAATTATCTTAAAAAATAATTGTTATTACAAAATTTTAAAACATGCTCATTACAATTCACAGTAGGCCTTGGATTTTATTGTTATAACCCAACAAACCAAATGATATCGTAATGATATCATTAGGATATCATTTCGGTGATATAAAAGCCCGAGAATGATATCATTTATAATTCTAAAATGACATAGGTTGCTTTCTAAAAGGTACACTCGAAAATGATAATTTTTGAAAATAACGATATTAGTAATGATATCGTTAATTTTAAGCAGCGCGATAATTTAGCAATATATTGCAGAATATATACATACATATCTGCTAAGATTGGATGAATATATACTATTCTAAATATTTTATAAAAATTAATAAAATAACCATAATAAACTAAAGTTCATCCTGCACTAAATTATTTTACATGTAATACTTAACTTTCTTAGTCCGAAGACAATTCCCCTTTAAATCCAAGCTGATATTGGTTTCTTTATCGTATCCTCTTATATTTTTTGCGATTCCACTAAATTTTGCTGTAAAAACATAATTTCCATATAATGCTAAACATAAAATATTCTTCTTATACAAACATTTTCAATTTAATTTTATTTTCCTGAAAATGTTTGAAGTTTTTTTCTAAGAAAAATAATTTTGATATTTTATCATATAATTTTAAAAATATGATATCATTAATGATACTGTATCGTTTCTTGGTTTGTTGGGAATATTCAATATTTTTAATTTTGGTTTAAATAAAAAAATTTTTTTGCTATTATTTTAATGACTTATAACTTTAAAGCGAAAAGTAAATATTTTTGCGTTATATTTCTAAGCAAATAGTATATTTTTATTGTATTTATAAAAAATATATATTTTCAAAACTTTTTTGAAAAAAGTAAATTTTTCGAACACCTTAATTGGAACACGATGCATTTTAAGCGGATTGAATAGTGCTCATTCTTACTAAAATTTTATGTAGAATTGATGTATAAAAGAATTTTTTTTTAATAAATCAATTGAATTCGTCTCTGCGCGAAATGGCAGTTCTATTTAGTTAACTTTTCACTAAGTTCTATTTAGTTTGAATTGGTATTTTTATCTATTACTCTTAAACCCTAGCACAAACTTAATCTAAGTTGGTTGGTGCTTATTCATAGATTATCAGTATTATTTTCCATGATAAAATTATGCGTTTCGATTCGTCAGATGTCATTTTCCATTGTTTTCGCAAAATTCCAAGTTGAGCAATCTCGGTTGACCTCTAACTATGGAAACGGGATGCAGATTTCGTCGTTTCGGACACTAAGGACAGTTTAGTGCGAAGTATGTAGCGTTTATACTATTTTTCTTTACAATTTACCTTCTTCTGTTAAATACACGATGCCATTTGCACTTATTTTTTTAATTTTTTTATAATATTATTTTTATAATTCTAACAAGCGACGAAATTATATTTAAAATCAGTATTTATAAATTTGATTTATTTAAATTCACACGCAGAATGTCAAATTAAAGAAAGCTAAAAAAATATAATGTTTAATTTAAAATTTTTTGTTCATCATCATTGTTCTTTATTTTTAATTAGAGAAGTGCAAAAGTGGAAGAATTGACATTAACCATGTTTATTAGAAATATTTTACTTTCGACAAAATTTTTATTAATTTTTATTCTCAGTATATAAAATTATGCAAAATTATAAATATAAACTGAAAAAAATCATAGCATTATCTCCAGTATTAAAGATTTTATAACTAAATAAAGGCGAATTTGGAAAACATTCATCCGTTTTTGCTTGCCACTATATACATGTATATGGGCCGTTATCAAAAATTTTTAACTTTGCTGAAACTGACTTAAATCCTTAATAAGTTTTGTGGTAATGATATTTTAAACAAATTGATTACAGATCTGAACTCAGAAGACTTTAAACTAATAGAGTGCAAAATTTTAGCACCATAAGATTCTTTTTACACCCTTCACCACAGGTGTAAAGGGTATATATAAGTTTGTCATTCCGTTTGTAATTTCCACAATTTTCGTCTGAGAGAAAAAATTTGTACATTTTCTTGATCCTTATAAGAAATGATGTCGATAGGACGATGTCCGTCTGTCCGTCGATTGAAATGGTGTTTATGAAGCCCACCGAGAACTACCATATATAATATATTATATACAATTTTGCTATTAAAATTCAGCAAGATCGGTTCATAACTGGAGGAAATATGTCTAAAAAACTGTTTTTTTGACATATTAAAATATTGTAAATGGCGTTTATAAAGTTTTCCGATAACATAGATACATGATATATGTATCAAAAGATCAGAAAATACTTCTAAAACTTTCTATTGAATTTAAAAAAAGTTGCTTCAAAGATGACCGGTTTTAGATTTTCTGAATCCCCTATATATGCTATTGGCTTCATTTTTACGACAAAAGATCAGATTTTTTTTTTTTTTCTTAATTTTAGTGTAGAAAAAATTAACTCAATTGGTCCATTATTAACCGAGATATTGGCCAAAATATATTTGTTTACCGATATTCAATATTATATAAGCTAGGGACTTATTTCACAAATATTTTTCTGAAATTTCGGTTTTTGAATCAACCAAATCGGATAATAAACAACCGAGTTATTGGCAAATCTTTTTTTATTTTTCTAATGCGCGTTTCCCTTACAGTTGTTGTTTTCATGGGTGCTGAAAAACAACAACAACAATGAACTATGGCATATAATATCGTTTTACACTTTTTGAAGGAACTATGTAAGCTAGATTCATTCTTTCACTGAAAATTCGATTTTTTTTAGTTTTTGTGTTAAAAAAGTGAAGTTAGTCGGTCCAGTATTTACCGTGTTATAGGCTAAAACGCGTTTTTGCAGGTACTATTTGAGCTAAGAACTTCATTCTATTTTTTTCGAATTTCGGTTTTTTAAATCAGCCAAATCGGTCCATAATTTCCACGATATCATTTTTTAATTTAATGTCTTAGAATTATTAATAAACATTCAAACTATTTAATTTATTATTTATTGTATCCCTATTAGTTTAGGGGATATGAGGTTACCGATTTTATCCGTTTTTACCATTTTGTACCCCCTAACATTCGAATTTCCAAAAATCCCGTATTAGTGGATCTATTCGGCATACAGAAAAAAGTTTGTACATAAATATAAAAATTTTGTTTCATTGATTTTAGTTCATAATATTTAAGAATAATTTCTTAAATACAAAAACTTTTTTCTATATGAATCAAAAGTCAAAAAGACTTACACTAGGAAGCAGAAGTCTGTGTACGAACATATGAAAGACATTATTGACGCAACTTTTCTATATCCTTTAAGATTTTTGGAATTTTTACAGCTCTATATGAAAGCTTAAATCTTTAAAAATACTTAAGTAAAACATCAACTTTAGAAAAGTCAATACAGAAAAATCTAAATTTTTCGCGGATTTTTTAGATTTAGATTATTAAATTTGTTGCGTTTTAAATTTCTGTTGTTTACTTAATTGTTGTTTAAAATTTTCCACTATAATTAAAGATGTTTTCGTAAATAAATCAAGGAAGAAATTAATTTATTCCTACTGAAAGTATGAACTTAATTTTTGTAAGGATGCTAAATTAATAGAAAACCATTTGTCTGTCTATGGAGAAATTAGTATTAATCGAAATAATAGGCTCATTTTCACTTAAATCACGTTTTGGAGAAATTAACGACATGGATTAATGAAAAAATTTAAATGCGGTCATGTTATACGTGAAAAGATCGGGAAAAACCGCTATAAAATTTATAAAAATATTAAATTCGAATAAAGTAAAAGTATTTCAGATAGAATTAATTAAAAATATTGTTTGCATTATTGATTCTCGCGGTATACTTGTACCTAGAAAATATGTTTATATATTATAAATGAATAGTTTTCTTATAATGGGACTATTTCATTAATAGCATGATCCGATTTTCTTACTATATTGTGTTACTTAGAGAGAACCACATTTAGCATCATCTTAGAATACACCTTTTTTAGAAATTCTATTGATTTTTTCGCTTTTATGCAGTGAGCATATTTTTTGTTTTATTTTTAATAAAGCATAAGTCTATATTAGTGGTATTATAGCATAAAGCCTAATATTTAATGATATCTTTTTTACAATCTTAACAAAAATACACTTCAATTTAAATAGATCTTCATAATTTAGTAAATTTTATATTGGTTTATTCCGATTTTTGACGTATAACATGACCTGAATATTTATTTTTCCATTAATCTTTGTCCTAAATAGTTTCAAAACGTGATTTAATTAAAAGGGACTCTGTTATTTTCATAAGTACTTATTCCTCTTTAAACAGATGAATGGTTTTATATAATTATTTCTGGAACTTTCATTCAGCATCCTTAAAAAAATGAGGGTAAGGATAATTTAATTTCTTCTCTGATTTATTACGAAAAACTTCTTGAATTTTATTGCAAAATTTTTATTAATAATTAAGTAATCAATAGAAATTTAAAACCCAATAATTTCAATCATAAAAAATTAAAAAATCCGCCAAAAAAATAATTTTTTTAATAGTGTACGCAGACTTTTGCTACATATTTATAGAACCTTAAGTTAAATATTCTTGTAAAACCGCGAATCTATTCATATTTTTAAACTTAATATTTTACTATATTATTGTCAAGGATTTAAGCCTTACATAGAGCTGTAAATAATCAAAATCTTTAAAGATTAATCAAAATCTTTAAAGAAATTACGACGAACGATATTGTTTAATAGTTCGTACGCAGATTTATGCTTCCTAGTGTAAATAAATTGTTTAAATTTTATTTAATATTTTCATTTGTAATGAAATGTTTGAAATTTTCTTTGGAAAATTTTTAGTTTTTAATTATTTTTAGCTACACATGTATTGGGATCATTCAACAGAACAGAAGCGCTGTTTAATAAAATTATGCTGCATTAAATTTGTGCAAATTTCTAAACATTATTTTCTAGCAACTTTTTCTTGGAAAATTACCATTTATTGCTAATTTAATTTTACCATTTTCTAATTTAACTATTTTAATTTAGCATTTGCATTAGAATCTTATAAAAATAAATCAAAATTTAAGAAAATATTTTGCAAAATTCCTAAAATTTTCATAAAGAACAATTTAATAATGTCTATGAAAAAAATTTTATTTTTTATGAAAAAAGTTTGGGAAAAAAAGTCATGTTCGATTCATAATATTTATGTACAAAATTTTTAAATATATGTACTTTTTTTTCTGTGCAGGAGACCAATCCACAGTCCATATTTCATATTTCTAGCCATAACCGTTTGGGTTGTGCGGTGATGAATCACCAAGTAAATCAGTCAGGCAATCACTCATCCATCTCAACGATGGTGAAGGGTATATAAGATTTGGTACAGCCGAATATGACGCTTTTACTTGTTATAACCATGATTGTTGTTCAAAGTTCAAGAACATAGAAAAACGGCAAAAAATTACTTAAGTTTTTCCCATTCTTCTACAATTATTGTTCGCACGTTTATAATTTTTGATCTCATTCTAGCACAAATAATCTAATCGGACTTTGTTGTTGTGCAGACTTTCAACAGTTAAATACAGGGTAGTCGAGTTTTAATGAAAATTTTTTTTGTTTTTAAAATTTTTCAGTTTTTTGGGCGAGGTCTGTGCGCCCCTCAACCGAAAACAAAAAAAAAAAAAATTTATACATGTTACAATTGTGCGTATTTTGCGTTATATCCAGTTGATGTGCCTGAAATAGTCAACGTAGTAGATAGTCTCAAAGTTTGGAAAACAAGACCGAAAATTTTCAAAAAGTCAGTTTTTCGCGGGGCACATTCACATTTTCATATGGAATTGCTTGGATTACTGCGTGAACTTATTTTTTTTTTTTATTTTAAATAACAAAATCGGAGGAGCATTAAAAATAAATTTCATACAAGAATTTTGTGGACTTTTTGAAAATTATACAAAAAGTGCACTTTTTGTTTTTCTATTTTTATATAGAAAATTGCAATTTAAACAAATATTGGATATATGTAGGGAGATTGATTATTCGAGTTTTTGCGAAACCCGGGTTTCGAATAGTTCGAATATTCGTCATTTAAAAAAACCGGTTAAAAATTTTCTAATTTTAGAAAAACCCGTTAACCGCTTAAAACTTTGAAAAAAGATGTAGCGCGGTAGATTAGTTTAATACGTCAAACAAAAATAAATTTACAAACAAATCATGATTTTCTGTTAACATTATGGTTACTGCAATTGATGATCAATTGTTCGAAACATCTTACACAACCATATATGTTTTGGATATTATCCATTTGTGCTTATAATTGTAACGCATAAAAAATCTTCGGATCCCCACTTCAAAGTATTCCGTTCTACTTAAAATCATTTCCTTTTCGTTTTATTATTTGGTAGAAATATATATAGGACGTATTAAATTTCATATTGTCTATGAAAAAATCTAAGTTATATTTTTAATACCTAAAAATAATGTCTTTTTTATTCAAAGATATTTTCTCATTAATTAACTTAATTTAATAATTTTTTTAACATACATATGCCTTATTATCCGCCAATTCATTTAATTATGAGCAGTGTTGACCGTATAGTATTTTTAAGGCTAAATCTAGCTTTTTTTATTTTGTCTTAAGCCGCAAAATTTTCGTTATAGCCTCTAGCCTTCTTTTCAGTTTTAAAATTGCCTTAAAAAGACTAAATTTTTAGTATTTCAACAAAGAAGATTATAATTTCTTATTTGTTTTACTAATTTAGTTCTTACGGAACCATGCTTTAAACCTTTTTGAGTATTAATTCACAAAAAAAATCGAGATTATTTATATATAGAACAAATTTTCGACTGCGGCGCTTCATGAATATAACTTTAAAAAATTATTATAAAAGAAAAAAGTCACCAAAAATTTGAAAAATTAAAAAATTATGAAAATTCATTAAAAAAAAAAAAAAATCAATAATTTTTCATATGAAATATAAGCCAAAGTTGTCGATTTATCATTAGACATAATAAGTCAAATGTCGTTGATAATTGAAAACGGGCTACTTTTGTCAAAACACATTTCGCTAAGGCACATCGTGTGGACAGCATGAAATTAACTATAATTGACATAATTAGTGGGTGTTTGTTATGCTTAATAAAAATGCGGAGGCGCATCAAAAATTTTTGAAAGATAAACATTTTATGGACCAAAAAATATTTACTTGTGTTAAAAAAGGATCACATTATGAAATAGCATTTCTTTGTAATAAACTCTAACGAAATATATTTTCGTTCAATGTATGGAGAAATTACTTAGATTCGACCTCATTTTTCGCAATATTTTTAAAAAGTGCGATTTTATTGTAATGAAATTTTTTTAAATTTTACTAGGAAACCCTAAAATATGCTGCACTAATACCATCAAACATTGAAAATATCATACATTTTATTTGAATACCTCAGTAGGTTTTGATATTATGTGTAATTATGACCAGAATTGTACATAAACTTCTAGTTTGCAACAATTTTTATATGTTGAACTTTAAACCGCCATAACTTTCGCGCCCCTTACATGAAATGATTAACGCGAACTGATTGCTAAAAACTAGCAATAAGTTAACTAAAATACGAATAGTAAACTATTTTATTTCAAAAAGTGTAAGTAAATATGAAAAAAAAGAGATGAATTTATTCAAAAAATGCCACCTAAACCTGGGACCTAACAAATTTTCCGTCTACCGGAGCTGTCCGTTAAGGGACATATATATATATATATATCGTCCATTCCATGAAAGAACGCCCAAAAATATACCAAGTGTCCTCCGATTTTTATAAAATTTTATACGTATAAGGTCTATGGGTGTCTATAAATATTTCCGTTTTCAGATTCGCTAAATTCAGAAAATTCGCGATTTTATTTCGCTTTTTCACTTTCAAAAAGATCTAAAAAATACTTTTTAAAAGTGCATTTTAATGCAATTGCATTTTTTAAATGCATTTTTCTTTAAATATGCTATTAAATTTTTTTGATTTTTTTCGTATTTGGAAAGCATGGAATCTTTACATTGAAATAAAAATCTTAAATTTTTGGGACGCACATATTTACTGTGCATAATTTCCCCTTTTCTTCAACTAGTTTAAATTTTTTCATATAAAAATTATATTTTTCTGGTATTATGAGTATCTTTACGTATTTGTTAAAAATAAATGTATTGTGTTATTTTTTAAAAAATCTTTAAAAATAGTAAAGCTTTATGTATAAGACTAATTATTGTTTTAAGTTATAATAAACAAAGCGTTTTTAAATACACTTTGGAAAAATTTAAATTTAATAAATTCGCAAGTAACAAAAATGCATCTAAAAACTGCATTTATATTTTTAAAATATTATGGATCGAAGAAGTGGTTTTCGAAATGCTGACTAAATTGCACAAAAATATACAATGACCTTTTAAATACTTTTTAAAATACAGAAATCTATCAATAACTTCAAGATATATGAATATTTAAAATTGCATACTTTTTATATTTTGTTAACTTTTATACAAATTTTAAAGAAAATTCCAAAAACAAGAAAAAATTATATTTTTATATCAAAAATTTTAAACATATTTTTATAAAAATTGAAATATGCATATAAGATTTTCGCGTCCCAAAAATTTTACACTTTTATTTTAATGTAAAGATTCCAAACTTTTCATTTATGTTAAAATATTAAAAAATTTGAATAGCATATTTAAAGAAAAATGCATTTGAAAAATGCAATTGCATTAAAATGCATTTTTAAAAAATCTTTTTTATTTTTAAAATGTTCGTCGTAAAGCCGCCATATGCGAAATTCAAAGGCAGTTTAAATCATTAAAATTCACAAAGCCTTCTCAGAGATATTGCTACTCAAAGTTACATACTTTTGAATTTTTTTTTGGTTTTTGAGAAAATTAAAAGGCGAAATTAAATCGCGAGTTTTTGTAATTTCACAAAACTGAAAACTGAAATTGATAAAAGGCTTAATGGAGTTTATGTATAAAAATTTTTATCGAAATTGAAAGCCATCAAGTAAAAAAATATACTTTTTCGGGCGTTCTTTCCTGGAATGGTCGATATATATATTTACGCTATTATACGCTATATATATATATATATATATATGGTGCTACGAAATAAAAAAGTTGAATAAATATGTAATATAACATAGGGTAGTGAGTAGATAATTATACCCTTTTTAGAATTTTCGATATACTCGCAAATCGGGAGTTATATAAAAAAAATTCGGAAAATTTTTATCTCGAATACCTGTTAAACAATTAAAGTTTTTTAAACTGCATTACAAAGAAATGATATTAGGGATCGCAATTTCCCGGACTTTTTGAAATAGCGTAAACATTTTTCGACTTCCTGGAATCTAGGATTAAAAACTATAAATATCAATACTCTCATTAGTTGAACAAGTGAGACCCAAATAGAATATGAATCATTGCATTCAAAATTTCAAAAAATTTTATCAAGTGGTTCGCGAAATATAGCGATTTGAAAGTATACAATAGCTAAAAATATTTACAAAGTTGTATACACTAAGTTAGAAATATCTTTCCAAATATTTATGATATAAGTTTTATTGAGGTGTCAAAATTGACGTATAACATAAATTTTTCGCAACATTAAAATGAACCATAACTCAAGTGGTTCGCGAAATATAGCGATTTGAAAGTATACAACAGCTAAAAATATTTACAAAGTTGTATACACTAAGTTAGAAATATCTTTCCAAATATTTATGATATAAGTTTTATTGAGGTGTCAAAATTGACGTATAACATAAATTTTTCGCAACATTAAAATGAACCATAACTCGCGATTTATAAGGAGTGCGTTCGAAAAAATCTTAACATATATAAAATTAAATAATTTGGAAACGGTTGATTTTAGAGTTTTCATTATTTTTTTATTTAATTGATATTATATTACAGATCACAAAATAATATAACTTTTATAGTTCTAACCACTACTTATGAACACGTAGATCTTTTTTTGGTAACTCTTCCATTAGAGATTTGATAGTTGTTTCAGTCACTTTTTTAGAAGAGTTTGCACATCTTCTTTTAAAATCTTCGATATTTTGGGACACCTTTTTTGTGCTCTTCAATTCACTTTACACAAAAGTCCAATATCTTTCCACTGGTCTTAGCACCGGACAATTTGGAGAATTGACCTCTTTTGGTACAAAAACTATGTTATCGTTTTGGTACCACACTAGTTTTTTTTTTATAGTAGTGACATAATGCCAAATCGGGCCAAAAATGTGTGGATGTATATTTCGATATTTATAGAGCCGACTGTAACAAATGACTTTCTTGTTTTGCCGCAACTGCATAAAGCTTGTCATACCAAGAATTTTTCAGTCAATTTTTCTGCTTTTGGGTCCTAACTTATCTTCAACATTGCCTCGAACATTAGCATTATACAAATTTTCACGCAGAAGTTGCGAAAATTCTGCCAGCACATACGTTTCGCCATCCATTACACAACATGAGTATTTTTGTATGAAATTTAATTTTAATTTCCGTGCCCTATTCTTGGCTTCCAAATTTTTTGCAGCATTTTTGGACTTTATATGTATTCAACTCCACATTAGATTTAACTTTTCGCACCAAATAGTCAGAGCACTGAGCTAACCGGGCTGCTTTTCTACCAGATGGGTTTGGAGTTTTTTTCAATATGCTTTCAATTTTCTGGCCTTCCCAATATAATGTGGACCTTTTTTTTTCTTCCCGAACAAGGTTTTCTATCAATTGTCAAATTCTCCTGATACTGTTTAATAACATTGGAAATAGTTTGATGGCAGACATTTAATTCTTTGGCCATTTATTTGTAGGACCAATTTGGATTTTTTTTTTTAATTTTTTAATAATTTATTCGGCACTTATTTCGATCAAACTCTCAACAAATCAACATGGTTGTCATTAAAAATAATAACTGACATATTTTTCAATGATAACTAGATACAAAAAATTTTAATATTTCCTAGGAAAAAAGTTATGAAGCAAAATGTGTGTTAAGATTTTTTCGATCGCACTTCTTAGATCGTGGGTAAATATATCAAAAAATTGTCTTTCTAAACATTTTTAAAAAATATATGTTAATGGTGAAAATGTTTTCTATAACCGTGGTAAGTGGCATTCTGGGACTTGCAATATTTTATGAATTATTACAAAAGTTGTCATAATAAATACGAAATATTTATTTGAATTTGTATGGTTTTATTTATAATAAAAAAGAAAAATTGCCAATTGCTTCCAAAAATCAACCGAATGTAATGAAATTCGGCAAGAATATTAACATTGACGCTGATAATGCGTCAACGATTTCCGCGATGGTTCACGATTTATAATATCTCAAAAATAAGTTAAATTGACTTAAAAAATACGAATATCTTTCAAAATATATACGTTACATTGTTCATTGAGTTATATAGTTAAAAGTAATGAAATTACCTGTAAAATGACATCTGAAACATGTTTTTATGTTGAATATTAATGGTCGATAATCGGCGAATTAAAATTCGCGGTCGCGTTTCACCAAAAATGGTATTTTTAAATTCGTGAAAATCATATATGTATAGAATTCTGAATGTTCTCTGTAGTAATGTGCTGAGACTCTCAGTAGTTATTTGCTTTTGCATTCGGCGATGATATAATTTTTTGTGAAGTAAACGATTTTGAAAATATTATTTAAAGAAAAAATAATGACTTAAAAGTTTTATGTTAAAACATATAACTCGAAACTATGATTTTTGCGTTATGAATCTTTTGTCGCAAATGACCGATTTTTTTTTTAATTATAAATCTCTGTAAATCCATATAAATTTAATAACGTGGCTAATTAAAGAAAAAATTGAATTACAATACTAGTTGTTTTGAACTTAAGAGAAACAAATTTTTAATTATAAAATATGTAAAACGGTTACTCTGCCAATAAATCTAATATTTTAATGAAATGTATTTAGTTATTATATAGTACTTAAAATCTTTAGAAGTATAAATGCATGATCAAAAGTTTTCTCAAAAGGACCACCATTATACTAATTAAGACTATAGTAGATAGCAAATGTATTTAAAATTGTTGTTAGTCAATTTCATTAATTAAGAATTCTAAAACTTAACAGATCTTATTAATAAATATTTATTTATGTTTCGTAAATGTGTAAGATTAACTCAAATACATTAAATATAATGATAATGTGTTTGTATTAAAGTTATAATAATTATTAAAAATAATAAAAAAAAAATATAATATGTCTTAAAATTATTTTATTAATTATACAAGTACATATATAATCACCACATAGATACTACAATTTTAAAAGTTGAAAGTAATAATTTTAATGACAGAATTAAAAGTAAGTGCCTAAGTTGTATACAAATTTTACTTAATAAATATTTGCATGCTTCTTATATTGATTTCTTTTTTATACATTTTATTTGTTTTGAACGCATGAATGGACTCTCAGTGCATTGTCTTCTAACAAAATTGGACAAGATTTTAAAAAAATCTCACGCTGCTATTTTTTGTCAATTTACGAAATAATTCGAGGTGTAGGGTATTCAATTATAAGTTTTTTTTTTTTTTTTTATTACAATTTTTGTATTGCATGTTGAATACACTCAGTCGCATAGATATTAAATTGGTCTGAAATGAAGAATTTAGTAAAATAAATTCTTTTTTTCAATGAGTTCAAAACTTTGCATAGTGAGAAAAAGAATGTCAACACATATATATTAAGGCGACTCACTCCCTATGGAAAGAAAAAAGGTGGTTTTGTTACCCCCTTCAAAATTTACCTTGATATGTTTTATGATATTCCCCAAAATATTTTGGTTCTACTGCTGACCGTTTCGTGAGCTGACCGTTTCGTGAGCTGGACCATTTTTCAAAAAGGTCTTTTTTCCAGTTTTTTTATATTTTTTGTATTTTCTCTCAAAGCAACATATTGAAATGTGGTATCATTTAAAAGATATTTGGAAGGTGCGCCCATTGGTATATAAAATATATCCAAGACTGACCTCAATATTTTTTATACCATGAAACATCCTATTTTTTGAATTTTTTCACAATATTGTTTATTATTTTTATTTAAAATTCAAATTAGTAAATTTTTACTTGCTTTTAGACATGAGTTTTTGGTATCTGTTTAATATTTGTTTTAAAATTATTTAATTTTCGACAATCAATCTAATTTAAAATTTTACATAAACATAGTCAATATGGGTATCAAAATTCTTCTTTTGATGAGAGCTACTAATTTGAACATAATTACAAAATTGCAATAATTCTAATGAAATAATATTAACAGTGATTAAAAAAAATCAAAAAATACTAAAAATATGAAAATTTTATGTATTGAATACGTTTATTGACTGTAAAACGTTAAACAATATAATAAATAGCGGTTTTATTCCCCCAGTCCTTGAAAGGGCCCATGATTACAATAAAATTAATCTAATAAAAAATAAAAGAATAATTATGACTATTTAAAGAACTCAATTAAGATTGTTTAGGCTGTACAGTTGAATCGTACAAGCTCTACACGTAAATTGAATCACAAAAATATTTTTTTATAAAACATTATATAAGTTTTTACATTCTCCTTGTTTTTTGTTTCTATATTAATATTTTTGTAATTTTCTTTAATATGTTCATTTAAACAGTTAGTTCTTATCAAAAGAAGAATTCTGATACCCATATTGGCTATGTTTTTATAAAATTTTAAATCAGATTGTTTGTCAGATAAACCACGAAATTGAAACAAATATTAAACAGATACCAAAAACTCATGTCTAAAAGCAAGTAGAAATGTATTAATTTGAATTTTCAATAAAAAAAACAAACAATGTGTGAAAAAACCTTAAATAATAGGATGTTTCATAAAATAAAAAATAAAAATATTGAGGTCACTCTTAGATATGTTTTATATACCAATGGGCTCACCTTCCAAATATCTTTTAAATGATACCATATTTTCAATATGTTGCTTTGGGAGAAAATACAAAAAAGTTAAAAAGACCTTTTTGAAAAATGGTCCAGCTCACGAACGGTCAGTAGTAGAACACAAATATTTTGGGGAACATCATAAAACATAAGGTACATATATTTTGAATGAGTCCAAGAGTATATATATACAGTGGGGAGCACAAATGAGTACATGTTGGTAATTTGTGCACACCCAAAATTTTTTTCTTTAATTTATTTTATCTTAAGTATTTAATAAAATAATTTATAATTTAAAAACAAAAGCAAAAGGTCTAAGAAAAAATCCAACAAAACGAAAACAAGTCGCACGTACTCAATTTTGCACCTGAAGGATTTTATAGTATTTTTAAAATATATTGGAATATAATATAGTGCAGTTTATAGATATGGGTCTGTACATTATTATACCGTTTTTAGAATTTTAAATATACCTTTAAGATTATAGCTCCCGATCTCCGAAAGATCGATTTTCCTGACTTAAAATGTTATATATAAAATACCAGTTGACCAAATTAATTTTTATAAACTATATTAGAAAGACAAGAAATTATCCTTTTTTTAAAACTATTTTGAATATTTAAGACACTAATTCAGTTTTTGAATTTTTCCTCTATTATTTTGAATTTACATCTATTTTTGACCCACACTTTATTAAAAGACATACTTTTTTTAATACATAGCCTAATTCTATACTTCATTCGAAAAACAAAAAGGTATCGCCTGATACTATATATACTGTCGGACAAAATAAAATTCGGTTTTTTACTCTTGATATTTATTTCACAATAATTGTCTTCCAGATATATTATGGTCTGCAATTTTGGTGTCCAAGTATTTGTCGTTTTATATTCTTTAATTTAATCAACAAAAGAAGTTTTTAAAATATGTGTATTTCGAGTTTGGAGTGAAAGTGTTGTGTTGGTCATGGATTTTGTGCGACAAAATAAAGTAACACTTTACTTAATTTGTTTAAATTTGGCTTCCAATTTTCGAATTTTTTGATACAAAATGGAAGGCATATGCTTAAAAAGTGCTTAATTTTAATATTCTATCTATAAAATTCTATTCAAATTATTATTACATTTGGAAAATAAGGATAGATCCGGCCATATTATCGGAAAGCCTTCGACCACAATCCAGTAAGATTTCTTGATTCCAGATAGAGAAAATGAAGTAAGATTAATATAATTGTCTTTAAAGTGCAGCTTTTTAAAATCTGAGGCCAAAAGAACCATTCCATTACACAGTGGGGCAGAATCGAAATTTTTTGGAATTAAATCTGTAACTTCTGATCGGCTGGATGGATGCGTGAAATTTGGTATATGTATAGCAGATGAGTGTACAATGTTAAGTTTGGAAGGGGGACGGAACAGACCCCTCAGGGGCGGAGCTAAAGGGGCTCAAAGTTGGGTATCTCTGACATAGATTTTTAATCGCTTGCCAAATATAAAATGGGTTGAATTCGGGAGAGTGTACCTTGAGCATTTGTGTTAGTTGGCTTGTTTTTTATCTTAAGGTCTTCTCTGTGAAGAAAGCTTTCAGAAAATAATAAAATTATTATATGTTGTTGAAGAAAATTTTATTGTAGAGAAAAAAGATTGTAGATACTTTTTCGGCCAAAAAACCACAAGAAGTCGTAATTTTTGCAATTTTCAAATTCAAAATCGTTTATCTTTGAACTCGGTAAAGATATCGACTTTTTTTTATTCGATAGATAATTTTGTTCTTTAATTAGTGTAAGAAAAAACAAATGAAATCAGTCGGAAACTCTAGGATATATATGAATAAAACTGGACCAAGAACATGGAAAATTGAGGTACTTAAAAATTCAAATGGAAATAACTCAAAAACTATAAGAGATAAATAGGATATGCCCCACTGTGCATTATACAAAATTACAATTTAGATAGAAAATTAGAAGAAATTGATGGGTCAGAAACCCTAATAGTGCGGAATAAAATCGTAGGTATATCGCAATTCTCGCCAAAAAGAATCTCATTTTTCTAAGCGGAGAGAAAAAGGAGGAAGTAATTTTAATTATTACTAACCTAACTGTCAAGACACGGTTCAAACAAATTAATTTCATATGTACCAAAGTTAAGAAAACATTTTTTATACGATCTCCTATTAGAATAATTTAAAACTAAAGACTTTTCCATGGCAGTTTCTGTCCCCTCAATTTCTTCTAAATTTTGTTTTGAATTGTTATTTTGTATAACGAAATGAATCTTTTAGCCTCAGATTCTAAAATGTAGACAAATATACTAATTTTACCTTATTTTCTTATCTGGAGTCAAAAAATCTTACTGGATTGTGATCGAAGACTTTCCGATAAAATGGCCGTATTTATTTATTTTTTTTTTTAACTTAATAATAATTTTAATGTAATTTAATTTAATTAGTACAATATTAAAATATATCACTTCTTAAACCATTTTGTTAAAAAAAAATTCGGAAATTTGAAGCCAAATTAAACTTTATTTTGTCGCACAAAATATATGACCAATACAACACTTTTTCCCTTAACGCAAAATACACATATTTCAAAAACTTCTTTTGTATATTCATTTAAAGAATATAGTACGACAAATACCTGGACATCAAAAAAGTAGCCCATTATGCACCTAGAAGACAATAATTATGAACTAAATAGCAAGAGTAAAAACCGCACTTTATTTTGTCCGACAGTGTATATGAATGATACTAAAATTTTTCCAATATTTGTTTATTTTATGAAACATCCTATTTTTTAAGGTTTTTTCACAACATTGTTTGTTACTTTTATTGAAAATTCAAATTAATACATTTCTACTTGCTTTTAGACATGAGTTTTTGGTATCTGTTTAACATTTGTTTCAAAATTCTTTCAATTTCGTGGTTTATCTGACAAACAATCTGATTTAAAATTTTATAAAAATATAGCCTATATATATATATATATATATATATATATATATATATATATATATATATATATATATATATATATATATCATTATATATACAGCTGTGTGCAAAAAAATAGTAGCACTAAAACATACTTTTGACTTTCTGTTGCCTAAACAAGGAATTGAAAAACAATTTGTTTATATGAAAGCCTTAAACAGGGACAATAATTATAAGAAAAATTATTTTTATTTTTTAGTGGACGTCCAGTAGTACGAACGCTCTTTATTACGAATTTCCAACAATACGAATCGCAAAATTTTTGCATTGACTACTCTATAGCACTAATAGATAGACATTTTTTCTATTCGATAGTGCGAATGGTGGTTTGTTATAAGAATTTTTGTTTTATTTACGTATGAATGAAGTTTTTATTATGTTTTTACTTCATTCTTTCACGGTCATCCACGTTTAGCGAAGTTGTTGTGAAGTTTTTTTATTTTTAAAAGTGTTTTGTGTTTTTAACTGTCAAAATGTTGCAAGTAAAACGATTTAAAAAAAAGACAATTTCTTTGGAAGATAAATTAAAAATTATAGCAAACCACGAAAATAAAACATCGTTGTTTGAAAATTCAAATAAATATGTGGGGGATTCACAAAGTGTGCTATCATGTCGTATTGTCATAATGTCATAAAATTTTACAAAGGAAAAGCAATAACAATATTTTTTATACATTGAAAAATTTACGACATATGACAATACGACATGATAGTACACTTTGTGAATCCCCCAATGGATTATCCAAATCCACAATATGTGCAATGATTAAGCAAAAAACGCAACTGCTGGATAATTCCATTAGTTCGTTTAAAAATCGGTATAGACTTACAAGTGGTGAATTTAAAAAAATGGAGGATGCACTTTACGAGTGGTTTTTAACACAAAGAAAATTCCATATCACAGTCGGTGGAGAACAATTAAAATGCAAAGCTGTGGAGCTGCACAAAAAATTCTACAATTATCAGTTTTGTGGCTAACAAAATTTAAAAAGCGTTGTCGAATACGATTGTTAAAAGAGTCTGGTGAGAAATTATCTTCTTCTAAAGAACGTCTACCATTTTGGAGCATGGGCTATCAAACGAGGCAATTTTTAATGCGGATGAATCCGATCTCTACTAGAAAATGTTGCCAAACAAAACATATGTTCACAGTGGAGAAAAATCTGCTCCAGGTAAAAAATTGTCAAAGGAGAGATTAACATTTTTAATGTGTGCTAATGCTGCAGGAACTAAGAAAATTAAACTTTTTGTAATAAGAAAAACTCAAAAACCGAGATCTTTTCGGAACAAAATTCTTCCTGTTGAGTTCGGAAACTCTTCAGTAGTGCGTGACAGTGAGGAGATAAGAGCAATTTCCAAAATGCACATGCAAACTTTCCAAATTCACAATTTGATTTTCTTGATTTATTTGAATGGAATCTTGATGATGCAAGTGAAGAGATTTAATTGGATGATGATGTCGATGAGGTTAATATTTTATTAGTTCCTGACAATAACTCTACAAAAGTAGAACATGCGGATGCAAAAAACTGCTTTGACACATGTATTAAATGGGCTGTTGAGAACAACATTGAAACCTCGAAAATACTATTATTGAGAAGTCTTCATGAAAAGGCTGTAGAAATCAGTTTAAAAAGTAATAAACGTCAATGTTTAATGACGGATTTTTTAAATAAGTAAATTGTTTTTTTTTTGTTATATGTACAGTTAGGGACAAAACTATTTGTACACCTCATATATTTCGTATACCTTCACGCACATTTTCAACAGATCCGCTGTTTTTATACTTGCTTACAATGTATTGTACTGTGGAATGTTGCAAATTTACTAAATTACTTATATTCCGGAGAGATTTTCCTTTTTTATGTTCATCAATAATAAAATTTTTAATATCCAAACTCAACTCTTTTCGCTTTCCCATTTTTGATGTGCTTATTATTCAAAACGTTAAAACCAACTTCTTATTTTGTAAAATAAAACTCGATTAACGAAGAAAATATAACGGTATTTAAAAAAATCATCATACAAGAGTCCAACGTACAAATAATTGTACAAAGTACTGATGTACAAATACTTTTGTCCCAAAGATTTTTACTTAAATTGTACTTTTTTTTAACAATGTATTATATATTAATTTATTTTTTATCAAATAATTCAATAAAAATGGACCTGAATTAAAACTACATATAATAATTTTTTATTCTTTATAAATTATTGAAGATATACGAAATGCATGGGTGTACAAATAGTTTTGTCCCTAACTGTATATGTACATACATTAGTATGTTCTTTCATGCCTGTTTAAGTACAAAAATGAATTCAAAATAATACAAATTAATTATATCTTGTTTCGTTATGTAGTTTTTTATAAAAAAAAAATATATATATATATATATATATTAATAAAATCTAAATATTTTATTTGAATTATTTTAATTGGAGCATAATAATGCGTTGTTCAATAATACGAATTTTTCGGTACTACGAAAGAGCCTGACAATATATAATTCGTACTAGCGAACGTCCACTGTAGTAGCAAAATGATAAACATTGGCAAATAGTATTATTGTTTTATTATTTTGAATCCATTTGGTTTTTAAGTAAATTATATAGCCGTGTACTGTACATACAGTGAAATTTTGCTTTAAAAAAATTTTAAAATAGGTGGTATCAAACACTGTATTCCGACCACCCGAACCCTATTGGTAAAAATACTTTCACAAGGTAAAACATACAAATTTCTGCAAAAAATTTGTGGAATGTTCTCCCGCAGTTATTGCAAATTTCAAAAAATATAATCCAAACCAAGAAACACGAACTCGCAAGTAATAAAATCTTCCAAGTGACTCTACGCATAGAAAGCGAATGGTTAACTCAAACACATTTGTGACGTCCACTAAGGTAAAACAGGACTTAGAGCTGAAAGTTGATGCGTCAACTATTTCTTGACATCTCCAACAACAAATTCTGTAAGCAAGATTTCAAAAGAAAACCCCATTATTAAACTACAGACAGGCACGAAATCGCCCTTATTTCGCGATACTTTACTCCGACTGGCCCCTTACGAAATGGCGCACATTCTATGGACAAATGCGTCCAAAATATTTATTTTTGGTGCATATGAGACGCATGGGACAATAATATATGTGACGGGACCAAATAACAAATAATATGACCCAAAATTAGTTTAAGACCGTTAAGCACTGTGGTGGGAAAATCAACATTTGGGAATGTTTTTCATATCATGGTCCGTAGTTTGGATAAGAGGTAACATAGATGCCCCAATGTATGTGGAAATAGTAAAAACAGTCATGTTGTCTTATTCAGAGAAGAATATGCCATTCAAATGGGTGTTTTAGCAGGAAAATGTTCGTAAGAAATGAGCAAATTGACAAAAAAAAAATGCTTTTCCGAAAATAAAAGTGATGATTTAGAGTGACCGACTCAGTCACCATATCTGATCTGCATTGAAAATCTTTGGGGAGATGTCAAAGATGCTCCTTTAAAAAAGAAACCCGGAAATTCACAGGAATTGTGGACGCCAGTGCAGTCAGCTTATTAGTGGTCTCAGCGCCCGCCGCTGTCAAAGCCAATAAGGGCTATTCTACAGCATATAAACCAAATATGCTAAAAAAGGAAAAACTTAATCACGTATATTTGTCTGTACAAGTGTTTTTTTTTATCGATGCTACTATTATTTTGCACAGCTAATTTCTTGTGTATTCAATCTCTTTAAGTATTTTATCTGAATTTCAATGTTTAATTTTAACATTTACTTATTTTTTATAAAATTTGGGAAATATATTATAAAATCCAACAACAAACATTTCTTGAAATCAACAACACATCTTAATTTTATTGAATTTAAAAATGTTACATATGACGCTACTATTAATTTGCACACAGCTGTATATGTCTGAAGTTTAAAAAATAAATTGGACAAAGGTAATCTTTAAAATTCGGAGGTTGAAGAACAAAATTAGAAGAAATTACAATTTTTAAAGAAAACATAATAAAAAGTTAATTATTTTTGCATGGATTTCGATGAAATTTAATGGAAATATAACTGAAAGTTATATAAAAAGTAAAAAAAAAATTAACTCTCAACTGAGCTCGGGGTCTGCTCTGCTAGCTTAATTTGGCAAGAGGTGGCCAAGTTTCTATTAAGTTTTAAGCAAAAGTATAAAATGTTTATACAAGTATTTGGTATCTAAGAAAATATTAGAATATGGAGATTGATAATTTATAAAAAAGTTAGTGGAATGTTATTTGATCGCAAAATTTCTCAAAGGAAATTTTGTAAGGAATCTGGCAAATCTGGCCCGCCAAGTTAAAAAACTAAAAAATAACGGGGTAAAAATTTATTTCGACCCGAATATCTCTTAAATTAAAAGAGATAACCTACACATGTAATCGTATTTTTTGTAGAGATTTACAAGGACTATCTATATATATAAAATTTATTTTCTGTCATATCATAAATGAATTTTTGGCAATTTTTCAAAAAAATTACCCGAAATGGCCAACTTTGGAGGGCTACCGACTACCCCCCTAATCCGCTATAAACTTGTACTCCTCGAAAACACCTCAGCTCTGATTATGTGAAATTTTATTGAGATGTCTCCGACGGTTCAAAAGTTACAGAATTATTTCCAACAAAAAAGCGTTTTGGAACCACTGTGAGCCCTTATTCGTAAATATATTAATAGAAAATTTTATTGAATAATATCTTGAGCAAATAAAATGACAATTACCTCATTCTTTCAAGTAAAGTCATGACAAACCATTAAAATTAAACATAGAAATCATTGTATTGAAATCCATATAAAAATAAATTATTTTTAGTTATGTTTTCCTTACAAATTTAAATTTTTTATTTTCAAATTTTCTTTAATCAATAGATAATTTTATTCTTCCAAACTTAACATTGTACACCTCTCTGCTACACCTATAGAGAATTTCACACAAATCCAAGCAGCCGATTAGAAGTTACATTTTTCCAAAAATTTTATGTAAATCCAGCCAGCCGATTAGAGGTTACAGATTTATTTCCAAAAATTTTCGATTCTGCCCCACTGTGCACATAACCGTAGATCTCAAAAATGGTAAAATTTTTAAAATCGCACTAGAAAGTGCGCAGACACCAAAAGTTTGAAAAAAAATAAATAAAAATACAAATTTTAATTTAAATAAAAAACTAAAAATTAGAAAGACTAAATATATTAAAAAAGTTAAATGACACATGTCGATCACACTTTTACCCATTGATGAAATATACCGTCTTCAGCATTCTTCGTGCCTTTGATGTTGATAACAAATTCTGAAAACATGTCTGTTAAAAGGATAATATGTACAATTGACATTAAAGGCACAAATAATGCTGAAGATGGTTCGTAACGATCCAAAAAAATTCATTCCATTCTGCTAGTGTCTAATATATCTTTTTCACTGTATTCTTCATTAATTATTTCATTAATTTTAACTCGACAAAAGTCTAAAAATATTTAATGTCAAACTATTTCTGGATTTTAAATCGATACAACTTTAAAATTTAATAGAATATTGAAAACTAATAAAAATACAAATTAATTAGAAGATAATAGAGTTTGGGGAAGGTAGGTATTCTCTTCCTTGCTCCTATTAAGTCAAATATTGTCTGAACCATAAAAAAACTATTAAAATGCATTTTTCAATTTCAGGATATATGGGAGGGAGGTAGGGATGTTTTTGTTCCCATTCAAATAAAAATTGGAGGACTTTTAAATAATCTATTATTAACTGCCATCACAAATTTTGGTAAAATTGAGACCAGTATTTTGGGAGTAAATCCGTTTTTTTATTTTTAATTTAAGGATATGGAGGTAGTCGTGTCCTTGCTCCGATAAAAAATACCTGACTCATAAATAATATATTACTAAAGACTACCACAAATTTGGGTAGAGTTCTGACCAGTATTTTAGAAGAATTGTTTTTTTCAGGCTTTATGGGAGGTACCAAGCACTGTACATTTTACAATGGGGCAGAATCAAAATTTGTTGGAAATAAATCTGTAACCTCTAATCGGCTGGCTGGATTTACATAAAATTTCACATAAGCGTAGCAGAGGACTGTACAATTTTAACTTTCGAAGGGGAGCTATGAGGCTCTCTGATGTAGAAAAATTTTTAAATGGTTGCCAATTTTTTGTTTCTTATCCGATTTTAAATACTTTTACATCTTACTAAAGCCCTCGATAAGGCCTAAATATGCTTACTTGTGTTATTTATCTGTTAAATTGAAATTTTAACTACTTCAAGTTCCCTGAATTTCTTAGTGAAAATTTTAAGTTAATATCTTTACCGAGTCCGAAAATAATCGATTTTGAATTTGAAAATTGCAAAAATTACGATTTTTGTGTTTCTTTTGGCAGAAAAAGTCTCTACACTTATACTTTTTCTAATTTTTGCAATTGAAAATTTGTTTAAAAAATTGTTTTTTGGAGAAACTATAAATAATATAATATGAATAGAATAAAAAAGTGTAAACAACTTTAAGATGTTTGTAAAAGATTCCCACAAAACGCCGAAAATCCAAAAAATGTATTTTTTCACATTTTCGCCTATAAAATCTACATTTTCCCTATATGTCCCTATGGCTCCGCTTCTGAAGGGTATGTGGAGTCCCTCTTCCAAAATTAAAATTGTCCAGTCCTCTGCTACGCCTATGTAAAATCATTAGATTAGAAGTTGCAAATTTATTTCCAACAACTTTCGATTCTGCCCCACTGTTTATAGGTTCTTCAGTAAAAGAATCGCACTATTTTGCCTTAGCAATCCATTGTCCTTGCTGTCCATTAAAGGCGCAATGTATTCTACAAAGATTTTTGCTAAAAATGTATTGCTAAATTTGCCTAATTTATACATTTCATAAAATACATCGAATTTGCCTATAGTCGGCATTAGGGTATTCACTCGAATATTGTTTGCTCGATTAATCGACAAATAAAATTCAAATATTGGTTCGATTAAATTAAAATCAAGAATTTCGAGTAAAAATGTATTCGATCAAATTATGCCGATTAATCGAATAATTCGAGTAAAAAAATATTTTAAGTATTTTAAATAGATCCTTTTGAAAAAATTTAGCTTGAAAACAATGTTTCAAAATTTTCAAAGAATATTTAGAATTTTAAAGTGGCACCACAATTCGGAAGTTTATTAAAAAAATTTATTTAGTAAAAAGAACAGAATATATGCCTAAATTACAACCGTAGTTAAAGGACGTTTTTCGATCACAAAAATTAAACAAAAATACAAACGTCCCTTTAAAAAATTATAATGTAAAATTCAAATCATTTTTTATAATTTTAATAATCAGGTATGTGATGGAAAACGATTTCGAAAACGAATCGATTTTAAATCGAAAAAATGTGTGATGTACTGATATTTTCGTTTTTGTTATTGGTAAAAATTATATTTTAATCACATTCTTTTAGATTTTACTAAAGAATTTTTTTATATTTGCCTAAAAATAATTGTTATTTTTCACATGAAATTCATCACAATTTTGCAAACCGAGTCGTTTTGAAAACGATCGGTTTTCATCACATACCTGAATATATATTAAATTATATTAATTTTTTTATAAGAAATAAATTGAAGGATTTTAAACTTGATTTAGAAAAACATATTAATAAATTCTCAGTCTGGTGTGGAGGATATGATGGTGAAGGCTTAGATGAAATCAAAAATAGGAAGAAAGGAAAAATAAAATATTGAACATTTTGGGTAAAATGTATGGTTAACTTAAAATTAGAACCAATTATAATTCTTACGCGTACATTTGGGAGAAAGAATTAAATATTTTAAATTAACAATAAATTAGTCTATTAAATGGAGAAAAGTTGTTCTAATTAACTTTACAATGACTCATGATACAATGAATAACAAGGTACAATTATTAGAGAGAGAGTTCTCAAATTTAAAAAAAAAAAAAAAATTTTTTTTTTTTTTTTTAATTTGATATCAAAATTATAAATTGTGAAAAATTAACTTTTTATGTGAAAAAACTAATATGTGTATAACGAATTGTGCACAGAATATCATTTTGAAAAATATACGTGTTAAATTTCGCAAAATATCCAACAAATATTTTCACATTTCAAATGTAAACGAAAGATATTTAAATTTTTTCATGTGTATTTTTGTTTTAAATTTTTCAATTATTTGACTTTCCATGACTTGAAAATGACAACTCTCTCTAATAATTCTACCTTGTTATTTATTGTATCATGACAATGATTAATTCACTATACAAGTTTATAAAATTTATATAGAAAATTAAGAGTTGCGAAACATTTTTGCACAAAACAGAACTAACATAATCACGAGATCACTATAATAAAAATAAGAGTAAATTATCTTAAAAACCAGTGTTTCGAATGGCTGCTTAAAGCAGTCGTAATTTTCTAAACAGTTGCTTTTTTTACAGCATCTTGCTGAAACAAGTTTACTTGATTTAGTTATTCACCACATACTAACTAAACACATTTTGCTGCTCACACACAAAACTGATTTAAGCAGCATCCAGTTTTTATTTTGTTCAGCAGTAAAATTAAATAAGCAGCGCACACACTCAGTTTTTTACTCAGCCAGTTTATTTAACGTCTTAGTCGTGTGCGCTCAGCACAACGTAGAAACATTTTTCAGCAACGTAAGAACAACTGGATAGTAAGACTGTACAGTTCTGCGCAGTCAATATACAAAGTTGTTTGGTTATGGTTTTTAAATTTAAGAAGGAAAATGAAGTGGTATAGTTTTTAAATGAAAACAAATAGAAAACGGTACAATAAAATACTATGAATTGCATTAAAGACATTTATATGTGGATTTATTAATTTTAATTAAAAAAACAAAAATTTTTTGTATAATATATTTATTTGCAATTTATTTAAAATTTTTGTAGAACTTTTATAAAAATATTAGATAATATTTAATATTAGTAGATGAAAAAATATTAACTAAATATTAAATATTGTTTAAATTAAAGAAAAAAATTAAAAAAAAAGTTTGTTCTTTTGAATAAGAAGAAAATTTTGTTATTTTGTATAATTTTCTTTGTTTTGATCTATTAAAGAAATTGTAGTTAAGCTTAACTTTTGGACCCAATAAAAGCAATGTTTAATTGAATTAAAACGTTAAATTGTAATACGAAACTCTTTTTTTTTTTTTTTAAATAAAGGGTGGTTCAAAGAGCTTTTTGTCATTTTTAAAATGCAATAACTGAGAAACTAATAAATATATGTCATAACCTGATATAAGTCCTAATAATATGTATATGTATGCATACAATATTATACTGGTCATTATATTATAACGAAATAATAAAAGAAAAAAAAGAAAAAATTTTGACACTTTCGGTAAAAATTATAGCTTAGTTGAAGATGGAGGCGTACATTTGGAAGAAAAATTATATATTTTAAATTTGCAATACATATGACTATTAAATGGAAAAAAAGTAGTTCTAACAATTGTATATTTGACTCATTGGTTATACAAGTATGTAAAATTTATGTTGAATTTTCTGTATTTTTCATCGATATTGTTAGTAAGTTAGAATTTACGAAATAATAATCACTAGATCATTAATACAAATAAGAGTAAATTATCTCAAAAATTGTTTATATTTGTAAATAAATTGTCGCCTTTTTTAAATATTGAACAAAATTAATCAAAAAATTAAAAAGTGCTATAAAACCTGGGGGGTTATTTTGTAACTAAATTCGAAAGGAAAATCTTTCGAATTTGTATACTTTATACATTGAAATTCGGAAGTGTTTTCTTTCGAATCGAATTACACAATAACCCTCCTGGTGGACAGAAATTATTCTGAGCATAATGACCCGAGTTTTTTTTTTTATTATTTAATTATTTAAGTCTCAAAATATATATTATTAAATATTAATAATCACAGAATTGAAAATATCTTAACTTTTATTAAATTGATTAAGGATTATATATAGTAGAAAAAATAAAAATTTTAATTTTAGAGTAGATCCGTGTGAGTGAAAAAAAAAATATATGAAATTTAAAAATTTTTCCTAACATATGGACCTACTATTCCGAAAGATATAACATGGAATGTAGCACCCCAACAAAAAAGGAACTAATAAAGAGCTGAAGGAAGTACTTAGTGAAAAAGAAAAAGAGCTGCAGAAGTTCTTTTTCTAACCCATGATTGTTATTGGTAAGATGTTCTTCTTCTATATTTCTAGTTCATTTCTTTAGAAGTACTTCCTTTAAAACAATGTTTATAAAATTTTATAACAAAAAGTCTGTTTTAGAGCTTTCAAAATATAATGAATATGATTTAAAATTTATAAATATAAATTTTCTTAGAAATTATTAACCTTTTTTCCCGCTAGAAATTCATTAATTTTAATTTTGTTGGAAGTAATTATTATTAAATTTGAAAAAAGTTGAAACAAAGTAGTTGTAACAAAAAAGTATATATACACTTTGTTCTACTTTTTTTTTTTTTTTTGCTGGGACTTTTTAAATAAAAGTTAGCGCATTATAATTTGATTTGTTAATGTTTTAGAATATTTAAATTTTGAAATAAATAGAATATTTCTTTGATAAATTGTTTAATTGACTATATTTTTCCGTTTAAAACCACATTCAACTTTTATTTATTAGCAGATGATCTGCTTAATTTTGATTCGTTTGTTATTATTAAAAATATTTCATTACTCAACAACCCTTCAACTTCAATTCCAATTTGTAAATAGTGACATAATTTTACTAAAAGAGAGTTACATACATATGTATATAAGTTTCCAGCAGTTGGTTATATTTTATAAAGCGGATAATTTATTATAACTTACGTAAATCTTAAATATTATATAAATGTTACTTACAGTGCTATTCTCTAATTATCATTAATTAATAATTACTTATTATATGCTTTTATGAGTGTGGCAACTATCACCAAAAATATATAAACAATTTTTTTTTTCAAAGCCAGAATAAAAAAAAAAAATTATTGTCATGTTTTTTTATCACAATAATTTTTTTTTTTTTTTTTTTTTGTCACTCGGTCGAGAATTGCACTGTTATTATAATTATTTTTGTATAATCAAATGTCGTATTGTTCGGCTGAGGTATTAATAAAAGTAAAAAATTAATTAAGACAAAGCCGATCATCAAATAAATAAATAAATAAATAAATAAAAATCACAACAAATGTTTATTATTTCGGTAACATAATACATACAAATAAATATAATGTCTTTTTTTATTTATCTTTACAAAATTTCTATATTTGTTAAATGAAAAACTTTTTTTATTTAAAATTAAAAAAAATAAAGATATATGTATGTAATATCTTCAATAAAATTCATATTATTTTATTGGACCGTTTTCTATTTGTTTTCATTTAAAATAATCAACTTCATTTTCCAACTTCATTTAAAAACAAAAACCAAACAACTTTGTGTAATAGACCAAAACAAAGAGTTATACAAAACAACAAAATTTTCTTCTTATTGCAAATAACAAAAATGTTTTTAATTTTTTCTTTAATTTAAACAACATTTAATATTTAGTTAATATTTGTTCATCTACTAGTATTAAATATTATCTAATATTTTTATAAAAGTTCTATTATCTTAAATAAATTGTAAATAAATAGATTATATAAAAAATTTTTGTTTTTTTTAATTAAAATTAATAAATCTACATATAAATATCTTTAATACAATTCGTAGTATTTTATTGTAACGTTTTCTATTTGTTTTCATTTAAAATAATCAACTTCATTTTCTTTCTTATATGTATAAACAAAAACCAAACAACTTTGTAAATCAAC
The DNA here is from genome assembly GCA_951394005.1 of Protophormia terraenovae. Lineage (NCBI taxonomy): Eukaryota > Metazoa > Arthropoda > Insecta > Diptera > Calliphoridae > Protophormia > Protophormia terraenovae. The sequence continues at coordinate 72,415,925 of OX596074.1, forward strand.
TGTACAGAACTATACAGTCTTACTATCCAGTTGTTCTTACGTTGTTGAAAAATGATTCTACGTTGTGCTGAGCGCACACGACTAAAACGTAAAATCAACTTGGCTGAGCAAAAAACTGAGTGTGTGCGCTGCTTATTTAATTTGGCTGCTGAACAAAATAAAAACTGGTTGCTGCTTTTTTCAGTTTTGTGTTTGAGCAGCAAATTTTGTTAAGTAAGAATGTGATCGAAAATGAAAACTTAAAATGTTTTCAGCGCAGTCGCCAGTTAAAAAAAATTTTTGTGTGCTTAAAATTAAACGCTGTTAAAAACTATATACATTTGTACAATATTAAATGACTTTATTTGGCTATGTCTGGCGATGAGTTATTGTAGTATATGGGTAAAATGTTCCCAAACTTCAATTTCTGTATATCGACCATTCCAGGAAAGAACGCCCGAAAAAGTATATTTTTTTACTTGATGGCTTTCAATTTCGATAAAAATTTGTATACATAAACTCCATTAAGCCTTTTATCAATTTCAGTTTTCAGTTTTGTGAAATTGCAAAAACTCGCGATTTAATTTCGCTTTTAATTTTCTCAAAAACCAAAAAAATTCCAAAAGTATATAAATTTGAATAGCAATATCTCTGGAAAGACTTTGTGAATTTTTATGATTTAAACGGCATATGGCGGCTTTACGACGAACGTTTTAAAAATTAGAAAGCTTTTTAAAAATGCATTTTAATGCAATTGCATTTTTCTTTAAATATGCTATTCAAATTTTTTAATATTTTAACATAAATGAAAAGTTTGGAATCTTTACATTAAAATAAAAGTGTCAAATTTTTGGGACGCGAAAATTTTATATGCATAATCCAATTTTTATAAAAACGTGTTTAAAATTTTTCATATAAAATTTAATTTTTTTCTTGTTTTTGAAATTTTCTTTAAAATTTGTATAAAAGTTAACAAAATATAAAAAGTATGCAATTTTAAATATTCATATCTCTTGAAGTTATTGATGGATTTTTTTAATTTAAAAAGTATTCAAAGGGCCATTGTATAGTTTTTGTGTAATTTAGTCAGCATTTCAAAAACCATTTCTTCGATCCATAATATTTTAAAAATATAAATGCAGTTTTTAGATGCATTTTTGTTAGTTGCGAATTTATTAAATTTTAATTTTTCAAAAGTGTATTTAAAAATTCTTTGTTTATTATAACTTAAAACAATAAATAGTTTGATACATAAAGTTTTACTATTTTTCAAGATTTTTTAAAAAATAACACAATAAATTTTTTTTAACAAAATACGTAGAGATACTCATAATACCAGAAAAATATAATTTTTATATGAAAAAATTTAAACTAGTTGAAGAAGAGGGGAAATTATGCACAGTACATGTGTGCGTCCCAAAAATTTGAGATTTTTATTTTAATGTAAAGATTCCAAACTTTTCATTTATGTTAAAAAATTTAAAAATTTTAATAGCATATTTAAAGAAAAATGCATTTAAAAAATGCAATTGCATTAAAATGCATTTTTGAAAAATATTTTTTATTTACAAAATATTCATGTTTAAGCTGACATAATTATAATCCAAACGCCGTTTAAATCACAAATTTCTGCAAAACCTTCCCAGAAATATTTGTATTTAAAGTTGTATACTTTTGAGATTTTTTAGATTTTTTCAAAAGTGAAAAAGCGAAATAAAATCGCGAATTTTCTGAATTTAGCGAATCTGAAAAAGGAAATATTTATAGACACCCATAGACCTTATACGAATAATATTTTATAAAAATCGGAGGACACTTGGTATATTTTTGGGCGTTCTTTCATGGAATGGACGATATATAAATAAAACTGGGTTTAGTAGAATTCCGATACTTAAAAATTGTGCAAATATTTTGAATATAACTGAAAACCTCTGTGTAGCACATAGATTAGTATGTGTCCAAATTGAAAAGTGAGGTTATGAGACAAAATCGCTAATTATTTCAATGGTTAAAAACTTAACATTAAATTGTATTGAAAGTATAGATAATCACCTTTAATCGGGTGTTAGTGTAAAAACTAGTCATTTCATAGCATTGATAAAAAAAACCTTGGAACCACACTTTAATATAAAATTTTCAGACCTATTTATTTTACTATCAATGAACAATAATCAAATAATCAAAAAAGACAAATATTCATAAATATTTACGCAAATTTTAATTATATTAATTTAATTTATATTATTTTCGAGAGACTATTTCTTGTTTTAAGCTATATTTTGTTTTATTTTTTAGTAATCATTGAAAAAAACGTGTAAAATTTTAAGCTATAATTTACTCGAATAACTCGAGTAACTTAAAAGTTTTATCGATTATTCGAGTAACTTAAAAACTGCATTTTCGAGTTATTTGATTATTCGAACAATGAAAAAGTCGAGTAAAGTGAATACTCTAGTTGGCATGCATTTTCCAATAATGAAATCTATCTTATATGCCAATTATCCTATAAATAGTGAATATATTGAATTTTTCATTCTAGAAAATTAGTGTTGTTGGCAAAACTAATGCGAATGAATATACTTTAGAGTATGTCTAGAAAGTGTTTTCTTTGGAATAAATGATGTAGGAACACAACTCAAATAAAGCGTATCAATGTGCTAAGTAATGAAAAATATTTAAAACTCTTTAAAATTAAGTTCCCTTCTACTGATTGAAAATCAAGAGTATGGCACATATTGGTCCAAGGAAAGTTTTAACATTGGTATTTAAAATTGATTTATTTGGAGGTGTTATTGAAAAACACAATTAAATGTTTTGCTCATGCATTTCTGCTTTTTAAGCCGTTCTGGCGGAAACAAATCAAAATTTTAGTAAAACAATTCTTTAATATTTTATTCATAAAAGAGATACGTATAAAGTTCTAAATGAGAGAAATGCTAAATATATATTTTTTTTTATAAAGGCTCAAAAATTTTATTATTTTAAACTACTCCTAAATAAAATTTGTAAGTATTTTCCAAAGAATTTTTCAAATCTTTCCCCTGATGTTCTAAAATTACCATAATTTTATGCCCATAATTTTAAATCGCTGCAGTATAGTTTCGCCGACCACTTTTCTTGGCCAAAATTAATTTTGGTAACATTTTCTATTTGTGTTTTAATTATCGTAGTTTTATAGAAAATACTTCAAACCGCGAAAAAATTAAGTTTTTTCCTACTTTTACTAATTTGTCTTCATAATACAACAGATCAAAGTTCAGTTTCTTAAGTAAATTTAAAATATGTATAAAAAAGGTACCTTTTTTCAATGGTTTTCATTATTTTATAATTATTGAGTGCAAACATTTTTTAAATAAGTTTATTATGGAAAATATATCTTAGGATAAGTACTTTTATAATTGAATACGAAATCAGTAAGAACTTTTTGGCGTCTTACGCAACCCAAAATGTGTTTTACGCAACCCAAAGTGAAACTGGATTCGTAAAAAATTGTTCATTTCATTAGAACTGCAAGTTTTTGCTGAAAATCGGTAAACAAAAACTCAACGGAAATAAAGAAACAATGTATGGGCTATATTTTCCATATTATCTCGTTTTGCGATTTTTTGCGTTTTTCGAGAAAATCCATTTTTTCCGAATAACTTAGCATTGGAAATTCTTATCATTTCCAAAGGTCTAGCCAAAGAACAAAAATGCCAGGATAAAAAATAAACTAGCAGATATATTAAAATTAATACTGCAAGAGCAAAATACAAGCCTTTAGGTTGAGCTATAAGTGAAATATTTGCAAACTTCCTTTGAAATGACTTTACTTCTGACGCATGAGAAGTGTAAAAATTAATTAAATTTTTGAAATACAAAATAAATACATTAAATTGTTTTGATTTTCATCCAAATCATATTTCAAACAAGACAATCAGTTTTTTTTTTTTTCATTTTTGTAATTTTGGCCAAGAAAAGTGGTCAGCGAAACCATATGAATATGAATTTAGAAAAAAAATATTATTTTATACAGCTCATAAATACGTAAGTTTGAGTAGTTTTCTTCGGTCATTTTTAACGAAACACTCTAATGTGCTTTGATATTAATATGAACAAATACCTACTTTACATATCCCAAAATAACATTCCCTTTGCTCTAGTAGTTTTAAAAAAATATAAAAATAAAACGGATGCCGACTTTAGAATTGAAGGGAAAAATGGATTTGCCTAAAGTCGGCAGTCTATACCAGCTATTGGAAATTGTAAACCTTTTTTGTGTTCCTAAGGTCGGCAGCCACTAAAGTAAGAAATGCAATAATTTTTCACTTAATTATTCACTTTTGAAACAAAGTTTAAATAGACATGTACCTTCAGGATAACTTGTTGCTATAAAATAGTTAATCACCATTTGAAAATTGGTATATATTTTTTTCTTGAAAAAAGCTATCCAAAACGTGTTACAGAATGAGGAAAAATTACACAAAAGTAAGGACTGCGCACGAAAAAATCCGTGCATGCTCTTGGGCTTACAACTTTTGATGTGGAGAAAAATAAATAACTCTGTTAAGTCTTTTACATTTGTCATTATGCTCACTAGCTATATGCTAAGTTTCATACTTATAGTGAAACTAGTTTTTCTTAAAATGGAAATTGAACAAAAAACACCAAAACACATAATAGATATTTTTCATGAAATCTTACATCCGTCATATAATATTATACAAAAAAGTCATGGTCATTGAATGGAAATCAGGTAGTGGAAGAAAAATAGTATCTTCAGGCTGTAGGACTCAGACAAAATAGAAAGGATTTTCAGAGAAATTCCCCTCATCTCTGGAAGAAAAGTGCTACAAAAAGTTTATTGCTTTGAATTTTTATTAGAAAAGTTGAAAGGAAATTTAGCTTGAAGACGTATAAAGTACACAAAAATCCGAATAGAAATGCAAAGCAAGAATTTGGAGGTAAAAAAAATAACGTGAAAGTTCTTCAGACGGATTTTTCCATAATTTCGATCAGAGTATAGTAGTCTATGAAACGTTCGCACAGTCTAACGTTTTTCAACTTCCTGGCCAGGAATTCTATGTTGCAGATGCTAGAGGGAATATAGCAGAAAAATATAGCGTATCAAGGAAATCAAAATTCTCAAGAATGTTTTTGTTTTGGAAAGCCATATGCATATGCGGAAAAAAACACTTTATTCATAAAAAATGATTCTATTAACACAGATTTATACGTGAATGAGTGACTTTGGAAAAGATTTCTCCCTTTTTTAAGAAAATATAGTGTATCCACTTTTTTCTAGCCTATTCTCGATTCCTCTCATTACAGAAACAAAACAATAAAGCGAAAATAAAGAAATTGTTAGTGTTTGCACCGAAATATGCTAAGCTTTTTTATTCAGAATAAAATGAAGAAATTTTTGACATATAAGTTTTTAGCCTATCAAAGTAAAAATTTTTACATAAACTTTTTTTAAATAGGCCATGGTTTTAACATAGGCCTAGCCTGCTAGAAACGGTTTTTATTATTTTGTAGAGCAGGATTTTTAGTTTTAATAAATAGATACGTTTTATCACATTTACTCAATATATTAGGGTAGATGGGCCAAAATCTGAATTTGGTGTATCAATTTTTTACTTATAATACAAATATTGGAACTAAATGTAGGGTGTAGCATAAAATTTTTAATCATTACAGTGAGTATTTTTATGTTGTAATTTAATTAAACAGTTACTTGAAATTTAGGTGTTGCCGACTAATCAAAAATTATAGAAGTTGACATGTTAATATTTTTACATATAAACCACTTTTTTATTTCTTCTGCCTTAAAAATCGGCGAAATATATTAAAAAAAAAAAAATTTTTTAGTAACAGTTCGCAAATAGTTAAATAATTATGTGTAATATTAATAACAATTTTCATTATTATTCGTAAAAATTTTAAATTTAAACAGCAAATGATGATAAGGAATTTCTAAATGTAGAATGGAAGTAATTAGTTTATAAAACCTTGTATTTAACCCTAGGATGACTGGTAACGTTATGACCGCTAAGTTATCCTCTTGGTCTGGCCAGACCACAGAACGGTTATAGGTAAAATGTTGGCTCTAGGAACAATTTATAGTAGCACTTTTGTCTTGATTTTGTGGATAGTAGTTAATATAAGTTATATATGTTTATATAAAGTGGAAATGTTTCGATGGACTTATAATAACAACTATTGCGATAACAACAAAAATAGATGAAAAATCTCATAAATTTGAACTTTTTTGAATAAAACGCAATTTTAGGTTTATTTATAAATTATATGCATGTAAAGTGGATAAATATTGTAATTTTTATTAAAAATAATGTTTATGTCATATTACTCTGCTTGGCAATCATAAAAAAAACATATGATTTTGCTTATTTACAATGTCATAGGCTGGTAATAATGTTTCATTTTTTACATCGAAGAATTATTTTGTGATTAATTTCAGTATTCATTTACGCCTAATTTTCATTATTTCGTCGTCTATGGAGATCATTTGTCTTTGTATAGTATTTTTGTGTCATATTTAGCTAATTCTGGCGGAATGTATATTTTGAAACATGTACGTAAAAGATAAGAATAGAGCTATTTATTCACGTACAAATTTACGACAGGGGTATATGATAACTCCAAGTTTTTAATAAGAATTACTTAAAGATCTTCTAGTGTTGCTAATTTTTCAAATTATTGATGCTTTGGGTAAGTGTTTGAATTGTCAGATCGGAAAAAATAACAATGTAGTGAAGGATCGTATTGACGTTTTCGCCTTATCAATATCGAATTTATATAAGCTTTAATTGACTAAATCTATCCCATTGGTTTTTAATTATTCAAGGTACCTATTGCAATTTATTTTTAATATCTTGAACAATAATATTAAGCACTTCTTTATTAAATATTTTTTAAAAATGTTTATAGTACTCGGTGGAAATTGTCTGGTTGGTAACTTTTTGTTATAGTAATATGAGAATTTTAAGTGGTTCCAATTAAGTACATTTGGATATTAGATTTGCTTTATTGTTGAATATCCAATATTTCCCGAGCCTAATGTTTCGTCACCCTCATCTTCACTGTATGGAAATAGCAGTTGCACATTATCTCGATTTCAAAGACCTCTTCATCCTCTTCCTTTTTAGTTACTATAAGGCGTTAAAATCTGGAAACTCCATTTTATGGCATTTAATAACGCCCAAACCACATTTGTTTGCGTCAAGAATTAATTTTTTGAAGGAATTGCCAATTTTTCTGTAACTTAATTTTCGTTCATGAATGAGGAACATTTACTCACAAATTTGGGTAAATTCAGTTTTATTCAGACATTTTATAATTTTAACAACTTATTAGAATTGTTTTTAGAATGATTGTACGTAAATTAAAAAAAAAAGCATGTGTACAAAGAGAAAACACATTGTGTTTTCTCTTTGTCTATCCAGACCAAGAGGGTCAACTTAGCGTACTTTTTCTTTAAACCCAAAATTTTCCTAGTTATCGTACTCCAATCGACTTAAAATTGATTTCATTCGACTCAGTACACTTAAGTTATAGATATCATGTTCATCCCTTTTCGATTTTTCTACTTAAAATAAAAGTTATTAAACTCCAAAGTCAAATTTGGTCTGACCAGACCAAGATAGTAATCCTAGGGTTAAGTAAATATTTAAATACTTCTTGATTGGAACTGAGATTAAAAATTACAATTTAAGTGTTCAAGACAATGCATTACGGAAATAAAATGATTTACTTTTAATAAACGTTTATTATGTCATGCCTCAATAGAGGTAAATTATAAAATAAATTGCATAGTTGTTCCTTTTTGAAAGAAAACTAAACAACAACAGACAAAAAATATTTCTGATGGAATCGAAACAAAACTAAATTCCGTTATTTTATGAATTTAACTCATATAAGTTAATTTACTAGTTCTTTTGAAAATATAAATAAGTTATTGTGAGAAATGTTATCTATTTTTAATATATATTTAAGGTAAAAGAGTTAAAAAAGTTGTTTATATTTAAAAATATTAACATGTCAACTTTTATAATTTTTGGTTAATCGGCAACACCTAAATTTTGAGTAACTGTCTAATTCGATAACAATTTAAAAATACTCTCTGTAATGATTCAAAATTTCATGCTACACTCTACATTTAGTACCAATATTTGTATTATAAGTAAAAAATTGATACCCCAAATTCAGATTTTGGCCCATCTACCCTAATATATTGACCAAATGTGATAAAACGTATCGATTTATTAAAACTACAAATCCTGCTCTACAAAATAATAAAAACCGTTTCTAGCAGGCTAGGCCTATGTTAAAACCTGGGACTTTTTAAAAACAAGTTTATGTAAAATTTTTTACTTTGATTGCTTATAACATCACAACAAGTCATAGTAGGCTAAAAACTTATATGTCAAAAATTTCTTCATTTTATTCTGAATAAAAAAAATTATATAGTATTTTATCGGAAAATGTTAAATTAAAGAGTTATAGCGCAATAAAGATATTAGTTACTTTTAAGCCTTGTTTTAGGACAAAGGTCAAAGTCGACTGGCCGATTTACGACCGATCGACCCAATTTTTGCACACATATTATTTTTTTAGCCCCATCTACCAGAAACTGCCGGTGGAGCAAGCAAAATCAAAACTTTTGTAAAATCCATACATTTTATGGGTAATCTAGTGTGTATCATTCAGAAGTATAATTTTTATAGTAAAGTAAAATATTTATCTGGTAATTATGAAACTGTTTATAAACTAAAGGCTTTGTTTATAATAGTTTTTAAATAAAATAAAGTTTAATATTTATTACAAGTTTATAGAAAATTTTGTTCAATAAATATTTGATGAAATAAAAAATTTTGTTTAATTTTTGTAATTGATGAATATTTTTCGAACTTTTTATGAATTAATCAAAAAAATTTTTGTTATGATTATTGCAGTAAGTATTTAAATTTTTTCTTTTCTACTTCACCACAAAAGATTTTTTTCTATTTTTGCAACTATTAAAGTGGATTATTAATATGATTTTTTAATCTATTATTTTTTAAACATTATGAAATCTTTTTATTGTATTTATATGTTGTGTTTACTTATGATTTTTAAATGCACTACTGTACTCAAAATTTAATAAACATTTTTTATTTGATAGAGCAATTAAATTTGTATAATAATTTTTTATTTGATAGTTTCAATGTGTTTAGTTTTTTTTTTTCATTCTAGAATAGATTAAATAATTAATTGTTATTGAATTTTTTGTTATTATTTTATCCTTTTTTAACCAACTACCTGCCACTTGTCCTGTCCTGATTTTCTAAATATTTCCTCAATCCACAACCACACTTCCTACACATTACTGCTCTTCAATTGTCACATACTAATTTAGCCCCAAAACTATAGGACTCGAGCGATGATGAAAAAAGGTTACAACATATCAGCTCTTAAGATAGCAACGTCTAGTAATAAATGGAGGGTCTTAAGGAGAAAAATACAAATCGCCCACATCAACAATATAATATCACACACTCAATCAAACAAATGTTATGAAGTAGAGGAAGAGACGGATGATGAAATTTCAGACGATTGCATTAAACTGGACAATGTCAGCTCGCCTTTGTAAGCAGTTTACATACTTATGAGGTAAATATTTCAATAATTACAAAATTAAAACGCACTAAAAATAATTCTACACGCAGAGAAAGAATATGGTTGCGGTATTATTACGGCAACTGTGTTATGTTTGTAGAAATAATCGGGAACAAATAATGTTTAGCTTCAATAATATTGTGTTAATGGAAAAAATACTTAAGTTTAACTTTTACGATATTATGGTTACCCCATGCAAACCTATTATTTTTATAATAATAATAATATGTAACAATTAAACATAAGATATTTATTTTTACAAGTATGTATACATATTCCAGATGGAAAAATCATGATTTATTTGTTTTTGGACAATTTTGTCCAATTAAGTTAAATTAAACTCCAATAGATAGTGATTTAAATTATCTTTGAGCTGAATTTTTATAATTTTTTGTTCAGCTGATATTTCCGCAGTTATTCGGAAATTAGTAGCGAAAAAATTAAAAAACATTTTTTTTTTTGAAAATTTTGATTCATAAATCTGAAATTCTTGAGCGAATATTTTTGACATACCTTGAAGAAAATTTTCGTATGCCTCTTTTGGTGTATCATTTATCAAAATCGTGTTCTCGAATTTTATAGTGTGACCGCTGAATAAGGTGATGATATTAGTCATGCCCATAAAAAAAATCAGTACGTGATAGAAAAAAAGTGAAAGCAGATTCTTGTTTAACTCGTCAAAATCCATCTAGTTCACCTATTATTTTTTTTTTTTTCGTCCCTCACTGTATTTCTACTCAATTGTATATATACATAGGAATTTTTACTTAACTGTAAATAAAATCAAGATTTGTGCATCAATTTTGCAGATACATGCATTATTTTATTCGTAGCATTACTAGCTTTAAGATAAAGATGATAAACTGAAACATTTTTGATGTTTTCATTTATTAAAAGAAATTTTAGTAACAAAAAAATCTGAAAATGAAAAAGTTTTTTTCGGACACATATTTCAAAATAACTTCGAAACTATTGAACACATAAAAAAATGAAGTTTGGGTGACTCGAAGATATTTTTAGTTCGCATGGCCTTACTATGGGTGAAATATTAGACGCGCCCATAAAAAAATCCAGACCTGATGGAAAAAAACTGAAAGCAGATTCGTGCTTAGCACATCAAAATACATGAAGTCCAACTATTCGTCTTTGGGGGAGGATTTTTTTTGTCGACCAGTGTAATTTGCAAATTAGAATGCAAGATCCGATGAAAATGTGCAGCAGTGTTGCCACTTCATGTGTAATTACACCCACGACCCGCAAAATAGTGCACATGGGCAAATTATCTTAACTTTGTCACATCTATATACTCTTACGTGTGAAGAGAGAATAATTATTTATTAATTTTATATATTTTTATTACTTTTTTAAGCAAATTGTTATAATATTCAATTATAGTTTTTATTATAGACCATAAATTGTTTAAAAGCAAAAAATATTATTAAATTATAAGTTTAAAAATTGTTTTCGTGCAAAATATAAGAGCACGGAAACAAAAGCATATGGAATGTGAAATTTAAGAGCGCCGTTCCCTGAATAACACATATCGTGTGTAATTTTTATTTCCATGTGTAGCCTATGTGTAATTAGTTTCATGTGTAATCTATATGTAATTTTAAGTCTCAGTGTTTTAATTTTCCAAATTTTTTTTTTTATGTTTCATGAAAAACAGCGAACTTTTTAAGAACAAGCAATCGTACTTGAATCTTCTAGGGAATTTTACTTATATATATATATGTCAGATAAAATCTAAATTTGATTTTAGCGATGATAATTTTACTCTTGTAGATATTGATAATCCTAAAATTGTCCTGTTTTTTTAAACCAAAGAGGTTTTGAAAGAATATTTATAACAAGTTGATAATGAGTGGAGAATGAACGCACGTCTAGATTATGACAAATTTAATCTCAATATAAGTTTAAAGCCAGAAGCATATTGACCAAAAGTTTTTAACTCAATAAAATTTTTTGAAAAAGAATATTTCAAAATTTACAAAAAATTGTTCAGATTATTATCTTACATCTTTCAAATGTAACAGCAGAAAAATATTTAGCAATCTGATTAATTTGAAAACAGAGTAAAGAAACAAAGAGTCTTCAGACAAAGGAAAGAATACTTGAAATGGAAAATTATACATTTTAACTTTTTTTTTATTAATTTTTTAACATTGTATGTAAAAAAATTATAGGATAAATTTTTTATGTTTAATGGTTTAATCCAAAGAAGAATAAGAATAGAAGGCTTGTCAAAAAAACCTAACTCTGTTGTCAAAAAAAAACCTAACTTTAAGATTGTGTTAGTCAAATTTTATTTATATGTATTAGTGCTGAAACCACTTTCACCACACATCATAATCATACATAGTTGCACAAAAGAGTATTAACACATTTTTAAATATAATTCATCACAATTATATTCGCAGATTTTTATCTTTTGATGCGGGTTACATCCACAAATAGTAATATAACTACATTTTATTTGCTTTTTGTTGATGAATATGAAAATAATTTAAAATTATTTTAAATTCTGTTTTATTTTTAATACCAAAAGTAGCAACATTGTCCGTTCAATTTAAATTTCAACATAAAAAAAGGAATGTTAAAAATAAAATAAATTTTTTTTTTTTTTCATTTTGTGGAAAATATTCGTGTAACGGGAGTGAAAATACAATAAACGTGTGTGAAAAAATAATAAAAATATCGTGTGTTAGTGGAAAAATGTGTCGCGTGTGTAATTTTCCTTAAGTTTTAAAGAAAATATTTTTTTTATTTTGTGTAGTTTCTCTCTCTCACAAGTGTGTTGAATTCACACAGAACTTGTATGTGAAGAGATAGAAATGTTGTTTTTATAGAAAATAGTACTATTTTCTATTCTTAGTATTCTTTGGTTTAATCTATTAAATAAACTTATAAAATAAACCTAAAACAAATTCATGTGTAATTTTTCTTCAGATGTGTAATTTAGTCATCGTTTATGTGTAGTTAGTAACATTCTTGGTGGCAACACTGATGTGCAGGAAAAGTGGATAAGAGTTTGATAATACACATCTGCTCAAAATAATAGATACACCTAGTGGGATGATATTAAAGTGACGATAACTTCAGAAATACTTCGATTTTTTTTTCTTTTAGTAAACAATTTGATCTGGCAATAATACTTTAATGAAAAATATGGCAAGTATGTGCATAAAAATTAATTTACACATACGTTTTCGATTTAAATACCTAAATTGCTGCTTATAATAATAGATACAGTAAATTTATTTCTAATTTTTTTATATTAAATCGAATTCTATTGTACTTTTTTGATTATTTTTATATGATAGAATTAGAAAAGTTTCATTTAGGTTGAAAATATTATAAAGAAATAAAATTCTGACACAGAAAATGGGAAGAACAATCAGTGCACCAAATAGGAGAGAAAAATGGTTCAAAACAACCGAAAATTGCAAAGTCGTTGCTTGAAATGGCAAAAAATGGCTTAGCAGACATCTACATTTTGCGCAAAATGCATTATCTAAAAAATAAATGACATAAACTCGTATTAGACCTCTTAAAGAACCCCAGAAACGGAAAGGAGGATTAATATATCGGCAAAAAAGGGACCCCTTCATTTCTGTGAAGGCTTTTTCCGCTATAATTTTTAACGAAGTAGTTCGGCAAACAGTTTGGCTTCGTCGTCTGCAAAACAAATTTCCGGAAAAAATTGCCAGAAAAGTTGCATCAATGCGTATACAAAATTTTAAGATACTGTTAAAACTCTAAAATAAATTTACTTTAGTCCGAATGTACACGCAGAAAAAAATAGAGACATAATATTTTTTGGCGAAATGAAAAATAATTAGTTAGTAAATAACTTCCGAAGAAGTATTCGTCACCCTGTAGGGGAAAAATTCCACGTTAAATTCACAAATATGACTGTTTCAGAGTGAGGTGAAAATATGAGGGTTTGGGAATGACTTTAATTAAATTCAAATGGTCCTATTTATCATATTGATAAATACAATAAATGCATATGGATACTCGTATATATTGGGATATTGCACAAAACAAATACACCGAAAAATACATAAGATATATCCCAATTTAATTCCGATTTATCACTATAAACTGCTCATCAGATCTTATATCATTATTATACCCTTCACCACAGGTGTAAAGGGTATATATAAGTTTGTCATTCCATTTGTAATTTCCACAATTGTCGTCGGAAAGCAAAAAAGTATATATTCGGGATCCTTGTAAGAAGGACCATTTCCGTCCGTCCGTGTGTCGGTTAAAATTGCGTTTATAAAGCCCACCGATAACTGGCATATATAATATATATATCAAACAATCGGAAATCCTTTCGAGAATTTTGCAATTGAAAATCAACAAGATCGGTTCATACATTGCGGAGATATGCTTAAAAAAACGGTTTTTAGAACCAGTTTTCCAGTTTCTGGAGCCTCCGTATATGCTAGGGACTTCGTTTTTGCAAGGAATGCTTGGACATTTTTTTCTGATTTTTTTTTTTTGCTAAAATAAATGAAATAAATCGGTTCATAATAACTGAGATATCGGCCAAAACGCATTTTTGATTTTTTGAAGCCATTGTTTAAACTATAGATTTTTATTTTTATCGGTCATAAATATTTTTATATTTTTTTTTTTTTGTAAACCAAATTCGTGCATAATCAACAGAGTTATGGGCCAAAAACTAAAACATTTCTGTTAAGAATATAAATACACACACAAACATGTATATTAAGCATTGTAATGACTATTAGTGACGTTTTTGGTTGTAGATTTATAAATGTGAAATAATGAATGCATACGTTAAAGCGAAAATTTAATTATTTGTCGGTAAGATGGTGAAGGATATTATTATTTTTTTTTATTAAGAATGAATTTCAGATTTTTTCTTTTACTTTAAAAAAAAAATTATATATATATATATATATATATATATATATATATATATATATATATATATATATATATATATATATATATATATATATATATACATTGATATCCTAAATCTAAAAAAAAAAAACTTTTTTTGTAAACTAATAAAAATCACATTATATTAGTATGAAATTATAAACTGAAAATATTAACGTTTTTTGTACATGTTACAATTACTTTTGTATTTATAAAAAAAAAAATATATATATTCGTAAAAAATACAAAATTTTATCGTAAAACAATATAAAAATTTAGTAAATAATAAGAAATATATTGGTAAGCATTCGTTTATATTACACCATTCTTTAGTGGTCCAAAATCACTAATTATTTCGTACATTGTACGTTAGCTTTCCTTTCTATAAGGCATGGATTTTTTTCGGTGTACGAACTCTCTTCGGACCTATTCCATCAAAAATTTCAGTTAAAATAGCCTTCAGAGGAAAATACTCCTTCTATCTGATTTTGGGGTGATTTTATGAGGCCTATTACAATTTTCAATCGTACAAAAGCATTTTATAGATAACGAAGATATTTTCCTAAACCCCTACTTGCAATTTCAAGTAACGATTTTCCATTTTTCTCTTGTTTTGAACCATTTTTCTATCCTATTTGATGCACTGATTGTTTCTTCCCATTTTCTGTGTCAAAATACTATTTCTTTATAATATTTTTAACCTAAATGAAACTTTTCTTATTCTTTTATGTAAAAATAATCAGAAAAGTACAATAAAATTCGATTTAATATAAAAAAAAAATCAAATAAATTAACTGTATCTATTATTATGAGCACCAATTTTTGGTATTTAAATCGAAAACGTATGTGTAAATTAATTTTTATGCACATTCTTGCCATATTTTTCATTAAAGTATCATTGCCAAATCAATTTATTTACAAAAAGAAAAAAACTAGAAGTATTTCTGAAGAATTTTCCAAAGTTATCGTCATTTTAATATAATACTACTTGATGTATCTATTATTTTGAGCAGATGTGTATATATGATTTATAGTTCTTTGACCCTCAATGGTTTCAAATATGTATGCATTGTTTTTTCAACAATAAAATTTTTTATTTTTATTTAAAATGTCTTATTATGATAATCACAACTCTTATGACTGTATACATACCAGATCATAATTTTGAATAGAATTTTAAGACTATAGTCACAATTTGTGTGATGACTATTTTTCAGTCACACTATTTTCTGTGAATAGACATGTTAGTTAATAAGAAATATTTTTATATTTAAGCATAATATGATAAATTTTGATAAATTTGTGATAATCAGTAGTAGGGAAATGGGAAGGCAATAGTTGTTTTTGTTTTCCATGAAGATCAATTTTAAGGAGCAATTTTTGTTTGTATGAAATTGTAAACCAATGAATTTATTTTTGTAATTTTTTATTTTCTTGTACATGCATTAATAGGAGAAAAAATTTTGCATTTTATGAAATTGAAAACCAATGTATTTTTGTTTAATAATATGTATGTAATTATGTTAAAAGTACATACAAACAATTTAACAGGGAGACAATTTTTGTTTTATTGCGATGAAATTAAAACTTATGACTTGAGTATTTTTGGCTTATTCATCTATATATTTTTATGATTATTTTTATTTTTGTAAAGTGAAAAATAAACTGGAGATTTTTTATATGAAAAATAACCTTGTATAAGGTTTTTGACATCAATGAAGATATATTTTATGTTGTTGAGTATGGTCATGATTAGTTTTGAATATTCTGATGATAAATTAAGAGAGAGCATTTTTTTTCACATTAAACAATTTCATATCTAGAATATTTATACCCTACACCACCATAGGTGGGAAGGGTATTATGCGTTTGTGCTAATGTTTGTAACAACCAAAAATATTGGTCTAAGACCCACCTTAATTTATACCAATCGTATGTCCGTCCATGTAAACCTTGTAATCGAACTACAGGTCGCAATTTTGAACCAAAATTTATGAAATTTGGTACACAGGTTTCTTTTGGTCTAGGGACGAAGCCTATTGAAATTGGTTATGATCGGTCCATTATTTCACCTAGCCCCCATACAAACATCGTCCCGGAAAAGGGTTTAGCGACCATAAGTCCCTTAAATATAGCAATATTTTAATGAAATTTGGCACATATAAGTTTCATATAAGTCTAAATAAGTGTGCCGATTGAAAAGATCGACCTATAATTACCCATAGCTCACATATAAACCCCTTTTCAGAAAATCACTTTAACGACCATAAATCCTATTTAAATGTTAGTATCAAGTTAATATTCGACACAAATAAGTTTTATATACACATAAATGATAGTACCAAATTTTAAAAAGTTTGGTCCATAATTTACCATAGCTCCCATATAAGGCCCCCTTTAGGGATCACCCAAAAGTGAATAAATTCATATAAATGTTAGCATCAACGTAATATTCTGTATTTGTATGTCTTATTTTACGCTTATGAGTATCGGTCAACATTTGACTCCAAATCTAATAAAAGACCCCTCCCCGAATTATACTGTACACAATGGTGTAGGGTATCATATGGTCGGGCTTGACCGACTATATATTTTTCTCTCGTTTTAAATTTAGTTTATGGCTCAATATTTTTATATGTAACCTAAATTAAGATTTTTTCTCAGTTTGAAATATAAAAGAGAAATGCTCCATTTACACTTTCTTTGGAGATAAATTAGATATAAATATAAATGTCTGAAATAAAATTATTTTAATCAGTTAATAAACTTTTTAAAAGACGGAGCAAAATGGAATCAAATAAAATTACTAATGCTGATATTCTTGCGGCCTTTAATAAATTAAAAACCAGACCGTATCTAGCAGCAAAGGATTTACTTCCATCAAAAGCATATAAGGTATTAAGTATGTTCCGCCATATGAATAAATATGGAAATGTGGTGATGGCAGAGATCGGGATAAAGTAATATGTATATGGAGTTAACATTACTTTAAGGAGGAAGTTAGAAAATGGTTAATATGTTTTGGAATTGGAAGAGGTAGTCAGTGAAAACACCGCAGGAGAAGACGAAGTGGGAGAGTTTTCTCAACCACATTTCAGTTGGGAAAATAGTAAAATTCCAAGAAATTCTTAATAAAGACAATTAGTATATAAGTATCATTATTTTTTCAAAACAAATTAATTGCAAAGAGAAAGCTTTATAATAAAGATGTCACATATAAAAATTCAAAAATTTCTTCAAGATTTTGATAGTTTAATTTTTGTTGAAGATCAAAAACATTGGAAGAGTATTTGGCACTTATTAATAAAACTGGGAATTATAATGAAGACCCTTTATCATCTAAATATGGATTACACTTCAAAAATTGTTCATGGTCGGATGATAAAGCAAACGTTGGTCCTGATACTTGTAGCTGTAGAAAGCATAAACAACTTATAAGCAAAATGGAGGATTTTATTAGAAGATATTATTTATTATCTAAACGTCTAAAATAAACCAATAGGGAAAATATTTTTAATTTTAAATATGTTAATTTTAAAGTAAAATATATTAAAAAAATAAATAAAATAAAAAATAATTCAACATTAACAAATTTTTGTTTTTTTCTTTATAATATCTTGCAATTTTATATGGGTGTCGTGAATTTTGAATTTCAGAAATAATTTTAGTAAATAATTGACTATCTATCAAGAACAACATATTCAGAATAATGGATACATCCAACACCACTAAAATTGGATTAAATTATACTTCAAACAAGGATCAAATTAAAATTCAAGAAATCTTAATACTGCCGCCTAGAGACATTCCACTATTCCTCGCATTGCATGATGGTCGGGTTAAAATTCTTCTGGAAGTCTTACTAAATGTGGAAAAAGAACTTGGAATAAAAACAAAATAATTTATATTTCTCTTACTTTTTTTATTTTCTATAAAAACAAATAAAAGTATTTAAATAAACTTAAACTAGCATATAACTTTCATGTAAATTAAAATAATTAAAAATATTTAAAATTTGATTAAAAGTAAAATTTTTACATCTTAAATAAATAAAAATGCAGCAATAAACACCACAAAACATTGATGATTCACTTTGAATTCGCATTTTATTGTAGACAATTGTTTTAGAATTCCTATTTAATAATGAAATAAATGGTTTAATAGGACCTGCAGAGCAAAAGAATTCTGCCACATCATTTTCAGGAAAGTAAAAAGCGACCCAATGCTGTCCAGGTTTATAAGATGGATCAGTATTCGCTATGTAAAATTAAGGTTTTGGAACAGGTGTTTTCGGTAATTTATTACTAGCAAAAACTCCTTTAAATTTATATTTTGTATATTTATTTGAATATAAAGTATTTATAATATTTATTGAGTTCATAGCGTTTGAATTATACTGTGAGACTTATCAATTTCTATTATACTATCAAATTCGCAATATACTAAGCAGGTAAATGCCTCTGTAATTGGTTTCCCAAAACGTCCTTCTATTCCAATAGTTCCTTGATTTATTACATTTTCACAATTTGAATTATTATTGTGATCAGGAGTTAAATCAAAAGCTAATAAAAAATATTCGCTATCAAAAAGTTCCTTTGTAATTTGATGACCTTTATCAAAATGATGGATTCCTCTGCCTTTAAATAGGGTTTGATAAGCACGAGTGCTTAATATTCCTTCATTGTTATAGTTAAATTCTATTGGTTGTGCTGGAAATTGTACTCCATTAACAACTAAATTAAATCTCTGTAAATTAAAGTGTTGAAAATTGTATGGATTTTCTTTTCTATCTCCAGTATAAGCTGTCCAAGTATAACATTATCTAGAGATAATGAATGATTTCCTGGATGTATAGTGAAGGTCTTAATTTCTAGTCTCTTATATGGGTAAATAGCATTTTAGCTTTGTTATACATTATGATGTGCCATTAATATGCTACTATTGATTGTAAGATGATTTATATATAAATTAGCTTCATGTATTCTTAGATGGGATTAATTTTTTTTTTCTTTCTCCAAATTTAATGTAATCTTAAGATCAACATTATTAAGCAAGTACATTTGTTGATTAAATACATCTACATAGAGTTTACCGAAAAGCTCCAATTTTTTCCATCCTTGAATAATTTGTTTCTTTTATCTAAACCGGGATTTTCTTTATCGATTAATGAATTAATTTTATTCACATCAGTAGCCCAACCACACGATTCAAGATGGGTAGATCTAGCATCATTACCATAGTTGAGTAGTGTTTCCATATATGCTCTATAGTGATAGTTGTTGTGCAATTCCTAAATATGGAATGCAACAAGTTATTAACAACGCCTCCGGTTCCTTTGAATTGAAGCACTAGTCTGAGATAAATACTATTAAGATCTCTATATGTTTCACCATTCCCCAATGATACAAATTCAATTGTACTAGAGTTGTCCAATGAAGCTATTGGATTATAACATATTTCTTCTGTTTTAATTACACTAGTTTGAATTGGAGGAGATTCAAATAAATCTAATTCACTTTTCATACATTATATAAATCCCGACATTTTAAACTTCTAAAAATATCGTTGAAGTTCTTTCCTCTACAACGTTTGGATTTATTATGCAGTTTTTGTTTTAAGCGTTTAAGTCTTATATGCTTCCCTTTACCATTCTGCATTGTTTTTACTTTTTCAATAGTAGCTTCTTTAATATTATTCATAATTTTTCTCTCTTGATTAAATAGAATATCTTTGATAGGTTTTGTTCCGATTTCCTCCAAAATTTCTTTTCCAATATCTATTGACTTATTTTTTTTAATAATTTAATCCTGTTCTCAAGAATGGTTTCAGGTGTGAAAACAAAGATGAAAACAGTGATCCAATACCACGTCCATATTGTACAAACTTTGGTGTATGATATATTTCACCAATATTTTGCACATTTTTTCCAGACTGATTATTATAATAATTTGTATACATCACATCCATGGTTGTCACAAAAATGATTTAGCATTTTACTAAACATTTATTTTATACATTTTTTAAAGTGTAGTGTACAATAAAATGGTATGAATTCATTCAAACTTATTATTCCTCCTTCATCATTTCGAATCATTATTGATATATTATTAATGTTATAAGATTCAATAGGAAAATATTCAATTGTATTGAAATTAATATAATTTTTCAATGTGGATATTGAAAATATTTTTAAACATTTAGTTTTTTTATTACCTACATGTCGCGGTTTAATTATATCAGTGTAAATAAATGCAATTTCATTTATATCCAGTGAAAAGGCTTTAGTAAAATAATTTGTCATATTATCTGAAAATTTGGTTAAAGATTTATGAAGAATGTGGTTTGTTGATGATAAAATGGAATCATTTTCAATGTTTTCTAATTCACGTCTACCAGTATAAGAATCAAATTCGTTGTCTTTCATTTCTGTAGCTTTATTTGTTTGTGAGGTATCATTCTTTAATTCATTTAAAGGATTCTTTTTCTTCTGCGGATACATTATTTTTTGGAATATCATTTAATTTATTCAATTGTTTTGTTTCATTAATCAGATTGGGATTTTTTATAAAAAATCATTATAGTTTTCTAAGAGTTCGTGAAATTTTAACTTAATGCCTACATATTCATTATTTGCACTATGTTTTGATATTTTTGTTTTTCCATTTACTATAGCTTGTGTGTCGACATTTGAAATTGTATTTCGTTTTCTACGTTTAACAATATTTTGATTATTTTCAAGTAACGAAAATGAAATATCTGATAATCCAACTACCCAGTGATCATCCAAATTTAGAGATTGTGTTAATAAATTTGTAAAAGTGCTTGGAGTATTTTTATAAATATCCATTGAATTATTATAACATAAATATTTTCTTCTTGTATACTTGAAGCCATCTTTAAAAAGAATGATTAATATAGTATGTTGTTTACCATACATATATTATTTACTAATATCATTCTGATGAATCCATAGAACGGTGATTTCAATAATTTGTTTAATATATCTATCCATTTATAATTTCCCTGCATACTAAATTGTTTCCACATTTTATTTTTTAAAGTTCTATTAAAACGTTCAACCAGTGTTGCCAGAACTTCTCTGAGAAAAAGTGCTAAATGGCTATCAAAAAAGTGCAATTTAGTAAAAAATAAGTGCTAAATGGTTCTTAAAAAGTGCAATTCTTTACAAAAAAGTGCTAAATTTTAAATAAATTAATTAGAATAAGCATTTTTGTTATTTTTGCTTATATTCACTATTTTAATTTTTTATTTCTTTAATTTGTATGGTTTACGCACATTATATTGGTCATATTCTTAATTCTAAAGGAACAAATCAATTCAGAATAACTTTATACCTTCATACTTATGAACGTATTCACCTTAATTTTTTTTGAACCGCAGTAAATTTCATTAATAAAAATTAATTAATAATAAGATGTATGTATTTTTGTTGCAAGGCATTTGTGGAAACATTTTCTTAGTTGTTTTAAACGTAATATAAATAATTTTCGATAGTAACAATCATGTATGTAACAATCATATATGTACAATCGATAGTAACAATCATATATGTACTATTAAAATTTGGTGTCACTGAAATTTTTTAAACAGCACTGAAAAAAGCACCGAGCGCTGACTCAATATTTTTTCGCATCCAAATTTTTAAAAAAACTCTAAAAACAGTGCTAAAAGGGCTGAGTTGACAACACTGTTATGGATAAATAAAGCAAATAGCTAAAAATATTTTAAAATATAGTTAACTCTACGTCTCCACTAAGAAATTTTTATTTCCTAACATGAGAAATAACGTCGGCAGAATAACGGGAACAAACTTTTATTTCCAACTTTATGTTAAGGGGTTTAGAAAACGTACATGAGAAATTAAAATTTTAATTTGTCTTTTTTACCGAAAATGTTATTTTTTTCCTCCGTTTTTATTTTTTATTTGCATTTTTAAAACAAAATTAATTCATTTTCCATCTTTGTTTTGTTAAAAAAATTAAAATTTTAAAAAATAACAATAAATTTGACAGCTTATGTTAAACATTATTGCTCAGCTTTGTGTTTAAACATTTATTGCGAAATAGATTGCGCAATAGATTTCTTATTGGTCCACACGTAACATTTTGAAGAGAGAGATAGAATTTGACAATTGCGAACACAAAAATGTCTGCGTGGAGACGTAGAGTAACCGATCAAATCTTTTTTTAACACTCCAAAATTAATATTCTTAACGTACCGTCTATACTAGCCTTTTTCTTGTTCGCACAAGAACAAAACGTCGACAGAGCAACACACAATTTTGTTCATTTTGTGGGGTTTTTCACTATGATTGTCCAGTAATGATGTTTTCTTTTATTTTCTCTTAAACAATCTTTGTAAAATCTCGTACGTTTTGACGATGATTTTGAGCATGTTTGTTTGAAATTTTATGTCAGTGTTGCCGTTATTCTGTTTATCAATAAAATTTTATTTAAGAGAAAAAATGTATTTTAAATTCAATAATTATTCCATTTTACTAAGAAAGCATATTAATTACATCATATATTAATGAATTAATTAATGTTAACAATAAAATAATTTAACTATAAAACAAAATTAATAAGCATATTTCTTCATATAAATAATAAAAAAAAAAAGTATTTTTACTTTAATAATTATTTCTTTTTTACTGCCTATATGAATAATTTTAAAAATCAAAATTACACATTTTTTAATTTTGTTTATAAAATAGAAATGTTACTTGTTACAATTTGTGTATCACAATTTTTTCATATGGTAACACTTATATAAGTTTATGCATCATAGCGACGATCTTTACACTCTGAAAAGCGAAAACAAATAAAGCAACATAAGAAAAGTGCGAATGCTGTAAATAAGAAACATAAAAAACAAACACGAAATCACGATTCGTGCTTGATTTCTTACCCCTCTTGCTTCTTTACAGTGTAAAGTTTACACCTCTTGCCTACAAACTAAAACCATTGGCTGCAAAACCATCATTGTCAAAATTCACGCTTTGTTTTCAGTGGGCAGAACATTTGTCGAACAAATCATAATTTTTTGTTTGCCGTCAGTGTCGCTTCGATACTTTTACATACAACGTCTCTTCTTCCGCATAAAAAATGACGTTTGATGGCAGACATCGTTGCTCGAACAATTGT
Organism: Protophormia terraenovae; assembly: GCA_951394005.1. Taxonomy (NCBI): domain Eukaryota; kingdom Metazoa; phylum Arthropoda; class Insecta; order Diptera; family Calliphoridae; genus Protophormia; species Protophormia terraenovae. The sequence continues at coordinate 72,439,648 of OX596074.1, forward strand.
GCGAACAACGGTGTGCGAACAAGAACAAAATATGAACAACTTAGGTCCACACTATCCAAATGCATGTGCGAGCATGAAAAAGGCTCGTGTGAACCGCAAATAAGGTATGGTCGGACAAGTCAAAATGACGTAACTACTATAAAAATATTTTATGACTTCTATTTTAATGAAAACATTTTTTACTAATTATTATTTTTTTCCAAATTTCGAACGATGCTGTTTTCTCTTACAAAACATTTTCAATATCAAACAACTGTAAACAATTATTTGTAAAAGTAGTGGTTGCACAATTTTAGTGAAATATTTGGCAAATGTGAGCAAAGTTTTCGGAAAATACCTATTATAAGGACAGCCGACGAAAAATTAAAGAAGTAAACCCATTCTAACAAAAAAGTACCTGAAATGCAATAAAAGCTCTTACATAGGGAATAAAATATTTTATCCAGTACACGAATTAAAAAAGCCTTTTTATAAACAAAATTTTATATTCCAGATCTACGCAGTGCTTGTATTCCTTTAAAATAATGTTCTATTATTTTAACAAAATTATTTAAAATTATTTTATACATTTTTCAATACACATTTTTATATGCTTTAAATTTTTTATTGCTCCAAAGTGAAAAGCTATTGTTGCGATTATCGTGATAATTGTCACATTTTTTTAACAATCTTAATTTCTGAAAATAATATTTTGTGATTTTTCGAAATGTATTAGTAAATTGTAATGTATTATAATATGGCAGTTGGCTTTTAATTCCAAATCACAATTATTTTGGTTAGAATATTTTAGCGGTATCGGAATTTTTAGTTATTTCGGTGACGGTATTTTACCGTTACCGGTATTTCGAAGTATTTCGGTAATGATAGTTTAAGGGCCATTTAAAATATATAAATTATCGGTTTATAACTGAGAAATATAAAGTGGAGTCAAGTGTTACAAGGTCGTTTATTTGAATTTTTTTAAACCGAGAAATAACAGTAACAGTATTTTAGCGATTTCGGTAAATTGGTATATTTCAAAGATATTTTTGCGTAATAGGCATTTTCAGTAATGGTATTTCCAATTATTTCAACGGTATTTTAGCAATAACGGTAGCCAAACTTAAAAAATATTTTAGTGCTTTTCTGGCGTTTTTTACGTAGTTTCAGTGCTTTTTCAAAATTGAAAGTTGACAACGCTGATCCATAATTAAAATTAAAGTGCAAAAACTAAAAATAAGTGCTAGAAATGCACTTTTAATGCTAAAAAATTCATTTTATTTAGAAAAGAGTATAAAAAGGTGCTAAAAAGCATCTAGCACCTTTTTTCCACAAAAAAGTGCAGTACCCGAAAAAAAAGTGCTAGAATTGCACTTTAAATGCCGTTATGGCAACGCTGCGTTCAACTATTGATGCTTTCATACTCGAAAAAGTGTGATAATGGTTAATTTTATATTCTTCCATAAGAGTTTTAAAGTAGATATTATAAAATTCTTTTCCTTGATCAGAATGGATATTTTTGGGAGATTTTCCTTTGTTTAACTTTATAATTTCTTTTAATACTTTCGAAATTTCTATTCCTGTTTTAGGTTTTAATGGTAAAGGTGGGATCACACGATTGCCGCAATACACCAATTATTGGTATATTTTATACATCAATCGTGTGATTTCACAACTTATTGACTCATATGTCAAACCACAACAATATTGTTCTTATTTTGCCCAATCAAATGCAACCCTGGTGCAACAATCATGTGAACGCTTGATAGGCAACCATGCACAAATAAAAACGTTAAAAATACACCAATATTTATTGTGTTCTAGTGTTTGTAGCAGCATTTATTTTCGAAAGTAAAACAAGTTTTTATTCTTGTATATATGTATTGCAATTATAATTTACTTGCAGTTTTATTATGAAGTTGGATGACTGCATAGAATTTGATGGCACGAACAGTGAATTGGTTTACTGCACCCTCTCTCAGGAACCACAAACTCCTGTGCCAAAACAAGAAAAGCAAGTGTAACATCATCTTGGACCTACAGTAGCATTAATGATTTCATACAAGCTGTAGAAGAACACCCTTGTATTTGGGAATACTCTATCTCAGCCGACGCAATTTTCTTTTTTATCAATAAACAACTCATTTTTCCACGAATATATTAAAATTTTCTATATTTTTGTAAAAAAAACAAATCTAGCACAATAGCTGTTTCTCAGAGTTGCCATATGCGGCAATTATTGCCACTAAGCCGTTTTGCGTCAATTTACGACAACCAACTTTATGTGCGATAAGACAATCATCCGACTGCAGAGAATTTGATTGGGACAATTTCTTTATTTTATAAAATTAGTGCATTGCGACAATCGTGTGATCCCACCTTAATGCGTATGCATATTTTGAAAATACATCAATTACAGTAAGCATATATTTAAAACCTTTATTAAATTTTGCATACGGTATAATCTCTACTAAATCAATCTGCCATGTATCTAAAATACCATTTTGAATAAATCGTCGGCGCTGAAAGTTTTTTCTCGCTTGACGATGCAGTTCTTTAACAAGAATTTGTTTACTCATATTTATATATATAGAATGTTAATGCTTCTTCTCATTTAAATATTGTGTACTAAAGTGTAAACATGTTTCAACAGTTTATATATCCATTCACTATAATGAATTGTGGTCCCTCTGGTTGTGGGAAATCCAGATTTATTATGAATTTGATAAATAATCAATATTTAATATTTAAAATCATAGATCGTATTATTTGGTGTTTTGCAGAAAAAAATTCTCTTCCCAAAATTATCAATGTAGAGTTTATAGAAGGTATTCCAGAGGATTTTGTTACTGATGAAAATGAATCGACTTTAATAATATTGGTGATTTAATGCTTGATTCATATAATAAAAAAAGTGTTTGAACTTTTTACTAAGGGATCTCACCATAGAAATTTAGCTGTGATTTTAGTAACACAAAACATTTTTCATAAAGGTGCTTATTCCACAGATATTTCTTTAAACTCTTAATATATAATGTTTAAAAATCCTAGGGATAAGTTACAATTTCAATATTTAGCTCGCCAAGTATACCCAGAAAACTCAAAATCTCTGGTTGATATATATAATAACCAGGGCAAGTTTTTCAAGCTTTTCGCTTGGAAAGTAAGCATTTGCATACTTCAAAAGAATTTCACAAAAAATGCTTATATTTTAAATCTTTGCATAAATTTGCATATAATGGATACAAAAGTTAGTTTTCTTAACAAAAACACAATTTTTTGGTGATTTTTTGGAGTTCAATCAAATAATTTCTAAAATTTTTTTGTGAGTATTTTGAGTACATATAAATATTGTAAAGAAACAAAATTCGGAAGCGTCAAATATGATACTAAAAATTAAAATAGTTATATTTTTATAAACATCGAAATTTATTTGAGATTGAAAGTTAAAAAATGCATATTTGGGCATATTTTCTACACATTAATATATAAGAATGCATAAATTCGTTGGTTTTTATATACATATTCATGCTATTTTTGCATATCTCTGTGCATATTATACCATTTTTTCGTGCTTTTTCAAGCGCATATTTCAATTATTTTTGTGCATATAAAAACTTGCCCTGATAATAACTGTACTAGCAGGCTCATGGTTATTTATTAATTGATCTTACTTAACAAATACACAACGCATTAAGATTCAGAACGGATATCTTCAATAAAAGTCACTATTTAATATTTGCAAATATAAACAATGACCTCGAACCTAAAACTGTTGGAGGAGAACAAACATATTCTTTACGTTCTTAAGAAAGCAGATCCTAAACTATGAAAAGCAATACTGAAACATGTTGACGATGCTGTTATTAAAACAATAAATGAAATACTTTTCAATATAATTAATGAGAATCATAAAATCAATAAATCAGTTCTTGACAAAATAAAACCATATAAAAATACAATTAGAAAAGTTTGTTTGCCAGAAACCTCAATGAAACAAAAGAGGAAACATCTAATTCAAAAAGGAGGATTTCTACCAATTATTATTTCATCCGTTTTAAGTGGAGTTATTGGAAAAATTTTAGAAAATGTCAAATAATTTATCCAAATTATTAATTTATCAACTTACGATAAATTTAAAATTAAATATTCTGATTCTGATTTTCTACATCTAAAACTAATACCAATATATGGTGCACACACATTAAAAGATATTAATAAATGGTATTATATTAAACAAGAATTAGCTAAATATTTAAATGGAAGCCAAATACCCTCTTCTCATCAAAATAAAAGTTCTAAATTGAGTAACCTATAGTGTTTATAAAAAACCGACTTTTCAAAAAACCGGTTTGACGGTTAACCGAAAATTGAGTAAAATTAAAAAACTGGTTTTTCGGTTAACCGTCTACTAAAAAACCGGTTAAACCGGTTAACCGACATTTTAATAATTGGTCTAATTTGAAGCTTAATAAAAATATTTTTGGTTAAGAAAGTGTTTGAACTTATTGCTTTAACCATGCACCAAATAATAAACAGTGCACTGCACTGTTCTTTATATATTGCGATTAGGGTTTGGGGTCCGGGAATTCCCGGGCGGGAAATCCCGGGAATTCCCGTGAATTTTTCATCAGGAATTCCCGGGAATTTTTTTAAATTTTCCCGGGAAAACGGGAAATTTAATATTCACGTAGTTTTATAATCCTATAGCAAAAATGTTACTGTTAGTATCGCCTCAGTGAAAATTTTACATTAATATAAAGTTTATATTATAAACACATTACTTACTAAAGCAATTTTTGATGTTAATACAAAATATACATGAAATTTAATACAAGTGATATTTTATATTATTCAAAAACATTTCATCGGTGCGCTGATGAAAATTCCTATTTGACGACTTTTCATTAGGAAAAAAACCATTTATTTTGTCAATTCACAAATCAAGTACACCAACTTTTAACTATATATTGCTATAATCTTTTAAACATTTTAATGATGATGTACCATTTTCAAACTTCATTTAAATCTCTTAGCTCTGAAAGGTTTTTTCATATTTTTTTGCCAAAATCTTTAGATATTTTCGACATATTAAAGTCCAGTTTGTATCACATGATTTTATACTATCTTAAAAGCACGATTTTGGACTATTTTTGGCAATAATAAACATAAATTATTAATTTTGAAATATGTAAAAATTTTCAAATGAAAAATCGACAACAACTTTTCTTTTAACATCAGAAATATATACCGCTACTTTTTCAAAATTAAAATTTAAAACGTGTAAATATATAAAACTACGAATGTATTTTATTTTTCAAAAATGTTCGTCTTGAAATGATTAACAATATCTTTCAAATGAAAACTCATTTTTATCAGATTTCCGAACACTATATCAATTGACCACAAAATATTGTTGAAAACCAACTTTAAAAGTTTTTAGATTTATGTTTTATAACGAATTAAAACGATAAGAAAAAACTATTTATACTGAAATTTATGTCATAGATGATGATTTATATATATATTTTTTTTTTTTAATTTTTAGAATGAAAATCTATTTACGTTAAAAATCTGAAGTATACAGTTTTTAATTAAATAATGATTTTTATTCCATAACGCTATTCTAAAAATCATAGTTCTACTGAATCATTTAATAAAGAAATCATTTAATTTTTGTTAAATCAAATCTTCTGCAAATTTAAAGGAAATATTAATATTTTTTTTAATATTTTTTCTTTAATTCGTATAAGATTTAAATAGAAGAAAATTTTAATGATTCAAAGTATTTTTTAAGCTTGAATTGTATAATTGGTAGTGCATTCTTTAAACAATTAATTATTGCAAAGTCAAAGAATTTAAGTCTATAAATTGAATTGTTATGAATGCTTCAAATGACTAAGATAATAAATTTAATTCGATTTTGAATTAAATATTTGGAACCTTCGCTTACAATAGGCACTTATTTTATTTGCATGAAATATTTAAATTTTTTTAAAATTTTAAATTGGAAGTCATACAATATAATAAATCATGAATGTGATTTATTATATTATTTATTATAGTATTGAATAAAAAATAACATTCTTTATAAAAAATCATTGCTTTTTTCTTATATTTTAAGTTTCCCGGGATTCCCGGGAATTCCCGGGAAATTGAATTTTTCATTCCAGTTTCCCGGGAAACAAAATATCACGGGAAACCCCAAACCCTAATTGCGATTGATTTACATCGAAAATTTATAATACTTTTTTTCAGCCTTTAGACTAGTTTTAATATAATTTATAAAAACAACTTTTATGGCATATTTTAGCACAGCTTTTGAAGCTTTATAATGATCTAAAATTATTCTATAAAGTATTTTTCAGTTTTTTTTTTTTTAATTTTTCTAGGTTAAAAATAAAATTAAATTATCGAAATTTTACAAAAATGAAGCTTTAGACCTAGGATAATGTACTTTATATTATGATTTATATTCACCGCATTTAAAGTTTTTCTCTCAAGGAAAAGTTTATATAATTTTTATAAAAAAAATGTAATAAAAATATCTGCATAAAATTGCAAAAAAATAATTAACATTATTTCTGCTAAAAAGAAATTTGTTTTTAATTTTTAGAAGATTATTAATCACTTAAAAGTACATTTTCTGCACTTATTTAGTTCTACTTTTGAAGTCTTTATTCCTATTATCCTATATAAAATCTTCTTTTTATCTTAAGCTATACATTAGTAGGTGTAATGTTACATAAGTATTTTCTTCTTTTGGAAAATTTCATTCGCATGAAATTAAAGTTTTTGTAAATGGAATGCTTAATTATCTATCTGATTTATTATACATACAGTTTTAAAAGAGTTAACTTCCAACAAGTAAATATATATCACCTGGCTACTTGTTAACTCAAACAGCAAGCATTTTTAGTAGTTTAAAAATATTTTCTTATATTTTAAATTCAGAAAAAAGCAACTAAAGGACGAAATTTTGTGAAATTTTTAGCAAATTTTTGAAACCGGTTAACCGACACAGAAAAACCGGTTAACCGAATTTGAATATTTCAAATTAACCGGTTCGAAAATAACCGAAATTTGAAGAAAAAACCGGTTTTTAGTTAACCGGTTAACCGGTTTATAAACACTAGTAACCTACGTGATAATGAAACACAAACTAGGAAAATATATAAGAAACTTATTGAAACTCAAACAATGCAACCAGAGTCGAGTAGTGTAGGAACACAATCCAATATAAATTTTCCTGAGGAAATTTATACTAATGAAAATTATGATGAAATTGATATGGATACAACAGTACAAAAACCTAACCCTACTTCTGCCTCTTCTGCAGCTAAACGACTTAAACATTTCTCAAATAATGGAACACCAAAAATAAGAATATTGTCAAAGGATGAAAATCACAAAAATTTGAAGCAATCAACTTTACCAACCACTAGAAATCGTAAAAAGTTAGATTATGAAATAGTAAGTGTACAATGGAAAAATATTTAAAAATTAAAACACATTTATTATATAATAAAAGAAATATATTTATTATTGTTTCACTGTGATAACATAAATATCAGTATCATTTTCATTAAAAAATAATTTTAACAATATCTTAAGGAGTTAACTCTATTCAATAGAAATATATATACAGTGCTGTGCAAAATAATAAACTTATTTTTATTTGGTAAATATTTTCCGTTATGAATGATATTTATATTTATTTTTTATTTATTTAAGAACTGTACTAAAAGATACACCATCCACAAATGTTTTTGTTTTTTTATGACATTATTTAAATAAAAAAAAAATCATTTTCCTATGATTCAAAATAATAGACTTATTCAATATTTCTTAAACAAATATATATATTTTTTTCATTAAAGACTAAAACAAATTAAATTTTCTACTAATATTGAATATTATAATAATATAAGTTAATTCAGTAACCTGAATGACCGCCATTATTGTTTAAAATGCACTGAACTCTTCTGGGCATTGATTCTATAAATTTTTTGGCATTTTTCTATAGAAATTGCCTCCCATTTCTTTTTAACATCTTTCCAAAGTTGATTTTTATTCCGAAATGTCTTCCCATCTAGACCTCTCTTCAGTTCAACCCAAAGGTTCTCAATAGGATTTAGATCCGGTGACTGTGAAGGCCATTCTAAAACAGATACACTCAGCCAAGATTTAACAAATTTTGAGGAGTGCTTAGGATCATTGTCCTGTTGTAAAGTCCATTCTGGTGGCATATTGTTCTCCACATAGGGTAGCATAATATCCTTCAAAATATCACGGTACATTTGGCCAACACCATGCCAACAAAATTCACCCCACACCATTATACTTCCTCCGCCGTGTTTTACAATCTTTTTTGTATAACGATCATCTAGTTCCTTTCCATTTGGTCATCTAACATTTCTGCGACTATCTGACCCGAACAAGTTAATTTTTGTCTCGTCGTTCCATAAAATGTTCTTAAAATTATCAACTTCACTATTTTTAATTTTTGTAACAAATTTTTTTCGAGCTGCTTAGTTTTTTGAGCTTAAAAATGGTAACTTTTTCGTCGGACTGTTGAAGCACTAATTATGTTACCTATTTCTTCAGAAACGGCTTTTGAAGATAGAAATGGCTGCTTCTTCACTAGAAGAGCTATCTGTGAATCCGTGGTAGCGGTTATTTTGCAAGGTCTACCACGTGTTTCTTTTGATGGCTTCTACTTGATCGCGTTTCTTACGAAATGATGAGACCTTCCAAGTAATTCCGCAATAAAATCAAGTGTTTTTCCTTGGTCACGTAATTATTTCACTATTCGCCTTTCTTAAGGATTGCTATGTACATTACGACCCATCATTTCGTAAAAATAATATTATTTTATAATATTTTTTCATTAACCTTACATTTAATTATTTTCAGAAAATTTATCCAAATTATAAGGTAAATTAAAACAAAAAATATAATCCTTTAAAATAAGTCTATTATTTTGCACAAATTATATTTTAACTTTTCTTGAAATGTTTACGAAAGCGCATAAAGGAAAGAAATAAACTTCTTAAAAATACCCATTATTTTTAGTATTGACAATATCAAAAATAACGGTACCAAAAATTCCTAAGAGAATGTTTTTTTAATAGTGTTAAATCGAAGAGAAAATATTTAATAAACAATAGCCTATTATATTGCACAGCACTGTATATATTTGAAATTCTAATTATGTAAACTTTTAATAAAATTTGAAAATATGAAAGAATTTAAATAATTATATTTACAACTTAACCATCTACATTAGAGTGCTCCAAAAAAGAAGTTTTGAATTTTGCCTTCTCATTAATTCAGCAAATTGATAAAAAAAAAGTTGGGTATTAACCGTTTTTGAAAGGTTCAGCAAATTGATAAAAAAAAATTTGGGTATTAAACCTTTCAATTTTCAATTTGCTGAACCTTTAAAAAAGGGTTAATACCCAATTTTTTTTTATCAATTTGCTGAATTAATGAGACACCATATTCAAAAAGGGTTAATGCCTATTTTTTTTATCAATTTGCTGAATTACTGGGATTGCAAACGGGTTTTATTGAAATATATTCAAATTGGCATGTTGTTAAAACATCAGGGTAATTTTGACCCCAAGGCCGTTTAAAGGTGAATTTAATTTTTTTCACTATCATTGTAAATATTGGTTGTTAATAAATAAATTTCTTAAGTTTTATGATAATCTCCATCAAAAATTGCAAATATTACAAAATTTTACCTTTGACCTTTAAAGTTTATGGGTTAATGTCGTCCAAATTGTATGAAACTCTTGATTTATATTTAGAATTATGTGGATTATAAAATTTTAAAAAATTTCCATTTAAAATACACAAGAATGTAATGAAATGGCTGATTTGCCAAAATATTACATAAAAATGGGTTTTTCTCGAAATCCGCAGAATTCAAAATGCAGGTACAGGCAAACTATAAGAGGTATTGACCTAATTTTTTTACTGTTTTATTCCGTAATCTGTTGTTTATTTGTTTAACAAAGTATCAAAAAAACTGAAATTTGAATTTTGAAACGACCGTTAAAAATATCAACATTTTTTGACCATAGCTGAGAACAGGTTTACGTTATTCTATAAGGACAAAAACTCATATTCAAGTAACTGCAGATGTATTTTAAGTAATACAATTGTTTTATTCGAATATTTTCAAAAATATATTTATTTTTTTGTCACATTTCGAATTCAAATGCTCTGAGACACGTTATTGGCCTGGGGAATTTTCAATAACTTTACATTTTTCAACCAATTTTTGTGTTTTATATCTTTTTGTAACACTAATTCTGTGTACATTACGATTCCTTTACAATAAAATGCAAAACTAATTATTTAATAACAAAATTTTTGTGAAAACTGAAAAAAATGCATTTTTTCCCCTTGTAAATGCATCTTCAAACCTCAGAGCCGTTGCGGCACCAGTTAACGTAGTCCTATTGCCCTAATTTTTTGCACGACGTATTTTTATAACCCATAGAACAATTTTAGGGGGAGAGGGGGTGTAACGGCCTGTAGGATAACATTTTTTTTTCTTCATACAAGCTTGGAGCACTCTAATTTACATTCATTAAATATTCATCGTCTGATGAGTCTTTTAAAAACTCAATATACTCACTATCAATATTCAAGAAAATATCGTCATCTGTCTCCGTAAAAAAGTTATCAAAGTCACTTTGAATTCTAAAATGTCCTCGTGCATAAGTATTTAATCTTTCATCATCCCTAGAACTTTCTTATTTAATATTGAGAGATTAAATATGTTATTGGGGTGATACTCTGATGTATCAAACCTTAAGGCAGTGTCCTCATGAATATCACTATAAAAATCATCCGTTTTTATAGTGTATATGAATGAGTCTGTATCCAAATAATTTAAGGTTAAATTCGACTGAAATTTAGGTTTCATATATTGATAATGAAAATCATACATTTTCCATTTTGAGAGTTCCAACACAGCAAATCCTAAATAAATTGGTTTGTTGTAAGTTATTTGTATAACCTTTAACTGAACTGCGAACAAGTTTTCTGAAAATTGAGTTATACTCGAAAAATTAGGCTTTGAAGTTAATGCTCTAGCTTACGCCTTGTTGTTTCCCAATCTGTAACAATTTTTATATCTTTACGTTTATGAACATTTTCCATAGTTTTTCCAAATGCAGCATTATTTAATAATTTAAAAAAAGCTTTTTCAAATGCATTTTTTGCTATTGTTCTGTAGTATGTGTTCAAATCTATATATGTTTTTAGCCATGGAGATTGTCGAAATTTTAATTTTCTGTGTATTTTTTTAATGTCAATCCATTCTTTAAACATTGTTTAAGAACTCTGTAATAGATACGATATTTTGTTTTTGGTGTTAAGTCTGCAATTAACTTCCTACACTTAGATTCACCAACAAATTTATTTTCTGGGCAAAAGGGTAAATCATTATGATATTCATGTAAATAGTGTGGATATTCTAAATCTACCTCCAAAAAATAACCAATATCAGATGTATCCGACATAGTAGTTACATCAATAACTTCTAAAGCCGCATCATCATAAATCCACTCGAATTCTCCATATGGGAGATATTCTGACATGGCCCAACCATACAAATTGTTAGCATCTAGATACATTAAATATTCTGAAGGCTTACTTCTATCAAAGTCTTCTAAATATTTATTATTTGCTCTAGAATATCTCTTTGAACATTGTACTAGACCTCCTCCAGTTAAATGACAATGGTCCAGTACTTAAATGATCCAGATCTTAAAATTTGTTTACATATGTGACAAGTCGTTGAGAGATTATACAAAATTGTCTCCTCACTAGAGAGTGCTGTCATTGGTACGATCTTATTTAAATAGTTTACGTAAATTTCTTTTGCATCATTAATTAAATTTTCTATGAATACAGTAGGAGCATCATTACCAAAATAAATATTAAACTTATCTAAATTATCATTAAAACTACACTTAATATAATAACTAAGGGCGCAGGCTATATGTTTTTGTATATTTACTTGCTCGTTATCTTTTTTTTCGAAATATGTCTCAAAATCCGCATATACAACGAACGGTATATCTAACTGCTTCTGATAATTTTTAAAATATAGAATGCTATCATCACCTTGTGGCATTTTTGGTACTACTTTTTTAACAGTTAAGATCATGATCTTGCATTATCTTCTCATTTGGAGAGTACTGAAGAAATTCATTACAAAAGTGAACTCGTCCATGTTAAACTTGATCTTACTAATCTGAAATATTTGAATAGTAATAATTTAATTTATAAAATATATATGATTAATTTTTATTGAAATTACCTTCCAATATATTTAATAAAAACGTAGTGACAACATTCTTAGTCCATAAGAAGAAGAAGATTTATGTGATGATTCTTTACTGCAGATGTGAGGTAATATGGTCTAACGATAGTATTACCTTCGCTACCAAATACATTAATGATAATATTTTCATTCATAGCTTTAAATATTTTGATATCTTTTAATTTCATTGGAAATTCTAGTTTTTCAAAATTTAATAGTTGATTTTCCACACATATTTTCTCCTCATATATTGGAATATTTAAAAATCCATTACAATTCAAAAATCCATCCATTTGCTTCATTATATAAGAATGAAGCGATGATACACCATTTGAAACAATATTCATCATCATTTGAATAATTGAAACATGCATCTTTTTTCTTTATCCAATGTGGTAATGGTATATATTTGGAGCTTTCAGAGAATCTTCAATACTATCACTTATGGTTATAAGTGACATTTTCTATATTCTATGTGTTATGGTGGTTAGCACTATTTTATCTTCTATAATTTTGATATATTCACATTCTAATTCCAAATTATATTTCAATGATATATTTTTATTAATAGCATTCTCCAAAATTTTAACAATATCATGGTTTACATCTTCTGTTCAAGTTTGAATAGAAGTTGCCAGCACTACCATCTTTTGCTCGATCTGGTGACTGTATTATCATTTTATGTGATACCAGCATTGATATCCAGAGGGCGCTATTTTTGTAATATATTTGACTTATGTCAACTTTTGACGTCAATTTTGAAGTTTGGTTGTTGTTGGCGGGCAAATATATAAATCAATATAAATCGTCAGAGAGTTCGTTGATTATCGTTCGTGATATAAAATCGAGTTTTTTATTGAATTATTGAAAATAGTTTTTGTAAATAAATTAAATAATCTGTATTATATTATAAATAAAATAAAATACTGTGTTTTTTATGAATATTGTATTTTTTGTGAATCGAAGAGAAAAAATAAAGGAAAGTTTTATTTTGATTTAGTAATTTTTCACCCCCTAAACTTGTGTTCCTTTTTTTTGTGTTATTTTTCGGTAGCCCCAGGTTGACTTGCAACCTGCTGGTTTACACATTTTCTTTGGCTCCACATTACTGGACACCCGTGCCACAGTCGGTGGCAAACATCTTCTAAAAACTCTTGAGGATGTAAAATTTCCTCTTCTTGGTTTCTGTAGAGGTACAGTGGCCAAAATAAGTATTCGATATACCATTTCATTTCTTATAATTTCGATATAATTTATATACTTATTGAATTATTTCGATTAAAATGATAAATATTTATTTGAAATATGTATTTCCATCTATTTTAGGTAATATTTGCTCCCAAATGCACAGAACTTTAATGAGTGCTGCCACTTTTTCAACAGTATACGAATTTAAAAACAAACAAAAAAAAGTATTCGACATGTTGCTTATTTGTCCATTTCCTATAATTATATTAATTTTCTTATGTATTTTTGTTGTTGGTTTTAGATCTAGGATAACAATTACATGTGTTTTAAATAATTTTACATCATTTTATTGCGATTTTGTTTAAATAAATTACTTAAAAAAAGAAACTTTAGTTCAAACCAAAAACTTTATAATTAATAATTTTTAGCAAAGAAAATAGGAAAATAAAATTGTAGAAAAGGCGTAAAAACGGAGAAAAACGTCCCGCAATATTATAAAAAATAAAAAAAAATTCACTTATAATAATAATTTTGAATCAGCAGGATATTAAGGTTTACAAAAGCTAGTTGAACGTAAAATTTTACGTTAAGTGAAACAAAATTACAAAATAAACTCATCGAACATGGCTAAACATAATGAAAAATACTTAGAAACACTAGTTGCATTCTAAAAATTTAGAAATATTGAAGAAATACATGATTTTAGAGTCAGGTCTGGTATAAAGAAGCCCCCACATCTCAAAAGAGTTATAGAATTGAGATTAGATTTTGTAAGAGGATATAGCAGGAAGTCAAAAAAAATTCTGAAAGAATGAAATTTTTGCAATTGGCATCAAGCTAAATCATTTCGTATGCAATATGAATGTTCTAGTCTATCGAAAGCCATATACCGAGCTAGAAGAGAGAAATAAGGCAGCTACTGTATAAATCGGTTGTTCAAGTGTTATGGTTAGGGGGTATGTGATGAGGTCTGGAGTAGATATTTTAGTATTTATAGATGGAATAATAGACTATCGGTATTATTTAGTCATTCTTAAATAAAATTCACATAAAAGTTCTGAGAAATTAGGAATATCTAACAGACTTATGTTTACCAGGATAATAACCCAAAGTGTTCTGCCTTCATTATAAAGCTTAAATTTGTCTGTAACTGCACGAAAATAATAACAAATCGCATTATAACCACCAGATATCAATCTAAATGAACATTCTTGAAGTTTTTATTAACAAAAATTTAAATTTTTATACATCACGAATAAAAATGGTATTAAATTTATATTGTAAATGAAATGAAACAAAATTGATCCTGAATATAACAAAATTCTTATCAAAATTATATCAAAATGCTTAAAAGAGGTTATAAAGTGAAAATAAAAAGCTACGTGTTAATAAAAAATTTTATGTTTTTTTTTTTTTTTTTGATTTTTCGAAGCATAAAGTATAATGTCGAATACTTTTTTTGCCTTGAATTTCAATGTATTTATATAAATGGCTTTCTAAATTATCTTTTATTTGTAATAACTTCAAAATATATGCAGATTTAAAATGTTTATGCTTTACCAAACTTTATCCCATTTTTTTTACTTAAAAAATCTGAAAAAATTTTATTATTTAAAAAAAAAAATAAAATAGCATCGCTTATGTCGAATAGTTTTTTTTGCCACTGTATGTCAGAATTATTTTTTTGAAAGCATTTTTAATGCAAGTGAATTTATTAGAAGTGGAAGGCTCAGTTATACCGCTGACATAGGATGTACTGGCATGAGTCTTTTCATGCTCCTTTAGATGTTTTTCTTGTAAGAACCATTTCCAACATTCCGAACAATGAAGGATCTCATGTCCTTCAAGCATCTCTCTTTCCACAAAAATTGATTTGCAATATTTACATTTATAAGCTGGCATATTGTTTAAAATTAACGTGTAATCACTTTTAATTAAGTCAACGGACTAATGGAAAATATATTTAAATATTGTCCAAGGTCTGCCATTTTTTATACACTTATACATACTTATGTATGCATATTCCCACCAAAATATTTATTATTATTTTTTTTTTAACGGAAAAGTATGTTGCTTTGTTAGGCACTTTTAATTTATCAGGAATTATTAAATTTAATGAATAATTATTATTGCAGAGGTGTATTAATAAAGTAATTATTAATTAAAAATTATTTTAAACATGGACAGACAACGCTTTAGATGTGAATTTTGTCCACATACAAGATTTTCCACAAAAAATTACAAGAAGAGGCATTTTATGAAATTTCACAATTTTCATAAAAATAAAGCAAGAAATTTTTCGGTCCATATAATTCCGGAGCATAGGGAACAAATAGAGGAGGGTTCCAGAGGAGTGTAGACAATTAATGGATGAGGATCTCCTCCGAAATTTAAATATTGAATAAATAATTATAGTGTAATAATTAAATATTATGAAATTAGAATAATATACACAATATAAATTTAATATTTTTTTATTTTTTATTAAATAAATAAAGAAATAAAAAAATTAAATAACATTAAGTTCAAATAATGCGAGCCCATTTGAAGATTGACGACCTTTGTAAATAATAGTCCAGTTTTTATCATTCACTTTTGTTAAATAGGGATCCTCCTTGTTTAAAAACTTCACAAATCTTTGCGGAAAGTAAAAACATTTATTGTTATCATAAATTCTTTTGAAAGCGTTGAGGTGGCGATAGCACTATTTATTGACTCTTTTGAAAGCGTTGAGGTGGCGATTTATACTTTATTGACCCTTTGGTGAGCGTGGAGATGGCGATAGTACTATTTATTGACTCTTTTGAAAGCGTTGAGGTGGCGATAGCACTATTTATTGACTCTTTTGAAAGCGTGGAAGTGGCGATTTATACTTTATTGACCCTTTGGTGAGCGTGGAGGTGGTGATTGGTTTTTTTATAAGTCACAAAAACGTCAAAAAAGTGAATAGTTCATCCATTGGCAGTACAGGTTGAGTAACTTGACTAATGGCAATAAATATATGGTAGGACATTTGGCTCTGATGCATCTTTTTTAGACGTGTGTAGCGTCAAATATCAATGTATTGACTGCATGGTGCTTAACAGAGCCTTTAGTATTTTACTTTGTAAGAAAAAAGTTAATTATATATATATATATATATATATATATATATATATATATATATATATATATATATATATATATATATATATATATATATTTATTTATGTTAACGACAAAAATTTGTCGTTAAGTATCGAAAATTCGTTAGTTAGCAAATTTTGTCGTAAAGTGTTATTCTGTAGTAAAATTTTACCGATTTTTATCGTTAAACACATTGGTAGTTAACGAAAACTTCGGTAAGCTAACTGCAGAAAAATAGCTGTCGTAAAACCATAACGATAAAGAAGCTGATTTTGGCTATTAAATATAATTTTTTAATTTTGATAACATTGTTTTATAAATAATGTAATTAGAAAAAATATAATGAATAATAAGTGCTTTCTTTTTTCGTAAAAGTTTTCGTTTATTAAATGTTTTTACTGAATTTTACCAAAAATGTAGAGATTAAAATGAGAGTTTATAACTGAGTTTTTAGAATTTTGAAACTGATTTGTTATTATTAAGTTTTAATTACATTCAGTTCTTAGTGAGTTTTTTTTTTAGTAAAAAAAATATTTTACTGATATACTGAATACAGAATTTTGGTAGAATTTTTAATTTTTAATAAAAAATTTAATTTTAAGAAAAATTTCAGAATTTTTAAAAAAATTGATTCTTATTAAAAATTTCTCCTTTTTAGAAAATTTTAATTTATTTTCAAAAAAAAATTAATTTTTCAAAAATTAGAACTTTTGTGAGAATTGGTATTTTTAGAGGAAATAAAATATTTGAATAATTTGTTTAAACGAAAAATATTAAGGAGTTTTTAAACATAAGTTTCCATAGTTATGTTATTTTAAAATTGAAAGCAAATTTTTAATGAACGGGCCTAATATAAGAAGCATTTAACATTAAATTAATTTTAAAAATATTTCCAACAACATACCATACATATACTCATATTTGTTAATTGTTGGAAGACAATCTGCACATATTTATATAATATTTACACTTTTTCACATTTTTTTCAAGACAATTGTTTTGTTTTTAAATAAAAATCCAATTAAAATTATTATTTTTTTTTTTTTTTTCAAATAATGACGTTTTATCATTTCTATCGATATTTGTCGTTAAAATATACTTACTTACTTACTTACTTATAGTAGAGAATAGCAAAATCAAAAACAACCGAAAAATTTCGTTAATTAACGATATCGGTAGTAAACGAAAAAAGTTACGGAATTGCGGTACTAGTCTTGCTAATTAGGATTTTACAATTAATAAAGAAATCAATTATTCTGCATTTGTGTTTTTTTTTTTTTTATTGACTTTTTCGTACTAGTCACAATATCGCCACTTTTTGGTCCTTTGGTGGCAATACACCTCTTCGTAGGACATCCCCATGTTAAAGTGACTAGTCAGGTGATTAGTAAAGTGACCAGTTAAACAGATTGTCAGGTGACTGACTCAATTTCACCAGTAAGAGGATCGACTTCCAAAGGGTATATAAAGTAGAAGCAACAGTCACCTCACGCTCACAAAGGGTCAATAAATCAACATGCTCATTAAAACAACAAATAGTGCAATGTATGTAAGAATGCTGTGTGGCTGAGTGGTTAGCGCGTATGACTATAAAACATAACGATGTGTGTTCGAGCCTGGGGTGCGCCATAAACAAAAATGTAAAAATATTAAATTGATTAATATAAAATAATATGAAAAGAAAATGAAAAGATTTTAATAATAATAAAATATAAATAAAAATGAAATTGAAAAAAGATTCGGCCGTGCCGAATCTTTGATACCCTACACCATGATACCACCTTTTTGTATGTAATTTTGTACGTATGTATGTATGTACCCAGCAGGAAAATATGTTAGTGCTTCCTCCCAACAGGCCTTTCTAAATGCCTCCGAACAAATTTTAAACACATTCCTTTTTGCCTTCTGTAAAAATTCCTTAAAGAATGCCTCGACTTCCTTTAAAAAAAAATTCGGTTCTAATTCTTGTTTCCATTTCATTAGATGCGAAATAAAAGGTGTCAATCACCTACTAAAATTGTAATTACGAATCTTACAATGCTGAAACTCATTTAGTCTTGTTTTAAGTGTCGATAAAGAAGGTAGTCCTCATGTATTTTTTTTAAATATATTTCATACTCTTTTTTAATAGCATTGAAAATATAAGAGAGCGTATTTATTTATTTAAGAGTCCTTGCCTTTTCGCTTCTTTTTGGAAGGGAGAAGGGAAGGCCTTGCCTCCAATGACACGCCGTGTAAAAAAGAAATAGTGTTGCAATGCGAGTGGCAGGCCTTGTAGATCCTAAATAAGGCATTTTAGAATGTATCTTTAGCCCTTCTATTTCCGACTGGGTATGCATGCATGTATGCCTTTTTGAATGCCTCCGAACAAACTTTAAACACATTCCTTTTTGCCTTCTGTAAAAATTATTTAGAGAATGCCTCGACTTCCTTTAAAAAGAAATCCGGTACCAATTCTTGTTTCCATTTCATTGGATGCGAAGAAGAAAGTGCCACTCACCTACTAACTTTCTCATTATCAACAGAAAAAATTGTAACTACGAGACTTACAAAGCTCAAACTCATTTAGTCTTGTTTTAATTGTCGATAAAGAAGAAAGTCCGCATGTATTTTTTTAATATATTTCATACTCTTTTTTAATAGCATTGAAAATACAAGAGAGCATATTTATTTATTTAATAGTCCTTACATTTTCGTTTCTTTTTGAAAGGGAGAAGGGAATGCCTTGCCTCCAATGACACGCCATGTAAAAAAGAAATAGTGTTGAAATGCGAGTGGAAGGCCTTGTAGATCCTAAATAAGGTATTTTAGAATGTATCTTTAGCCCTTCTATTTCCGACTGGGTATGTATGTATGTATGTATGTATGTATGTATGTATGCTTAATATAAACATTTTTCTGTGTATTTACTTATTAAATTTTTTTTTAGTTTTTGGTCCATAACTCTGTTGTTTATGAACGAATTGGCTTTCTGTAAAAAATTTAAATTTTATAAAAATATTTATGACCAACCCTTTTAAAAGCGAAAGCCGTAGCTTATACAGGAGCTTCAAAAAGCCAATAAAACGCGTTTTGGCCGATATCTGGAATATAGTGAAAAAAAAAAATAAAGGTTTTGAATTTTTCGTGCAAAAACGAAATCGCTATATTTTATAGGAGCCGATTTTCTAGGAATATTTCTAACAATTTGGTATATAAAACATATATATCCGATAACTGGGGCTTTCTAAAAACTGATTTCAACAGACAGACGGTCAGACTGACATATTTATATCGACTCCCCTATCAATAAGGATCCAGAATATATATACTTTTTGGGGTCTTAGACGAATATTGTAGAAATTACAAACGGAATGACAAACTTATATATACCCTTTACACCTGTGGTGAAGGGTATAATAAAAAAGAAAAATAAAAGAAATTTACAAAAAAAAATTAAAAAAAGAATAGAAATAAAAAAAATATACGCAAAAAAATCTTTTATTTTTTTTACATTCTGAAAATTACTAATTTAAAGATTGACTTTTTCGAACTAGTCACTACATCGCCACCTTTTGGTCCTTTGGTGGCAATACACTCCTTCCTAGGACACTCCCATGTTAAAGTGACTAGTCAGGTGATTAGTAAAGTGACCAGTTAAAAAGATTGTCAGGTGAGTGACTCAATTTCACCAGTAAAAGGATTCCTATGAATTGACTTTTTCGTACTAGTCACTACATCGGCACCTTTTGGTCCTTTGGTGGCAATACACTCCTTCCTAGGACACTCCCATGTTAAAGTGACTAGTCAGGTGATAGGTAAAGTGACTAGTGGTGACCCAATGTCGTCAGTCAAGTAACCGGTTTCGGACAGTCACCTTTGACTGCAGGGATGTATTGCAATAAGAATCATAAAAACTCCAATAAAAGTTAAAAACTAAAAAGCTATAAAAAATATACTAAATTAAAAGCTAACTAAGTTTTCGGGTCATAATGTGATGAAATTAGAACAATGTGATGAAATTAGAACGCGAATATATTCGGCCCGGCCGAATCTATATACCCACCATCAACTTTTTCAAATTTTACGTTATATGGAAGAGGGCGTTAAAGTGGGCGGACCACGCCCATTTTTTGTTTTCGAGTTTACATTAGTCCTTGAACTATTTGAACACAATTTCGTTGATTTTCACCTTATATGGGAGGTGGGCGGACCACGTTCATTTTTGGTTTCCGAGTTTATATCGATCCCCGAACTATACGTAAAAATTTCGATGTCGTACATGCTTTTGTTGAAGAAATATCAGCAGAAAAGTATAAAACGGACATCCTGTGTTTCTAGTTTTTAGTCCATAACTTTTTTGTTTATTAACCGATTTTACCCATTTTCAATACCAAACATTATATAAGATAAATAACTGTGTATATAAGATAAATAACTGTGCCAAATCAAAATATCCTGCTTTCAACAGACAGACGGACGGACATAGCTAGATCGACTCAGAATCTAACCAGGACCCAAAAAAATATATACTTTGTGGGGTCTTAGATGATTCCTTCGACATGTTACACATGGAATGACAAAATCAATATACCCCCCATCTTTTTGATGGTGGGTATAAAAAATGCAATTCATGTATTTATTTTTTGAAAGTATGCACCTAAGAAATGCCTATAAAATTCAAAATAAGGGAGAATGGGGTAAAGTGAAGCATACTTTAATCTAACTTATATAAAATGCCAACCAATAATCTTTTGAACATATGTATAAGTATTAAAGTGCCTTACGAAAAAAAAAATACAAATGAAGACTAGTATTTTTTTGTATGATTCTCTAAATATTACGTATGAATGTTTTCACTTACGTGAGCTGGACCATTTTTAAAACACATCAAAAAATACGAATTTTTTTGATTAGCATTATCAAAATTTACGTTATATGAAAATTCACTTTAAAATATAATAGAGACATATTAAGACTGGGAATATGCATTTAAGTAATTCTTACATCTCTTTTAATTCGCGAAATATTAAAATTCTATTAAGTGTTTACTCTAGAAAAAAATTTTCAATTATGTTATTAACTCTAAAATCATAGTCATATATGTTTACACTTTTTAAAATTTTTTGAATATTTGGAAAAGAAGTCAAATATTTTTGTTATAAAATATTTTAAAAATTTGTTTGTTGTTGTGTAGCCTAAAATGTCTCGAATTTCTGAAATTAAATGAAAAACACGTAGGAACTTTTCATTTCAAAAGTATCTACACACATTTTTTACACTTCAAAATTATTTACACAACTTCAAAAATCAATTCATTTTCGCTCAATATTGCAAAAGATGGCTAAAAATCTTGTCTATAAGATATTATATAATCTTGAGATTCAAACCCAACTTTAATAAGTCGCAAAAATAAAATCCAAGTGGCAAAATTTATGAAAAAAATCTTTTAGATCGATATTGAGATTTAAACGAAGTTTTAAAATGCTACGAAGTTTAAAAAAAAAGAATGGGAATAGTTAATGGCTGGTATAATCCTTAACTAGAAGATTTTATGAGAATAAAAACATTTTAAAGAGAAATTAAGAAAAATCTTTCAGAAAAATCTAACATAACTTGGAATATTTCCAAAATACTCAGTAGTCATCCATTTGTTCAGCGAGAAAGTATGATGTTTTAAAAGGTTATAGTGTTTACATTATAAAATCTGTAATATATTGATTCAATATTTGTTTTTTATTTAAAAAAAAAAATTAAATATATTTGATTTATATTAATTGCATAGAAAATTCAATACAAAAATAAAATTAATAATAATGTAGTCTGGTAATATTTGGAAATCGCGTATTATATTACAGAAAAACGAAATTTGGAAATATTGAATTGCACTTAACTTTCTAAAAATCATACATTCTCGCCGAAAATACCAACGATTGCAAAAAAAATTTGCTAATATTCCAAGCTATATTATATTTTTCCTAAAAAGATTTTATCTAATTTCTTTTTATAATTTTTTTATTTTCTTAACATTATATCCTTTAATTAAAGTCTATATCAGCCTTTAACTACACCCATTCCTTTTTTCAAACCATAATGACGATGTACCTTCATTTAAATCTTTACTTGTCTTTGATATGTTTCTTCATAATTTTTTCCACTATAATTATATGTTTGCAACTTCTTAAAGTTGAGTTTGAATCTCAAGATTATATAATATCAAGAATATATACAGACAAGATTTTTTGTCATCTTTTGCAATATTGATAAAAAATTAATTGATTTTTTTAAGTTGTGTAAATAATTTTGGAGTGCAAAATGTGTATAAATACTTTTGAAATGAAAAGTTCATACGAGTTTTTCGTTTTATTTCAGAAATTAATGGCGCGAATTTTTCAGAAACTATTACAACATATTCTAAACATTTCAGGCTACACATAACAACAAAAATATTTGACTTCTTTTCCAAATGTTCAAAAGATTCTAAAAAGTGAAAATATATACGACTATGACTGTATATATTGATAATAATGTATTAAATGGAGTGCATCAGAGACTTGTAACATTAAACTTAGGCAAAAACACTATTTCAAGGGACAGAAATTTAGCCCACTTTCAAATATTTTACAGAAAATCAAAGTTACCTTTGAAAAAATGATTTTTTAATATTGTGAGAATATTTTATGTAAAAACGTTCTAAAACTCCTTTCGAAACATTGATAATCCTTAAACTATGCTCAATAATCGTCTAAAGCATCGAAAGGAATATACAAAATCTAAATTCGTTTACAACACTTTAAGTTGGAATTACTCCGCGAATATGGAAGATCAAATAATTAGTAATTAAGCAAGAAAAATATTTTCCAAAAGAAGACTAGAAGTTTAAAAATCATTCTATAGCGCATAAACTATCTGATAATATATAAAATATATATTTTTTACATACTATCTTGTCCAAAAAGATTGCACTTATTTGGAATATGAATAATATTTAAAAGTTTTGTTAGAATTTAAACAAAAGTGTAAATTTTTTTCTTAACATTGCAAAATTAAAAGGAACTTTGTTTAAATCATTCGTCTATGTAACTTATTGATTAATATTTTATGATTATTGACCATAATTAAATGATTGTCGAAATTTTAGCAGATTTTCGTAACATTAATCGAATTTTGGACTTTTTTTTACTAGTTGTTGAATAATCGAATTTAAGACCGTTTTTACCCATTTTTACAAAAATTACCGTAATTTGACTAAGATGCAATAATAAATTGTAATTCACATTAAAAATTTATTTTTTTTTAAAGTTACTTTGATTTTATTTAATATATTTGAAAGTGGGCTAACTTTCTGTCTCTTAAATTTTATAATTATATTTTTATTTAAATGATATTTTTGCGTAAATTGTATATTTAATATTGTGTATCATTAACGCGACCAGACATCCCGCTTTTGGCGGGATTATCCCGCTTTTTAAACTTCGATCCCGCCTAAAATATTTTTCCCGCTTTTCTAACCTTAACAATTACTTATTCGATTTCCTTATTTACATTTTCTATAAAATTCATACCAATATTTAAGTGTAACTAAAAATAATTTTTCCCCTGAAAAGTTGATAATTCTTTACAAATCGTTTTTAATAATTAAAATTTTTAAATATTTTATTATGCTGATCATATTCTCTACTGACAAATCTTAAATGTACCTTGTGCGTATTTTTTTGGTGACTTCGATGTAGGAAGACCTACATATTTTAACATATCTTCAGTTCTTTACCAGTGAATGAAAAATCTCAATTCTGATATATTTTGACCAAAAAAGTTTAGAATTTTTTTCCAGAAATAGGTTTAAAACTTTAATTATTTTAAGAATGTTAGAACAAAATATAAATACATTTTAGAAGGAAGGAATTTTGTTCTTTCAGAGGGATATTTAGAACATTTATGTGAGGGCTATTTAAATAAATTTTTTTAACCAATTTTATTTACCAAAATGTCCCATTTCAAAAAGATGTTTTGACATGAACTTTGATTTCAAGGTTAACATGTATATTTTCATATTGTACCTTTAATAACCCAGCAAAATGACGATCAAGTGCTTCCTAAAAAGAACATTTTCACTACTTCAAAAGTGTAACTAAGTGCATATTTTGAACTTTTTTGGAAGTTCTTAATAATTACTTCCAAAAAAGTGAAAATAAATGAATTTTTTGCGGGAAAAAATGTTAATAATTTCTAAAAAAATAAACGTTTAAAACATTTTTATTATCTTTTATTACAGTTAAAACAGAACTTTTATTAAAAAAATGTATAAACATATTTTTAAGAGAAGTACTTCGAAAGCAATGAACAAGAAGTATAAAAGAAGAACATACTACCAATGACAACAACGGGTTAAAAAAAGAACTTCTGCAGCTCTTTTTCACCTCTAAGTACTTCCTTCCAATGACAACTAATGTTAAATTCATGACTTTTCAGCTAACTGTTGTTTCATAAATTTCGAAGTATCGGTTCAAAACCATAAAATATTATAATGACGAGCTAGGGTAGCTATAACATTATCACAAGTTTTATTTCAACTTTATTAAAAATAATAATATTTCTTAAACCCAAAAATAAGGCTAACGGTATTTTAGTGCTGTCGGTATTTCGAACTATTTCTGTAACGGTTTTTTTGCGTTATATATTTTAGAGGTAACCGTTTTTCAATTATTTCGTTAACTGTATTTTAGGGGTAACGGTAGTCAGGTTGAATGTTTTTTTAGCGGTAACGGCAATCAACTTTGGTTTTATTGTTAACGGGTCTAAGAATTATTTAAGAAAATCAAATTCTATCAAATTCAAAAAGTACCAAGTTTTTTTTTTCAAACCATATTTGAATTCAATCTTGAAATTTAACTAGGAATGTTTTGAAAACTTTTAATGTTTCAGCTTGTAGGGATATATTTACTTATTTCGATGATCCAAAATTTTTATGGGCTGATCTCAATTTGTAACATCTTAATTGGGTCGTGAATAAGGTGCTTGCGTGAGAACAGCAGATCTAGATTTTTAATTGAGATATAAAAATAAAATCCCTCTGTTTTTACAAAACCTTTCGAAATTCCGCTTTTTCCATACAATTTTGTTCAGAATCCCGCTTTTTAGTCGTTCGGGTCCCGCTTTTTGACAAAAACCCTCTGGTCACGTTATGTATCATTGATCAGTGTATTTATTACATTATGGTCAATATATATAATTAACCGAAGACAAAAATTACTTGGTTTTCCTCTATATGTATAACAATTAATCAAAAGTTTTCTCTCCAAACGAACGTTCACGATAAATGTGAATGTTTTTTTACACACTAAAAGTATACCAGCTGGCCTTCCACAAGTATCCGTATTATGTCCAATATTGTATTCTATATATACCTATCGCACGCAATAACGAAATAACGAAATGGCGTTTTATGCAGATGATAGTGCTTTTATAACCTCAGGAAAATTATCTAATGCAATTATAAAAAGCAAAGTTGGAAACCGTTACCGTTATAAATACCGATACCGATTAAATACCTTTTAAAGTTGGTTACCGTAACTTATACCGATACCGAAATTATTATTTTGTTAAAAATACCGGTATTGAAATACCATTTCCTTCTGTACCGGTATATATCGGTATTTTAGTTTCGGTATTTTAAAAATACTATTTTTTCAACATAACATGGTATTGTAAGAATAATTTCTCATATAATTTACTTCAGGAAATAATTAAGATAAAATAATTTTTAATAATAAGAGCTTATTTAATGTAACATTTAAATAGTTTTGTTTATTGTTTGTTTCTTTGTTATATCGTTTGCAATAAATATATTTTTAAAGAGGTTTAAATGCCGTAAACCTAGTGCGAATTCTTTTTGATAAAAAGTCTTAGTGCAAATACAAAAAATGTATTATCTAAGATATAGGCATTTCAACTAAAGATATGCTCTTAATTATTTATCATATGACGCCCATGTTGAAATTAATGATAGGTTCTTAGTTAACTGTTTGTTATTTGCTTCTATGAAGATTCTCCCCTTAATTTTGGATTCTCCTAAAGACCGAAAAATTTCAGAAAGTTACATCTTGGGCTATCTTAAAAGAATGCATCCCTGGATTTCCCAGGAAATTTGCGATTTTTCATGTCCAGCTTTCCGGAAATTTTGTCAGTTATTTTAAAAGCACTTAAATGAAAGAAAACTACATGAATTTTAAGAAAAGATTATATACTTTCAAATTTTTTTAACGAATATAATATAATAGGTTAAATCTAGCTGGGAACTATGTATATAATTTCATTATTCTTTGAATTGCTGAATCTTAAATATGAATTCAAACAAAAACATGTCAGCACTAAGAAGCAGCAAGTAAAAAAAAATTAAACTGATTGAAAGGACCTTGTAAGCATTTTAAATATACGATATAAATTTGTCATTGGTGTGGACAAACGATTTCGGAAAAGACGTTCATCAGCCACTACTTTAAGAATTATTAAATTCTACATTTTTAAGTGAATTTTTAATAAATTCATTTTTCAAATATTTCGTTATTTAATTTTCTGGCTCAAATGCGATATTTTTTGATACATGTCTGATATATGTATGATTAACAACTGTGCGCATATCCAAAAAACATAATATATAAGTCAGAATTTCAAAAATTTTGGTTTGAAAAATCAGTAGAATAATAATTGTTCTAATTTATTTTTCTCTGTACATTTACTAACGTGTTTAAATCTGATAATGGAAAGTTTCGAAAATTTTTTCCCGCCATCCCGGGAAACCAAAAAGTCCTGAACATTTTTCTCTTGAGCGACTTCAGGGCTTGAATTACACCTGAATTTCTCAATCTCATTTAGCTATGATTATGGCGCGGTGTTTTAATCCAGTATCTTTAAAAACTTCTAGTGAGTAAATGTGATAATGGGGAGTTAGGGATCTAATTAGTTCTTTCTTGTTGGAGCACTTTTTCTCCTTTACAAAATTTCTAAACAGTTATATAAACTAAAAACTCTTTGATGCATCATATTTTCTTTACTAATTTTTATGGTGATTGGAATGAGTATTCCTGTAATATACAAAACGCATTTTCCATATTTTTGTAGCGTTAACCTCTGATGAAATATTTTTTCTGTATTAAAAAACTGCGACAAATACAAATTTTCTCAAAATTTTTAACTTTACTGTACTACAGAAAATGTTACAAATTTGTCTTTAAAAAGTCGAGTTTAATATTCCTAAATCTTTTGCCGCCAAGCATTTCTAACGAAAAATATTCATATTACAAAAAATTTCAAGTGAATTTTTATTAGAAAAAATACACAAACATGTAATTTAATTAATTTTTTGTAAAATCTAATTAAAAACTATTTAAAAATGTAACTTTTTTAAGTTTTTGTCCAGTTTTTTAATAATAACGGTATTTACCGGTATTTTAGTTTCGGTACCGGTATACCGATACCGATATAATTCAAAATGCCGTTAACGATACCGTTACCGAAATAAAAATATTGAATACCGATAACGTTACCGATACCGTTTTTCGTTTCGGTTTCCAACCTTGATAAAAAGAATGGAAAAATGCATTGCAACAAGCACGAAATACTTTAACAAATGGAAGATAAAAATAAATAATGGAAAAACCTCCTAAGCGAATTTCGAGCAGGCAGCTAATAGGTGAAGGCAACGTAACAGAGATAGTGACTATAAAATATTGAGGGGTAACTCTGGATAAGAAACTTATCTTCAAGAACTACATAGATAATATAATTTTTAAAGCTAAAAATTGCCGAAGAGCGCTATATCCCCTAATGAATAAAAAGTCAGGTTTAAACGTAAATAAAACTACTTTTATACAAATGTTGCATTCGAGAATGTTGTGTGGAAGGAAAAAGCCTCAAGGTCTAATATAAGAAAAATTCAAATTATCCAAAACAAGAATCCAAAGACCGGAAACATTTTTTATTTTGTTTTTCACAAAAAAATATTTTCATTGAAGTTAAAAATTATTTTATAACATACTAAAACAAAAAATATAAAAAAAAGTTTTTAAAAAAAATGTTTTTCTTCAAGTACAAAATAATAAAGTTCTCAAAAAAAATTTTTCCAAAGAAAACAAAACACAAAAAAACTTTTCTTTTTGTACAATAATTTTTCATTTCAAAGTCAAATATTTATGAAATTTAAAATAAAATATTGATAATAAATGCAAATTTTTAAGACAAATAATGAACAAATTAAATGATTTTTTTTCATATTTATCAACAGTTTTCATCACAAACTAAGATAAATTCATATGAATGTTTGTATGGAGTATTTTATCTGATAACGATGTTCTCATCTCAAATGAAAATTTATTTCATTCTAAGGTACCGCGTCTCAAAAGTTTGGTTCCTATATCTGCCGAAGGAACAATATGAAAATTTGGTATCGTAAGAATGGACTTTGGGGCTGGTATTTAATGACGTAACAAAAATTTAGGACCAGGTTTAAATAATTTTTTTCAATTTTTTACACAAATATTTAAAAAATTGGGATCAAAATAATACAATATAATCCTATAGCAGTTATACCAAAACAAGTTTTTCTGTTTTTATACACTACACCACCATAGGTATGTTGGTGCATTATTTGTTTGGGCAGAAATTGTAACGCAGAGGAAGAATCTTCGGACCCACACCTTAAAGTACACAGTTCGACTCAGAATCACTTTCTTAGTCGATTTAACAATGTCCGTCCGTCTGGTCGGCTTTCTTGCTTGCTGGCTGTCCATATAAAGCTTATGCGCAGTTTGATTTTTCTTATGTCATTTAATGCTCGCTCTGAAGTCCTTTCTTACGATACCAAATTTGTATATTGTTATTGAAAAAAGAAAATATTTTCATTTTGATCTTGCTCACGAAAGGATAATTTCAGGACCAAAATTTTGAGAAACGGTACCTTAGAATGAATCAAATTTTTATTTAAGATAGGAACATCTATACTTTTCATTTCGCGGCCACCCTAATGTATACCATTTAAAACGTTGCTTTTTTTCGATAATCCGCAGCGACTTTGGTCATTTATTATATTCAAAGTCCAATATGATTACTAAGCAACTACCAAATTTCCAGTTGTTTAAAATGAATTCATTTATAAATTGATATTTTTAAATTATACAAAGAAAAAGTTTTTTCGTACATAAAAAAAAACTTTTTTTTAAAAACATTTTTTTAAAGTACAAAATTATTTTGTACTTTACTTAAAATGTTTGTTTTAATAATTTTATTATTTTGTTTTTGAACAGTTAAGAAAAATATTCTATTTTGAACTTAAGTGTTTTTTATTTTTTCAATGAAAACTTAAAATTTTATGTTTTTTGTTCGTAATTTCTGGTCTCTGCAAGAATCTTAAAATCATACATAACCTTAAGTAGAAGAAGTCACTCAACAGTTCATCTGCTTTTAAAAATTTTGCTTTTAAAAAGTTTAAAAATTGGTGGCGGCAAGCACTGCATTCCTAGCACCCCTACCTTATTGCTAAAAATACTTTCTGAAGGTAAAACATACAAATTTCTCCAAAATTTTGTGGAATGTTCTCCTACAATTATAAAAAATTAAAGCAAAATATATTCCAAACTACTAAACACGAATTCGCATGTAAAAAAATCGACTATGCGACTTTACGCGTCCACTAAGGAAAAAGAGGACTTAGAGCTGAAAGTTAATGCGTCAACTATTTTTTGAAATCTCCAGAAACAAAATCTGTAAGCAAGATTCCAAAGGAAGGTCCCATTACTAAACTACAGACAGGTACGCAATCGAAATGGTGCACATTCTCTGCACAAATGCTTCCAAGTTCTTTTTGGTGCATATGGGACGCATGGGACAAGAATATATGTGACCTGACCAAATAACAAATAATATGATACAAAAAATATTCAAGTCAGCTAAGCACTATTTTGGAAAACGCTGATAGGAGGTAACGCTGATAGGAGGTAACATGGGTGCCCCAATGTATGTAGACATAGTAAGAACAGTCATGTTGTTTTATTTAGTTTAGAGAAGTATATGCCACTCAAATGGGTGTTTTAGTAGGAAACTTTTCCCAAGAAACGAGCAAATTGTCAAAAAAATGGTTTACCGAAAATAAAAAGGATGTTTTGGAGTGATCGACTCAGTGTCCATATCTGATCTACATTGAAAATCTTTAGGGAGGTGTCAAAGATTCTTTTTTTGGAAAGAAACCGGGAAATTTGCCGGAATTGTTGACGCCAGTGCACTCAGCTTGGAAAAATATTTCCATTGAGAGGACCAGAGGTTATTAGTGAGCTCAGTGCCCGCTGCTGCGCCGCTCAAAGGATCAATAAGGGTTATTCCACAAAATATTAATGTGTACAAACAAAATATGCCAAAAGAAGAAAAACTGAATCAGGCAGTTTTATTTTTACAGGTATTTTTAATCGAGGCTACTATTATTTTGCACAGCTAATTTCTTGTGTATTCAATCTCTTTGAATATATTTTACGAAGTTTAATTTTAAGATTTAGTTATTTTTTATAACTAAAATATTATGAAATAGTAGCGCCATATGTACCATTTTTATATTCAATAAAATGAAGATGTTTTCTTGATTTCAAGATATCATTTTTGGTGGATTTTATTAAATATATGCCAAATTTTATAAAAAAACTAACTAAATCTTAAAATAAAACTTCGTAATTCAGATAAAATATTCAAAGAGATTGAATACACAAGAAATTATATATATATATATATATATATATATATATATATATATATATATATATATATATATATATATATATATATATATATAGAAATGCGATTTTTGGGAATTATATATAACGTCCATTCCATGAAAAAATATACCAAGTGTCCTCCGATTTTTATAAAATTTTATACGTATAAGGTCTATGGGTGTCTATAAATATTTCCGTTTTCAGATTCGCTAAGTTCAGAAAATTCGCGATTTTATTTCGCTTTTTCACTTTTGAAAAAATCTAAAAAATCTCAAAAGTATACAACTTTAAATACAAATATTTCTGGGAAGGCTTTGCAGAAATTTGTGATTTAAACGGCGTTTAAATTGTAATTATGTTAGCTTAAACATGAATATTTTATGAATAAAAAATATTTTTTAAAAAAGCATTTTAATGCAATTGCATTTTTTAAATGCATTTTTCTTTAAATATGCTATTAAAATTTGTTAATTTTTAAACATAAATGAAAAGTTTGGAATCTTCCATATATATATATGGATCCTTATTGATATATATATAGTATATATATATATATATATATATATATATATATATATATATATATATTATTGATAGGGGAGTCGATATAAAGATTTCCGTATGTCTGTTGAAATCAGTTTTTTGGAAGCCCCAGTTATCGGTTATATATGTTTTATACATCAAATTGTAGGGAATATTCCTTAGAAGAACGCTAATAAAAATGAGCAAAATCGGTTGATAAATAACTGAGATAAATAAAGGCTCCGAAGAAATTCCCAAAAATCGTATTTCTTGTCGGCTTTTCTAGGCTCCTATACAAGCTAGCGACTTCATTTCATTCAAAATCATTAAATTTTTTTTTGCTGAATAAATGAAAAAAATCGGTCCATTAGTATCCGAGATATCGGCCAAAACGCACTTTTAAGATTCTATATAAACTACGGGTTGAACAGATTGGTCATAAATATTTTTCTAAAATTTCGGTTTTTTGAATCGAACAACCCAGTTACGGGCCAAAAACTAAAAAAAAAAATCTGTTAATATAAATACACACACATACATTTATATTAAGCATTGCACAGTGGGGCAGAATCGAAATATTTTAGAAATAAATCTGTAACTTCTGATCGGCTGATTGGATTTGCATGAAATTTGGTAATGTATAATGTTCAATGTTTTTATTAGTTGGATAGTTAGTTTGGGTAGTAATCTTCCATTTTCGGATATTGTTGCAATAATACACTGAGAAAAAAAATGGCAACAACAAAACATGGAAGTAAGAAAATACTACTGCTACCATTTAACGCGGCACAAATTGGGCTGAATATTATTCAACACAGTTGTTAATGACATCAATGTCTAAAATTCTGCGGTGGCACTTGACGATCGCATTTTTCTTTTACGATAAAATTTGGAAAATGTAAAAAAATCGAAAAAAATTAAAAAAATGCGTTTTTTTTCACCTTCATTCATATATAACTTTTGGAGTACGAATGTAATCTTCAAGGACCACCGCAGAATTTTAGATATTATTGTCATCAACAACTATGTTGACTTTCATGACATAACATTCAGTCCAATTTGTGCCGTATAAAAAACAATAAAGACTATTTTCGGCAAATTTTACTCATTCATTTAAAAAATATAGTGCATATTTAAAAAAACGGAGTTTATGTTACTGAAATGAATTATAAATTAGTAGTTAAAACCATACACACTTTTTTTAATTTAAAACCCCATAAAGTATATGCTTTCTGGGTCCTGGTTAGATTCTGAGTCGATCTAGCTATGCCCGTCTGTTGAAAGCAGAATAGAGCTCGAACGGCACAACGAAGGAGAACGAAATTTAGCCCAAATATTTATATTATATAAGGTTTGTTGGATATTGAAAATGAGCAAAATCGGTATATAAACAAAAAAGTTATTAGCAAAATACTAGAAACACATTTTGTCCGTCGTAGCTTAATTTCATACTTTTCTGCTATATCTCTCTTAAATTAAAGCATGTACTATAACAACATTTTCATGGGTCGATATAAACTTGGAAACAAAAAATGGGCGTGATCCGCCCTCTTTACCACCACCTCCCATATAAGGTGAAAGGTCAAGAAATTTTGTACAAATACTTCATGGTCAAATGTACACAGAAACAAAAATAGGCGTGGTTCGCCCACTTTACCGCCCACCTCTTATAGAACATTCGCGTTTATTTACATTTGTAATGTTACTGTTTTTTGTTGTTTTTCTTCGTATCAATGTTTTTGTTTAGAACATTTTTTACTGATTTTCAGTTATTTTTCAACCGATTTAAAAAAAAAAGAGTTTTTTTTTGGAAAGGTATTCAAATTACCTTTATAACTGCTGAACATAGTTAGTACAAATTATTACTGCTAGATGGCGCAAAACTAATTTTTTATTCAAAATGTGTCAAAACACCCTGTATTTGCAAATATTATGATTTCATATGTTCAGCAAAAATACTTGTCAAAGGATTTTGTAAAAAGTTGGCAAACATCATTTGATCGAATTGTGAAAATTTGAAGGTCAAAATTGTGATTTTCTTCAATAACGGTAGTTTTGTAAACAACGGAATTATGAAAAAGTCGCAGAACAAATGTTGCTGCGGAAGCCCTAAATAGGCCCAATAACTCAAGTGGTCAAGGTACACACCCTCCCTAATTTGACCAATTTTATATGAAAGTTTTGACTTTAATCTATATTTTCTCAAAGCACGAATCAACAAACGGAATGCAGTTTAAGAATCTATAATATGTTGTTAAAAGTTTTCAATCAAAATCTACGGGACTTCGGGAAAATATGGATTTTATAGCCGAAAATGTAAAAAATCCCATTTTTGCGATTTGAGAATTGTGGGATTCCCTTTACAAAAATCTTAAAGTTTTTTTCACTTTCTCATTTTATACGATAAAGTCTACATCCACCAAAATTTCGTTAAGATATCTTTAATAACAAAGATTTTATTACAGATAAAATATTTATAGCTTCTCAAAAAACCAATTTTTTACAAAAATATTATTTCAA
This sequence comes from Protophormia terraenovae, assembly GCA_951394005.1. NCBI lineage: Eukaryota > Metazoa > Arthropoda > Insecta > Diptera > Calliphoridae > Protophormia > Protophormia terraenovae. The sequence goes on from OX596074.1 coordinate 72,474,064, forward strand.
TTGCAAAAATCAGAAAAAGTTTAAACTCGATTTTTTTCATCTAAATTACATTGCACAGTGGGGCAGAATCGAAATTTTTTGGAAATAAATCTGTAACTTCTAATCGGTTGCATTTGCATGAAATTTGGTATAGGCATAGCAGGGGAGTGTACATTGATGAGAAACAAAAACAAAAATTTGGTAAGCGATTAAAAAATTTGTATGTCAGAGGTAACCAACTTTGAGCCCCTTTAGCTCCGTCCAGAGGGGTCTGTATGGTCCTCCTTCCAAACTTAACATTGCACACTCCTCTGATATGCCTCCAGCCGATCCAACCAGCCGATCAAAAGTTACAGATTTATTTCCAAAAAATCCATTCTGCACCACTGTGCATTGCTTAGCTGACATAATTTTTCGTTATACAGAAAAAGATTGAAATCAATATCTTTTTCAGAACCGAAACTGTGCCACTTTAAAGTTTTATAAGTCACGGAAAATTCTAAAAACATTGTACTATTTTAGATGTGAAAAAGCCATAACAATATAAATAATTTGTTCCCGTAGCCAATGTTCGAATGTGTGTTTGTGCAATAATACACAAAAAATGGAATTTTCCGTGACTTAATACATTTTAAAGTGGCGTAGTTTCGGTTCTATAAAATGTAAGCAATGTAATTTAAATGGAAAAAATCGAGTTTATACTTTTCTGATTTTTGCAATTAAAATAGTATTTTTTGTAAAAAATTGTTTTTTGAGAAACTATAAATATTTTATGTATATGTAATAAAATCTTTGTTACAATGTGTGTAATTTTTTAAGTCATGGAAATATAACAATATACGGACACCACTACGTAATGAAAGACCAAAAAAATAATTGTTTACCTTTTTTCCCCTGTTCAGGTCCATAGTATCAAACCGTTCAAAATTCAAGGAAACAATCAACTACAAAAATGTACCTAAGATTTCAATAAACAACTTTCTAGAACATATGAACTTCCTAGGAATGATTCTTAACACCGTTTAGGTACCGCTAAGGTAGCCGCAAACGTAAAAAATTTCCTGAAAATTTTTTACGACGATTCGGACGACGATTTGGACCCACAACTTTTTTGATTTTATTGTTCTTTATAACAAGAGCTACAACTTTGCCTCAGAGAGTAAATCAAAATTCCGAACGGCTGGCAAGATATGAACCCGAGAAAAGGATTACTTTTTGCAAAAATGACAGAGAGGCCCCAAATCTTTGGGGCTATTAGTGATGTTTTTGTTTTTTGCAGCGTTTAAATATTAAGCGCCAGCAAAATTTCTTCTCTTTATGACTATGCAATAAATATTAAACCGTTTCATTTTACTACACACGGCAACTAAAATTATTATAAATATACCTTCGAATATTTAGTAACAATGTAAATCGTCTTTGCAATTTTTATCAGCAAACAGAAAATATTGCTCATCAAAAAAACTAAAACTTCGTGTTTTAGTCTCGTACACATAATTTTTTCGGACACATATAGCACACGAACAATTTTTCTTCGTCTGGTGCAAAAAATTTTTAGCAATTTTTCTTTGTTTTGATTTTGCAACTAAGTTTTTTTTAGTATTTTTATTTAAGCAATTTTGTTGCTACTAAAATTTCTTCTATGAAGAATAAAACACATGTATATTGAAGTATGTATGTTAAGGGGAAGGCATGTATTTGTTGTTATACATACATACATAATTTTAGTAGCAACAAAATTGCTTAAATAAAAATACTAAAAAAAACTATAGTTGCAAAATCAAAACAAAGAAAATTTGCTAAAATTTTTTTGCAGCAAACGAAGAAAAATTGTTCGTATGCTATACATATGTGTCCGAAAAAATTTTGTATACTCCTAGTCTTCACGCAGACATTTTTGTGTCCGCAATTGTCAAATTCTATCTCTCTCTTCAAAATGTTACGTGTGGACCAATAAGAAATCTATTGCGCAATCTATTTCGCAATAAATGTTTAAACACAAAGCTGAGCAATAATGTTTAACATAAGCTGTCAAATTCATTGTTATTTTTTAAAATTTGAATTTTCTTAACAAAACAAAGATGGAAAATTAATTAATTTTGTTTTAAAAATAAAAACGGAGAAAAAACTAAAATTTTCATTAAAAAAGACAAATTAAAATTTAAATTTCTCATGTACGTTTTCTCCACCCCTTAACATAAAGTTGGAAATAAAAGCTTGTTCCCGTTATTCTGCCGACGATATTTCTTATGTTAGGAAATAAAAATGTCTGCTTGGAGACGTAGAGATACAAGACTAAAACACGAAGTATTATTTTTCTATGTTAATTTATGTACGAGTTGAATACTTTTTGTTTATGCTACAAGAAATTGTAAAAAACGCTGCAATTTTTATTGACAATACTGCAAAATAGAAAAATAATTTTAGTTGCAATTATAAACAAAAATGAAACGGTAAAAATATTTTTAGTATTTTTTTTGCTAGCAGCAGATATTTATTGCAAAATGTGATAAATATAGTATTAAAATCAAACCATGGTTTTTTGTATAGGCAAGTAGTTTAGTTAGCAACAGCAATGATATAATTGGTGTTGTTCTTGTTTTTTGCATATGCAGACAGTTTGTTTGTATATATGTACATACATACATACATGCATACATACATACATACATACATACATACATACATACATACATACATACATACATACATACATACATACATACATACATACATACATACATACATACATACATACAAAAATATATGAATATGGAATTGTTGTTTATTTTTTAAAGCAATGTTTGCTATGTTTTTTTTTATTAAAATTTTCGTAGTTTGGAAAAAATTTAGATTTATAAATGTGAAAGTATGAAAGCATACGTTAAGGCGAAAATTTTATTATTTGTCGGTAAGGGTACAAAAGATTCGGCACAGCCGAATTTTTATTTGTTGCAATACTCTTAAGTAAAATCTCAAATATTGTTAATATATTTTAGAAACATTTTATCTGACAATGCCACTTTAACCAAAAGTATGGCAATAATATACATTTAAATTGATTTACATATCGTCCCTGTGCTGACTAAATTACCTATGTAAAAATTTCGAAAATTTTTTTTATTGCTGCATTTAGATCCTCTACAAGTCATACATAGAACCACCAAAGCATTTGTCGATATCTTAAATGTTTTAGGATTTTTTTTTTTTTTTTTAAGTTCATAAACAAATTAGTAGCATGTTCCAATCATCTTATGAACTTGAAACTTGACCAATATATTACTAATAGTACCTCCTTCCATGGTTGAAACTTATATTAAAATAAACTTAAGAACTTACAAAAAGAAAAGCAAAAACGATTCTTAATAAAAATTACTCCACAAAATTACCTATGTAATGTTCTCGTTGATTTTCTCCAAGATACGCTAAAAATACACATTAATTGTGTTACTAAGCCTATTCATAAACGGAAAAATTTTGTAAGAATTTAGCGAAGTAACGAAAAAACAGCGAAATTAAACAGTTTTTTAGCTTCCCTGAAAAGTTATTGAAAATTACATAGGTAATTCAGTCAGCGCAGAGACGATATACGACTTCGATTTAATACCTATCTGGAATTAAGAAATCTTTTTGGATTATGTCGAATATTTCATAATAATAATATTAGCGTATATATATATCCTTATTTTTCTAAATAAATAACAATTTTAATAAAATTAAATGAGTAGAAAATTCAAATTGAGCATTTCCGTTTTGTAATAAAAAAATGAAAAATTGAAAATCAGACTAAAAAATTAGTAAAGTGTTTCTTTATTTTGCCGCGAAAAATCCGCGAGTAACCCAACACTTTTTCCCCAAACACAAAATGAAAATAATTTAGAAAATTCTTTTGTTTATTAAATTAAATTAAAAAATATGAAACGACAAATACCTGGACACGAAAAATGTTGTCCATAATGCATCTAGAATACAATTATTGTGAATTAAACGGCAAGAGTATAAGGATTACAAAGATATAAGGATTATAAACATATCGCCTTCGAATAATTCTCGCACATTTCTCTAACAAAACCTTCGCGAACGACTATTGAAGGCATTTCGAGAATGAACATGTAGAGTTCAGCTATCGTTCAGTTTGTGGCAGCAAATCGATCGATATCGAATTTGAACCATAATTACTAAAAAATAGTTTTTTTTCGCAAGATGATCCAAACACCTTTTCATGCTATGTTAAAAAATTTTTTACGACTGTTTCAAAACTCTATTTTCAAACTTTAAAAAAGTTTGTTAAACAAAATAAACCAAAAAAGAATTAGGTCAATAAATTATATGACTAAGCCGTACCTTCGCATTTTTTTGCAGATTTTTAGATATAAATTAAACTCTTTTTGAACTGATGTTCAAATTAAACAAAATTATTATGTAGTAAGGTAAAATATATGTCAGGAAACACATTCTAAACTTTTCAGAAAAAAATGGACAAGAAAAACATAACGAAAAAGGTTTTCCTTCAAAATTTAAATTTTTTCTAATTTTGACCTCAGTACTTTAAAAGTTTTCCTTGGCAACATTTTTTTAAAACTTCAGAAGGTATATTTTACCTTACTACATAATAATTTTGTTTAATTTGAACATCAGTTCAAAAAAGTTTAATTTATATCTAAAAATCTGAAAAAAATACCTTTTTGCCGAAATCCGCAGAATTCAATTCGAAGGTACGGCTTAGTCATATAAGTTATTGACCTAATTCTTTTTTGGTTTTATTTTCTGAAGTTTTGTCTATAACCTTGTAAGGTTTTTTTCGAGCTTTTTTGAAATTTGTTTAACAAACTTTTTAAAGTTTGAAAATGGAGTTATTTATTATTTTTTTATTTTACAAAATTCTTGATATATGTACATTAATTTTTAATTAAAATTAATACAAAAATGTAACAACATATTGCATATTGCATTTAATATATTACTAAAATGTATTATTTAACTTTAAGGTAATTTTTATCCACTTATAATCAGAAATCATTCGGAATATTTATTATTTTTTAAATATAAATTGAGAAAAAAATTTCGTCGATTCTAATACTAATTGATAAATTTAATTTTCTATTTTCAGTGTTACTCCTAGCTTAATTATTGTGTTCTCTACATTAAGACTGGCGAAAAAATCTTAATAAATTCCTTTGAAGTCGTCTCATAAAAAAGTATATATACATATTAAGAAGACAAATGTATAGCATGTACAAATAATTATAAACAAAAGCTTTATTTCCCTCCAAAACAATATGGTCTGTAAATTAAACTTGTCAATATAATCATTCTAAATTACAAAGTACACAAAAGAAATATACAAAAATATTAATTTTAATTAAGTAGTTGAAATTATTTTACATAATATAAATTCGGATTGAAATTATTGTTGATGTGAAGATTGAATTACCTATGTACTAAAAATCTGAAAATTAATAAATTGTTTTAATAAAAAAAATTAAAAAAAAAAAAATTGTTGATGTAAACTTGTTTTATTCAATTGGTAAATATCGTATTTCGTACCCCCTTTACCATGTAAGGGGTCCTCGCAGATTTTGAAATTTAATACATACAGCCCTAAAACTTATATTAGACCAGTTTTTATTTTTTACGGTAAATTTGGAAATTCATAGATGTAACGAGGGCCGCAATATATTATTTTGGAGAAATACCCGTTGTATATATATATATATATATATATATATATATATATATATATATATATATATATATATATATATCTATATATATATATATAAAAGAGTAACGTGACTGACTGACTGACTGATTCATCATCCCACAGCCCAAACGGCTGAAGCTAGAGAGACGAAATTTGGAACGTAGGTAGGTCTCCCTCTGTATAGATCCACTAAGACGGGATTTTTTGAAATTCGAATGTTTAGGGGGTAAAAAAGGGTAAAAACGGGTAAAATTGGTAACTCTATAACTTCCAAACTAATAAAGATACACAAAAAGTTGAATAGTTGTCGTTATTCACTTAAAAAATAATCGGACAGGTGTCTGGTACTTTTTTGAAAATCGGCCCTTTTAGGGAGAAAATGGGTAAAAACTGTATTTTGGTACTTTTTTGTCACCATATGTATCTTTGAAACCAATCAACATACAAATAAAATTTATGCCGTATTCATAACTTATCAAAAAACTAGAAATATAAATTTGGTACTTTTTCGAAATTCGAACGTTAAAGGGGTAAAAATTGTACCTATTTTTGGTACTTTTTTTCATAAAACATTTTTTTATATTTATTGACACAACCATATGCGTATTTTAATATGGGATCTCACTATAATTATAGAAAATCATTGGAATACAATTTCTGATACTTCTATAGGTAAAAAAAAAGTACCAAAAAGGTGGTAAAAGCAGGAAATTACATTTTATTCAAACTTAATAATGAATTTTCCATTACATTAAATATAGAAACATCCTGTGGGTAAGAATTCAAGAGGATGAACTTGGTGGTAGTTTTTTCTTCTTCTGATGGTACTTTTTGCATTTTCTGTAATATTTAACCTAGAAACATGAAATTAAATATGCATGGTCCGCTGTGGGAAAGAATCCATAGGAGGGGTCTTTGTGGTACTTTTTTGTTCTTCTAATGGTACTTTTTGAATTTTCTATAATATTTAAACTAGGAACACGGAATTAAAGATATGTGGCCCTAAGTGAGTGAGAATTAATAAGAAGGGATTTTGTGGTACTTTTTCGTTCTTCTAGGTACTTTTTGAATTTTCTATAATTATGAACCTAGAAACATGAAATTAAGGACATGTGGTGCTAAGTGAATGAGAATCCATAGGAGGGGACTTTGTGGTACTTTTTTGTTTTTCTAATGGTACTTTTTTAATTTCCTGTAATATTTAACCTAAAAACATGAAATTAAAAATATGTGGTCCTAAATGAATAAGAATCCATAAGAGAGGACTTTGTGGTACTTTTTTTGTTATTCCAATGGTACTTTTTGAATTTTCTATGATTATGAACCTAGAAACATGAAATTAAAGATATATGGTCCTAAATGAATGAGAATCCACAATAGGGGATTTTGTGGTACTTTTTTCGTTCTTCTAATGGTACTTTTTGAATTTTCTATAATATTTAAACTAGGAACATGAAATTAAAGATATGTGGTCCTTAATGAATGAAATTCCATAAGAGGGGACTTTGTGATACTTTTTTGTTCTTCTAATGGTACTTTTTGAACTTTCTATAATTATGAATCTAGAAACATGAAATTAAGAACATGTTTTTTAAAGATGTTAAAGATGTTAAAAATTGGTACTTTACTGGCACCCTATCAAACATGCCTTTTGTACTTTTCGAAAATCCTATTTTAAATTTATTTTATAGTATGGTTTTTATAAAAAATTTCCGCTAACGAAGTAGCGGGTTAACAGCTCGTATATATATATATATATATATATATATATATATATATATATATATATATATATATATATATATATATATATATATATATATATATATATATATATATATATATAGTGCTGTGCAAAACAATAGACTTATTTTTATTTCGTAAATATTTTCTATTATGAATGATATTTAAATTTATTTTTTATTTACTTAAGAACTGTACTAAAAGATACACCAACCACAAATGTTTTTGTTTTTTTAAGACTTTATTTAAATAAAAAATTAAAAAAAAAATAATTTCTCTATGATTCAAAATAATAGACTTATTCAATATTTCTTAAGCAAATATTTTTTATTTTCATTAAAGACTAACACAAATAAAATTTTCTACTAATATTGAATATTATAATAATATGCCAAGTTAATTCAATAGCCTGAATGACCACCATTGTTGTTTAAAACGCACTAAACTCTTCTGTGCATTGATTCTATAAATTTTTGTAATTTTTCTATTTAACCTCTTCCAAAAGTTGATTTTTATTCCGAAATATCTTCCCATCTGGGCCTCTTTTCAGTACAAGCCAAAGGTTCTCAATAGGATAGAGATCCGGTGACTGTGAAGGCCATTCTAAAACAGATACATTGTTAGCACTCAGCCAAGATTTAACTAATTTTGAGGAGTGCGTAAATCATTGTCCTGTTAAAAAGTCCATTCTGGTGGCATATTGTTCTCCGCATAGGTTTTTGTATAACTCCATAAATGTTCTTAAAATCATCAACAACACTATTTTTAAATTTTGTGGCAAACTTTTTCGAGCTGTTTTGTTCTTTGAACTTAAAAATGGTACCATCCTGGCGATTCTACTTGGCAAACCTTTCTCTAAAAGTCTTCGTCGGAGTGTTGAAGTACTAATTATGTTACCAATTTCTTCAGAAACGGCTTTTGAAGATAGAAATGGCTGCTTCTTCACCAAAAGAGCTATCCGTGAGTCCGTGGTAGCGGTTGTTTTGCGAGATCTACCACGTCTTTCTTTAGATGGCTTCCACTTGATCGCGTTTCTGATGAAATGATGAGACCTTCCAAGCCATTCCGCAATAAAATCAAGTGTTTTTCCTGGGTCACGTAATTTTTTCACTATTCGCCTTACTGCAGGAGTGCAATGTACATTACGGCCCATATTTTCGTAAAAATAATATTATTTTATAATATTTTTTTCAGCAATAATATTTCATTTACCTTACATTTAATTATTTTCAAAAAATCTATCAAAATTATAAAGTAAATTAAAGCAAAAAATATAATCCTTTAAAATAAGTCTATTATTTTGCACAAATTATATTTTAACTTTTCTTGAAATGTTTACGAAAGCGCATAAAGGAAAGAAAGAAACTTCTTAAAAATACCCATTATTTTTAGTATTGACAATATCAAAAATAACGGTACCAAAAATTCCTTAGACACTGTTTTTAAAGAGTGTTAAATCGAAGAGAAAATATTTAATAAACAATAGCCTATTATATTGCATAGCACTATATATATATATATATATATATATATATATATATATAATATATATATATATATATAATATATATATATATATATATATATATATATATATATATATATATATATATATATATATATATATATATATATTAGGGTGGGTCAATTCTTTTTGTAGATAGGCGTATAGCAAAAATGTAATCTACAATAAATTCTAAGAAAACTTGTCTAAGAAACTATGGGTCTAAAATCAAAACTTAACTCCCGCCGAGAGACATGAAAATTGGGAAAAACCGTTAAATTTCTTGATATAATTGCTGCAATCTTGAAAACTACTCAAGATACAGATCCGAATTAGGTTTCAAATAATAGGTAATGAGAGCACCTTCAAAATGTCATTCCACAGTTTTTTATAAATAAAGGTTAAAGGTCATTGGTCATACCTTAAGTCTTGGAAAGCTATATCACGAACGCTATTTTCAACATTTTGCCAAAATCCGTATGTTAATACAGATTTCCTATACCACTTAAGATTTTAGAATAGAGAGTTGCTTGGTTGCTGAGATATTTGAAAACATAGTTGCAAGTAAATAAAACATTGTATTTATTTTATTTTTTCTTTAATAATATTTATTTTTCTTTAAGACTTTTTTACCAAAATACACTTTTCTAAATGTTTTTTGCTGAATTGAATTGACCCACCATAATATTAGGTTTGGATTTAGTGATAACATGTTGTTTTCCATTAAATCTATGAAATTTTGTTGAAAAATCTTAAAATAAAATCTTCATGTCTCTCGGCGGGAGCTAGGTTTTCATTTTAGACCCATATTTTCTTCGGATAATTTCCTTAGAATTTTATGTAGATTTCGATTTTGCCATACGCCTGTTTTTTCTCACTCGAACAAATTGACTACCCTAATATAAGGACTGCTCACGAAAAAATCCATGCTTATAGAAACTAAACCAATGAGCGAATTTCTTTAAAATTATATTTTTATTAATGACTATTATGTTCAAGTTCTAAACATAAAATAATAAATTATTTTCTGTTGGTTTTTAAGGAAATATCTGATATTTTCCAGAATTCTTCCAATTAAAGATTTTATTGTGTTTCGGTCACTTTTTTGCTCGAATAAGTCCATTTATTTTTAAACTCCGTTTCATTTTAAGCTGAGCTTTTAATATCCTTTAAATTTTTTTTAACTAGAGCCCAATAACTTTAAATTGTTCGGAGTTCCGGACAATTTGATGGATTAGCCTCTTTCGGAACAAACACTAACAATTTATTACCACTCCATTGTTTTGTTGCTGTAATGACAAGAAGCGAGAATAGGACAGAAAAAAGTGGATACATTGTATTTTCTTAGGAAAGGGAGAAGTCTTTTCTGTATTAATGAAACCATTTTTTATCAATGAAGTGCTTCTTTACCGCATATGCATATGGCTTCCTAAAACGAAAAATTTCTTGGGAGTTTTGATTTCTTTGATACACGATATTTTTCTGCCATATTCTCTCTAGCATCTGCAACATAGAATTTTTGACCAGGAAGTTGAAAAAAGTTAGCCTGTACGAACGTTTCATCGTTTATTATGCACTAATCATAATTATGAAAAAATTCGTCTGAAGGACTTTTACGTTATTTTTTTTTTACCTCCAAATTCTTGTTTTGCGTTTCTATTAGTAGTTTTTTATACTTTATACGTCTTCAGGCTAGATTTCCTTTGAAGTTTTCTGATAAAAATTCAAAACAATTAATTTTTGTAACACTTTTCTTCCAGAAAATCCTTTTTATTTTGACTGAGTCCTACAGCCTGAAGATACTATTTTCCTTTCACTATCAGGTTTCCATTCAATGACCATGACTTCTTTGTATAATATTATGACCCAAGAAACTGTATTTTTTGACACAACTTCCTTCCTAGCAATTGTTTTATATGACCGATGTAAGATTTCATGAAAAATTTTAATTATGTATTTAGGTGTTTTTTGTTCAATTTCCATTTTAAGAAAAACTAGTTTCGCTATAACCATGAAACTTAGCACATGGCTAGTGAGCATAATCACAAATGTAAAACAGTTAGACGAATTGCTTAATTTTCTCCACATAAAAAGTTATAAGCCCGAGAGCATGCATGGATTTTTTCGTGCGCAGTCCTTATATATATACAGTAAAAGCTCCCTTAACGGACAGCTCCCATAGGCGGACAGCTCCGGTAGGCGGACAATTTTTTAGGTCCCATGGTTTAGGTGACATTTTTAGAATAAATTAATCTCCGCTAGGCGGACGATCTCTTGGGCGGACGCGGACGTTTTTAAAAGAAAACATCTCTCGTAGGCGGACAAAAATCATAAACGGTAAACGAAATGTAACAAAAAAAAACTATTTTTTTAATTTAACTTTGATTTTTACACTTGATTAAAAATTCTTCATACTAGAAAAGAGAAAATGAATCTTGATCCCTAAAAACAGATGCTGTTCCAGTTATTTATGTCCTGAACACAGTCTTGATGAGAACACAATGGCGACAGATTCCTACAAATCTTGACAACTTTTTTGAACAAAATATTTAAAAAAATATACAATATATATATATATATATATATATATATATATATATACCGGAAACAAAGTGCTAAATCGTCAAAAAAATGTTCGCTGAAGTGTTCTCTAGCAGCAAATGGCAATGCAAAATTTTCTTCAGAATTATTTATAATATTGGAAAATAAAATAAAGAATACAGCTTATTTTGAAACTGACAACTAATACCGTCAAATTTACTAAGAAATTCTTCCAAAAAACGAATGGTCGTGTATTTTAATCTGTTGAAATGATAAATGTAGCACTGAAAGTGCTAAAATGGCAACACTTGCACTCAATAGTTCCATTTATTTCAACTATTTAAAGAGAATTGTAAAAGTTAAGCCCAAATTATAATAGCGCGTAGTCAGCAACAGTATCAGCAAAAATTATCAGCTGATCACTGTCAGCACAACATGTTGCTGCCGTTATAATTACAATTCAGCGTAGGTAGCCACAATTTACAACCACCATCTAGCTTTGTTCTACTTGTGTATTTAAGCCTCTCATTTATTTGCTCAATCTCTTTGTCTCGCTCTAAATCTGAATGCAGCGCCGTGAATTTAGAAACAGGGCTAAATGAAACAGCACTGCAAACTGCTGCTGACCAAATGTAATCAACACAATAACAAACAATGCTTTCTAAATTATCAGCTGATTATGTCAGCACACACTGCTGCTGACTACGCGCTATTGTAATTTGGGCTTTAAATCAGCAATCTGTAATTATACCCTACACCACCATAGGTGTGGGGGGGGGGATATTATGCGTTTGTGCTGATGTTTGTAACACTCAAAAATATTGGTCTAAGACCCACCTTAATTTATACCAATCGCTTTCTGAGTTGATTTAACGATGTCCGTCCGTCCGTCTGTCCTTGTAATCAAACTACAGGTCGCAATTTTGAACAAAAATGAATGAAATTTGGCACACAGATTTCTTACAGTCCAGGAACGAAGCCTATTGAAATTGGTTATGATCGGTTCATTATTTCACATAGCTCCCATACAAATGTCCTCCCTTAAATATAGCAATATTTTAATGAAATTTGACACATATAAGTTTCATAGAAGTTTAAATAAGTGTGCCGATTTTTATAAAGATCGGTCCATAATTGACCATAGCTCCCATATAAACCTCTTTTCATAAATACCTTTAGTATCAAGTTAATATTTGATACAAATAAGTTTTATATAAACATAAATAATAGTTCCAAATTTTACGAAGATCGGTTCATAATTTACCATAGCTCCCATATAAGGCCCTCTTTTGGGAATCACTGAAAAGTGAATAAATTCATATAAATGTTAACATCGAGGTAAGATTCTGTATTCGTATGTTTTATTTTACACTTAATATGATTATCGGTCCACATTTGGCTCCAAGTCTAATAAAAGACCCCTCCCCGAATTATAATGTACACAATGGTGTAGGGTATTATATGGTCGGGCTTGACCAACTATATCTTTTTCTCTCGTTTTTATTGCGTTTATATAAAACATCTATTTTTAGTAATTTAATTTACTTTTTTCCCTTTTTGGACTCTTTTTCTGAGTAAAATTACATAAAACGTTAAATAAAATGCTGTTCTGAAAAAAACGGTTAACCGCCTTTAAAAAACCGGCTTCGTACAAAACCGAAAATTAGAAAAACCCGAAACCGACAGCATTTGTAAAAAACCGCAAACCGATTAACCGGTTTTCGGTTACGGTTTTGGATACTCTATTATGAGTGTAAAAGTGAGAGACTCTTTCCCTTTCAGAGAGCGTTTGTTGATATTGTATGTTGTGGTTATAGCGGCAAGAAATTCTGTTTGAAATAGATCGAGACAGTACATCGCCACAGCACAAAATTTTTAACATTTTTCTCTGAGAGAGAGAGGGTCTCACTTTTACTATCACAACAAATATCAATTAAAAGAGATTATGCAACTTAAGCAGCTATATATTTTTTTATAACTACTTTCCTTGTGCGTAATAAAAACAATCAAGTGTTTTGTTGTGTATTGTTGCACCTTTTTGAATTCGTTTTCTCTACATCAACATCACATAAACAACAAACTAACCTAGCCTTTATAAAGTTCCTTTCGTTCAACTTCCCAATTTGCCTGCCTTCTGTTTTGTACAGGTGCCGGGATATTATCACGAGTACCTATATCAAATTCCACATATCTGTGATCTGAAAAAAGCTGTCTTTAGAGACCCGCCATTGATTCACTAAGCTAGAATATCTAGCGCTTATTAACGTAATGTCAAGAACCTCACATCTATTGGAGAGAATGAATGTCGGCACTGAGCCATTGTTAACTGTATCTAGATTACTAACAAGAATAAAGTCAAATAAACACTTACCCCATAGGTTGGTATCGCTACTCCCCCAGATGATGTGGTGCAAATTGGCATCAACACAGATAATGACTGGTTTATCGACACTGTTCGCCTTCGCCTAGGTAGAGAGTCACCGTAATCGTGTGCCATGTAACTGGAAACCACCCATATGGTGCCATTTGTGGTTTCTACAGCAGCCGTAACTATTTCTTCATCGCTGAAATCAGACAAGAAAAAGTTATTTATGGAGGATTTTGCCAGAATACAAGATTCAACTTTGTTATAACCTGCAATTTTGGCAAACAATAGCTTGTAGCCTTTGGTATTCAGTCAGCAAACCCGGTCCTAATGAATCCAGGGTTCTTTGACCATAATGAGCTCCTTCTTTCTCTCCAACAATCGGGGGAGCAGTTCAGCAGATGCTGCCTTAGAGTGTTGGAGGTTGATCTGCGTCACCATCCCCATTCTCATTGTTGTCGATAATCGTGATGTTGACACCCTCCTGGCCTGACTCCAGAAAAGCGTCCACCAAGCCGCCTAATATGGCTACAGACGCTGGTGGATTTGGACGGACGGGCACTCATAGGCGCAGGGTCCAAAGACCTGGTTCCACTCGGAGCACCATTTCTCAATGAAAGGAGAAGTGCTCGAAATGGGTTCTGACAGCTGCCCCAAAGAGAAAAACAGACGCTATCAAAACGGGGGAGGGGTAGTTCCCTTTCAAATGGGAATTTTTAACGTTAATAAAGGTTTTTCCTTGTAGTCGAAAATAAAAAAATAAATAAATTCTGGTATATTAATAAAATAAATGGAACAAATCAAGATTACTAGCACACTTAAAATTGTAATATTTTTTCCGCCTTAATAAAAGTTTTCCATACTCTTCTTAGTATGTCGAACACCGACTTCGCTAAATATTTTTTTTTTTTTAATATTAAAAATTTTTTTCAAGTATATACGTCTATGCCAATTAAAAAATTCGATTTTTTCAACATAAATTAGATCACATACAAAAATGTTTGTATCATTTTAATCGCAATAACCATTATCAAAAATGTTTAAAAAACAACTGTGCTGATTACACTGGTCGACAAAAAATTTTTCGTGCTCCTTCAAAAAAAAAATATGTGGACTAGATGGAATTCCGCATGCTAAACTCGATTCTGCTTTCAGTTTTTTGCCATCAGGTCGAGATTTTTGTATGGGCGTGTTTAATATTGCGTCCTAAATAAGCCGATTTCGTATGAATTTTTTTGTGTATCATTTATCAAAATCGTGTAAACGGTTCTTGAGTTATAGTCTAAATATTATAAACCATTCTCGAATTTTTTAGTGTGACCACTGAATAAGGTGATGACATTAGTCATGCCTAAAAAAAATCAGTACATGATAGAAAAAAGTGAAAGCAGATTCTTGTTTAACTTGTTTCAAGAAAAAATAACATAACATATATTTTTTTTTTTTTTTTGAACACCACTGTATTTTTACTCAATTGTATGTATACATGAAATTTGTGCATCGATTTTGAAGATACATGCCTTATTTTATTCCCAGCATTACCAGCTTTAAGATCATAAACTGAAACATTTTTGATATTTACATTTATCAAAAGAAACTTTAATAACAAACAAATCTAAAATTTTTGCTTAAAAAAGTTTTATTCGGATAATTATTTCAAAATAACTCCAAAACTATTGACCACATAAAAAAATTAAGTTTGGGATATTTGAAGATATTTTTAGTCCGCATCTTTTGGTGTATCACTTACGTCAATTGTACACACCGTTCCGTTATAAGGAAATATACTAGAGTAATGGCCTTACTATGGGCGAAATATTAGACATGACCATAAAAAAAATCCAGACCTGATGGAAAAAACTGAAAACAGATTCGTGTTTATCACATCAAAATACATCAAGTCCAACTATTCGTCTATGGTGGAAGATTTTTTTGTCGACCAGTGCTATCTTGATTTACGCTTTTAATTAAAAGTTAAATTAGTTAATCTAAATACTAATCTAATCCGCCGTTTGTGTTTTTAAGTCCGAGATTAATAGCCTGTTCCTCTATGTCGAACGAATGCTTTCTTTCGACTTCTAAGCGAACGAAAACTCTAACTCACTTCTATCTGAACAATGTGTCGAACGACAAGTCGAATGAAAACGTGTTTTCATATAAAATTGGATTTCTGTATTTCGAACGATACGAACGAAAATGTCAAAATCAATCACTTGCTATTTTGCTTTCGACTGGTTGGATTTTCTAAGGAAAAGTATGAAAATTACTCACCAGGACACTGCAAATGTTCTTGAATCATGATTGTTATTCATTTAGAGTACTCTCACTAAAGTATTTGAATTTTTTTAATTAATAATAAATATAATGTGATTTGAAAGAATAATTCTAAGATTTATCAACTGAATTGTGTTTGTCTATAGGTTGACTTCATAATTCAAAAAACTGCAATCAAAAATAGTGCTTTGTTTCCAAGTTATTCCAGAAATAGTATAAAAAGTCATCGAATTTACCTCACAAAAGTATTTGATTTTTTATCACCTTTGCATTTGAGAATTTCAAACAAAATGAAAATAGATGAAATTATTGTAATTTTTATTAATAATAGGTCATCCACATATAAATGTGGAATCTGAGCCCAAACGGACTACAAGATCGACCTCAGGGTTAATAGTGCAGAATAAAGGACGAATGAGTGGAATTATAAAGAGAGGATAACAGACAGAATTTGCATAGAGTAGTTATGGTTATTAGTTATAGTAGAGTAGTTGTTTGGCAGTCGTTGAGAAAAGTGGTAGTTGACCGGAAGATTTAAAGTTGACCGCGCATAAGTTGTGTTGAAAGTTGATCGCGCATTAAAGTTGAAAGTTGCTACCGTAGTTATTTCAGTGTTTATTATTTCGTTATTTAAATATTATCTTTTATGTGTTAACGAGCTGTAAACCCGCAACTTCGTTAGCGGAAATTTTTTATAAAAACGATACTATATAATAAATTTAAACTAAGATTATTAACTCCCTTGGGAACATTTTTAATAATGGTCTTATGTCATCCATAAATAACAATTTCTCTTTAATTTCAGGTTTCTAATCTTATAATAACGAAAAATAAATAAAAAAGTATATAAGAATAAAGAAAAAGGACCACAAAAACCATTTTAAGGTTTCTGATTCACTTAGGACCTTACATTTTATGTTTCTAAGGATAAAAATTGCTGAACATTCAAGAAGTACTATTAGAAAAACGAAAAAAGATACCACAAGGTCCCTTCTTATGGATTCTCATTCATTTAGGACCACATATCTTTAATTTCATGTTTCTAGATTCATAATTATATAAAATTCAAAAAGTACCATTAGAAGAACAAAATAAGTACCACAAAGACCCCTCTTGTGAATTCTTTCTAACATAGCACCATGCATATTCATTCATGTTTCTACTTTAAATATTATATAGAAAATTCAAAAAGTACCATTAGAAGAACAAAAAAGTACCACAAAGTCCCCTCTTATGTATTCTCATTCACTTAGCACCACATGTTCTTAATTTCATGTTTCCAGGTTCACAATTATAGAAAATTTAAAAAGTACCATTAGAAGAACAAAAAAGTACCACAAAGTCCCTTCATATTTATTCACATTCATTTAGGACCACATATCCTTAATTTCATGTTTCTAGGTTCATATTTATAGAAAATTCAAAAAGTACCATTAGAAGAACAAAAAAGTACCACAAAAACCTCTCTTATGGATTCTTATTCATTTAAGAGCACATATCTTTAATTTCATGTTTCTGGGTTATATATTATAGAAAATTCAAAAAGTACCATTAGAAGAACAAAAAAGTACCACAAAGTCCCCTCTTATGTATTCTCATTCACTTAGCACCACATGTTCTTAGTTTCATGTTTCTATGTTAAATATTATAGAAAGTTCAAAAAGTACC
This sequence comes from Protophormia terraenovae, assembly GCA_951394005.1. NCBI lineage: Eukaryota > Metazoa > Arthropoda > Insecta > Diptera > Calliphoridae > Protophormia > Protophormia terraenovae. The sequence continues at coordinate 72,491,842 of OX596074.1, forward strand.
ATTAGAAGAAAGAAAAAGTACCACAAAGTTCTCTCTTACGGATTCTCATTCACTTAGCACTTCATGTCCTTAATTTCATATTTCTAGGTTAAATATTATAGAAAATTCAAAAAGTACCATTAAAATAACAAAAAAGTACCACAACGTCCCCTCTTATGGATTCTCATTAACTAAGGACCACATATCCCTAATTTCTTGTTTCTTTCCAACATCGGATAGAAGAAGAAAAAAGTATCACAAAGTCAATCCACTTGAATTCTTACCCATAGACCATGTATCTTTAAGTACCACAAATTCCACTCTTGAGAATTCTTATATACATTTTCTTAATTTAATGTTTCTATGTTTAATGTAATTGAAAATTCATTATTAAGTTTGAGTAAAATGTAATTTCCCGCCGTTACCCCTTTTTTGGTATTTTTTTCACCCATCGAAGTATGACTATTATGAAGCCCACCGATAACTGACATATATAATATGTACGTCAAATTTTGCTATTGGAATTCAGCAAGATAGGTTCATACAATGCGGAGATATGTTCAAAAAACCGGTTTTTTGAACCGGTTTTCCAGTTTCTGAAGCCTCTGTATACACTACGGACTTCGTTTTTACAAAGAATTCTCGGACATTTTTTTCTGAATTTTTGTTCTGAAAAAATGAAATAAATCGGTTCAGTAATAACTGAGATATCGGACAAAACGCATTTTTTTATTTTTTGAAGCCTTGGTTTAAGCTATAGATTTTTATTTTTATACAGATCGGTCACAAATATTTTTATAAAATTTCAGTTTTTTGAATCAGAAAGATCGGTTTATAAATGGTGGAGATATGCTTTAAAAACCGGTTTTTAGAACCGGTTTTTTAGTTTCTGAAGCCTCTGCATATACCAGGGACTTCGAATTTTTAAAGGGGGCTCGAAAATTATTTTCTGAATTTTTGTTCTGAAAAAATTAAATAAATCGGTTCAGTAATAACTGAGATATCGGGGAAAACGAATTTTTTATTTTTGAAGCCCTTGTTCAAGCTATAGATTTTTATTTTTATATAGATCAGTCATAAATATTTTTATAAAATTTCTGTTTTTTTAATAAACCAAATTCGTTCATAATCAACAGAGTTATGGCCCAAAAACAAATCTGTTAAGAATATAAATACACCAACAAACATGTATATTAAGTATTGTAATGACTATTAGTGACGTTTTTTGTTTTTTGTATAGACAAGTAGTTTAGTTATCAACAGCAGTAATATGATGAATAACAGTGTTGTTGTTGTTCTTTGTATATGCAGTCTGTACAAAAATAAATAGATATGGAATTGTAGTTGTTTATTTTTAAAAACTAAAACATATCTGTTAAGAATATACATAAATACATACACAAACATGTATATTAAGCATTGTAATGACTATTAGTGACGTTTTTTGTTTTTTGTATAGACAAGTAGTTTAGTTAGCAACAGCAGTAATATAATGAATAACAGTGTTGTTGTTCTTTGTGTATTCAGTCAGTTTGTACATACAAAAATAAATATATATGTAATTGTTGTTGTTTCTTTTTTAAAAGCAAAGCCTGTTATGATTGTTTTTTTTTTTCATATTCAAATTTTCGTAGTTTGAAAAAAATTTAGATTTAGAAAATATGCAAGCATACGTTAAGGCGAAAATTTTATTAATTGTCGGTAATATGGTAATATGATGTCGATAAGATGGTAATATGGTGAAGGGTATCAAAGATTCGGCACAGCCGAATCTTTTTTCAATTTCATTTTTTGATAAGTTATGAATACCAAATAAATTTTATCTGTATGTTGATTGGTTTCAAAGATACATATGGTGCCAAAAAAAAAGTACCAAAATACAGTTTTTACCCGTTTTCTCCCTAAAACGGCCGATTTTCAAAAAAGTACCAGACACCTGTCCAATTATTTTTTAAATGAATAACGATAACTATTCAACTTTTTTTGTATCTTAATTAGTTTGGGAGATATAAAGTTACTGATTTTACCCGTTTTTACCCTTTTTTACCCCCTAAACATTAGAATTTCTAAAAATCCCGTCTTAGTGGATCTATATGGTGGGAGACCTACATACGTTCAAAATTTCTTCTCTCTAGCTTCAGCCGTTTGGGCTGTGGGATGATGAATCAGTCAGTCAGTCACGTTACTCTTTTATATATATGGATTATAAGCTCTTTTATTAATTGAATTGATTAATATCGTTAAATAAACTATTTCTTTTAATTTTTAAAAATATAACATCTGTGTTTTAAATATTAAATGTACCTGGATCATCATATCCTACAAATTGGGGGCTCGACCGAGATTTAGAGCAACATAAACACATATAAAAGAAATATAAAGTGTTGTGAAAAAGTTGTTTGTTACAAAATAATAAAAAACAAAAGTGAAACAATTTGTAAAATTCCTAATAACAAGTGGTGGTAGAAAAAAAAGTAAAAAAAATATTGTATCCAAAAAATATAGGAAAAAACAAATACAAGTTGAAAAGAGCACAAGAGAAAACAATAACAAAAAATATAAGTTGAAAAAATAAAGACGACAGAGCAACTTAGTGCAAGAAAAAAAATAAACGAGAAAAAAAAACAAAAGACAGCACAGTGGGGTCAAACGCAAATTTTTTGGTAATAAATCTGAATCTCCTAAACTACTGGTCGGATCAAATTGAAATTTATGGAAGAGTTGTAGAGGAGGACCTAAGCTTTCAGAAAAATCATCTTGTAGTCACCCTGTGATAACACGAGATAAGCTACAGGGTGGCAAAGTTGACTACCTCGAGTATGTAAAAGTTAAAAAAAAATCGTAACTTGTACAAATGAAGTCCGATTTTAAAGATTTTTATATTTCTGGAAAGTGCTTGGCAAGATAAAGAAAGTTATCTCTTACAGTTAAAAAGATATTTACGCTTGAATTTTGAATTTTTGATTTTTTGGCTCGACTTTCTTTCGTTTTCGGGAATAAGTCCGGAGATATATGAGGTAAAATTTTTTTTTAAATATTCTGTAATTTGCTACATATTTCAAAATAATATGCTGAAAGAATTTTTGGATTATCTCAATGCGTCTAGACGTGAAAAATATTCAAAGTCAGCACTCTGAAATTGGTATGAAAAATTGCTATTTTTTACAAAAATATAGTACAATTCTTTCACTTTTTTCTCAAAATTCCTTTAAAGAAAAAATTTTTTTCTTTATATATTTCAAAAGACAAGGCTTCATAAATGGTTAATGTAGAAATTTTGAACTGATTTAGGCTTGCACCCTACATCAGGCATTGGCCGAAAATTGTCAATTTTAAAAAATAGTTTAATTTTTATCGATTAATAAAAAATGTCACTCGAGCTTTTTTAAACTTGGTACCCATTTTTTTATAGAAATAGATTTAGAATGATTTAACATTAAACTGCTTCCCGCCCGGCCAAAAACGAATGCAGGAGTGGAGATTTTATGTTAAAAGTCAGTTTTTTTAACGACTATTTTTAAAAGCATATTAGCATAATATTTTTAATATTATTTCTTATGTAATGTATAAAACACAAATCAAGCTTTCATTCCTAAAAAAATCAATAAAATAACTCCACTAACCTATTTTTGGTAATTTTTCAAAAATAATTTTTTTTTTTAAAATAGCTGAAAATCCAAAAAAATTTTTACTAATTTTGCAAATACTTTAAAAATGTTAAAAGAATATAAAAATAGACTTATTTACCAATTCAACGATATATAACATGTTGATATAGGTCATTTAATAATATTAATATAATGGCCTCAAAACTACCAAGTCACGTCAAAAGTTGCAAAATTCACTATTTTGTTCCGTATTTCCATATGTGTGTATACGTAACATTTTAGTTTTCTAATGTATTATGTAGTTTTCTAATGTATTATGTATGTATATTTGTTATTATAAAGTAGTAAATTCTTTATTTGAGTAATGTTTATTTAATATGTTCTACATATTTACATACTTATTATACATATATCCCGTATATTTATTTTATTAAGAATATATTATCGAAGATATTATTAGAGATTTTCTTGAAAATAATCAGAAACATCAAACGTTAGCAAATTTTTAACTTCCTTAGCTTCGGAATCCTCTTTTTCTATTTCAAGAGTGATTTTTGATAGCCATCGTGTTCTTATAGAATATATAACTGGATCTGATGATATTAATAAATATTCCATTAAGTCCATATTTTGCGCTATTTTCGAACATTTTCGGGTATTGAAGAGTCGGAAATGTTTAACATCTTTATTTCGGGCTTCCTGTGCTTCCTCTGTTAGCTCTCCCAATGGCAAAATACTATTTTCTATTATTTCTTTACCATGAGCCAATACTTTGTGAATTGTTGGAGTCATTGATTTCCAGGGGTATGTAATGTTAAGTAGTTGTTTTTTGCTATTAATGGCTGCCAATATAATCTTAAAACGCTTCAAAATATTTAAGTCAATGCCTGTGATTGAAGATGTGAGTTCCGGATTTTCAAAGAAACGTCTTGCTGTATTTCCATCATCTGAGCTTCCATTGCCATGTAGAGGTTTATAAATTATTAATCCGAGTTGTTCCTTGAATTCTAATTGAATTCTTTTCTTCTCCTCTTTTCGTAATTCGTGAAGTTCCAAATTGTTTTTTACTGTAGCATTTTCCTGCCCGGGAATATTTCTGTACTTCATATCATATGCAAGATGTAAGCAGAACTCCAAAAATCTTATCCTTGCGTGGAGTGGTGATATTCCAAATTTTAAAGAATTTTTATTAACAAGGACTTCAGAATTATCCTGAAATTGTGAACTTATTTTTCCACATATATTACATTTCCATGTAGATGTTGTATCTGTTATAGCGTTTGCAACTTTTCCATCAATCATCGCTAATTGTTGTTGAAATGTAACTTTAATAGTTTTGTTTGATACTTTTACATATATTGGGGGCAATGCATTAATTTCTTCTTCCAATTGGTTGACAATGCTTTTTATTGTAACCGTGGTTTCTTTTGTGTAATCAAAAAGGATTGGACGGCAAAAAATTTGGAACCTGGAGTTAAATTTATCCATATATCATCAAAAAGCGAGTCATTTCTTGTCGATGAGGAAGACTTATTTAAGCGCATTCGAAGTGGTACCAGAGACGCTATAAACAGCGAGGAATAATTATTTCCAGAATTACTTCCATCCAGTTGTTTGTATTCCGAAAATCCTGATGTTCCATCGCAGCCCCATTTGAATATTAAAATAAGTTCAGAGTCTTTGCATTTTTCAATGTTATCATTGCTGAAGGTAGATATAATTCTAAGGCAGTATTTTCAAGTAATTGCAATATATTAACTTTAGCACTTTTAACAGAAGCATTAACCGGGTGCTCCATAGGCTGTAAAATATTACTTTTCGCTTCTCTCACTGATTTGCTACTGGGAAAGATATCATATCCTTTTTCGCTAACAGATTTCCTCAAAATCTCGTATTGGTTTCTTGATCTTCAGAGGTAAAGGAGGTAAAGGACGATGTTGATTTTGGTGTCACTATGCTTTGGATTATCCGATGTAATCGATTGGGAGACGCTGTTAACACATCTATAACTTTTTCTACTTCCTTTGGTTGCGTACGTGTTACTAAAGCTTTAAATGTATCTTTTATTTCGGCATTCGTATGTGAATTTAGAATAGATTCCTGTTTGGTCCTCTTTGTTCTTAGCTGAACTTCATCGTAACTTTTTTTTGGTCGACCCTTTTTCTGCTTTCCGATGAAAATTGGTATTTCTCCCTCCAACCACTCTTCATTTTTCTTCTTGAACTTTGGTATTGACCAATCTGAAGCTTGCATCCTTTTTTCGTATGATTTATAAAAATTTTCGAGCTTTAAACTGTCTTCTGCAGTAAGAGTTAAACCAAAAGATACTACTGTATCAATGAGTTTCCTTATTTTTTCTGGACGATTGATAATATCAGATAGATTATCCCAGATTACTTTGCAATTAGAAAAATGTTTTAATGTAATCTCCATAATGGCAAATTCACTAATAAATCTGCATATTTATAAGGATACTTATATATAGAATATTTAAGAAGAATATTTATATCAGGTAAATGGTGACAGGCAAAAATGAATTAAAAAATTTAAATTTTTGCTCAAAACCCCCAATTTCATTCAGTTTATTTTTATGACCTGTAGTGTTAAACAGGTACCTATGCGATTGTAAAAAAATCATTTTTGTTATAATACATTAATTAAGTAGCTAAGTAAATTATTTAAAAACTTAAAAAAATGTAATAAAAACGAAGGAAAATATACTTATTTATGTACTTAGGTAATTTTAAAAACCTTTTCAGTAGAAAAAATTATGAACACTTTAAATAAATTCATTAATAAATATTATTATCTCGTAACAAAAATAAGCAATGCAGTTGAGTGTTACGTATACACACATATGGAAATACGGAACAAAATAGTGAATTTTGCAACTTTTGACGTGACTTGGTAGTTTTGAGGCCATTATATTACTATTATTAAATGACCTATATCAACATGTTATATATCGTTGAATTGTTAAATAAGTCTATTTTTATATTCTTTTAACATTTTTAAAGTATTTGCAAAATTAGTAGAGTTGTATTAAAAAATTAAATTTTTTTGGATTTTCAGCTATTTTAAAAAAAAAAATTATTTTTGAAAAATTACCAAAAATAGGTTATTGGAGCTATTTTATTGATTTTTTTAGGAATGAAAGCTTGATTTGTGTTTTATACATTACATAAGAAATAATATTAAAAATATTATGCTAATATGCTTTTAAAAATAGTCGTTAAAAAAACTGACTTTTAACATAAAATCTCCACTCCTGCATTCGTTTTTGGCCAGGCGGGAAGCAGTTTAGTGTTAAATCATTCTAAATCTATTTCTATAAAAAAATGGGTACCAAGTTTAAAAAAGCTCGCGTGACATTTTTTTATTAATCGATAAAAATGAAACTATTTTTTAAAATTGACAATTTTCGGCCAATGCTGGATGTAGGGTGCAAACTTAAATCAATTCAAAATTTCTTTATTAACCATTATGAAGCCTTATCTTTTGAAATTAAAAAGGAACAAATTTTTTTATTTACGGAACTTTGAGAAAAAAGTAAATGAATTGTACTATATTTTTGTAAAAAAATAGCCATTTTTCATGCCAATTTCAGAGTGCTGACTTTTAATATTTTTCACGTCTAGACGAATTGAGATAATCCAAAAATTCTTTCAGCATATTATTTTGAAATATGTAACAAATTACAGAATATTTTAAAAAAATTTTACCTCATATATCTCCGGACTTATTCCCGAAAACGAAAGAAAGTCGAGCCAAAAAATCAAAAATTCAAAATTCAAGCGTAAATATCTTTTTAACTGTAAGAGATAACTTAGATGAGTAAGCTTATTTATCTTACCAAGCACTTTCCAGAAATATAAAAATCTTTAAAATCGGACTTCATTTGTACAAGTTACGATTTTTTTTAACTTTTACATACTCGAGGTAGTCAACTTTGACACCCTGTAGCTTATCTCGTGTTATCACAGGGTGACTACAAGATGATTTTTCTTTTGATCCGACCAGTAGTTTAGGAGATTCAGATTTATTACCAAAAAAATTGCGTTTGACCCCACTGTGGACAGTGAGTGTCGTTGCAAAACAAGTTTCTAGTTAGTAACAATAATAATAAAATAGGAAAAAGAAATAAAAAAAAAACACACAACAAACAGTAGTGTATGTGAAAAGAGACACTGCAGCAAAATTGAATGTGGACACACCCTTGTCTGAAAAAAAAGAGAGCATATGAGTGAAATAAATGTTGAGTGGAAGTGTTATTTGACAATATTCAAAAAACACTCAAGAGAGACGAAATAAAAGTTGATTGAATAATAAAACAAAGAAAGTCGAATAAGAAAAATAAACAAAATAAACAATTGAAAACTGGTTATAAAAAAAAAGTATTTATGGTGCTGTAAGAAAATTCGAGAAGCTGTTCTATTTTTCCATTGAGTGGTGTTGCTGTTCAGATTTTGGTTGCCATGCATATGCAAGTGTAAAACAGGAAGCTGCCAAGGGAACGTGCATGCAGACTACTGTTTATGAAGAGTGTCAATTATATTTTATCTCCAATAGGATAAGTACAGTCAATAAATTATATGAATTTTGTTTGTAAGAAATATGATTAAAGTAGGAATGTAAAGTTCTATGTTTGTAAAGTTAGAATGATCATTAATGTTGATTATTTAATTTGAGGAGATTAGGGATGATCATTGATAGGATGTTGAATCATTAGGAGATAATGAAGTTAATGTTGATAATTAAAGTTGAACTAATGTTGAATATTGAACTTAAAGTTCATAGTTAAAGTTGCTAAAGTTGATCATTAAAGTTGATGAATTTAAAGTTGATAAAGTTGAATGTTGATTATTAAAGTTGATAAAGTTGAATGTTAATTATTAAAGTTGATAAAATTGATAATTAAAGTTGATTAATGAAGTTGATAAAATTAATGTTGACAGCATTAAAGTTGATAAGTTTGAAATTAATAAATTTAAAGTTGATAATTCAAGTTGAGTCAAAGTTGAATATAGAATTTGAAGTTGATAAGTTCATAATTAAAGTTGAGGATAATAATTGAAACTGAATATTGTATGTTTTATTAAAGTTGGAAATTGAAATTAAAGTGTATAATTATTGTTGTAATTGTAACTTTATTATATTTTTATTTACTTAATATTTAATTATTATTCATTCACGTTATAATATTGTAAGGTAGCTACTTTCTTCGAAAATGGAGTTGAATAGTATAATGTCTATGAGCGTAGGTGATTTACGGACTAAGTTGACAGAGTTAGGATTAGATGCTACGGGACTGAAGAGAGTTTTACAGGACAGGCTCATTGAATACTTTGACCTTCATGACAGCGATGACAATGTGTCAGATCGGTCAGAATATGAGGATGTTGGCACACCAGTATTTCGTTCTAATGGTCCTATGTTTACGTTGAAGAATATAGCCGACAGTTTGTCGTCTTTTAGTGGAACAGACTCGTTTAGTATCAGACAGTGGGTAGATGAATTCGAGGAGAATGCTGAAATTATTGGTTGGAACTCTATTCAGAAGTTCATTTACGCGAAACAGTTGTTGAAAGGTGCCGCCAAACTTTTAATCAAACGGGCCTTAAAGATTGGAATTCGTTGAAACTTGCCCTTATTTCAGAATTTGGTGAAAGTCTTTCATCAATCGAAGTCCACAAACTTCTACGTAATCGTGGAAAGAGAGAGAATAAGACATTTAGAGAATATTTGTACACCTTGATGGAAATAGGAAAGGCCGTGAGCCTTAATGTACATAGCTTGTTAGATTAATTTGTAGAGGGTATTTGTGTGGAGATCAAACAGGAAGCTAGCAACGTTAATATGATTGCTTACGACAAAGAACCGTTCGAACCTGGCATGAAATTTAAGAAAATCGTCATTGGTGGTATTGAAGTGTATGTATTGATTGATACAGGGTGTAATATATGTACCATACGATGCGACGTGTAAAATATCTTGCAGATATGTTTGATTTGAAATCGGAAAAACGACGCATGAGAGGCGCAGGTGCTGGTGTATTTTACACGCAGGGTTATTTTGAAGCTGGAATTATCATTGATGATGTTAAGATTGATAATATTAGATTTTACGTTGTGCGAAGTGAGGATATAAAGTATCCTGCTATTTTAGGTAATAGTTTGTTGATTTGGTAGTTAAAGAGGAGGGAGTGAAGTGTGTCCCGAAAGTTGATCAGAGAGAGGAAGTTGGTGCTGTTGTAGTTAGTAGTAGTACGTTAGGATTGCTGTCAGAATTTGGGAATCTGTGTATGAATTTTGAGGAAGATGTTACACCTTTAGCTGATTTAGATCATCTCAGGGGTGATGAAAAGGACAAAGTGTTAAAGATGATAAAGGAGTATACCCCAAAGGAGAAAAAAGATGCTCCAGTTTCAATGAAAATTTTGGTTAAATATGACGTGGCTGTAGCTCAAAGGCCGAGAAGAGTCTCATATCGGGACCAGGAAATAATAGATCATCAAATCTTAGAATGGTTGGATAGGGTATCATCAGACGGAGCTCATCAGAATATGCTTCACCAATAGTGCTGGTCCCAATGAAGGTTGGAACCAAGCGTTTGTGTTGCGACTACCGAAAATTGAATGAGAAGATAATTTGAGATAATTTTCCCATGGTTTTAATGGATGATGTGTTGGAAAGATTGTAGAGTGCCAACGTGTAACGACTCTCGATTTGAAGGATGGATTTTCCATGTCCCTGTTGTTCCAGAATCCTATAAGTATACTGTTTTTGTGACACAAAGCGGTCAATATTAGTTTTTATTCGTACCTTTTGGAATTTCGAATTCCCCAGCGGTGCTTTGCAGGTTTATAAATGCGATATTTAGGGATTTGATTAGTAAGAATTGCGGTGGTCTACATGGATGATGTTATAATTCCGTCAAAGGATGAGGGCGAGGGTCTAGAAAAATTTAGTTTAGTGTTGAAAGTTGCTCAGGAGAATGGTTTACATGTCAGATGGAAAGAATGTCAGTTTCTAAAAAGGAAGGTAAAATTTTTGGGTTATTTTGAGAAAGGTACTATTCGTCTATCGAGGGAGAAGACTTGGGCGATAGATAATTTTCCATTCCCACATGATAGGAAGTCGTTACAAAGATTTTTAGGGTTAACATCTTATTTCAGGAGATTCGTTGATGGGTATGCAACAATTGCTAAATCGTTGAGTGATTTGCTACGAAACGGTAAGGAGTTTGAGGTAAACGATGAGGTTTTTTCTTTTCAACAGTTGAAATTGGCATTAACCAAGGATCCTGTTCTTTAGTTGTTTAACGTTAACGCGATCACGGAAGTTCACACGGGCGCGAGTAAGTTCGATTATGGGGCAGTACTTATGCAGAAAGACTCCGAGGATCAGTATTTGCACCCAGTTCAGTATATGAGTGGGAAGACATCGCCATCGGAGGAGAAGTACCACTCTTATGAGTTAGAGGTGTTAGCTATTATAGAGGCTCTTAAGAAGTGGAGGGTGTATCTTATGGGTATAAAATTTAAAATTGTTACAGATTGCAACGCTTTCGCGATGACAATGAAGAAGGCTGAGGTACCGTTACAAGTCGCAAGATGGGCAATGTTGCTACAAGATTTCAACTATGACACAAAAATGAGGCATGTAGATGCCTTAAGTAGAGTATCGTGTTTGTTGATTGAAGATTTCCTTCGTCATCGACTTAAGGAAGCTCAGATGGATGATCGTTATTTGAAGGTCATAAGGAAGATACTAGAGAACAGCCAATATGAAGACTACTATATCCATCATGATATATTGTTCAAAGATCCAACTAAGGAGCTATTGGTTGTACCAATTCAAATGGAGGATGAAGTGATAATGATAACCCATAGGAAAGGTAATTTTGGTGCCAAGAAGACGCAGGAATATGTTGAGAAGTATTTCTATATACCCGATATTAGTTTGAAAGTTGCAAGAGTTATTTCTAGTTGTGTGGAATGTTTGGTGATAAATTCTAAGACTGGTAAGAAGGAGGGTTTGCTTTCGCCGATAAATAAAGAGGATCAGCCTCTGAGTACTTATCATATAGATCATGTAGGACCAATGACGACGACAGGTAAACAATATAACCACATATTGGTGGTAGTGGATGGTTTTTCAAAGTTTGTATGGTTATATCCCACTAAGGATACGGGGTCAGACGCAGTTATTAACCGGTTGGAAAGACAAGCAGCGATTTTTTGGAATCCAAGAAGGATAATTTCAAATAGAGGTACAGCTTTTACCTCAAAAGCTTTTCAGGAGTTTTGTGAGAATCAAGGTATAGTTCCATATAAGTTCTTTTGTTAAAACCCCATATATGACGGGTCCAACACGTTAATTATGAGGTATTTCACCATTAAAAATAAAATATCTTAAATATCAAGCCCATTTTGGTATACTTCGTATCAAAAATTTATTTCAAAAAAATTTGGAGACTAAAACATCTGACTTCACGATATGGCTCCAATATATACCCCGACATAATTGTATGTAAAGGAAACAGGAAAGAAAAAGGAGTAATACAAGAGTAAAGATAATAAGTGATGACCTATGCATGATTGATGACATATACATGATTGCCATATATTATTATTGAGAAAGTACACTACAATCTCCCACGCTAATATAAAACATGGTCCTCAAAACGGACAGGCTGTTTTCTGGAACGACATTATGCTGCCCTTCAGGTTCCGCTTGTGGTATAATTAGTTGGTTGGTAGGTGGACATTGAATTAGTATTTCCTCAATTTTTCATTTATGTGGTCCCGGAGCAACGAAAACAGGGTTTTTAGATTTTTCTATATCCGATTTGAGCATTTGATTAATATGGCGTTTAAGCACATAGCCACTGTCAAGCTCCACTTGGTAATGAAGCCGACCAAACTTGGTTTTAATTGTTCCATATTTCCATAATAATTTATTTTTTTCATGCCATCGTACTTGAACCCAAATGGCAACGAAACTGTAGCTTTTTGATGTTGAATTGGGCGGATAGCATCAAGTTTAATTTTAAGGTCTCGACCCAGGTACAACTGAGATGGTGTTTTCCCATTAGCTAGTGGAGTTGCTCTATAACGGTGAAGAATTTCTTGCACCTTGATATTGAGCGGTGAATTGTCCTCTTCCATAGCTTTTAATTTTCTTTTTAATATTTGTACGTAGCGTTCTGCTAATCCGTTTGTTGTGGGGTGTCCTGGGGCTATAAATTTCTGTATTATGCCATTATTTATACAATAACTTGTGGGAGACCATGAGTAAAAAATATGTCTTGTAGCAACGTTATTGTTTTTTCGGAGTTTAGTCTGATTTCAGACCATTTCGATTTTGCATCCACCACCACTAAAAAGTAATGGTTTTGAAAAGGCCCTGCATAGTCTATGTGGACTCTTTGAAAATTTTCATCGGGCTCCTCCCAACTATGAACTGGAACTCTTGGTGGGCTATTTCTTATTTTAGCGCAGCTGGAACATGACCGCACAATTTGCTCCAATAGCAATATTTTCTTGCCAACTGTTTCATCTTTACGATGCCAATGTGGGTATGGTGCAATTCATTCAAAATTTCTGTGCGCAGTTTTGCTGGTATCACGACACGGTTTGCTTTGAAAGTTATACAATTTTGAATTGAATAATCAGGGTCAGCGTTATCCCCGTTGACTAAATCTTTCTTTAACTTTGAAAGCTCTTCGTCGCAGTCTGTTTCGTTTGCAATTGTAATTGCTGTAACTGAATATGTTGAAATTGGATTTACGAGTTGCTCTTGAATTATTCTTACTTCCTCATCAATAAAATGTTCGTTTTTCAATTTTGCAGAATGAATATATCGAACCCGTGAATAAAATTACATCAGCAAAGCCACCCCCCCATTTTTTTGAGAGAACAAAATTCGAATATTTTGATTCAAAATGTGATCTCATTGATAGGTGAAAACTCATTTTACGTAATTCCAGTTAAGAGAGGTGCTATTAATGAAACAAAAATTCAGGTAAATAATGAAAACGATTTTCGCAAGTTAATTACAGATCTCGAAACCCGCAAGAAAAATTGTTATACTTATCAACTCAAATGTAGTAAAGGTCTCCACTGTTGATCCAACTGAAATTAAACAAAGTTTGGAGGACAAAGGTTTTAAAATTTAAAATGTAATGAATATTCGAAATCGAGAAAAAATTCCTCAACCGCTCTTCCGAGTCGAACTCGAACCCGGTGATATGAGACTAAAGAAAGGCGAAACTCACCCCATATACAACCTTAGGTATTTACTGCATCGCAAAATTACGGTAGAAGAACCGCATAAACGTTCGGGACCTGTCCAATGTGTAAATTGCCAGGAATATGGTCATACTAAGGCTTATTGCAGATTACCACCCGTCTGCGTTGCTTGCGGAGTTGCACAACTCGTCCCAATGTGACAAATCTAAAAATGATTCTAAGTTAAAAAAATTTAGCAATTGCGGAGGAAACCACACTGCAAATTATAGAGGTTGTCCAGTTTACTCAATTGTAAAAAAGCTTCAAACCCAGAAATCAAGAATTTCACCCGACCAACCAATAAAGTTCCTAGAGTAAAATTTTCCCCATATAATAAAATCATCAGACAATAAAGTCTCGTATGCAAATGTTCTTAAGGACAATCAAAATCTACAGAAAAATTCACTGCCGATAAATAACTCTAATCCTAATTTGAACCCTGAAGTAGGAGAGCAAACCTCCGCTTTCAATTTCACCCGGCTAGAAGCTACAATAGAGACCCTCGTGCAATCTGTAAATAATTTTACAAACTCTATGAGCAATATGATGCAGGAAATGCTCAAGATGCAATAATTGTTATTGCAGGCTCTACTAAACAAGCCATGAACTGCCTAAAAATATTTTTTTGGAACGCAAACGGCATTCGCCAACACAATAATGAACTGGAATATTTTCTTAAAAACCATCAAGTTGATGTAATGTTAATCTCTGAAACACATTTGACTTCAAGAAGCTTATTTAAGATGAATGGATATGTCTTTTATGACACTAAAGACCCCAGAGGTAGAGCATGCGGAGGCTCGGCTATTTTGATAAAAACTCGTATTAAACACTACTTAATGTGTGATTTTTGCGAAGAATCTTCAAGCTACTACAATTTGCCTTGAAGATTTTCATCGAAACTTAGTGATTTCATCGATATACTCACCCCCTAGATTTTCAATATCGGAAAATCAATATGAAACTTATTATAAATCACTAGGACCCTATTTCCTGGCAGCTGGCGATTATAATGCTAAGCATATATTCTAGGGATCACGACTGACTAACCCGAAAGGTCGTGTTTTGTTTGATACAATTTCTAAAATGGGATTGAATGTAATTTCGAGTGGAGAACCTACATATTGGCCTACTGATCCAAATAAAATACCAGATGTCATCGATTTTGCAGTTGTAAAAAATTTTTCATTGGAACTTATTCAAGTGGAATCTTCATTGGAATTATCTTCAGATCATTCACCCAATTTTGTTACTCTATTTAACCCCCGAGAAATTATATCCCCCACTGGTAATTTAGCGATATCAAACATAAGAATTAACTGGTTGAAATATAGAAAATTTATCAGCACTCACTGCACAGGAAATATATCGCTAAAAACTCCAGAAGAAATCGATCTCTCTCTCTCAATAATTTTGAAAAAAGTTTAAAAGTTGCTGCTGAACACTCTATCCTAACCCCCCGACAAAACAGATACAATAGAATTTGTTCTGTTGATGTCGAACGGTTCTTGACTGAAAAAAGAAGAGTTCGAAGAGAGTGGCAACTCCATAGATCCCCTCAACTCAAGTCAAAACTAAGAGAATGCCAAAAACGCCTTAATAAGCTTCTAGAGTATCAAAAAACTGAATCACTTACTAAATATTTGGAAAACCTAGATGCAACACAGTATTCAAAAAATTTAAAAAGACCAGTTTTAAGCAGACCTCCTCTACGTAATACAAATGGAGGCTCGGCAAGAAATAACAGCGAAAAGGGGAATCTATTCGTTAGTCATCTAAAGAATATGTTTACCCCAAATTTATCAGATGACATAATAGAGTTGCCACCAGTTGTACCCCATTATACAGCAGTTGAACCCCTTTGTTTTGAGATTCGAGAGATCGAGAAGGCTATTGTTGATTTAAACTCCAAAAAAGCCCCTGGTATTGAGAAAATCAGTAACAAGATGCTTTTGGAGCTACCCCGGATAGCGTTAAAAATAATACTTTTTATTTTCAACGTTATATTACGCCTTGAACACTATCCACCAGAATGGAAGGTTTCGTTGATTACTATGATACCTAAGCCAGGAAAAGATCACACTAAAGTAGAATCGTATAGACCCACCAGCCTGTTATCAAATATATCAAAGCTGTTCGAGAAGCTAGTAATGAACAAGTTGAACATAATAATGAATCGAACTGATTGCATCCCGAATCATCAATTTGGTTTTAAAAGAAAACATAACACTATTGAACAAACACACAGACTTGTTAATGTTATATCCAAGGCTTTTGAAGAAAAGAAATTTTGTTCTGCTCTATTCATCGACGTTTCGTAAGCTTTTGACAAGGTATGGCACGAAGGCTTGTTATATAAAATACGAATAAATTTACCCACAAACACACATAAGCTATTTGAAAGCTTTTTAACTCAACGGAAGTTTATTCTTAAAGAAGGAGATTTCCTAAGTTCACCCCAGCCTATAGCAGCAGGCGTACCGCAGGGAAGCATACTGGGTCCTTTTTTATACTTAATATTTACCTCTGATATGCCAACAAATAGTAAAACCCATATATCAACATTTGCACACAGCTATTCTAGGCGTTCATGAAAACCCCCAAGAAGCATCTATACTCCTGCAAGATCATGTATCTGATCTAGAAACATGGTTAAAGCAATGGAAGATAAAAGTAAACGAGCAGAAATGCATACACATAACCTTCACATTAAGGAGAGAATCATGTCCAACAATTCGAATAAATAATCAAGTTATACACCAACAAACGGAGGTTAAATACCTTGGTATGTATCTAGATCGACGCCTTACATGGAAAACGCATATTGAAGCAAAGTTAACCCAAATGAAGTTGAAAGCTCTTGAGATTAACTGGCTCATTGGAAGAAATTATAAGTTGAGTAAATTATTGCTTTAGAACACAATTCTAAAGCCAATATGGTGCTATGGTATTCAATTATGGGGCACGTCTTCAGCTTTTAATGTTGAAAAAATTCAAAGGCGCCAAAATAAAATTTTAAGAACAATTACATCTGCCCCATGGTATGTAAAAAATTCGAATATCCATAAAGATCTCGGCGTACCTCTGGTAACTAACGAAATTAAAAAGCACGCATTAACATACCTAAAAAATCTAGAAACACACCCAAACCCACTTGCTCGTAATATATTATGAAGTAATGGCCACATACGCTTAAAAAGAAGAAATACGTCAGATCTAATCCATATATGAAATGTACGAGAAAAGATGTCTATCGCCTGACATTGGTTGGACGAGATAAATTTTAATTTTTTAGATTTAAGATTTGAATACTTATTGTTAGTTCTATTTTTAAGAAGATTCAATAAATAAATACAAATATTAAAAAAAAATAAAATGTTTTTCCTTTATAGGTGCTCTGGATAGACAATCTACATTTAGCTTTTAGATGTTCTATCTTATAGTTAAACCCTGCAGGAATGATGCATATCTTAAAAATCTGCCAGAAGTCATCGCTGGAGTTTTATTGTTGTGGTGAAATATTCTAGATAGGGGTCGATTATCGGTTATTAACGTGAATTCTCTTCCATAGATACATAAAAAATTTGTATATTGCGAAAACGATTGCCAACGCTTCTCTATCCAGCTGGCTGTAGTTTCTCTCAGCTTTTGTTAATGCCCGTGAGATAAAGGCTACAGGTCGCTCTTCTCCATCCATGATGTGTGATAATACGGCCGATATGCCAGTTGGACTTGCGTCGCACACTAATACTACTGGCAGTGTATGATTAAATGACACTAGGACTCTATCCTTTAAAATTTCTTGCTTCAGATTTGTAAACGCTTCCTGACATTATTTTGTCCAAAATTTTTTTTTATTTTTTTTCCAAAAGTTGGCGTAGGGGAAATGTTAACGTGGAAACGTTTGGTATATATTTTGAATAATAAGTAATCATTCCCAGGAATCTTCTGATTTCATCTGTACTTTCAGGCCTCGGGAGGTTTACAATCGCCTGTGTTTTTGTTGGACATTTTGCTATTTTGTTATAACTAACAACGTTTCCGAGGTAATTTATTTTTTCTTTAAAATATTCGCATTTGTTTTTGTTTAAATGTAACCGGTATTCGTTTAATCTTTCAAGGCAATTTATTAGACGACTTTCGCGTTCTTTTAACGTTGAGAAATGGATTACAATATCGTCAAAGTATGAGACTGTTCCGTCAAGACCTTGTAAAATCTGATCGATAATACGATTAAATTCGCTTGGGGCTGATTTGATTCCGAACGATAATCGGTTCATTTGATATGTACCTCTGTGTGTTGAGATGGCCTGTACTAAACTACTTTCTGAGTCTACCTTAACATGAAGATATGCCTTATATAAATTCAATTTGCAAAAGAACTTAGAATTTTTTAAGTTGTTGAAGATTTCATCGAATTTAAATTGCAGACTAGGTTAGGGATGCATCCCACATTTTCTTGAAAAATTTCTGGATATTTGCTTTCTATTTCTGTAATCGAATTTATGTTTTTGTTTTGCTCTAAATTTTTATGATGATCGATATCCGTTAGATTTATGTTTAAATGACGTATCCAAACGCGACCTAGTGAGGCAGACTGCTCTTTGGATACAACGTACATATCCTCATTTGATTTTGTGTCCTGATATTCAACGTTCACATTGACAACTCCTAAGGGCTTGAAAATATCTCCAGTGTATGCTCTAAAAACGACATTTGTTTTGTTGATAGATTTGTTTATGTTTAATTTTTTTAAATCATTTTCAGGAATGAGCGTAAAGCCAGTACCAGAGTCTACTTCAAATGACTGGGTCTTCCCTTCGATTAAAACATTTGTGAAAAACTTGTGTGAATCTAACGATGAAATTGAATGTTTATTATATATATATATATATATATAATGTTATTAATGCCGTAATGCTCTTCAGATGATGTTGTATAAGAATCAACCGCATTTGATGTATAATTGTCTGTATTTTGTTTGTTTTTTTTAATTCTATTCTTTATACATACCAACTTAACGTGACTTACTTTACCACAGGCGTTACATTTTAAGTTTCTTTTATTAATTCGGCATTCTGTTGACAAGTGATTGCCTCTACCACATCTTAAGCATAACCCTTCAATTCCCCATAATTGATTTTTGTCGCTGAGCTGGGCGTTCTATTTCTACTCTTACTTCGACTGCTGGGTTTCCACTGACTGTCATGTTTTCTTTGCTGTTGTTGACGTACTTGATGAACATCAGTAGTTGTCGATGCACTGTTTGAAATAGTTCTGTTGTCAGTTTTTGCTGCTTCTAAGGCTAATGCTTTTTGTGTAATTTTCATAAACGTTCATTCCGTCTTTTGAAGTAACTGCTCTCGAATATAACTATCCCGCAATCCTCTAATAAATTGCGCTGGAAGAAAAATATTTGCCACGGACTTGTTGCATTCACATACAAACGCACAATCAATTGACCGCATCTGTAATACGGCAACAAACTCTGCCACAGTTTGGATTTCGTTTTGTATCTCACAAAGAAATTTATGCTGTTCGACCAACACATTTTTCTTTGGGCAAAAATGTGTCTAATATTGAAACTATTTCATCATACTGTAAATTTTTGACGTTTTTGGGCGCAGCTAACGTTGACACTAGGGTATACACGGCTGGTCCAATATATTGGAGAAGTAATTTTGCACACATAACCTTGTCAGCAAAAACTTTTTTGACTTGAAAATGAAGTTCTAGGCGTCGTCATCGATATGATGGCTTCTAGTAACTTCTGCACCTGCGCTTCCATTTTGTGGCACTGTTGCTGGGTATTTGTTGTTGAAAAAAAAATTAAATTTTTTTTGTTGAATTCTTATTGTTACTGTTTCATTCGATTTTCATCCTCGTCGCCGATTACTGTTGTGTATTGAAAGTAAAACACGCATTGATTTGCTTATATTTAATAATACAAATTACTTTATTAAACTTTAACGTGTAACAAAAAAACGTGTGTTCTGTACAAAAAAAAAGAAAAAAGGAAACAGGAAAGAAAAAGAAGTAATACAAGAGTAAAGATAATAAGTGATGACATATGCATGATTGATGACATATACATGATTGCCTTATATTATTATTGCGAAAGTGCACTACAATATGTGAACCAATACTTCAATTAAATGGGCTTAATGTTAAAAATGTTTAATTTTTGACAAAATAATAAACCAATATCTTAGAATGTCGGAATTTAAAACTTTTACAGAAAAAAATATTTTTCGAAGGCATGACAAAATACATTTACATATCCAATTAAAAAAATTAATTTAAGAAATCATTCAGGAAAAACAGCCCGATTATACCAAAATTCCTTTTTACAAGATGTATGTAAAGATTTTTCATTTAATTTCCCCAAAATGTTAACCTTAATTTATAAAAAAGAATTAGTAAATGGTTTACAGTGATACTTAATAACAATTAATATAAAAAATATATCTTTGTTTTTTTAAATATCTTCAAGAAAATAACAAATTCAAATACTTTTGTGAGGTACCTGCAATGACTGCACGTGTTATTTTTCTTAATTTCTCGGAATCGACACAACATTTTGTGCATGGTACAATAATACCAGGTAACAGTATAAAAACAGCAGATAATTTTTTGCTGCTTTCAATTTTGTAATATTTCTGTCAAAATTTGTTTACATTTACGCTTTGTTTATATTTATGTTTTGTTTACATTTACAGTTTGTTTATATTAAATACAGTGAGGCCTCGATTATCCGCAATGGTCGGGACTGGAAGCATTCTGGATAATAAATTTTCCCGGTTAATTGAGTAACATTTTTTATTTATATAATTCAGTTATTCGAGGATTTAATATAAATGTTTAAATAATATAAGGAAAAAATAATAATTTTTGAAAAAACATTGAACAGTACATAAGGTTTTCATTTTACGTAGTTTCTTAAAAAAATTATATGATGTTTTTCAAATTCATATTTTTCTTAACTAGCTTTTCATGCAGTAAACTTGGATTTTACCTTTCTCTGACTCATCTTATTCAAACGAGGGAACTCCCCTTTTTTTGTTTTATTCAAATTGTGTGATTGTGTGAAAAGCAATCGAAAAAATTATGTTTAGAAGCCCGGATAATAGAAATGGATGCAAAAAAGAAAACAATTATAAATTTTCTTTCCCGGATAATCGACGTTGCCGGTTAATCGAGGCCCCACTGTAATATACACGTGCTTTGTTTTTTATATATATTGTTTTTTTCTTTTTGACATTAATGAAACAAATTAACCAACAAAAATGGCTGTTGTTGTTGCCTTGTTGTATTTGTTGTAGCGATACTGTTACCTGGTATTATTGTACCATGATTTTGTGTTACTTTTTGCAGTATTTGGTAGAAGGCATATAAGGAAAAAATCCTATTTATAAAAAATTATTTTCTTTTATTTACCTAATGTTATAAATTAAAATAACTAATTTTTTATTTAAAAATAAAAATTCACTAAATTATGTTAGACACTTATATCATATCGATAAATGAATATTTTGTTTCAAAAAACAATTTATAAATAAAAAACAAACGAAATTTTTGTTTCTATTATTTTTTTTTTTCCTTTTTTATTTTTGTTTGTTTATTTACTTGGTTGAATCTATGTTAGAACAATTTAATAGTATTTTTAAAAAATTTACGAAAAAACTTACTCTGAAGAAAAAATACAGCAAAAACAATCACCCTTATTGTGTATGTCGTTGTCGACAGCAAGTCACGTCTACAAAACAGAAATGGTATTTGTAATGTCAATATTGACTACAAATCTCAATATTGACAAAGTTTTGTAATTTTCTAAGGCGATTGAAAGTCGACGTCGAGTTGAAACGACTCTGATTTTGTCGACACATTTTTTGATGTCGACTCAGAATGAAAGTTAGCAAAATTAACGAAAAGTCATAATAATTTCCCTTTTTTAAGAATGAGGTATAATAAATTCTTTATTTAAAATAAGTTATGTATCCTTATATTTATACCTTACTCCACCATAAGTGTTTGGGGAATTGTGTGTTTGTGCAAATTATTTAACGCAGAGAAAAAATCTTCTGACCCCCACCTTAAAGTATGCCTTCGACTCAGAATCACTTTCTGAGTCGATTTAACCATGTCCTGTACTTGTAAACCTTGTGTACAAAGTATAGGTCGATAATTTGATGAAATTTGGTACATATAATTTTTATTTTTTTTTGCACAAGAACGAAGCCTATTGAATTTGGTCATGATCGGCTTATTATCCATCCATACAAATGTCCTCCGGGAATAGAGTTTTAACACTCATAAATACCCTAAGAATATAAATATTTTAATGAAATTTATCACAAATAAGTTTTATATAAGTATCTGTATGCCCAATTTCGTGAAGATCGGTCCATAGTTGACCATAGCTCCCATATGAACCCTTCTTCTGAAAATCACTTTAACATGCATAAAAAAAAGATAAAACGTCACTTTTTTTAAACAAAAACAAAAATACACTTATATATCTTAAATACACTAATATATCTTGCAAAAAACAAATTATTGTGAATAAATTTTAAAATAAAAACAAACAATTGTCAAAAAATATTTAGAGAAGATATTTATTTCCTTTAAATTATCGATAACAAGTCCACGTCACACAATACTATTAGAAAATACGGATTTAGCGTCGAGGTGATGTCGATGTCGACTTAAAGTGACAACGACTACGAATTGACGACGACGTCGACAACGACTCACATAATAGGGGTGAATGTGAAAAGACGTAACACAATGCGAACAGAAGCTTAGAAAATAGACTTGCTTTCGTCCGCTTAGATTTTCGGTCGACATAGAGAAACAGGCTAGTATTGTTATATTGAACGGTAATCATTTATAAATAAAATATGGTAAATTTTAAGAGAAATATGTAATAAAGTAATTTTTTGGTCATCTTTACAAAAAATGTTTCCAAAGGTTAAAAAAAGCAACCACTTGCTGTCATTAATAAATTGTGTATGAATACGCCCGTAAGATTTATTGCCTCGGGAACACTAAGATCTTAAAAATTTGGTTATAATTTGTTATAATTAAATATATAATTTTCCAAATTATTGGAGTTTTTGTATGTTTCTTTAAATTTATATGTGCATACTTAGTTTAAACCCCCAATATTTGCCGCTTAAACTAGCAAATAAAGTGAGATGGTCGACAACTTAAAAACAACATTCAACGTTTAAATTTAATTTAATCGCTAATCTTTAAGTGAAAAACTGGCTTTAACGTACCGTCTATACTAGCCTTTTTCTTGTTCGCACAAGAACAAAACGTCGGCAGAGCAACACACACAATTTTTTTCCTTTTGTTTTGAGTGGGCAGAACATTTGTCGAACAAATCATAATTTTTTGTTTGCCGTCTGTGACTAGTCGTCTTCACGTAACATAAAATATTTAACATTAACACTAACATCATGTTACTGATAAATGTAGATCGTTCAATTTGATGTTAATATTAACTTTTTCGATGTTTAAACATGGTTCTTTTAACATTTGCTTTAACAGCCGTGTTTAAACATCGAAAAAATTAATATTAACATCAAATTGAACGATCTACATTTATCAGTAACATGATGTTAGTGTTAATGTTAAATATTTTATGTTACGTGAAGACGACTAGTGACACTTCGATACTTTTACATGCAGCGCCTCTTCTACCACATACAAAATGACGTTTGATGGCAGACATGGTTGCTCGAACAATTGTGCGAACAACGGTGTGCGAACAAGAGCAAAACATGAACAACTTGGGTCCACACTATCCAAAAGCATGTGCGCAAAACATTTTGTTCAATGTGCGATCATGAAAAAGGCTCGTGTGGACCGCAAATAAGAATTAAATGAATATTGTCAAATTACATATCATTTTGTCGAGTCTATATTAGAGAAATTTGTATCAAGACAAACATCAAACTTTTGTTTGAGCTGCAGATAATTTTTTATCTCTGTCAATTACGTGTTAAATATTTAATGTTAAGCCCAAATTACAATAGCGCGTAGTCAGCAACAGTGTCAGCAAAAATTATCAGCTGATCACTGTCAGCACAACATGTTGCTGCCGTTATAATTACAATTCAGCGTAGGCAGCCACAATTTACAACCACCATCTAGCTTTGTTCTACTTGTGTATTTTAGACTCTCATTTATTTGCTCACTCTCTTTGTCTCGCTCTCAATCTGAAAGCAGCGCAGTGAATATAGAAACAGGGCTAAATGAAACAGCACTGCAAACTGCTGCTGACTAAATGTAATCAACACCATAACAAACAGTGCTTTCTAAATAATCAGCTGATTATGGTAGCACACACTGCTGCTGACTACGCGCTATTGTAATTTGGGCTTTACGTGAAGACGACTAGTAAAGGTATTTGAACATAATTTTAAATGGTTTTAATATAATTTAAAGTGCATATGTATTAATAAAGATATCCAGAGAAATATATCAATACTTAATTTTTTAAATTACTTTAATCAGAAGTAAAAGTTCTACTGAATCATTATAAAAATTGTTTAAAAGTCAAGTGAGCCGGTGATCTTAATTTATACCAAAAAAACTATTGAATTAGTATCAAAATCTTGATTTTGATTTACACCCTCTTGTAGACCCACCGCTACTTATGATATGAATTTATTACGCCTAGACCCGCCGTAACACTGGGTCTACAAATGATTTTCTTATATTATAATATGTTTTTTTTTTTTTTTTATATTTTTATTTATTTACTGAATCTGCCTTTATTAGGCCTCACAGTAAGTATTTAAATATTATATTATAATATATTACAATATGTAACAGAGAGAGTCAAATCCGCTCTGTGAGAGAATTATCTCACGTGTAGACTAAAATATTTGTATTATAAGAAATATTATTAGACTGTTGTGATAAGATTTTTCTAAACAACTATCTTATAAGATTTACCCTAAAAAAATACACATATACGAAAGTTTGTTTGTGTGTGTGTATGTGTATTTTTAAAAGTACTTAAAAACAATGTTTTTTTATAAAATAGTTTTATTTTACTGGTTATTCTACATTCAGAAACATATTTTCATTAAAATTGTGCTAAAAACTTTTTAATTTCTGAATGAAAATAATGAAATATTATGAGATTTATTAAAATACATTTACCTCTTATATAAGATTTAACCAGAGTTTAAAATTACTACTAAAATATTCAAAAAATTGCATAATTTTTCTTATTTTTTGAAAGCAAATCATAAAAATATTGCATCAACAAAAGTTTTTATTATAAAAATACTAAAAATATACCACAATCAACGAGCGCCATATATGTTTTCACTTGTACATTTAAATATTTTTATTTTCAAAATATATGTTGAACAAAAATTATACAAAACAAAAAATATGCAACATGACCAGCACGAACTGCGTAAAATATTTCAGCTTGTGCATTTTTTACTGCGAAGTAAATGTGTACGAATAAACGAAGACTTGCGAAACTGACAAGTTGAATATATGCGTACGAAATATGTGAAAAAATATGTTGAAAAAACATGCAAAAAAATACGTTGAAAAAATATGCTTGTGCGTGGACATCATTAGTAATGTATAAAAATAAATAAAATGAAGTAGAATTTAAAACAGAAATAAACAAAAACTTTTATTTTTTATTGTTTGTAGTTTTTAGTTATTTATTAAATGTTAATTCATTATTAATGTGGAAAAGGAACTATTAAAGTATATAAAGACTAGTCAAATTAATTTTGGAATTATTAATGAATAAATATGTGGGTATTGTGACATAGAAATATATTAACGATGATTATAATAATCTTAAAAATTTAAATAGGAGCTCAATAAAGTGTTAAGTAGGAAAAAATTGTTTTATACAAATTAACATTAACAAAAACAGCAAAGGATAACAACATACAATTAAAATCAAAGTGATCGGATTATGTTTTATAACGTGAGTGGAAAAAATAAGGAAAAAGGAGAATTATAATACAAACTTTAAGATGACAAAATTCCAATAACATCATGTGTATGTTAGTATGGAAAACATAGAGGATACAAATAAATTAAAAAATTACAGTACGAATTGTGTTGAGAATAACAAAAAAAATTGCTTTTGTTTTTTTATTAATATGTAATTTGTTCTTGCATATAAATTAAAGTAAAAGACATTACTTTATTGTTTGAGTACTTGACTGCAACTAAATTTATTTTGTTATTTCTTTAGCTTTACAATTTTTGTTGTTTTAGTTTTTTTGCTTACTATGACTATTCTTATTGTTACTGCATGTTTTCTTAGGAAATAAAGAATATTATTTTTGTATGTTTATTAAACTGAATTTTGATTGCAGACATTTGTCAGCAATATTATAATTTAAAAGGTAAGTTAAAAGTAATTTAATAATTCCTGGGAAAAAGTAAATAAATGAAATTTTAATTTTTTGTTGATTGTGAAGCTAATTTTAGTTTTCTTAACTCTTCCCCTCTTAAATTCCAACGTCCGCGTTGGATGGGTAATACGTGTAAGTACTTGATGCCTCAACCGGGTTTTCCAGCTTTACGTCGGTCTTAATTTCCAAAGTAGATTTTCTTTTCATTAATTTTAACATTATGCCAAATATAAATACCATCGTTAAAAGTCCAAACAATCCAATGCCAATTTTATGATTTGTAACTAACTTTTTTATCTCGTCAACGTTGTTAATGTGTAGTTCCTTCAGCATTTCTAGTGATAGCATTTCTTCATATCTTTCTATAGTATTAGGTGCTTTTACTACAGCCGGCAAAGGTTTCATCATGGTTATTTCTTTATTGAAGTATGACCTTTTATCTATGGTAATCGTGGTGTTGTGGTATTTGATGATATAGGTTCCATGCAATAAGACTTCCTTATTTTGTACCAGTATTGACCCATTATAGCCGTTTAAAAGTATTACTCCAGATGATATTTCATTTACTGATTGTAGATGTTGATGGTTTGTCGTAGGGCATTTTGATGGCATGCCATGCAACAGTTTTGGTAAACAACTTGATTTTGTAATATCTTCTATGTTATGTTTTTTACAAATAGAGACATCATTAAACATTTTACATGGTTTTTTAATTTCGAAAATAGAATTTTTACATAATATGAACTTTTCATTATTTTTGCATGTTTCTCTTTCTGTTATAGGCAAATCAATCATGTAAAGGATTGTAGTTTTATTCATCCCAATCTTCACTTCTCCAAACTCTAAAGCTTCTATTAGATTGACATAGGGCATATTAAGTTAATTGAAGTGTCTTCTAGTCATATTCAGTTCGTATTCAGATAAAATAAAAGAATTTATAATTCCTGCTTTTGACCACTGAATTGAGTAGCCAAGATTTGTAAGCTCATTTCTAACTATCTCCAATTTTCTTTCTACGTCCTTTACGATTTCACGTTCAAATGCATCGTTCGATCCTATGTTATTTATTATGCTGTTGGTTATATTAGTTATCTCTTGTATTCTTGTGTCTATTGCTCTATTTATTACGATTTGTTTGTCATTATTTTCTAAAAGTCTGTTCATGCTGTCTGTTACTATTTTGAAGTCCTCGTGGTCTGGCGAACCTGCCACCCACTTCCATAATGTACCCAAAGCGTTTATTGATCTCAATTCGCGTCTGGGTCTGAAATTAGCAATTAAATCATATAAGACCTGTATCTGATTCGAGTTTATCAATTGTCCTTTCATATAATCCAAGATTTATTACATGGATCAGTTTCCGGCAACCAGTTTTGTCTTTCCGGTCTCTACTGTCACAATTTGCGCATTCGTGTAATCTAAAATCTGTACTTCCGTTTTAATTAGTTTTATCATTAGTCTGGAAAACAGAATATTATTTTTTTATTAAATTTTTGTGAACTATACGGTTAGTTTTTGTCAAAATAGTTCCTCCTCTGTCCTCTTTTACTATTTCAATTTTGTATCTAGGTGTCAGTTTGTTTCCTATTCTTTTGTTGTTCTTTACAAAAATTACGTCATTGTCCTTATAAGTCTTTCTTGCATTTTTCTTCTTGTTATGATGGTCTAAGTCTTTTTCCTGCTTTTCCGTCAAGGTCTGTATAATTTTTAGTCTGTCTTCTTTTAAGGATGTTGGGTTTTTGTTTCTACCGAAAAATACTTCTATTGGTTTTCTATTTATTGTAGAATGAACAGAGTTGTTGTATTTATTCAAAGAGTTGTTCAAAAGGTCCTCAAAAGAATTATACACCTTTTCTGCATTCATGCACCTCATAATTTCCGTTAGAGTTGAATGGAAACGTTCCACCTGACCATTTACAGAACTGGTGTAAGGTGGTGTTTTATAGATTTAAATTCCCAGTTGATTTTCTAACATAAAAGTTACAGAAGCTGAATTAAGGGATTTTTCGTTGTCAATAACAACATTCTCGGGGGTACCACAAGAAGTTAGCAACTCCTGCAAAGGGAGTTTTATATCTTCTGTTGCTCTTGACTTGACTATTCTTGCCTGGGCGTACTTGGAAAATTTATCTATCGAACTCTGTGTCTACTATTGTATGTCTATGGTAAGTGGGAAATATTATCTCAAAGTTGTAAGAGGGCACCTCGCCCTTCGAGATTATAATTTGGATTTTAAACACATTAAGTGGAGAATCTGTAAACTGAATTAAATTTTGCGCCGAGCTTTCATGACTATGCTGTGTAGCAGTCAGTGAATTCACTTCAACAGCTTGTGGAAGTCTTGACAACGCATCGGCCACGATATTGCTATTGCGAAGGCCTCTATGGCCCTATCATCAAGTATTACTGGGATTTTGGCAGACTGCCTCTTGGACATACGTCCCTCCTCGCCCCTTAAAAGGACGGTTAGGGGTTTTGCAAGCTTCGCGTAATCTTTGATGAAGCGCCTGTAAAACCCTGAGAGTCCTAAAAATGATCGGAGCTCTTTTATGGTTTTCGGTGGTGGCATTTCCTGAATAACTTTGAATTTTCTGGATTTGTTCTTATCCCTTCTGTCGATATGATAAAACCCAGATATTCTACTTCTTTCTTAAGGAATTCACATTTATCCAATTGTATTTTCATGTTCGCCCGTTGTAAGGTGTCAAAAATGGTCTTTATGTTTTCTAGATGAGAATTTTCATCTTGACCAAAAACTATGATATCGTCTATATAGACGAAACATATTCTCCCAATATGTTCCCTTAGCATATCATCTAATGCTCGCTGAAATGTTGCAGGAGCATTTTTCAAACCAAAAGGTAATCGGAGAAATTCGAATTTTCCGTTATTTACGGAAAATGCTGATTTCTCAATATCCTTTTCCCTGAGCGGTATTTGGTGGAACCCGCTTTTCAGGTCTAATACTGAAAACCACTTATTCTTACCAAGTTGTGCTAAAACCTCGTTTATTTGTGGTATAGGATATCTGTCCGGTATAGTCACACTATTTAATTTTCTATAATCTATGACCATTCTATATTCTCCACCAATACAGGAGAATTGTATGGGGACCTGGATGGTCTTATTATTCCGTGATCGAGCAATTCATTAATTTGTTTTTCGACTTCGTCTTTCATTGATAAAGGATATGGGTAACTTTTCGTATAAATTGGGTCGTCAGTCGATGTCCTTATTTCTGCTTTCACGGTCGTAGTAAATGTTAATTTTAATGTCTGTTCGTTCGTTAAGTGATTTGTCCTGATGTTTAGATTATTTACAGATTCCGATTGTTGTTGTTTAATGTGTACCTTTATGGAATTATTAATTATCATATAATTTTGAGAAGTGTAAATAATTGCGTTTAACCTTTTTAAACTGTCGTTACCTAGAATGCCATGGAAAGATTTCAGTGATGGCAATAGAAAGAATTTTAGGTTTTCTGATTGTACTCCAAATAGATTAATTAATGTATGATGGGTAATTGTAACCTTCCCACCAACGGAGTTTGCTTGAAAAACGTTTTCATTAGGTATTGGGTTTTTAACTAATTCTGGTTGAATATAATTTTTATTTGACCCTGTGTCGATTAAAAACCTAAATATTTTACCATTGCTGCCTTTACACTGAAAATAAGGTAACGTTGAATTGCTTAATCTAAAAAATTAATATCCGCAAATTCGGTATATTCATCATCCTCAGAAACATTGAAATGTTCATCTAAATAGTCCGTCAGGTCTTGTATTCCTTCATCCTCTCGTGAAGGTTCCCATTTATCTATCTCATTGTCAGTGTCAGGAACTGGATCATGCTGATCTTGTTCAATATGGTTAATTCTCTGTAATTTCCGCGGTTGGTTAAATTGGGCTGATTGGGGCAAAGGTCTAAGACCTGAAAATCTATTATCTGGTAGAGGGCGATTGATGTAATTTACTTTTTTGGAATACATAGTGGAATCAATGTCCATAGGTACTGGAGGTTTTGGTTGATTAGGTCTTGGTGGTGGTAAATGGGATGGTTGGAAATTTTGTTGTTGTGGGTAATGATAATTTCTATTGTAATTTTGTCCGTATGGGTTTTGGAAATTTTGTTGATATGGGTTATAGAAATTTTGTCCGTATGTGTTATGGGATTGATGTCCTTGAATGTTACGTGGATGCATACTAAATCTTGGCATAGAAGGCTGAGGAATATGTGCCAGTTGTGGATAGAATGTTTGGTTTGGGTTATTGTTAAATTTCCTGTGAGGAATGGGAGGTGGGGTTTTGTTAGTGCCATTGGCCTGTTGTGTTCTAAATTGTTGGTTTTCCAACTTTAAGCACAAGTGTAAGGCTTCGTGTAGGTCTTTTGGTTCCCTAATTCCCAGTAATCTCGGTAAATCACCTCTTAGGCCTCTGACAAACGTGTCAAGAGCCTTATTCCTATAATTTTTAGTCAACAAATAAATGGCATCTTCACTCTCGTCCAAACAGGCTATCTTGTTTAAAATTAGTGATAGATGGCCATAAATCCTTTTATAAAATTCCTGCACTGTATTATTACCCTGAATCATGGAGACTAATTGGTATTCGAGTGTACCGAGGTCTCGTTGGTCTGCGTAATGGACTGTCAAGCATTTAATTATGCTTTTCCAGTTGAGTGGAGTGTTATAACTTTCAAGAGCGATGTCAGCATCGCCCACAATATTTTTCTCCAAGAGCTAAATTCTGTCCTGTTCCCTGAAAATTCACTAAGAGATCTTACTACGTCAGGTATTTTATCTAAGTCCGTTAGGTCATTGTTACGGTCTATTCCCTGATCTATTCTAGGTTCTGGTTCATTTTGAGAAGCTTGTACTTCTAACAGTATTCTACGTACTATATTTGCAATATTGGCTTCCTGATCTTGTACTAAGGCATTTTGAGCTTGGGGTGGTGGAGGCGGATGATTATTAAGAATTGGGGGCCGAATTAAGTTATTTTGATTTGCCATTACAGATTACAAATTTTACTATTATTTAATTATTTTAAAACTTTTTTCTCAACTTTATTGGAAGTATTTAATATTGTGTTTAAATCTAAATTATTTAATTAATTCTATAGATAATTATATTATAATATTATAATCTTACATTAAAATAATTATTTTCTGCATCATAATTGTTTCTTGTTGGTTTTGTTGTCGTGTTGATTTTCCTGGTGTTAGTTGTTGGTGCTGGGATTTGTGTTGTTATATTCCTGGAGGATGTTCTGCTGGAGGATGTTAGGCGTTGTTTTAGCACAAATATTGTTTTCAGTTGTTGCAATTTAAAAATTTTGTTAGTTAATTTTTTATTTTAATTGTTGCTTTTGTTTAAAAATTTTTTCAGTTTTTTTTTTATTTATTTTCTGTTAAAAAAATCTATTTTGTTTCACTGTTTTTGCATTGTTGTTTTTGACATTTCTTTTAATTATTTGATTGTTTATAGAAGTTTAAGTTTTTATTAAAAATCGTTAGTTTCACAAGATTTTGCTTAATTTATAAATTTAACACTATGTTTTAAATTTTATTTTCAGTTCTTGTTTGGTTTTATTTTATATTATTTAACTTTTTACTTATTGAGTTTTGTTTTAATTTATTTTTAATACTATAATATATAATATGTTCACTTCACTTAATTTTAAGTCCTTATTAACTTATAATTTATTTTAATTGTAAATGGTTCACTTTAAATTAGTGTTTTCGTTGGGCGCCAATTAAAGTAAAAGACATTACTTTATTGTTTGAGTAATTGACTTCAACTAAATTTATTTTGTTATTTCTTTAGCTTTACAATTTTTGTTGTTTTAGTTTTTTTGCTTACTATGACTATTCTTATTGTTACTGCATGTTTTCTTAGGAAATAAAGAATATTATTTTTGTATGTTTATTAAACTGAATTTTGATTGCAGACATTTGTCAGCAATATTATAATTTAAAAGGTAAGTTAAAAGTAATTTAATAATTCATGGGAAAAAGTAAATAAATGAAATTTTAATTTTTTGTTGATTGTGAAGCTGATTTTAGTTTTCTTAACTTATATAATAAAATTTGTAGAGCTGTGTGCAAAATAATTATAGAATTGTGAATTAATTTTAAAAAACATAATTTAGTTACATACGTAAGTATGTATATATTACTTATAATTTAATTCGGAATTATTAGTTAAAATAAATCAATTATTATATTGTGAAATTTGTTTCTGCAAGAAATTAATGTACAAATTGTTTCACAGAAAAAAGCCACCAATTAACAAATATGTTAGAAAATAATTAGTTCAATAATTTTTTGTTTTAATTTTCAACTCTGTTATTAAAAATTTTAAAAAATTAAAAACAGAGATACTATATTTTCAAAAACAAAAAAAAAAAAAAAATATTAAATCAAGTCAAGATGATTGAATGTATTAAACATTTTATTGAAAAAAGATCTTACTTAAAATGCTTGATTTTATTTTAATTTCAATCTATATCTTCTATATATAATTTCCGTAGTAACTTTATCTTAGGCGACATAGAAAATTAAAATTTGGTTTACTTACGGAGCCATATTTGGAAATTTTTGGCTGTGAGCGGAGATATGCGTATTTATGCGTCATTTTCAAAAATTTGTTTAATCTATCCAGAGCTTTGTGAAGCTTCCAGACATGGTGGAAAATTAAAATTAAGCTCTCTTATTAAGCTATGCCTACTTCAAATCCTAGCTACTGTTGCCAGATTCGAATTGTGATCTAACTTTACATTCCAGAAAAATAATCTTGATTTCTAAAACAAAAACTTGACAATCGAAATTCGCTAATAATATTTTATTTTATATATGAATTCTAGAATTGCTCTTGAACATTTATTCACGGCATTAAACAATTTCTATAAGCGAATGTGTTTTAGAAGTTTCTAAACAATCCTGATCGATGTATAACATATAGTAATCAGTTTATTCTGTAGATTTTTTTTTAAATTAAAATGAATCGTATATCTCATATAGATATGATTTCAAGATTATTTAAAATTCAACCATTATGCTGTGTAATTCTGTGCACATTTAACTTTCAGGGTATAACAAATCAGATGGTATTCTATTCTCTAAAATACATGGCTTATATTTATGCTTCGGAATTATCGCTATAAAAAATCTTCATAACTATAAATTGTTTTCAACTTGACAAATTTCATTTGAACTTATAACATGATAAGTTTACAAATATCTTGACAATCAAGTTCATTTGAGTCCATCTGGTAACCCTAATCCTAATGGAGCTAGATTTTTAATTTTTTATCGGAGGTGGAAATACGTTGTTCATAATTATACTTACAAGGTGCGGAAATAAGTGAATCATATCATTTTCGAAGCATTTTTCCACTTCCAGAGCATTATGAAGCTCCCAGAGAACGAAGAAAACTATTCGCGCTAGAAAACTAATCGAATCCAAATTTTCTATATCTTTTTTGGTTTTATGTTTACTAATAGAATGCTTTAATCATTATTATGAAATAAGGTTCTAATAGCTTCAAAGTTTTAACTTCATTTAGAGAGAGGAAAGATATTTAAATGTTATTCACATAAATATTTTTTTAAGAATTTCGGAGGCTTCCGCAAAATGACCCAAAGCAAAACCGTGAATAATATAGAAAAAAAAATATTTTCATTCTGAATGTGGCTGATTTTGTGCAGAATTGTATTATATATAATGAAATAATTATCTGAAAGAATTTTATTATTAAATTGCAGGTGACCAGAAAGCAAAAAGGCTTCACAAAAGTATATAATTTTTATTTCAAACATTTTGTTATTCTCAACTCAAAGCACTGTAATGTGGTTATTTATTTGTTTTCTCTTTGTTTTCCATACTAACATACACATGATGTTGTTGGTAAATTTGTCATCCCAAATTTTGCATTATAATTTTCCTTTTTTCCACTCACGTTATAAACCTTAAATCGATCACTTTGATTTTAATTGTACGTTGTTATCCTTTGCTGTTTTTGTAAACAACACATGCAAAAATACATTGGTTAATTTGTATAAAACAATTTTTTCCTACTTAACACTTTATTGACCTCCTATTTAAATTTTTAAGATTATTATAATCATCGTTATTATATTTCTATGTCACAATACCCAATACAGAAATACCCAAAAACAAACATTTTTGTTTTTGTTTATTTCTATTTACGATGTCCACGCACAAGCATATTTTTTCAACATATTTTTTTGCATATTTTTTCAACATATTTTTTTGCATATTTTTTCAACATATTTTTTCACATATTTCGTACGCATATATTCAACTTGTCAGCTGCGCAAGTCTTCGTTTATTCGTACACATTTACTTCGCAGTAAAAAATGCACAAGCTGAAATATTTTACGCAGTTCGTGCTGGTCATGTTGCATATTTTTTGTTTTGTATAATTTTTGTTCAACATATATTTTGAAAATAAAAATATTTAAATGTACAAGTGAAAACATATATGGCGCTCGTTGATTGTGGTATATTTTTAGTATGTTTCACATCAAAAAATGTTAATAATATACATTATTATTAAGCCCATTTTTCAAAATGGGCTGCCGTAGACAAGAAAAAACTATTTACTAATTTTTAAACTCTGGATTTAACCAAAGAATATACAATATATAGAAAGCGCATGTCAATGAAAACTGAAATATTTTTTAAAAGTATTTCAAGATGCGGGAGGGAAGACAAAAGGAAAAGAAGCTTGCGTGTTTTTTATCTCTTTTGTTATGCTATTGAAATTAATAAAAAACATACAAGAAAGTCAATCTCGCACGAGCATTCAAGCAAGGATGTTGTGTTGGTGCTTGTTGCTTGAGATACACTCATGAAAAATATTTAGTGTTAAGTAGAGGTAATTAATATTTTTTGTCTCTTAATTAACCAAATATCTTTTTTTTTTTAAATTAAAAAATAATTAAATATAGCATTATTCGATATTTTTTAATAAGAAATTAAAACCCTAAATGAATAATTTATTATTTTTTTTAATCAAAGAATAGAAAAAATAAACATTAAATCGTAATTTTTATGATTACTATGGTAATCGTTGCGATCCCTGGTTATTACTATTCAAATTCTAAACTAGTAACGTGTATTTCCACTTACAAATCTAGAATTGACGAAGAAACTTTTAAAATTAATTTACAATAAAAATTATGTTATTTTTTTGGTGTATAATTTCATAATGGGACAGAAAACATAATTGTGAATGTATTAGTGTGGCAATCGCTGGTGTAGTGCCTATGAAAAAGTTGAAACAAGAAATTGGTTGTTTATTTACTAAAGGAGGTAAAATACGATCGCGTATGTTAGTGTAGGGCATAGCATATGTGTTTTTTTAAAAGTAGAAATCCTTTAATAAGCACCGAACTAGTTATGCCTTTTTTAACGTCATATGAGCTTATGTAAATATACTTTCAGAATATCAAATTCATATTTTAAAATTTGATTTATGTAGTTTTGTTACTTATGTATTCAAAGTAACAGATGTTAAAGTTAAGTATATTAATTAAATAAATAAAAACAAAAATATAAAATTATATCCACTTGAAAAAAATATAAAAAAATATTTTTATTTTTTTATTCATATCGAATTTGTTACTAAAAAAATTAGATTTTTCTTTATTAATTTTGTTTTATTCTGTAAAAAAGGTGGAATTCTCTTGAAAAAAGACCTTTGGTAAAAAATTAAATATAAAATATATAAAACATATAAAAAATTATTATGACAAAAATAAATAAATAAATGAATAAATAAATTATTAAATAAAAGTTATGTTATTTCCTGCCAAAAAATAACATATATATTAAAAAAAAAATTTCAGTATTATTGTTTATAAATTGAAACATTGCTATATGAATATTTTTTTCCTTTTGTATAAAAAAAAATTATAATAACTTTTTGCTTAGAAAAAGGAAATAAAAAAACTTTTTTTATTTTTCAAAATAAATGTTATTTATGCCCAAAAATAAAATAAATGAAATACTTTTTTTTTATTCAAAACAACTTTTTTTACTAAATAAAATATAAATAATTTAAAAATAAGTTTTAAAATTAAAAATATTTATTCTATAAAAAATATATATTATAATAACAATTTCTTGTTTCAAATAAAATACAACTAAAAACTTGGAAAAAATCGCTAAATAATTTTTTTCCGAAAAAAAGGAAAAACTTTTATTTATTATTTACTTAATTTTTATTTTTTTTTTTTTAATCCAAAAAATGGAAAAAATATGTACTTTTAAAAAATTTCTAAAATTAAAAATTATCTATAAAACATTTATTTTTAATTGCATTTTTTTAAAATAATAATAATAAAAAACACCAGGCAAATTATCTGTACATTTTATGAAATATATAAAAATATAATATATAAAAGTAAAATATAACAATAATTAGTTTATCAAATATATAACTATAAAATATAAATTAACAACTTCGAAATTATACAAAAATTTGTCACGTCACTAAGAAAGGTATAAGCACGTCGGTGCAGATCGAAGTATTTCTACTTGTAAAACAACAAAACATGTATGCTATGTCCTACAGTAATATTAGCGTTCATATCTTCTCCATTAGTAAATAAACAACTAAAATTTCTGTTGACACTTTTTATTTCAAAATAAAAGAAACAAATATTATTTGTTTCTTTCAATTTGAAATAAAGATCTTTATACATGTACAAACTTATATATGTGTGTGTTTTTATTTGAATTTCTTTATAAAGAATATACACATGTACAAACACATATATTTAAACTCTTTCTCTCTCTCTCTCTGTTCTGGTGGTGGATTTTGTTTTCCCTTGTTACTTATCCCCCTCATCAATGCAAAATGTTGAGAGCGAGAATTACATGAGAGCAGGTTCTATGATTAGAACCCGCCATAAGAAATTTTGCTTCTACATGATGCGCCTTCTATATATGAATATTCTTTGATTTAACATAATATAAACAAAATGTTTACTCTCTCTTCTGCCTGCGTTATCTTACATATTATATCAACGTGGAGACAGTATGTAATAGCTTTACGTTGAGTGTATATTAGAGAAATTTGTATCAAGACAAACGTCAAATTTTTATTTGATTTGCATAGTATAATAATAAAGTACTCGCACATCTACAAAAACAACAATTGCTTGTATTTTGTTAGTGTAAAACTACTGCCCACAATGTCAAAATGCTTTGAGCGGAAAAATGAGAGAATGAAGGAGAGCAAAAGTAAAAAAACTTGAAAAAAATTTTACATATGAATACAAAAACAATTTGACAGTACCGCGAGGTTTGCCAAAGAAAAAATTGTAAAACAGCTGTTCTTACGAGTATACTTTATAATTATACTATGTTGATTTGCAGATAATTTTTTATCTGTCAATTTTACATACTATCTCCACGTTGATATAATATGTAAGATAACGCCGACAGAAGAGAGTAAACATTATGTTTATATTATGTTAAATCTTAAAGAAGGGGTAAATGTATCCTAATAAATCTCATAATATTTCATTATTTTCATTCAGTCACAGAGTAAACATGTACTTTTTATTTAAGAAATTCGAAATTTTTTAGCGCAATTTTAATGAAAATATGTTTCTAAATGTAGAATAACCATTAAAATAAAATAATTTTACTAAAAACATCGTGTCTAAGTACTTTTAAAAATACACATTCACACACACAAACAAACTTTCGTATATGTGTATTTTTTTGAGAGTAAATCTTATAAGATAGTTGTGTAGAAAAATCTTATCACAACAGTCTCATAATATTTCTTATAATACTAATATTTTAGTCTACACGTGAGATAATTCTCTCAGAGAGCGGATTTGACACTCTCTGTTACATATTATGATATAAAAATATTACGTGGAGACCCAGTGTTAGAAGAAAACTTATGTCATAATAAACCATGCAAAAAGTATCAACAACAATCAAGATGGCATCTTTTACCAAGCATTATCAAGATAACGTCAGAGCTCGAGCGCTGACAATTTTCTTTTAACTTTGAGTCTACATTAGACAAATTTTTATCAAGACAAACGTCAAAATCGGTGCGAATCTATACAAGGTAGCCTCAGTTAAACAGCTGATTATTATTTTTGGTTGTTACAGCTGTCAAACTGCATACATAAAAAACATTAATGAATTCGCCATATTGTTGTTTTTACACAATTGTTGCCACCTTCCATAAATTCGAGTTCATTTTGACGTTTGTCTTGATAAAAATTTGTCTAATGTAGACTCAAAGTAACGCTGCAATAATACTGACAAATTCAGTCTACATTAGACAAATCTTTATCTGGATAAAATTTTGACGTTTGTCTTGATAAAAATTTGTCTAATGTAGATTCAAAGTTATCGATTACATTACGTACCGTCTATACTAGCCTATTTCTTGTTCGCACAAGAACAAAACGTCGGCAGAGCAACACACACAATTTTTTTCCTTTTGTTTTCAGTGGGCAGAACATTTGTCGAACAAATCATAATTTTTTGTTTGCCGTCAGTGTCACTTCGATACTTTTACATGCAGCGCCTCTTCTTCCGCATACAAAATGACGTTTGATGGCAGACATGGTTGCTTGAACAATTGTGCGAACAACGGTGTGCGAAGAAGAACAAAACATGAACAACTTGGGTCCACACTATTCAAATGCATGTGCGCACAACATTTTGTTTAATGTGCGAGCATGAAAAAGGCTAGTGTGGACCACAAATTACACATCACTACTTACCCAGTTAAGGTTGGCAACTCAAAACATTTGTCATCTTTTTTTTTGATATTTTGTGGGCAGTGTTTTTGTATTAACAATATATTTGTAAACGTAAACAATATAAACATTTTTCGGAAGAGATGTTACAAAGTATTTATGAATTACCTTTTCATATACTGGTTCCCCCAAATACAAAACTTCGTGTACAAATTCCTAAACCATCACCTTTCTTCATATTTTGTTGTATTTTAGTATCATATTTTTTGGTGACTGGAGGTAACACTACTTGAATTTATGTCTGCATATTGTATTTATAAGCACATTCATACATACATACATATGTGTGCAGTTAGAATATTTATTTTGCTTTTGTATATTACAGGTATAATATATGATGTTATTGTAGAACCTCCAAGCGTAGGTGCAACTGTTGACGAAAATGGGCATTCAAGACCTGTAGCATTTATGCCCTATCGTGTGAATGGACAATACATAATGGAGGGGTTAGCGAGCAGTTTTCTTTTTACTGTTGGTGGCCTTGGATTTATAATAATGGATCAGACACATGCTCCAGGAAAAACAAACCTTAACCGTTTGTTGCTCACTTCTATGGGTTTCATCTTTATTTTGGTATCTTTTTTCACAACGTGGTTATTTATGCGAATGAAATTACCTAGCTATTTGCAGCCTTAAATTTTATAAATTTAAAGAATGTAGAAAATAAAATGGTATAAATAGACCACACTGATTCAGCTCCAATTTATTTGATTTTTTCGCCATTAATAGCACTTTTATCGGTGAACATAATGGTTTTTGAATACAATTAAATAGTTTGGAAGTTATAGGACTTGAATTGCGATAGCGAAGCCGCTTTTAGATATACCCGAGTTAAAAACCCTTCCGCCCGGCTATTAAAAAATATATTTCCACAAAATTGTTTTGCACTAGAAATTACAAAATATTTAAGTAACGTTGTGGTAATGAAACATTAAAATTTATTTATTTTTGTAAATGTACCATTAAGGGCTTTTAATTGGCACCTTAATCTTTTCAGTCGGATAAATAGTTTAGGAAATATTTCAAATTTTAAGTGATTTAGGGATAGTAAAATTTTGGGAATAAATATACCACCCTGATTCAACTCCGATTTTGATTTTTTCGCCATTGGTAGTACTTTTAACGATGAAAATAATGATTTTTGAGTGCAATTAAATATTTTGGAAGTTGTAGGGCTTTGAAAATCGAATTTCACTAAGAAATTCGTATCAACAAAATTTTTGTATTAAAAAAAAGTTAGGTAAAAAGGAAGAATAACGTTAGCTGCTTTTGGAAACACCACAGAGATAAAAATCCTACCGCCCGGTTGAATGCCGGCTATTACAAAAAAAATTTGTATTAGTAATTACAAATTACTTAAAAAAAGATGTGTATGAAACATTAATATTATTTTATTTTTATAAATGCGACATTAAGAGCACACTAATCTTTGTAATCGGATAAATAGTATAGGAAATATTTACGATTTTAAGTGAGTTAGGGAGGTAAATGAGTACGAATCTTTTACAAAAAAAAAATAAAAAATTATATAAAACAATCCCCTAACGGAGGGATAATTATTACAAAATTGGATATTGAATATGTTTTAAACATAATTTTCTTCATTTGATATTTTGATTTTACACTTAAAATTTTGGTAGTTTAAGTTACAAGATAGAACAGCAAACATAAAATTTAACGAAAATCTATTTTTGGAGTCTAATACATATGTCAGGTTCCAATTTAAATTCGATTTATCACTTTAAACTGCTTATCCGATCTCATATTAATAATTATTTTTGTTGATATCTTGTAAAAAAAAAGCTAATTGGACACATAAGACAGATCTAAGTTTAATTTCGATTTATCACTTTAAAATGAGTGAAGATCCCAATTCACCATATTGAGCTGCTCAAGTCCAAAAACTTGCATACCTTTGTTATTATTTTTAATAAGAACGAATTTCAGATTTTTACTTTAAAAATATCTAAAAAACATTTTTTATAAACTAAAAAATTAATTATGATATTCGTCATCGTCTTGCTTTCAAAGCGTACGGTTCTAAATTTTGATATTCTTTTTGCTAATATCCGTTAAGTGTATACTCAGTTATCATTCTCTTTAAACTTTAAACCGCGTGTGTGTTTATTCTATTTTTTAAATTTAAAAACTCCATATAAATAAAAGAAATTTAATAGAGAAAAAACCCATCATGGCTCCGGGACCTCCGGACAAATTATCCAACAATAGATTTTTTGTTATTAGGGGATTTCATAGAAAATCCATCTAAGAAACAAAAACCTAATGAGTTCCCAGGCCTACCTACACCAAATAACAATAGAAACAATCCAAAATATGTATTAATCTCGTCCAGTGACCCAAAAAACAAATATCACAAATAAGCCCTTTTGCGATTAAGAAAGGCGTGGAAAGCATTAGCACCGAAATTAGCTCTATATCCCTACCACGTGACGGCAACCTTTTAATTCTCACACGTAATGCACGTGCTGCTGAAAAATTCTTAAAAACCAAATCACTTTCTAACGTATGCTCTATTACATGCAAACTTCATGATACTCTTAATTCCGTTAAAGGTGTTATCTATGCACCGTGCTAAATTAATGTCTCAGAAAATGAAATTGTGGAAGAAATGAAAGACCAAGGAGTTATAGAGGTATATAAGTTTACAAAACCCAGCGATGATGGCAAAACTCGTACACCAACGGGAAAAATGATAATAACATTCGACCTTTACCGACTACCCACGACTGTAGATGTCGCATGGTATAAGAGCAAAGTAGAACGCTACATTCCAAACCCAATGAGATGCAAAAATTGCCAGAAATTAGGCCATAAAAAGAATCGCTGTAAAGGAGATGCTACATGCCCAATCTGCAGCCTCCCACCTCATGCATCAGAAGAATGCATCCGCATTTTTTGTACAAATTGCTCAGGGGAACATTCATCCGCTGATAATAACTGCCCACGATATGTCCAAATGAAAGAAGTACTCAAAATTAAAACTAAAAACTATTGCAGTATAAGTGAAGCTAGGCGCAAATACCGAGAAAACCATCCAATACACACTACAAACCAAACCAAAACATATGTATGCAGCAGCAATATCCAACTCCCCAACAAAACGTAAAGAATATACAAATAAAATAACAGAAAAAAAAAAACACTAATCTCACTACGCTAAACTCTGATTCAAACAAACAATCCACAATAAAAAAAAAAAAACAACAAAACGAAATTAATTCAACAATCAATATACAAAAACAAACAAGTATCAAAGAAATATTACAAAACATAGCAACTAAAATAACGGAAAAAAATGAAACACCAAAAAGAACATCATCAAACACAGACAACACAACTGACAACAACTCTTCAACACCAAATAACAACAACACTATTTCACCGGTTTCTCGTATAACACAATCACTCATTAGTAATAACAATTACTTTGTACCACCCGTCGTCGAGGAATCCCTCGTAGAGGAAACGATGGAACTCTGCTAATTTTTTTTTTATAAAAAAAATATTATATCATCATCTATTATACCATTTCCAACCTAATTTACCCACTCTCAACACACATCCAATAACTTCATTTAACTGTTATATGGATTTCGTCATTTTACAATGGAATATTAACGGCTTTAGAAATAACTATTACAATCTGCAATTACTTATTAAGGAAATGGATCCAAGTTTTATATCAACACAAGAAACTCACTACGCATTTGACTCCTCACCAATTCCACCCAAAAATTACAATAGTTATTTTGTAAATTTTGTTAATAATACCACATCAAAACAAGGAGCTGGAGTTTTTATTAAATCCAATATTCCACACAAACTACTTGCTGTAAACTCTGATTATCAAATTGTTGCGGTTGAAATTAACCTTAACATAAAATTTACTATTTTATCTTTTTACATTCCACCTAATCAAGACATATCAGTTCGAGATATTAGTAATGTAATAAACTCTTTTAATACTCCATTACTTGTTATCGGGGACTTTAATGCCTGGAATACTTTATAGGGATCCACAACCAATAACAACAGAGGCAATCTACTTGAAAACATAATACAATATTCCGGACTTTGTATTTTAAATGACGGCAGTCCCACGCATTTCACCACACATAACACCTTTACCAACATAGATGTGTCATTTTGTTCGATAAACCTATTACCATTAATATCGTGGACTGTGCTCAAGGACTTACACGGCAGCGATCACTACCCAATTAAATTTTCTATAAAACTGACAGAAGAAAACACTACAATTAAAACAAAGAAATATTTAATCCACCTTGCCGATTGGCCAAATTATTCCCGTACAGCAGAAATTGAAATCTGTAAACGCCAATTAAACTCATCCAGCAACAGGAATGCAGCCACCATATTTAAATTTATACGTACGGCAGCTAACACTCATATTCCAAAAATGAAAAAATGGCAGAACTTCAAATCGAATCCAACGCAAGATAATCTGGTTTTGTATAAAAAGTTTAACGCTAAATTTCGTAAGGAAGTAAAAAGAGCGAAACACATTAGTTTTGAAAATTTCACTAAAACAATAAACAGAAATACTGCAACTTCAATCATATGGAAAATAAATAGAATTAAATAATAATAAAGGCAATAGACACCCAAACTGAAACCATCATCGATCCATTCAAAATAGCAAACTTTTCCTCACTTTTTAATTCATCTAGAAATTCTCTTAATACATTAGCAAATCACACACGAGATAAATATGCACTTTCACTTGAAGATCCAATTACAATGAATGAACTTAACAACTGCCTAAATAAAGTTAAAGGTACTACCTCTGGACTCGATCGCATATCTTATCAAATGATTAAAAATCTCTCACCTGCAAGTAAAGTAAAAAGCGGCCATCTTCCCCATTCCTGGAAACTTGCAATTATAGTACCTATTCCAAAAATTAAAAACCCTTCGCCAACAGGTGATTACCGCCCTATTTCCTTACTACCATGTTTTTCTAAAATCATTGAGCGAATAGTAGCTACCAGAATATCTTGGTTCATGGAAAGGAAAAAACTTATCGCTAAAGAGCAAGTTGCTTTTAAAGCAAATAAAGGTACCGTTGACGCACTACTTCACATGGATTACTATATTACAAATGCTCTATCTGCCAAAAATCATATAACAATCCTATCAATTGACTTTGAAAAGGCATTTGATATGATTGGTTCTCATGTGATTTTAAACAACCTCAAATCATGGTATATTGGACCTAAAATATTCAACTTCATAAAATCATTTCTCACTAACAGGCGCTTCAAAGTAAGAATTAATGGTCAGATATCAAAAACGTTTGCCCTGAAAAATGGTATCCCACAGGGATC
Organism: Protophormia terraenovae; assembly: GCA_951394005.1. Taxonomy (NCBI): domain Eukaryota; kingdom Metazoa; phylum Arthropoda; class Insecta; order Diptera; family Calliphoridae; genus Protophormia; species Protophormia terraenovae. The sequence continues at coordinate 72,536,324 of OX596074.1, forward strand.
ACCACTGTCATTGGTATTGTTCCAAATAGCTTTTAATGAAATCAGCAAAATAATTAAAAGACACCGTTTCGTCGATCATTGCTTGTATGCAGACGATTTATACATAATGTGCAAAAGAAACAACAACAGTGAAACAAATAACATCTTGGAAAATACTGTAGAAGACATCAACAAATGGACTGATTACTCTGGACCAAAATATCATTTCTCAAAACAAAAAAGTTTCACATCTGCAGAAAACGCAATTGCGATTCGGACGATAGTTAAAGCCGGTGGTACCACGATATAAAACGTAAATAAACTTAGAATTTTGGGTTTGACTTTTTCACATAACTACAATTGGAAAGAACATTTAATTCAACTTAAAAATTCATTAATATCTAGAGTTAATATCATAAGATACTTGTCAGGGAAAAGCTTTGTCCATATAAATACATTAACTTATCTCACCAAAGCACTGGTATTAAGCAAAATTGATTACGGACTGTTCATATACGGTAACACCTGTAAATCAAACATTAACATCATAAAAACAGTTTATCATCAAGCTGCTAGAGCCTGCGCATACGCATTTAGGACAACCCCCATTGACAATATACCCTGTGAAGCCAATCTCCCATCAATACCTGACAGAATATATGCCTTAACTTCTTAACAGTACAAATTCTGTTATAGACAAAGACACCTCCTCAATTATAAAAGCCAAAAAAAAAAAAAACAAGCGCATCAAATCTGCAATAGCCCAATATCTATCATTATGCACAGAACTAAATATTTCGCTTTCTTTTTCCAAACAAAAATATAAAAAAACTCCAGTGGACATTTAACTCTACCTCTCTCAATATGTCACTAGCAAACTTCAATAAGAGCTATACTCCAAAAGATATATATCTTGGCCATTTTTCAAAACAAAAAACCTTTTTAAAAAACAACAACTGGTGCTTTTTTTATATAGGCGGTACTAAATCATAAAGTAACATACCAGCCTACGCTGTAGTTAATGACAACGGAGATAACATCATAATGGGTTCGCTCGCTGAACAATCATCTGTTTTTACAGCAGAATCTTGTGCTGTATATCAAGCAATCCGTATAATACTAGCAGATAAAAAGAAAACCGTAATACTCACCGACAGCCTTTCAGTACTAAAAGCCATAAGTAAACCTTTCAATTTTAAATGGAACACAATAATTCAAATTAGGGACGCTTTAATTGACAACGAAGATATACAGGCCTGTCACAGAAAACCATTCCGATCGAAAGTGGAATTAATTCCGTACTTTGCTTCTTCAAAAAATATGAAACGAATAAATTTTTCGGAATAAAACCACAAAATCAGTTCCACTTTGAAAATTTAAATTGGTTTCATTCCTAAAAATTTCTTCGTTTTATGTTTTTTGAAGAAGCAAAGTACGGAATTAATTTCATTTTCGATCGGAATGGTTTTCTGTGACAGGGCTGATAATAAGATTGCACTGAATACCAAGTAACTCGGTATTACCGGTAACGAACAAGCTGACTTGGCAGCTAAATTCGCCTCATGTGCACCTATAACACTGGATGGTACATTAGGAAAAATTGATATTGGTCGACACATTAAGAACGTTATTAGAGAAAAATTTAAACATAAACCAATCAATCATTACCATTACTCTATTATAAACCCACAATATAAGCCCCCTTCCTACACAACAAACACTGATAAAATCAAAATTAAAACATTTTCAAGACTACGACTTGGTCACACCATTTTCTCACACGATTGTATTCTAAAAAGGAACTCACAACTTCCTACTTGTAGCCGATGTAATTGCATCTTTACAATAAATAACGTGACCAGAGGGTTTTTGTCAAAAAGCGGGACCCGAACGACTAAAAAGCGGGATTCTGAACAAAATTGTATGGAAAAAGCGGGATTTTGAAAAGTTTTATAAAAAAAGAGGGATTTTATTTTTACATCTCAATTAAAAATCTAGATCAGCTGTTCTCTCGCAAGCGCTTTGTTCACGACCCAATTGAATCGTTACAAATTGAGAACGAACCATACAAATTTTGGCACATCGAAATAAGTAAATATATCCCTACAAGCTGAAATATTAAAAATTATAATTTTAACGTGTTTCTCTAAATGTTTTCAAAAGATTTCTAGTTAAATGTCAAGATTGGTTTCAAATACGGGTTGATAAAAAAAACTGTTTAAATAGACCCGTTAACAATAAAACCAATGTTGGTTGCCGTTAACGCTAAAAAAAACAATTCAACTTGACTACCGTTACCCCTAATTACCGAAATAATTGAAAATACAGTTACCGCAAAAATATATACGCTAAAATACCGTTACCGAAATAGCTCGAAATGCCGATAACGCTAAAATACCGTTAACCTTATTTTTGGGTTTAGGAAGTATTATTATTTTTAATAAAGTTGAAATAAAACTTGTAATAAAGTTATGGATACCCCAGCTCGTCATTATAATATTCGACTTCAAAATTTATGAAACAACAGTTACTCATAAAATACAATTCCGAAATAACTCGAAATACCGATAACGCTAAATACCGTTACTGAAATAACTAAAAATACCGTTACCTCCAAAAACCGTTATCAAAATAATCCGATATACTATTACCTTTTCACCTTTTTGAATCGGCTGCCCATATTATATTTTTATAACTTTTAATTTATACAAAAATAAAAAAAGTATCCAATACGAAACAAAGGCACATCGTTTATATGGTTTCAAATAGTTATTAAAGGTACAATATGAAAATATCCATGTTAACCTTGAGATCAAAGTTTATGTCAAAAAATCTTTTTGAAATGGGACATTTTGGTAAATAAAATTGTTTAAAAAAGTGTTCTAACGAAATGAGTTTATAAAATCTAAAAATCTCTCTGAAAGAACAAAATTTCTTCCTCCAAAAATGTATTTATATTTTATTCTAACATTCTTAAAAAAATTAGTTTTAAACCTATTTCTGGAAAAAAATTCTAAACTTTTTCATTCACTGGTGAAGAACTGAAGATATGTAAAAAAAATTATTTTAATACGCATTTTTTTAATAATGCGTATCTTTTAAGAGCGTATCATCACACAAAGTACATTTAAGATTACTCAGTAGAGAAGATGATCAGCGTAATAAAATATTTAAAACTTTTAATTATCAAAAACGATTTGTAAAAAATAATCAAATCAAAAATTATTTTTAGTTACACTTAAATATTGGTAAGAATGTTATAGAAACTGTAAATAAGGAAATCAAATAAGTTATTGTTAGAGTTAGAAAAGCGGGATTTCTAAATAAAAAGCGGGAAAAATATTTTAGACGGGATCGAAGTTTAAAAAGCGGGATAATCCCGCCAAAAGCGGGATGTCTGGTCACGTTTACAATAAAGCACATCCTTAAATAAATGTCGATTATTTTCGATTATTTTCAATCGAAAGACAAAATATTTTTGGTAATAGTTCAGCATAAAGGGTTATGCTGAACTATTACCAAACCATCAACCGAAAAAATTAATAAAATTTATTATTTCATTAAATCAACCAAACAAAAAATATAGTATGCTATTTTATATGTAAATATGTATTATATCAGAGCTGATGGCCAAAGCTGCTAGTGCTCTTTATAACTATAATTTAGTCTTAGAATTAAATTTCCTGGAGATTAAATAAATAATAATAGTAATATTTATGATATTATAAACTAAAAATATTAAAGTTTTTTGTATGTGTTACAATTATTTTTCTATTTATGAAAAAATATTCATAAAAAATACAGTTTTATCGTAAAACACGGCGCTATTTTGGGGCGTGGCAAAAAAATAATTTTCACATTTTTGGAAACCTCATTAGCTGTTCTTTCATTCTAGGGGGTGACTGACACGACCTTTTTTCGACCCGCCATGGCATATTAGGGCGGCTCGAAAAAAGGTCGTCCCTAACGTGCCCTCCATAGCACATAGAAGTTTTTAAAATTGCTGAAAGCACCGAAAAAATAGGGAAAATAAACGAAGAACAATGGGAGCTTTAATACCAAAACGCTGTAACTGAGAGATTATATCATGGCACATGGAATCCTACTAGGGTATAAAAATACACATTTTTAAATTGCGACATGGAAATGTTTTATTTAACTTTCTGCACTGTATTTTGTCTAAGGAGTTAAAATTAGGCCGAATTATTCACAATCACCCCTATTGTCACAAAGTAGAACGGAGTCGTCATATCGAGGCTTCAAATTTGCCAAAATCAGTTTTTTAGAAATTGTACAACCAGTCTACTTTTGTAGACTGGTTGTACAAAATGTTTCACGCTACTTTTCTTCATTCTGCGTTGCGTTGCAAATTTGACTGGTTGGGCCTTAAGAAATGTCGACGTTGATATTGTATTGACGTCGTCAAATTTGGTGACGACTAGAAGATTTTAAGAGAATAAAGTATAATAAAAAAAATTTATAAATAAATGAAGTTTATTTGAAATATTTATTTAAAATATTTATAATTATTACTAAAAAAGTGAAAAGTAAATAAAATTTAATTAAAACGAACCATACCTGTATGTAAATTATAAAATTCACTTTCTAAAAATAACAAAAAAACAATTTAATATCATAAGAATAGAAAATCCTTCAAATTAAATTTTATCCATTGGAAACAAACTGTCACTTTCAATGCCTCCGGAGCCCACGGCAAATTTCGGAAATCACACTGCTGCAATCTCTTAATCTAAAAGACTTAATATTACTATACATATCTTTTAAAGATCTTTTAAAAGAGCTTTTTTTAACATTAGGCTGATACCATCCGGTTGTTTTATTCTTATTTTAATATTTTTTCGTTAAGTTGGAAATTTTAAATTGCAATTCATTATTTCAACTAAGAACATAATTTAATTTTTACATCTTTATATTTTATTATATTAAATTTTAATAACAAAATTATGCAACGACTGGGTTAATATCATTTATGCGTTGCGTAGCTATTCGCAGTTGAAGCGAATGTATTCTATGTAGTTGAGCCTTTAATGATTTAAATTGCATATTTAAGAAGAATATGTCCGCTATAAAAGTAGTGATTTAAAAATAATGATGCATTTATAATGCAAATGCAATTTTAGTATGCATTTTTGAAAAATTTCTACCCTTTCAATTTTTTTCTTCTTCTGATGTAAAAAACATTATTATGTTTGCTAAAAATTGCAATATAAATTGTTCTGGGACAAAATGGTTCACTATTTAAATTTTTTTTTTTTAATATTTCTTCAAATTTTTTCATACAAAAATTTTTTTTTTTAATTTTTGTGAGCTTATTTTTAAATAAATTTTAATCATAATATTTACTAATTTGTTGTCTGCGGTAGAAAACCTTTTTGTCCCAGATTATGTGCTAATGTTTTATATAATAATCACATTTGTCTTCAATTTTAAGCAAAAATATTTAAAATCAAAAGGGTAGAAGTTTCTTAAAAATGCATCCGAAAATTGCATTCTTTTCGTGAGTACATCATTAGCAAAAAATTTATTTTTGATTCATACAATATAATTTACAATATTTATCGTAATAAATTTTATACTAGTTATTAAATCAATAAAATCCTACTTATACTTAAGTTATACTTATGGAGTTATAAACATTTAAAGCTATATATTACTAAAAGATTATAATCAGAAAAGTTAAAAATCAAAACTTTTTGAAAAATTTAAATTTTTGTATGAAAAAATTTATGAAAATTTTTTTAAAAAAATATTAAAAATAGAAGATTTTCTTTTATCCCAGAACAGTTATTTTTGCATTTTATGGTAAAGATATTGCCTTTTAATATATGTATATTAAAAAAAATTAAAATCGAAAGGGTAGAAATTTTTCAAAAATGCATCCTAAAATTGCATTTGCATTATGAATGCATTTTTAAATTGCAATATTGTTTCTAAATTACTACATTAAAAGAGGACATATTCATCTTCTACATGCAGTTTAAATCATTAAAATCCGTTAACAACTTTTAGTTATTGATGTTTAAAGTTACACTCTTTTTCTTTTCGGAAAGTCAAAATCGTGAATAAATTCGCGAATTTCTTATAATGCAAAAAAATAAAAATGCAGATATTTGGCTCCATAGATTATATGCGTATCAAATATGAACAAAATCGGATTACCCTCCGTAAAAAATTGGCATTTCTTTTTATAAATCTTTCATGGAATGGACGATATATATACACATATATATATATATATATATATATATATATATATATATATATATATATATATATATATATATATATATATATTTGTGGAAATATATTTTTTAATAGCCGGGCGGAAGGGTTTTTAACTCGGGTATATATATATATATATATATATATATATATATATATATATATATATATATATATATATATATATATATCGTCCATTCCATGAAAGATTTATAAAAAGAAATGCCAATTTTTTACGGATTTTTTATATATATATTTAGATATACCCGAGTTAAAAACCCTTCCGCCCGGCTATTAAAAAATATATTTCCACAAATATATATATATATATATATATATATATATATATATATATATATATATATATATATATATATATCGTCAATTCCATGAAGGATTTATAAAAAGAAATGCCAATTTTTTACGGAGGGTAATCCGATTTTGGTCACATTTGATACGCATATAATCTATTTTAGTAGCAGTAAAAATTATGGCGTAATTTTTTTTTTTTTAATTTTCCAACTCCTTCCCCTGCATATCTGCGGCTAAAAACGCACATTTTGAGCGCCATTTTGTGCAGAGACGAATCCAATTGATTTTTGACTTTTTGCTTTAAAAAAAAAAAAAATTATTTAAACCAAAATTAAAAATATTGAATATTGTAACTTTAAAATGCAGAGGCTACTGTAAATATTTTTTAAGATATTTATTTTTTATAGTTATTATTTGAAAATTTCTTAGTCTTATATTTTTTAAAGCAAATAGTATATTTTCACTGTATTTATAAAAAAATATATTTTTAAAACTTTTTGGAAAAAAGTAAATTTTTCGAACATCCTAATTGGAACACGACGCATTTAAAGCGGGTTGAATAGTGCTCATTCTTACTAAAATTGTATGTAGAATTAATGTATAAAATAAATTTTGTTATAAATTAATTGGATTCGTCTCTGCGCAAAATGGTGCTTAAAATGTGTGTTTTTAGCCGCAGATATGCAGGGGAAGGAGTTGAAATTTAAAAAAACAAAATACGCCATTTTTTTTACTGCTGCAAAAACCTTCTAAAAAGGTATGATATCCAAATATCAAACGAAATTTTTCTTTTCGAAACGAACCCTAATATATATATAATTATATATGCCAGTTATCGGTGGGCTTCATAAACGCTATTTCAACCGACACACGGACGGACATGGTTTTATCGTTGTGTTGATCTGAATTTCTATGCCCTTTGTTCAATAAAGTTGTCAAGATTTGTAGGAATCTGTCGCCATTGTGTTGTACGACAAATCATGGACCCATTATCGAGACTGTCTTCACGACATAGATAACTGGGACAGGTTTTTAGGGATCAAGTTTTCATTTTCTCTTTTATAGCATGAAGAATTTTTAATGAAGTGTAAAATTCAATGTTAAATTAAAAAACTAGATTTTGCTCAAAATTACCAAAAAGTAAAATAAAAAACGAATTGCAGATTATTTAACTTCAAAAAATGTTAGTAAAGATAGAATATGAATGCAAACACGAACAATAATTAAAATAAGAAGCATCTCATTATACAATATTCGGTACATTTCATGTATCGTTAATCATTTTTGTCCGTCTTTAAAAACAGGTGTCCGCGTCCGTTCAAGTGAGCGTCCGCCTAGCGGAGATTAATTTATTCTAAAAATGCCACCTTAACCATGGGACCTAAAAAATTGTCCTCCTACCGGAGCTGTCCGTTAAGGGAGCTTTTACTGTATTGCTATAAAAATGCCACCTTAACCATGGGACCTAAAAAATTGTCCTACCGGAGCTGTCCGCCTATGGGAGCTGTCCGTTAAGCGAGCTTTTACTGTATTGCTATTAAAATTTGTTTACATTTACGCTTTGTTTATATCATGGCACAAGTATTATAAGGTATATGCAAAACGGCAACAACTACAACAACGTAACTCTGCCAGTGTAACACAACGTCAAAAACAACTGATTTTTGTTTGTAAACATTTTATTGCGCTTCTTGTTTTATTATATTTTTCGTTCTAAAAATTTAAATATATTTGAGAAAAGTGAATAAAAAGTTGTGTATTTTACAACTTATATTCGCCTTTTTAGTGGCAGTTTATATTTGTAACGCAATTTTTATCATTAAACAATCCAAGTTACTTCGAATTATTAAAGCTCTCAAATGCACAATTATATAAAATATTAATGTGTTTGTATAAAACGTGTATATTATCTTTTATTTCTTTTTGCTTTTTATAACACAAAACACACGAAATGTAACAAAAAATAGTTTATTAATAACAACACAAATATATTTTAGTATTATAACACAGGAATTGTATTATGTTTTGTTTTGTTTTTAAGTTACTTTTATTGTTTGATAGTAGAAGGTTTACTTGGCCTCAAAATAACGCCAACACCAATATTCGCAGCGACTGCGCATGAAATAAAAGTTAAAAATTATGTTCCAATAATATTAAATAGAAACAAAAAATTAGTGCATTCCAAAGATGATGTGCAAGGATGAGTCATGAAATGAGGATAATATGGCAATTGTTGTAGAATCAAATGAGTAAATGATATATGATGAAAATCGAATTCATGATATAGCCAATTCATTGAGAAGTCAGCTTTCTCAATGAATTTAATGATTAATGGAAAGTTCTTAATGCTCTCGGAGGATATGAATTTAGTCAGGTCTTCAAATTCAAGTAATTTCGGGAAATTATTTCTAAGTCTGGCGTACCGGGGGCAGATAAATATGCCGTGAGACAGATCATCTGGTTGACCGCAGTGGTTGCAATTCGGAGATGTACTTACACCCATTTTGAAAAAAGTCTGTGCGCAAAAAGCGTGGCCAGATAAGACTCGATTGGCACGTCTTATCCCCGTAGATTCAATTCCGTTTAAGTCAATGGTCCGGTCATTAAACCAAGGTCTGTCAATTAGTTCCGGAAACATACGTCCGTATTCAAGGCCCTTCGATGTTCTTAGTTTATTATAGTCTCTTCTCCACTCAGCTCTTAGGATGGATTCTATTGTGTTAATGGCATCTTTCAAGGTCCATTTGATATCGACCCTTCTGCCGTATTTCCGAGCATCTCTGGCAATTGAATCAACCAAGGTGTTACCTTTGATGTTGCAGTGACTAGGAATGTGATGGAGGGCTATTTTCTCGAAGCTAGCTTCCTTGAATTTCTTGAGGATTCTTCTTACAATATAATTTGCACTTGATCTGTGCCCCAACGCTTATAGGCTCGCTTTTGAATCAGTAAGTATTGCTATACGCTCGAAGCCCCTATGATCAGAAAAGTTGATAGCCTTCTCTATAGCCAATAATTCGGCTGTCGTAGAAGAAACGGTTTTCGGGCAAAAATAAGATTCCGAATGATCCAATTCCATATGTAAAAAAGCGAAGCAAGTTTTCAAGTATTGCTCCGTCAGTATATAGAATCTCATAACCCTCCTCATTTAGCTTATTTATCTTTTCTGCAAATAGTGCTTCAATTATTTCCATATTGGTAACCTTTTTTCCCCTTGAGATGCCCTTGAAGAATTCCAAGTCAAAATGCACATTATTGAGACAATTAACCATATCCGGGAGTTCTCCAAGATCGTTGTCGTGTTGACGTGTTGACTCCTTGTAATTCATATATATATCTGGATAATGGAAGTTTGAATAAAATTGTCTTGATTATCTCCTTGGAAGTAGCCAGGTTTGCTCTTGTTTCCGGAGGAAGTTCTGCTGCCATGTGGTACAATATATGAGCTGGTGTTGATCTCACAAGACCAAGACTACGTCTTAGAAAATCATTCGTCACAATTCTGATGGATTTCATTGTGCCCTTGCTAATATTTGTAAAGGATGACATTGCGTAGTACATTCTTGGTCTGATAAATGATCTGTAAAATTGAAGAGCTTTAGCTGGATGTATTCCGAAGCGTCGGTGGTTGATAATACGGAAAAAACCGCAACTGTTATGGATATCATTCAATACTCGTTTAATGTGTAGGCTTGAGGAATTATTCGGCGTGATGAATCTACCCAGAAATTTTATATGATGAACTTCTGGCACGCGGGTTCCATTAAGGTTAAGATCCAATTTTCTAGGTCTGCTGCTAAAATGTATAATTTTGGTTTTTTCTATATTATATGACAGACCTAAATCCCTGCAGCGTATGGCCAATTCGTTCAATTTCTCATTCAGCAGATTTCTGGCACGAACAAAAGATTTATCAAAACCATAGCTGTTCATTGTGAATATTTTCAATCAAAATATTTGTTAAAAATAAATTATTTTAATATTTTATTCATATTTTTAGAAATAAATTTCTTTAAAATTATTTTATACTCTTTGTAATATGATTTTCAATTACTTGAAATTAATTTGAATAAAAATTATTTAAATATTATTCCATTTGTTAACAAGTTAGATAAAATAATATTTCCACAAAAGTATTCGAATATAAATTTATAAAATATAAATCAAATTCTTAAGTCTTTAACTAATTTTAAAATATATTTTATTTCTTTAGTTTGAATACAATTGTTCTTTATTTTATTTTCCGTTTTAAAAATAAAATAATATCTGTTTTGAAACATTCAATTTTTTTTATTCATAGAAAACTTTTGAATATTTTTATTCAACATGAATTTGTTTGAATAGTTTTAAATTTACTTTGAAAAAGAAAAATAAGGAAAATATTTTTTTTTATACTTGAATATTTGAAAAAATTTTATAATTTTTTGTTATTCAAGCCTTTTGAGGCTGAATATTTTTATTTTTAGGAGTTTTTGTTGAATAAAATAATATAAATATTTATTTTAAATGTTTCTATTTGAATATAAAGTTTTTGAATAAAAATCAGAAAAATTTGTTGAACTTTTTTTATTTAAATAAAATACATATGAATATTAGTAAACTTTAAAATAGTCAAATAAAAAACTTTTGATTATCTTCTTATAAAAATATATTTGTTTTTCTTTTGGTTAAATAAAATATTTTAATTTTTAATTTATTTTGTTCAATCAGATACAAATTTATAATAAATTCAATTGTTTTAGTATAAATAGAAATCCTTAATATTTTTATTCAAAAGATAATAGATTGATTAACAAATATTTTTTAATTAGAAATAAGAAATAGAAATGAAATAAAAAGTATTTTTATTTTTTATTTCATTTATAAGTTACAGCTATGATCAAAACAGACCAGGAAAAAATCGTCCGCGAATTGAAACAATATGTTCTGATTGTCTGCAATCTCATGTAATGATGTTGTAAATAGGTTAAATAAGGTGGGCGACAATGTGCTCCCCTGAGCGAGGCCGTTTTTGGTGTTAATACTGCAATCACCAATTTTGAGAATTCTCCTGCTCAAAAAATTCCTCAACCAATTCACAATGTGAGGGTTAATGTATTTTCACATAAGAGTTCATAATTGGTATTGTCATATGCCTTCTCAATATCAATACAAGCCGCCACTACTTGAAATCCCCTTAATTTCTCTGGATGGTGTTAATGACATCGTTGATACAGATTGGTCTGCAATTTTCAATTAAACTTGGATCTTTTCCTTTTTTGGGGATAGGGCAAACACGTATTGTTCTCCATTCGTCTGGGATGTTACCTTCTAGCCATGACTTCTCGATAAATTCGAATAAATGTTTCCTTGTTGATGGTGATAGATTAATTAGCATCCTATACGAGATGCCATCTTCGCCCTTCGCCGAATCTGGGTTCCGTGAAAAAATATAATTTTCAAAGTCCTCAAATCTTAGAAGTGGGATCTGAGATTGCACAATTGTCAAATTTATATCATTGTTGAGGTTATTAGCATCAAATCCAATTGACAGGTTTTCCAAAAATTTTGGTGTTTGTGCCCGGCTCCATGAGTTATTGATCTTTTTGGGTTGATTATATTTTCTTAAATTTGCCATCTTACGCCACATTTCTCTTGGTGATGAAGGGTTAGATAAGGAGTCCAAAAGTTCCGAGAAACTCGCCTTTTTTCTTTCATCAATGTAATCCTTGAGAATTCTATCTGCCTCAATCCATTCGATGCAATCTACTAGTGATTTGGTCAAATGATATTTCCTTCTCTTTTCATTTCTGATACTAAATAGAAGGCTCGCTTTCTTGTCCCACCATCTTTTCGGTATATATTTATTCCGGGGGTCGATTTTTATAGTGTTCTTTTCCTCCAGAGCTTTCATCTTATTATAAAATAGATTTAAATCTCCTTCCATCTCCAGTCTGCCTAAATCTGTCGCAAACTTGGACCAATTTATGACTTTCTTGTGATTATTCTTAAGATTGTTATCCATTACAGATATTAGTATGGGGTAGTGATTGCTATTTGTAATCTTAATATTAAGTACTTTCCATGTTACTAAACTCCTAACGATATTGGTAAGTGTGATATCGATAGATGAAGGTAAATTGTTGCCTGCAGAATATGTGGGAGACCCGTCATTCAAACATTCGAAGTGCTGGTCCTCGGCTAGAGAACAGCCCAAATTACAATAGCGCGTAGTCAGCAACAGTATCAGCAAAAATTATCAGCTGTTCACTGTCAGTGCAACATGTTGCTGCCGTTATAATTACAATTCAGCGTATGCAGCCACAATTTACAATCTTACACCATCTTGCTTTATTCTACTTGTGTATTTTAGCCTCTCATTTATTTGCTCACTCTCTTTGTCTCGCTCTCAATCTGAAAGCACGCAGTGAATTTAGAAACAGGGCTAAATGAAACAGCACTGCAAACTGCTGCTGACCAAATGTAATCAACACAATAACAAACAATGCTTTCTAAATTATCAGCTGATTATGTCAGCACACACTGCTGCTGACTACGCGCAATTGTAATTTGGGCTTTATCGTTCATGAAGGCAGGTTTTTGGTGAGAAAAGGAGACTGAATGCTCTTCCAAAACTTCTTAATATTTTTGCCAAGTTTGTTTATTGTTTTCCTCTTCCTTTTTGCTGTTAACATTTTGTTTAGTCACTTTCGAGTAGGGCAATACTTTATAGAGGGATTTAACTGCCTCCTGATGATTGTTCCTGTTTTCCTTCTTATTGGTAGGCAAAGCTGGGAATTGGTCGCTGTCTTCCAGTATTGAGAAACGGTTTGTAAAAACTCCTACATATCTGTTTCTTGCCTCTTTAGCAGAAAGGTTCTCAATTGTCATAAATTTCTTTATAGCATAGGCCTTCTCCCTTGCTGGGCAGTTCTTATCGGTGGGTGGGTGATACCCTTTGCAGTTAGTGCATATAATCTGTAAGCATTTTTCCTCCATGTTGTGACGGTTATAACAAGATCTGTAGAGCTCATAATTTTGTTTACAATGTTGTGCAAAGTGGTTATATCTAAAACATCTGTAGCACTGCTGAAAAGGTACATAATATTTAACTTGCACTTTGGTATAACCATATATTATATCATTTGGGATTTCGTTGCCCTTAAAGATGATCTTCATGCTACCAGTGGGTTTAAACGTAGTTTCGCCATCAGGATTCTTTATACGACGGTTGATTCTAATTACCTTTAATACCTCGACGGGAGATTGGATGGTTTCCATGAACTCTTGCTCCGAAATTTCAACGGGGATATCATAAACAATGCCAGTTTTAGAAATAAAATGACCGAAAATTTTCGCTGTTAAACCGTTTTCTTTTATTTTCTCATTGTCGACAAAATCATTGGCTGCCATTGGGTTTTTGAATACAACTTTACAACGACCGAATCCTATTTTTGCTACTTCCAACACATCCTTGATGCCAATGGACATGATGATTTTGCTGACAGAGATGTCACTGATGAATTTTCTCGAACCTTTGTCATCGTAAGAATCAACGTAAACCATATACGGGCCTTTATGAGCACCATCGTATCTATATTGTATCTCGCTCCTTTTGCTACCATTGTTCTTGTCAGAATTGTCCGAAATGTCGTCTGTCTGTTGCGTTGATGTACAGTCCATTGAATCTACTAGGGAAGACTTACCTTGGTTACTGCATTCCTGAATATTAGATTTATAGGGCCTTCTTTTCCTCTTATCAGGAAAGTTCTCCAGCTCTTTTCCCGGAGGCCCACTGCCCCCGGCTTCCTCCATTTTCCGTTTACCGCTCAATCTGTTCCAAAGCCAAATCCGTGGGAATGATCCGTAGATGAGTTGTAATAAATTTGCAGCACCAATAAATTAATTAATAGAAAACACCAGAAACTTCTCGAACATTTAATAACGGTTTAAAGAATGTTCTATCCTGTCTCAATTGGCAGGAAAAAAATCGCGTCTTAGTAACAATGTGTTGATCGCTATTTCAATAAGGCACTTATGAGAGTGAGAGAGATAGTCACAATGCACTTTATAACTTTACAGGAAAGCCGCGTGGAGCACGTCTGCACAGTTCAAAAGCACGATAACGAATGTGAGGAATTGTATTATAAAATTATTTACTTTTCTTGGAAACAAACAAACGTAAACAAATTTTGACAAGATAGTCTGCTTTGAAACAACGAGCAAAAAATAATCAGCTGATCTTATAAGGTTACCTTATTTAAAATGGCTGTGCCATGGTTTATATTTATGTTTTGTTTACATTTACAGTTTGTTTCATAGTAAAATAATAAAGTACTCGCACATCTACAAAAACAAAAATTGCTTGTATTTTGTTAGTGTAAAACTACTGCCCACAATGTCAGAATGCTTTGAACGGAAAAATGAGAGAACGAAAGAGAGCAAGAGAAAAAAAACTCAAAAAATATTTTACATGTGAATACAAAAACAATTTGACAGTACCGCGAGGTTTGCCAATGAAAAAATTGTAAAACAGCTGGTCTTACGAGTATACTTTATTATTTTACTATGGTTTGTTTATATTAAATACAGTGAGACCTCGATTATTTGTAATGGTCGGGACCGGAAGCATTCTGGATAATCATGTTCCCGGTTAATTGAGTAACATTTTTTATTTGTATAAATCAGTTGTTCAAGGATTTAATATAAATGTTTAAATAATATAAGGAAAAAATAATAATTTTGGAAAAAACATTGAACAATACATGAGGATTTCATTTTACGTAGTTTCTTAAAAAAAATCATATAATGTATTTCAAATTCATATTTTTCTTTAGTAGCTTTTCATGAATGCCGTAAACTCGTATTTTACCTTTCTCTGACTCATCTTATTAAAACGAGGGAACTCCCATTTTATGTTTTACTTAAATTGTGTTTGATTGTTCAAAAGCAATCGAATAAAATATGCTTAGAAACCCGGATAGTAGAGGTAATCACGGTTAATCGATGCAACAAAAAATTTAATGGATGCAAAAAAAGAAAACTATTATAAATTTTAAACGTAGGGGGACGAAATTTGGCACAAATATTTGTATTATATAAGATTTGTTTGGGATTGAAAATGGGCAAAATCGATTAATAAACAAAGATATGGGCTAAAAACTAGTGTTTATAAACCGGTTAACCGAAAACCCGGGTTTTTCTTCAAATTTCGGTTATTTGCGAACCGGTTAATTTGAAATATTTTATTTAGGTTAACCGGTTTTCTTTTGTTGGTTAACCGGTTTCAAAAATTTGCTAAAAATATCACTAAATTTCGTCCTTTAGTTGCTTTTTTCTGAATTTAAAATATAAGAAAATATTTTGAAACTACTAAAAATACTTGCTGTTTGAGTTAACAAGTAGTCAAGTGGTAGATATATTTACTTGTGGGAAGTTAAATATATTTTAAAACTGTATGTATAATAAATCAGATAGATAATTAAGCATTCCATTTACAAAAACGTTAATTTCATGCGAATGAAATTTTCCAAAAGAAGAAAATAAATTTACACCTACTAATGTATAGCTTAAGAGAAAAAAAATAAGATTTTATAAAGGATAATAGGAATAAAGACTTCAAAAGTAGACCTAAATAAGTGCAGAAAATTTACTTCTAAATGATATGATAATCTTCTAAAAATTAAAAACAAATCCCTTTTTAGCAAAAAAAAAAAATATTAATTATTTTTCCAATTTTATGCATAAATTTTTATTACATTTTTTTTTTTTATAAAATTTATAAACTTTTCCTTGAGAGAAAATCTTTAAAAACGGAGAATATAAATCATAATATAAAGTACATAATCCTAGGTCTAAAGCTTCCTTTTTGTAAAATTTCGATAATATAATTTTATTTTTAAGCTAGAAAAATTAAAAAAAGAAAAGCTCAAAAAATACTTTATAGAATAAAAGATGCCAAAAAAGGTTGTTTTTATAAATTATATTAAAACTAGTCTATATATATATATATATATATATATATATATATATATATATATATATATATATATATATATAAATTTGCGATGTAAATCAATCGCAATTTATAAATAATACTGCAGTGCACTGTTTATTATTTGGTAATTGCTTAAACCAATTAGTTGAAAAACACTTTTTTTTAACCAAAAATATTTTTATAATACTTCAAATTAGAGCAATTATTAAAATCTCGGTTAACCGGTTTTTTAGTAGACGGTTAACCGAAAAACCGATTTTCTAATTTTACCCAATTTTCGGTTAACCGTCAAACCGGTTTTTAGAAAAGTCGGTTTTTTATAAACACTACTAAAAACTAGAAACACAGGGTGACCGTTTTATACTTTTCTGCTGATATTTCTTCAAAAAAAGCATGTTCGACAACGAAATTTTGTACGTATAGTTCGGGGATCGATATAAACTCGGAAACTAAAAATGGGTCCGCCCACTTTACCGCCCACCTCCCATATAAGGTGAAAATCAACGAAATTGTGTTCAAATAGTTCCAGGACCAATGTAAACTCGGAAACAAAAAATGGGCGTGGTCCGCCCACTTTACCGCCCTCTCCAATATAACGTAAAATTTTAACAAGTTGATGGTGGGTATATAGATTCGGCCGGGCCGAATATAACATTCGCGCTTGTTTCTTTTTGACATTAAGGAAACAAATTAACCAACAAAAAAACTTGTTGTATTTGTTACTTTGAGTCTACATTAGAGAAATTTTTATCAAGACAAACGTCAAAATTTTGTCAAGATAAAGATTTGTCTAATGTAGACTGAATTTGTCAGTGTTATTGCAGCGTTAAAAGAAAATTGTCAGCACTCGAGCTCTGACAACTTTGTCTTGATAATGCTTAGTAAAAGACGCCATCTTGATTGTTGTTGGTACTTTTTGCATGGCTTATTATGACATACGTTTTCCCCTATAATTGACAGAGATAAAAAATTATCTGCAAATCAAATAAAAATTTGACGTTTGTCTTGATAGAAATTTCTCTAATATAGACTCGACGTTATAGCGATACTGTTACCTGGTATTATTGTGCCATGGTACGGATCATAGTATAATTATCATAGCGTAATAAGAAAGTGCTCGCACATCTACAAAAACAACAAGTGCTTGTATTTTGTTAGTGTAAAACTACTGCACATAATGTCAAAATGCTATGAACAGAAAATGAGCGAATGAAGGAGAGAAAGAGTAAATAAAAAACTCGAAAAAAATTAGCTCTGTTTCTAAATTCACTGCGCTGCATTCAATTTGAGAGCAATACAAAGAGAGTGAGCAAATAAATGAGAGGCTAAAATACACAAGTAGAACAAAGCTAGATGGTGGTTGTAAATTGTGGCTGCCTACGCTGAATTGTAATTATAACGGCAGCAACATGTTGTGCTGACAGTGATCAGCTGATAATTTTTGGTGATACTGTTGCTGACTACGCGCTATTGTAATTTGGGCTTAAGGCGTCAAAAAAGAAGTCGTACATATGGCAACGCTTGAGTTTATTTTTAAACATACTTGGGGAAACCCCGTTTTGTTATGCAGTTTTTATTTATTGACATCTCTTAAAGCTTTATTAATCAAAAAAAAGTGTAAGAAATTTCGTCGTTGTACCAAAAAATTTTGAAAATGTCAAAACCAAAGTCATACACAACTGAAGAAATCCGAAAAGTTATTATTAAAAACTTTGAGGAAGGAAAAACTGTTCGAGAAATTAGTCGTTTAATTGGAAAACCAAAATTAACTGTTCATGACATAATTAAAAGGTATAGAGATAGAAAATCCGTGGAAAATAAGCCAAAATCAGGAAGACCAAAACTATTTACCAGCTCTGGCGAATGATGGATTATCCAACAAGTTAAAAAAAATGCTAAAGTTAGCGCTTCAAAATTAGCTAAGGAAATTTCTCAACGCATAAATAGAGATTGCAATCGAGAAACAGTAAGATTATTGATCCGGAAAAATGATAATAATGGTAGAGTTGCTCGTAAGAAACCTTATATTAATAAAGTTAATAGAACTAAACGCATAAATTTTGAAAAAATGTACAAAAATATGAATATTTCTTTCTGGAATAAAGTATTATATACAGACGAAAGTAAATTTAATATGTTCAGATCAGACGGACAGTCCTACGTTTGGCGAAAACCAAACGAAGAACTCAAAGAAAAAACTTAGAAGCTACCGTGAAGCATGGAGGTGGTTCTGTTTTAGTTTGGGGTTGCATGTCGTCCTCTGGAGTTGGAGAGTTATGTATAATAGATGGTATTATGGACCAAACTATATATTTATCTATTTTAAAACAAAATTTGGTGCCAAGTGTACAAAAGTTGGGTATAAAAGACACATGCCAATTCTACCAGGATAACGATCCTAAACATAAAGCACATGCTGTTCGTATGTGGCTACTATATAATTGCCCACACATACTCGAGACACCACCACAGTTCCCAGCCATTAACGTAATCGAACATTTATGGGCACATTTGGAAAATCAGCTTAAAAATTATACAATTTCCAACAAAAGTGATCTTATAAAGGCACTAAAGGACGAATGGGCGAAAATTTATTCCTCTGTTTGCAGAAACCTGGTGGAATCAATGCCGAGAAGATTAGAAGCAGTTATCAAAAGCAAAGGACTTCCTACAAAGTATTAAATATTAGTAATATTTACTTAAGATAATTTTATATTAAGTTTCCGACTACTTTTTTGGTGCTAACTTTTAAGATATAAATGAATTTTTTTATTTTTTTTTTTTTGTTTATACATGGTTTCTAAATAAATATTTTCTTTCATTTTTAAAATAGCGTATATTGTCTCTTACTATTATAAAAGAAAAGAGTTTGTAAACCCTTTCGTAATATACTTAATATTGAAGTCTATAAAATATTAGTTTTTGTCCGACTACATTATTGAGCCACTGTATATACAGTTAGGGACAAAACTATTTGTACACCTCATATATTTCGTATACCTTCAATAGTTTATAAAGAATTTAAAATTGTCGTATGCAGTATTATTTTTAATATATTTTTATTTAATTAAGTTATAAAAACAAAATTAATATCCAACACATTATTAAAAAAAATACAAAATAATTAAAATTCATTGGGACAAAAGTATTTGTACATATAATCTACACCTACTTATAATACTTATATTGGAAAAATTTAATATTTTGTGGGTCCTCCTTTTGCATCTATCACGGCCTGTAATCTTCTGGGCATCGATCGGACCAAATTTCTCGTTTCATCTGGAGATATTTCCTTCCAGGCTTCCTCCAAAGCAATTTTAAGTTCATCCCTGCTTCGGACGTGCTTTGTAGCGACTTTACGTTTCAAAATATCCCAACAGTGCTCGATGGGGTTTAAGTCAGGTGATTGGGGAGGAGAATTAAGTTGTCTTGGTGCTTGGTAAAGCAACCACTCCTTCACTGAACGCGCTGTATGTTTTGGGTCATTGTCCTGTTGGAATATCCAACTTTGGCCAAGACCCAAACCATCTACGGAATCCTTCAAATTGTCTTCCAATATACGTTTATATTGATGCTGGTCCATTACACCATCTATAAATACCATTCGCCCTACCCCACTGGCTGCTATTGCCCCCCATACCATAACACTTCCCCCACCATGTTTCACTGTTGGGGTCAAATTGTTAACATCTAACGCAGTATTTTTTTTGCGCCACACTTTTCCCCTGCTATCATTTCCGAAAAGATTGACTTTGGTTTCATCAGTAAACAAAACCCTATTCCAAAATTCTTCGTCCTTATCAATGTATCGTTTGGCAAACTCTAAACGCAAATGCTGGTTTTTTTTACTAATCAGCGGTTTCTTGCGGGGAATTCTACTTGCATATCCCGCAGAATGTAAGATCCTCCCTACTGTTTTTGGATGAACAATTGTTCCGGTAGTATTTGCGATTTGTTCTGCTAATTTTGCCCGAGTTACTCTTGGATTTCTTGCCACTTCTTTTATCTCCAAGTTCGCTTCCCGTCTGGAAACCTTTTTTGGCCGTCCAGTTCTTGGCACATTTTCAACAGATCCGCTGTTTTTATACTTGTTTACAATGTATTGTACTGTGGAATGTTGCAAATTTACTAAATTACTTATATTCCGGAGAGATTTTCCTTTTTTATGTTCATCAATAATTAAATTTTTAATATCCAAACTCAACTCTTTTCGCTTTCCCATTTTTGATGTGCTTATTATTCAAAACGTTAAAACCAACTTTTTATTTTGTAAAATAAAACTCGATTAACGAAGAAAATATAACGGTATTTAAAAAAAATCATCATACAAGAGTCCAACGTACAAATAATTGTACAAAGTACTGATGTACAAATACTTTTGTCCCAAAGATTTTTACTTAAATTGTACTTGTGATCACATCCACAAAAATTAAACAATAACTTTTCGGATCTATTACACCTTTGAGCAGATTAAGGTAAATTTTTGGAAATTTGTTATACTTATGTATACAATTTTCCGTACAGCTAGACCAAGTTTTCTGTCTTCATACATTTTTCTGTGAGTTGTAAATTTAGACTATAGTTTTCAAACTTTCGGAATAAGTTTTAATAAGAATTTTTGAAGTTAAATTGTTATCTATTAATTTTGTAGTGATTCTTAGGCGTTTACGATAGTAATTGCGGTCAATGCGTTCATTGTGTTTGAAGTATTTAACCACCTAGATAATAAAGTAAGCGTTTTATTACAACCATTAAAAAATTCCTACTGTCACAATTTTCGTTAAATTTTTCTTAAATTGGTTTTATATCATTTAAAACATAACATGCCTTTGTAAAAAAAAAAAATTTTATTTCTAAATTACGCCGTTTTGGAAATATTTCAAAATTTTTTTTATTTAATTTAATTTTTTTTATTTTTACTTTCCATTTATTTACTGAATCTGCCTTTATTAGGCCTCACAGTAAGTATTTAAATCTTAAAAACTAAACTAAAAGATATCTACTCTCTAAGGAGAGCTCATTAGCGGGGCGGTAGGTCGGCTCTACGAAGCCTTGAATACGTCTGCACTTCAGCAAGAAGTCTAGCGAGTGGATTTGGATGAGTTTGAAGTTTCTGGATATATTTTTCACTGAATTTTTTAAATTCTTCTTTTACCAGTGGTACCTCTAAGTCCCTACGGATATTCTCATTTCTTATGTACCATGGTGCACCCGTCATAGTTCTAAGAATGTTCGATTGTGCCCTCTGTATAATATCAATGCTGGTATTACTGGCAGTACCCCATAATTGGATGCCATAAGTCCAAATTGGTTTTAATATGGTTTTATACAGGATGACTTTATTGTCAAGGCTTAGTCTTGATTGACTGTTTATTAACCAGTGAAGGCTAGAAGCTTTCAACTTCATATGAATTCTCTTGGTTTCTATATGTCGACGCCAAGTAAGTCGCCTATCCAAATGAATACCAAGGTAAGTGATATGATCTGACTGTGGTATATTTATAACATTAAGTGTGAATGGGGGACAGTTACCTCTTCTCAAGCTGAACGTAACATGGTTACTTTTTAATTCATTTACCCTTATTCGGCAGTTTGCTAACCATGTCTCCACACGTCGGAGGTAAATATCTAGTTGACTAGATGCTATGTGTGGGTTTTCATGAGAACTGATTATTGCGGCATCATCAGCAAATGTAGATATAGTCAGTACATCGCATGTAGGTAAGTCAGAAGTGTAAATTTAATAGAGCGTATATCCAAGAACACTTCCCTGTGCTTTTATATCATATTCTTCTGTTTCAAAGTCATTAAACTTTACTCTAAATAGACGGTCAGATAGATAAGATTCCAGCAATTTGTGGGTACACGGTGGTAGTAAACATTTAATTTTATATATTAAACCTTTGTGCCATACTTTGTCGAAAGCTTGCGCGACATCCAAAAAAAAATAGCAGAACAATATTTCTTTGATTCAATAGATTTCCTAATCTCTCCAGTTAGACGATTTACTTGTTCAATGGTTCCGTGTTTTTCACGAAAACCAAACTTGTGAACTGGGACGATGTTTCTATCGTTTAAAATGGCATAATTTTCTTTTGAAACACTTTCTCAAATACTTTCGACAAGCAAGGAAGTAAGCTAATAGGTCTATAGGAAGATGGTACAGTTAAATCTTTTCCTGGCTTTGGTATCATTTTAATCTGAGAAGTTTTCCAAATTTTTGGAAAAACTCCTAATTTTAAGATCGCATTTTCCTGGCTTTGGTATCATTTTAATCTGAGAAGTTTTCCAAATTTTTGGAAAAACTCCTAATTTTAAGATCGCATTAAATATTATAGATAGCACAATTATAGCCACATTGGGTAGGTATTTGATCATTAATGGTGTTATTAAATCATGTCCAGCTGATTTTTTTACATTTATATTTTGATGATTGTATTAATGTCCTCTGGGCTAACAACAATTATGTCATCATTGTTATATGTAGTGGCAGGTGTCTCTCCCAATACAAAACCATTTGTTTGGGGATTTTCTTGAAAGACGGAACTTAAATAACATGCAAATAAATTTGCTTTTTCTCTTGCACTACGGGCCCAGGTACCGTCAGCATTCCTTAAAGGATTTTGCGGCTTAATATTATTCGCTGCTCTCCATAGCGAAAAATTTGTGTGCTTATTATTTGTCAAACTTTCAACATAATTTTTATTTTGGCGATCCTCTTCTACTTGAAGGCTTTTTTTCAGTTTTCTACTTCCTATTGACAGCCTCAGCTTTGCAGCGGGTGATCTAGTTTGTTGCCATTGCCTTCTGTATTTTTTTTTTTTTTTCAAGAAGAAGTTTTTCGATATCCGTATTTGAATTATGCGTTTTGCATTTTTTATGAATTTGACTCTTAGAATGTTCTAGAGCATAAGTAATTAATGACGTAAAGTCATTGACGGATTTATTTATATCTTCCTCACACTCAAAAGAAGGATCGGTGTGGATATGACTACTTATGTATTTCTTATATATCAACCAATTTGTAGTATATGAAGTATCCATGGGAAATTTTGATATAGTAGTTCTTCCATAATAAGTTAATATTATGGGAGAATGATCAGAAGATAAATCATTTGAAATTTCTGTACTTATTGAGTTTCGATTAATATTTTTAGAAATGGCAAAATCAACATCCAAGCCATTTTTGCGATCAACTAGAGCTTTATATAGCTGTCTGCCTTTGGGGTTTATCAATCTGGAACCCCAGTAAGTGTGTTTCGCATTGTAGTCGCCACATGCCAGGAAACGATCTCCTAGTGTATTAAAGAATTCTTCAAAATTTTCTTTGGTCATTGAAAATCGTGGTGGACAATAAATTGAACTTAGAGTTAAATTCCCAGGAAAAGATTCAAGACAAATGGATGTTGCTTGCATATAGTCTCTCGAGAATTCATCTAGAGCATAATGGTGTAATCGGTTTTTAATTAGTATACCAGTACCACCATGTCCCTTACCGTCCGGATGATTTGTACAATGAAATGAATAACCTGAAATATAAAAGTTATATCTATTGGTAAGATGCGTCTCTGAGACTAGCATCACATCAATATTTTGTTTTGCATGAAGTATGATACCTCAGATTTGTGTTGGTTTAAACCATTTTCATTCCAGAAACATATTCTCAAATAACTCATTTTCTCGTTAAGAGAATTTGAATCATTTGTTTCCACACTGGACTCAATACCTTTAATGACTATTACCAATCCTTTACTGCTTTTAAGTTGATAAGTATAGAAATTTTTCCTGTTATCGTTAAGGTAATGAGAGATTTTTCTATAACAATCCTCAGTGTAAACTACTATTTTCATCTCTTGCACGCCACCTTTTCTTATAGGAACAATGTGAAAATTGTTTTTACCAATAAGATCAATAAATGACTTTACCAAGCTATTGGATCTGGGTTCAAGGAGGTATATTGGTGGGGGTTTTGGTGAATTTTTAATAATAACACTATCCTTTCCGTGTTGATTATTCACATCATCACTCAAGAGAGAAAAACGGTTGCCTATCAAGGGATTATCAATAACTTTTTGGTTTTTAGCTATAGCTGCACCTTTTTGGGGTCTTAAGTTTCTCTTATTAATACTAACATACCTGAGAATACCTGCTGGTACTGTAGATTTCGGTATACTTATCTTATTTTTCACTTTTGGAATAGCACCCTTCTGAGTACCATCATTGCCACACAAGGTATTATTAGTGTTAACGACACTTAAACTCTCACTAGACATTTTTGTTAGTGGAATACAAGCTTGTGTATTAACAGTAGTTGCCTGTGTTGTTTTTAATACTGGTATATTTGTTGTTGTTATTTTATTTTCCTTATTTTCTTTTGTGCTTTGTTCTAAACAAATTTTATTATGTGATATTGTCTGTGTATTGTTATTCTCATGTAATTGAATTACGGGGGAACAAGAGCGAGCTCTCTCAAGTGGTTTGGCGGTTAAATAATTTCTGTTATAATGTGGATCACTTATATTTTTTTCACTCTCCCCGTTGAGAAAAATATAGGCATTTCTGCCGTTTATACTGAGCCGTCTCTCATGATGAGAATTCATATGCTCAATTATAAATTTATATTATAACACTTTAATTTTCTTTTGTAACTTGTCTTTTGTTTTAAACAAATTTATTTTAATAAATGTTTGTATGGATATCAAATAAATATTTTTTTTATAAATATTAATTTTATGTTTAGAGCGTCCAATCGCTTATATTTTTGTATTTAATTTTCACTATACACTCTTTAATTTTTAACAACATTACGTAGCAAATAAAAACACGTCTGTTTGTCATGAAAACAAATTATTGTTGTCTATTTCAAAATGAAGTCAAAAATATTTTTATTAAAATTATACAAACGACCTTTCACAAAGTGCAAAATCTGAGAACCTATGAATATTTTTAAACGAAAAGAAAAATATTGCCGTACTTTGAACTATGTTCTTTAGATATTGAAAAATATTTTACTGATATGAGTAAACAATTGCCTAGAAATAATAATTTTCCGGTTGTATCTTCAAAGATATACTAGGCGTTTACAGCTAAGTTTGATTTCTGTTACGCATGTTATTTATGCTTATTATCAGTGGCATTTTCGAATATGATAATGCCTTTGCTAGAGCAAGTTCACTTGTTTGGGGCTAAGTAATTTAGTTTTTTAGATTTTAAGTTGTTTAATAAAATTTTTTAATTACAAAAATTTAGTTTTATGAACTTTTGTAAAAAATTTTAACTTTTATTCGAGTTTGTTTGTTATGTCTGATGATGACGTATGTCAACTAATTTGTAATACCGAAATTATAAGAGATGATAGTATTTAGGATAACTATATTGAAAGTGGTGATCTAAATTTTGCTCATTTATATAAAACGACAGGTCAAATACAGGTGATAAGTAGTAGACAATGACAAAAATATGAATCTGAATGATATTGACATAAACTTGTCCGTTTAGAACTATTTGATCTGTATGTTCAATAATGATACAAACGAGGGGATTTTGCATCAAATCTCAATATATTTAGCACAATTCGAACCAAAGTCAAAACCACATTTTTTTTGAGACAACTTTTTTACATTAGTAGAGTATGCTCAAATTCGAACGTGGGACCAGTATTGCGTATATAATTGGAATAGATGAAACTTTGATGACATGGAAAGATAATATAGTGGTAAATTTAGTGTCAACTTACATCGGAGAAAAACATGTACTCTGTAGTGCTGAAACTAAGACAGAACAATCCACAACTGTAAAAACGTTTGACAAAATGAATAAAACCGTATTTATTATGGGAGGCTTTGAAACTCAGTTGTTACCAATTATGATGTATATATAGAACGCTCCTTCGAAAACTGTCGCCAATCTATACCTTTGTATAGAAAATAAGAATTCCCGAATTGAGTTCTTGAATTTTATGGTCTTCACCAATATCAATTCTGAGTTTTATATAATTGTTGTTGGTACTTTTTGCATGGTTTATTATGACATACGTTTTCCCCTATAATTGATAGATAAAAAACTATCTGCAACGCAAACAAAAATTTTACGTTTGTCTTGATTCAAATTTCTCTAATGTAGACTCAAAGTTATAATTGACAGAGATAAAATATTATCTGCAACTCAAACAGAAATTTGACGTTTGTCTTGATACAAATTTCTCTAATATAGACTCGACGTTAGTAAAAATTATTTTGTGCAATGCTTGGTGTTTAAACATGGTTCTTTTAACATTTGCTTTAACAACCGTGTTTAAATATCGAAAAAATTAACATTAACACCATAGTATAATTATAAAGTATACTCGTAAGAATAGCTGTTTTACAATTTTTTCATTGCAAACCTCGCGGTACTGTCAAATTGTTTTTGTATTCATATGTAAAATTTTTTCGATTTTTTTTTACTCTTGCTCTCCTTTATTCTCTCATTTTTCCGTTCAAAGCATTTTGACATTGTGGGCAGTAGTTTTACACTAACAAAATACAAGCAATTGTTGTTTATTATTATACTATGATTAACACCAAGTTAAACGGTCTACATTTACCATTAACATGATGTTAGTGTTAATGTTAAATATTTTATGTTAGGTGAGGACCACGGGTAAGTCACTAACTCCCAAATAAAATATTAGCTGTGTTCGCGTGCCTGATAATTTGTGATAATTATCACAAAATGCTGCTGGAAGTTGCTAAATTGCGTTCGTTTAATTTAAAAAACTTGCAAGTGAGAGCAAGAGAGAGACAAAATTTGACAGTTCATTGATAGAGAATTTGATGAAAGTTGCTGTCTGTTTTTCTTTCATCAACTTCCCTTAGCAAAACATATGTTTAATAAAACATATGATCATTTGTTTACAAATGTAAACAAAGAAAATCAAAATATAAAAACTCAAATTCTACGAAAGTTTTAAGAAATAAATGTAATAAAATATTACACAAATACTTACAATTCATATTTGTTTAGATTTATGTTAAAAAATTATATAAAAATTCATTTATAAAAGCTTTTATTTTCTATTGAAAATCATTTAAAGAGATGCCATGTTAACGTTTTTTGTTAAGAATTTTCAGCTTTTTATATTGTTTTGGTTAAAAATTATATTTTAATGAATCAACTTTTAATTTAATGTTATTAACAAATAATATTTAATATTTATAACATTTTACTTTTATTTTGTTAACAAAAAATAACAAAATTATTATGTTTTTATTTTTATACATAGATAAGCGTTCTTTTAATTTAATGAGGGGACATTACTTCTTGTTGTTTATAACGTACCGTCTATACTAGCCTTTTTCTTGTTCGCCCAAGAACAAAACGTCGGCAGAGCAACTCACACAATTTTTTTCCTTTTGTTTTGAGTGGGCAGAACATTTGTCGAACAAATCATAACGTCGAGTCTATATTAGAGAAATTTCTATCAAGACAAACGTCAAATTTTTGTTTGAGTTGCAGATAATTTTTTATCTCTGTCAATTATAGGGGAAAACGTTTGTCATAATAAGCCATGCAAAAAGTACCAACAACAATCAAGATGGCGTCTTTTACTAAGCATTATCAAGACAAAGTTGTCTGAGCTCCAGCGCTGACAATTTTCTTTTAACGCTGCAATAACACTGACAAATTCAGTCTACATTAGACAAATCTTTATTTTGATAAAATTTTGACGTTTGTCTTGATAAAAATTTGTCTAATGTAGACTCAAAGTAATTTTTTTGTTTGCCGTCAGTGTCGCTTCGATACTTTTACATGCAGCGCATAGTATAATAATAAAGTATACTCGTAAGAACAGCTGTTTTACAATTTTTTCATTGGCAAACCTCGCGGTACTGTCAAATTGTTTTTGTATTCACATGTAAAATATTTTTTTAGTTTTTTTCTCTTGCTCTCTTTCGTTCTCTCATTTTTCCGTTCAAAGCATTCTGACATTGTGGGCAGTAGTTTTACACTAACAAAATACAAGCAATTTTTGTTTTTGTAGATGTGCGAGTACTTTATTATTTTACTATGATGCAGCGCCTCTTCTTCCGCATACAAAATGACGTTTGATGGCAGACATGGTTGCTCGAACAATTGTACGAACAACGGTGTGCAAACAAGAACAAAACATGAACAACTTGGGTCCACACTATCCAAATGCATGTGCGCACAACATTTTGTTCAATGTGCGAGCATGAAAAAGGCTCGTGTGGACGGCAAATAAACAAAAACCTGCAAATGTTTACAAAATGTTGTTCGCGTACTTTTTTTAGTATTTTTCAATTTGAGAGTAAATTTTTTTTTTACTCTCTCAAAAAAAGTTGCTGGATAAATCTTGCTGGAAAGTACGCAAACACACCTATTAACTCACCGTTTATACGGCAAAATTTTCATATCGCAATATTTTTAATTGCGAGTAACTTTGAGTCTACATTAGACAAATTTTTATCAAGACAAACGCCAAAATTTTATCATGATAAAGATTTGTCTAATGTAGACTGAATTTGTCAGTATTATTGCAGCGTTAAAAGAAAATTGTCAGCGCTCGAGCTCTGACAACTTTGTCTTGATAATGCTTGATAAAAGACGCCATCTTGATTGTTGTTGGTACTTTTTGTATGGTTTATTATGATATACGTTTTCCCCTATAATTGACAGAGATAACAAATTATCTGCAACTCAAACAGAAATTTGACGTTTGTCTTGATACAAATTTCTCTAATGTAGACTCAAAGTAAGAGGTACGTATATACGATATAATAGACCACCTAGACCAGACAAATTTTCTAGCTAAGCCAATGATTAAGACCATATTAATATTTATTTTATCTTAAAATACATGTAATTGTATAATAACCAAGGCAAGTTTTTATATGCACAAAAAAAAAAAGCATGAATATATATTTAAAAACCAACGAATTTATGCATTTTTATATATTAATGTGTAGAAAATATGGACAAATATGCATTTTTTAACTTTCAATCTTAAATAGATTTCGATGTTTATAAAAATATAACTATTTTAATTTTAAGTATCATATTTGACGCTTCCGATTTTTTTCTATACAATATTTAAAATGTACTCAAAATACTCACAAACAAATTTTAGAAATCATATGATTGAACTCCAAAAAATTACCAAAAAATTGTGTTTTTGTTAAGAAAACTAACTTTTGTATCCATTATATGCAAATTTATGCAAAGATTTAAAATATAAGCATTTTTTGTGCTTACTTTCCAAGCGAAAAGCTTGAAAAGCTTGCCCTAATGATAACATATAAATAAATTAGTTACATTTATTTATACATTTTTCTAGAAAGAAATTTGTTTGATACGATAAAGAAACCAATATCAGCTTGGATTTAAAGGGGAATTGTCTTCGGACTAAGAAAGTTAAGTATTACATGTAAAATAATTTAGTGCAGGATGAACTTTAGTTTATTATGGTTATTTTATTAATTTTTATAAAATATTTAGAATAGTATATATTCATCCAATCTTAGCAGATATGTGTGTATATATTCTGCAATATATTGCTAAATTATCGCGCTGCTTAAATTTAACGATATCATTACTAATATCGTTATTTTCAAAAATTATGATATCATTTTCGAGTGTACCTTTTAGAAAGCAACCTATGTCATTTTTGAATTATAAATGATATCATTCTCGGGCTTTTATATCACCGAAATGATATCGTAATGATATCATTACGATATCATTTGGTTTGTTGGGTTATTTAAATAAAATTAGGTACCGAATAAAAATAGACAAAATTATGTATCAATAACGATAAAAGTCATTTACGTAGGTTGCGTGGTTTTTGAGTACTGAGCTGTCAAAGTTCAACATTTTTTTATATATTAAGAAAAGAGCAAAAAATTAAATTTTCATGAACTTTCGGTGAATTTTTCTTTAATAAAAAGTGCTTTAAAGAAACAATTTAAAATGGAACCATCAACTACAGGTATTTGAGTTTACTTTAATGCAAGAATTTGTAAATTATTTTTTGTCCTGGTATTTTTTGTTATTTTTTGAAAATAGTCCAAAAATGCACTAATTAACAAATTTCATGGAATGCAACTAAAAATAAAACAAGACTTTTGTTCTGAAAAATTTTCTGAAAAATATTACATATTGTCTACTTAAATATTCTGAAATAAAATCGTGCGCATATTTTGCCCGATTTTAGAAATTTACATTTTTGTGAAAAAACTCAAGTTGCTCCAAACCAAAAACAGGTTAAGTTCAGATTTTTTTTTATTTTTTTACTTTGTTTTATTTTTCGTTATTTCACTATTGTTTTTTGTTATTGTTTTGTACAATTATTTTAAATAAACAAAATAATTTTACTGCTTAATACAGTCGAGCACAGTTAAAATGAACATGATTTCATGTAATGTTTTTATATTCTACGAAGTGATGTGTCTTATGTCTCCTATCCTCCACAAGTTTTTTATTCACGGCCCAGAAATTATAAAACATGCTCTTCTACGAAATGGCTAACTTTCTGAGACACCCAAGAAGCAAGAACAAAAGATTTCGAAAATTACCGGAAACAGTTTTCACGAAAATGTAGTAGACAAAAATCTAACGAAGATATATTTAATAGACTTTTGATAAGTTCCGATCCAATCAAGTATGGGGAAAAAGTATAAAATAAAACATATAGACCTACCACAATCCGCAGTTGATTATTCTCACTGCTGACGATTTTTTTTTTTTTGTATGAAAACATTACCTTAGAATTCTAAAAATGAATTTGTTTACTTACTAATAAACAATAAAGTCAAAAGTGATCACTAAAGTACTGATATCCCTTTTTCTGAAGTATGCTTAGTTTTTGACATGTTTAACCCCAATGTATAGACAGACGGATGGACATTACATATCAGGCAGAAACAATTTGTAAAATTCTTGTAATGCTTTTTTTTACTAACTACATAGTAAAAATCAAACAAGTTGTGATTATAAAAATATCGATTTCACTTTTCCTTGAAGTAAGCGGCCATTTTAGATCCATTTTTTCACAATGTACAGACAGATGGACGGATGTTACCATTTAGCCAAAAAAGATCGTAGAGATATAATGGTACATTTTTTTACTAACTAGTAAAGAACAATAAAATATTCATATCGCCCTTCCTTGAATTATGCGGCTTTCTTCTAGCCAATTAATCCTAATGTATAGACAGACGGACGGACATTACCGTTCTGCCAAAAAAATCGGAGTATTTTTAAAGTTTATATTTTTTACTAATTAATAAAAAACAAAACATGTTGTGATTATTAAAATATTGATATCGCCTTTTCTTGAATTATGCGGCCATTTTAGACCCATTTTTTCCAATGTATAGACAGACGGACGGACATTACTATTCTGCTAAAACAAATTCAAGAGTTCTAAAAATATCTTTTTTAATAACTAATTGATAAAATATTAAATCATGATCATTTAAATATTCATATCACCTTTCTCTGAATAATGCGGCGATTTTAGACCCATTTAATCCTAAGGTATAGACGGACGGACAGACATTACCATTCTGCCAAAAAAAATCCTAAAATTCAAAAAACACATTTTTTTACCTAATAATAAATATAAAAATAGATCCTCATCATTAAAATATTGACATCACCTCTCCCTGAATTAAGCGTCATTTTCGACCCCTTTTACTCCACCGTGCGATGGTTGGATGCATGTAATGTGAATGAAACAAATTTGCCGTTAGATCCCTTGGTATATTCACTCCCAAATGGACATGAAGATTAATAAAAACAATGTTAGATTACTTTGAGTCTACATTAGACAAATTTTTATCAAGACAAACGTCAAAATTTTATCAAGATAAAGATTTGTCTATCTTTGAGTATATATTAGACAAATTTTTTTTATGACAAACGTCAAAATGAACTCGAATTTATGGAAGGTGGCAACAATTGTGCAAAAACAACAATATGGCGAATTCATTAGTGTTTTTTATGTATGCAGTTTGACAGCTGTAATAACCAAAAATAATAATCAGCTGTTTAACTGAGGCTACCTTGTATAGATTCGCATCGATTTTGACGTTTGTCTTGATAAAAATTTCTCTAATGTAGACTCAAAGTAATGTAGACTGAATTTGTCAGTATTATTGCAGTGTTAAAAGAAAATTGTCAGCGCTCGAGCTCTGACAACGTTGTCTTGATAATGCTTGGTAAAAGACGCCATCTTGATTGTTGTTGGTACTTTTTGCATGGTTTATTATGACATGGGTTTTCCCCTATAATTGATAGAGATAAAAAATTATCTGCAACTCAAACAAAAATTTGACGTTTGTCTTGATACAAATTTCTCTAATGTAGACTCAAAGTTAAAGAGGTGCATAATTATTGACCAGGGATGGAAAATGAAAATATTTTTGGGTATCAAAATAAATTTCAAATAGTACTTTTTTCACTCTCAGAGTACTAAAATTCAAATTTTTGATAGTTAATTATTTTTTATTTAGAGCATAACTCAAATAATGTAATTTTTATGTTCAAATCGAAGGATTAAATACGATACTAACTTAAGGAAAAAAGTCCAAGATCAATTCCTCAAAATCCAGCACTTCAGCTTTAGTTTTGTTGAAATATAATTCATTACCTGATGTCCTTAAAATTTAGATCATGTTTACTTCAATTTGATTTACAGAGCATAGAAACTTATAGTTTTTAGTAATTATTATAAATTAATAATTAAAAAAAAAATATATTATAAATAAAACCTACAGCTCAAATATTTCTATAATATAGTTTGTTTGCCTTATAAACTTATTTGAATTGTCCTAATTACATGTCTAATTTTTTGGCACCTCGAAGCCCTATCATTTAGTCAAAGATAGTGCTCATTACAATTCCATTATTACTTCCGAACATCATGGTTTTTAAAAACTATTAGAAAATTATATATCTCTAAAGTATATTTTCTTTTAAACATTTTATTTTTAATTTGAATTGTGGAATATCCACCGTATCGTTTGAAAGTATCAAATGACTCGCGGGAGTACTTCGGTATTTTTGAATGTTAAATAGTATCGAAAAAAGTATTATAGTATCAAATTTTCCATCCCTGTTATTGACTCAAAACTAAACATCTGCATCAAATCATTTGCTTTTCAATTCACAGTAATGTTTTTTAATACATGCTCTCACATTACTGCTAAAATAAAAAACAAAACAATACAAAACAAACCACGCAAAAAAATATTATTTGAATTGAGTTGAATTGAAATGATGAAACAAAAACAAATCATGTTATGTTCTCTTTGAGAAATTGTTTGTCATAAGAAATTTTTTTCAAAAACAGTAATGTTTAATAAAAAACATAAAATCAAAACTGTGAATTACTGTCATTCCCTTTAATATGAAAAAATGCATGGAAAGTAACAATTATTTATTTTTAAACAAAAAATAGATTATGATTACGTTTGCTTTAATTTTTTTTGCTAAGAAAATTTAATTATTTTTTATTTCAATTATAATTAATTATATCTTAAATGAAATAAAATTTATTTTATTTATGATATTTTTATTTACTTTTAATTACAAATCTATACTATTTAAATTTTTTTCATTTAATATTTCCTTCACTTCAAATTTTGTAAACAAAAAACAAACAAATGACAGTATTGCATTTTATATTTAATTCAATTCAATTCAGTTGCAAATGATTTGTTGCTAAATTGTTTTTATGACTCCCTGCACAAATGATTTTGTTTGTTTTTGTTTTGGTTTCTTTGTCTTTTCCATACGTACGCACACACAGCGAATTGATTTTATGTTTAAAAAACAATAACAGTCAACAATTGAAAAGAAAGGGAATCATTAAAAATTAGTTACAAATGAATTGATGCAGATGTTTACTCAAAACGAATGATACATGTGGTTATGGTACGCGGAATACGAGGGAACTGGAAGCGATATTTTATCGATTTGACTGTAAAATGACAGAGAGTATTGTTTTAAATATTATGGCGGAATTATTCAAAATTGGGTTCACAGTAGTTGCCGCCGTTAGCGACTTGGGTCCAGAAAACCAACAACTGTGGAAGTTGATGGGCATATCTGTACAAAAGCCATTTTTCAATCATCCTTCCGACAACAGAAAGTTGGTCTTTAATTAAACTATTAAGTAACCACTTTTTAGACAATAAATTCTTTTTTCATCTTGTTAACAAATACGTTATCGAGGAATTATTATCATTATGTAACTCCAATTTAAATATCACCAAATCATTGTCCTCAGAAATGATAAATGTAAAAGGAGCATGATTGTATGATTATAGTCATGGGCTGACATAAATTTATTAAATATATTTTCTTTTAATAGCACTACAAAAAGTAAAATTAGCAACAAATCTATTTTCCCACACAGTAGCATCAGCATTAAATCGGTGTACACAATTGGGCCTATGTAACAATTCCCAAAAATTTATACGTTGTTCAGAATTATTTCAAATTATTAATGATTGGTTTCACATATTTAATGTCATAATATTTTACCACCGAAAATATTTGCTTTGATCGTAAACAAACCAACACATGCAAACGTAAAAAAAAATTGACATTTCAGTCTTACACCACAAGGTGAAATTGTAAGATCAGCTGATGATTGTATACAAAGGAGATGTATACAATGGAGATGTAAAATATCTAATTGTCCCAAAAAACAATAAAATACAGTTCATTCTTATTATTTTTCAATTTCAGCAATCATTGTTTACAATTTGCACGCGTTTTTTTTTTCTTTTCTTTTGTTTGACGTTTCAGTCTTATTTCCAACGAAAAAAAATTGCTGTTATTATTGCATTGTTGCAGTTTGTAGGAATTAAATAAAGTACTTAAACAAAAACTTGTTTTACAAAAAATAATTTAAACTAAAAAATAATTTTTCATCAAATTACATTTGAATTTATAAACACAAATTTTTCATTGATTGTTCAATATAATTTTAATAAAGAAACAACTTAATATTTAAAAATTAAATATTCGTTTCAATTGGTGACCCCGAATACTGAATACAATTCCTTGTTTTGTTTTACGTCGCGTTACAAATGAGAGAACAAAATATTTCATCATCTTGGCTGAATTGGAACCAGATATACTAAGCCAGGTGAGTGATATTGTTACGAATTCTCCCAATGAGGCATATAGACAAGTTAAGCAACGTCTAATCGATAATTTTTCTGTTTCTGAGGAAAATCGCATAAAAACGTTGCTTACGAACTTGGAAATCGGAGATAAAAAGCCTAGCGTTCTCCTTCGTGAAATGAAAAACCTTGCAAATGGTGGTGTAACAGAAGACTTTCTGCGAACTATGTGGTTACAAAGATTACCAACCCAAACGCAAGCAATTTTAACAACATCATCCGAGCCACTAGACAATCTTGTTAAAATGGCTGACAAAATCGGTGACATACAAGTTCCACAGATTGCAAATATTTCTGAAATTAATCCTGTCAATGACCTTTCTGAAATTAAAGCACAGATTCAAAGTATCAACACTGATCTGCGCAATCTTCAAACATCTAGGAGAAGCAGATCCAGGGATTCACATGGCAGTTCCAGCCGCAACTCATCTTCAGGTCGAATTTGTTATTATCATCGCAGATTTAAAAATAGAGCTCGCAAGTGCCGTGCACCTTGCTCGTTTGTCAATAATTCGTCGGAAAACTTACAACCCGGTCATTAAATGCAAATAGTGACCGGGGAAACGCAACTAATCGTCTTTTTATGAATGATAAATCTGTTGGTAAGAATTTTCTCGCGGACACAGGCGCCGATATTTCTGTCTTACCAGTACAAGGTCCATTACCAGAAAATTTTCAAAAGTTCAAACTTTTTGCTGCTAACAACACAACTATCAACACATACGTAGAAACAATCCTATCGCCATCGTTTGGTCTTCGAAGGAATTTTCAGGTAGAAACACATACGTGGTTGCTGACGTTTCTCATCCTATAATTGGGGCTGATTTTTTAAAACATTTTGGTATTATAGTTGATATAAAAAATACTCAAATTAATGACTCAACAACCGGTTTATCTGCTAAAGGAAAAATTGGTCATATACCAAACTACTATGAAGTGAAAACAGTCCTTCAATAACTAATCGTTCAACTGCTGTTGGAAAAAAACCACATAACGTTCAACACGTCATAGAAACAAAAGGACGTCCGGTTACATCAAGACCTAGACGTCTTCCTCCAGACATGCTTGAAATCGCAAAACGTGAGTTTAGTTTTATGATGGTATAGGGTATCCCCGACAAATACCCTATACAACACATTCACGATTTCACTCATGGTCTTCATGGCAAACGCTTTGTTGCAATGTTAAATTTTTATAGAAGATGCAACAACCCAAATACCTCTATTAGCTTATCAAAATGGAAATAAGAAAAACGATAACAACCCAATAACATGGACACCCGAAGCAATAGCCGCTTTTGAAAAATGCAAAACAGATTTGTGTAATGTCGCCATTCTTGCTCGTCCTTCCGATAAATTTCCAATATGTGTTATGGTCGACGCGTCAGATATTGCTATTGGAGGTGTATTACAGCAAAAGACTCCTGAAGGTTGGCAGCCCTTATCGTTTTTCTCAAGAAAGCTAAATTCGACACAGAAAAAGTATAGCACTTACGACCGAGAACTCCTGGCAATATACACAGTGGTAAAGTATTATCGTCATATGCTTGAAGGTAGAAAATTTATTATATTTACAGACCACAAACCATTAGTGCCGATAACCTGGTAGCAGATACGCATTCTCGTATTGCAACAATTTCTGGAGCATCAAATGTGGATTATAAAAAATTTGCTGAAGATCAAGAAAATGACCCGGAACTAAAACAGTTTTTGTCATACCCAGAATCTACCTCTTTAATTTTAAAAACGATTAAAATTAATACAGACTCTCATCCTTTGTATTGTGATACGTCAACTGAGAACGTTAGACCATTTGTTCCGAAAAATCATCGTGAAAATGTTTTTCATGCATTCCATGATCTAGCACATAATGGATTTATACCGACTTATGAAGCAATTCGGAAAAGATTTGTATGGCCTAAAATGGATATAAGGATATAAAAGCTTTGATACAGACTTGCATTACATGTCAACGAGCTAAAGTTTCCCGACATACACGTAGTGAAGTATGTTCATATCCTACACCTACAGAACGATTTTGTCACATAAATGTAGATATTGTTGGGCCATTACCATCCCACAAAGGTTTCACTTATCTATTAACATGTATTGATATATTTTCCCGTTGGACAGAGACTATTCAAATGGAAAATTGTAAAGCAACAACAGCAGCTGAAGCTTTTTACAAAGGATGGATAGCGAGATTTGGTGTTCATTTAAAAATATCTACCGACCAAGGAAGACAATTTGAGTCACAACTGTTTAAGGAGCTTGGACTCATTTTAGGAGCTCAAAGTATTCGGACATCCCCTTATCATCCTTCTGCAAATGGAATGATCGAAAGATGGCATAGATGTCTAAAAACAACTTTAATGTGTCATAATTGCACCAATTGGTATGATGCTTTACCCACTGTTCTCCTTGGCCTTCGATCAAGTTTTATTGAAAGTGTCAACTGTTCGCCGTCAGAGCTCGTTTATGGAACTACTCTTTGCTTAACAGGAGATTTTTTTATTGAGACTTCCGATAACCCTCCATCAAATGAATTTGTACAATCTCTAAAAAACAAGATGAGTTCAAAATTATGAATTCATCTTGTTTTGAATTATGAATTAAAACCTGTACAACCAGTTCACAAAACAAATCGCACAATTTTCGTATCTCAAGATTTGTTTCTGTTCGTAATGACGCTGTAAGAAAACCTCTTCAACCCCCATATAAAGGTCCATATCGTGTGCTTAAGAGAACTCAAAAACTTTTTACGTTGGATATTAATGGAGAAGAAAAAGTTATATCAATTGATAGATTGAAACCTGCCTATATTTTTAATACGGAGATTAAAGAAGATCCTAAATTCCTTTTTATTCCAAAACAACTTTGCCAAAGAAGTAGTCAAATACCACTTCGAAAACCTAGGGTTACTTTTCGTTAGAGATCCTGCATCGCAATATCTCTAGGGGGAGTATATGTAGGAATTAGATAAAGTACTTAAACAAAAACTTGTTTTACAAAAAATAATTTAAACTAAAAAATAAGAACAGCTGTTTTACAATTTTTTCATTGGCAAACCTCGCGGTACTGTCAAATTGTTTTTGTATTCATATGTAAAATTTTTTCGAGTTTTTTTACTCTTGCTCTCCTTCATTCTCTCATTTTTCCGTTCAAAGCATTTTGACATTGTGGGCAGTAGTTTTACACCATAGTATAATTATAAACATAGTATAATTATAAAGTATACTCGTAAGAACAGCTGTTTTACAATTTTTTCATTGGCAAACCTCGCGGTACTGTCAAATTGTTTTCGTATTCATATGTAAAATTTTTTTTTGAGTTTTTTTACTCTTGCTCTCCTTCATTCTCTCATTTTTCCGGTCAAAGCATTTTTTAGAATATGGCGGGAGAAAGAGATAGAAATGTTGCATGAATACAAAATTTACGAATGTAAAAGTAATACGCTAGGTTGGTTGGAATTTTGAAACGAAGCAGAAAACCAAAACAAAACAAACAAAAATCACATTCTACATAACAAAATAATTTAAGAAGCATATCTTTAATGCTATCTTCACATATAAAGGTTTTTTAAAAAACGAGTCGTTTTCTCAAAAAACACAAACAAATTGATTTGTTTTTTCACATATTTCAAAGCCAAAAAATATCTCGATTCGAGTTGTTTAATTATTTAACACACAAAAAACAAACTAAATTTTCATACAGGGAAGAAATTTTTAGTATTTTTAGTACATAGAAATTTGTTGAAAAAAGAATTTGTAAAAATTGTCAAACAGTTTAAAAACAAAAAATTAAAAATGAAATTTATATTTATTCATAAATTTTATTTGCTTAAAAATTTTATTTCTTGTATTAGAAAGTGTTTGTATGTGAAATTTTTATTTAAATCAAATATTTGTCAAAATATTTTGGCAGACGAAAAACAGTCCAAAAGGAAAAACACAATAAAATGATATGTGAACATTTCATTGTGTTTTCCAAAAAACAAGTCAAAAACTAATGTGTGAGAACATAATATAATATTTACATTTATGTGGAATAAAACAATATTTCCACAAATGAAATTTGTTTTCAGCACGTAATAGATCAAATGAAATTTGTTTTTACTAAAAACTTTTAGCACATAAATAATAACTTTTAATTTAATAAATAAAAAATAACTTTTAATTTAATAAATAAATAATTTTATATTAATTATGTGGCCAAAAAATAGAATTATAATAAAAGAAACTACAAAATAAAGACTGAATAATCAAAACAAAAACAAGTTAGAGAATTTTGTGTGAGTGATAGGCAATAGTACACACTTTCTGTCTCTGTTTTCTCACACTACTGTATGTATACTGTGGTCTCGCACGAGCATTCAACGAAGAAGGTTGTGTTATCGTTTGTTGCTTGAAATACACTCATGAAAAATGTTTAATATTAAGTGGAAGTATGAGTTCTTGATGGATAAAAAAATTATTATTTTTGATTTTTATTATTTAAACAAATCAAGATTTCAATCTTTTGTTTTATATATCAAAAATATAAATTTTACATAATTGTTATATTTTGAGTTAAAGTCACATATGTATAACTAATATATTTTAAATAAATACAAAAATATAGTCATTAAAGTCCAAATTACAATAACGCGTAGTCAGCAACAGTATCAGCAAAAATTATCAGCTGATCATTGTCAGCACGACATGTTGCTGCCGTTATAATTACAATTCAGCGTAGGCAGCCACAATTTACAACAACCATCTAGCTTTGTTCTAATTGTGTATTTTAGCCTCTCATTTATTTGCTCACTCTCTTTGTCTCGCTCTCAATCTGAATGCAGCGCAGTGAATTTAGAAACAGGACTAAATGAAACAGCACTGACCAAATGTAATCAATACCATAAAGCCCAAATTACAATAGCGCGTATTTAGCAGCAGTGTGTGCTGCCATAATCAGCTGATCATTTAGAATGCACTGTTTGTTATGGTGTTGATTACATTTGGTAAGCGGCATTACATTACATTTGGTCAGCGGCAGTTTGGCAGCGTAGTCAGCAGCAGTGTGTGCTGCAGCGCAGTGAATTTAGAAACAGGGCTAAATGAAACAGCACTGCAAACTGCTGCTGACCAAATGTAATCAACACCATAACAAACAGTGCATTCTAAATAATCAGCTCATTATGGCAGCACACACTGCTGATGACTACGCGCTGTTGTAATTTGGGCTTAAATCATAATGATTAAGGTCGCTGTTTATTACTATTCAAATTCTAAACTATATAAGTTCATTTCCGTTTACATAAATTAAATTCACGAAGAAACATTAAAAATTAAATTACTATAAAAATTAAGTAATTTTTCTGGTGTATAATTTCAAAGTGAGAGTGTTAAGCCCAAATTACAATAGCGCGTAGTCAACAACAGTATCAGCAAAAATTATCAGTTGATCACTGTCAGCACAACATGTTACTGCCGTTATAATTACAATTAAGCGTAGGCAGCCACAATTTACAACCATCATCTAGCTTTGTTCTACTTGTGTATTTTAACCTCTCATTTATTTGCTCACTCTCTTTGTCTCGCTCTCAAACTGAATGCAGCGCAGTGAATTTAGAAACAGGACTAAATGAAACAGCACTGCAAACTGCCGCTGACCAAATGTAATCAACACCATAACAAACAGTGCATTCTAAATGAACAGCTGATTATGGCAGCACACACTGCTGCCATAATCAGCACTTTTCGCGCTATATTCAGCGCTTTTCAGCAACCCAAAAGTCGCATTTTTTTACATCAGCGCTTTTTCTTGAAAAGGCGCTAAATTGGCCCGTTTTGTATTCGGTTAGTTTTAGTTGCAGATTTTAATCATGTTTTCTAAATTTTTCTGAATTTGAAATGTAGAAACTTTATTTTTTTATGCAAAATATAAACAATACAAGGAAAATTCAGATTTTAAGTATTTTTGATTTTTTTCTTCAAATGTATAATTAATATTATAATGCATACTTAATATAGAAAATGGCGTATTTTATTTATTTTCTAGAATTTTTTATGAAAATAATTTTTGTGAAACATTCACATATCAAAATACTATATGTTATTGTGTTGGAAATTTCTTATTTGAAATTTTGACAAATGTTCCAAACAAAGATGGATGGAATAAAAATGGAAATAAAAAATTTAAATATCTAAGTATTTCTAAAAGTAAATCATTTTCTCAAATTTCCAATTAAGTATATAAAAACAATCCTGAATTTGAAAAGACATAATTTTTTTAGTTTAGTTTTTTCAGTAATCTATTCCCAATAAGCACAAACCTTTGAAATTCCATATTTATTCATTTGAAAGCAAGTTTAAATTTCAAACATTAGCTGTGAGAAAAGGCTTTAAATTCATATTATTTCAAATACAAAACTATGCCTTTCTCCAACAAAAAGGTTCTAATATAAAAATTGTATTTGTCAAACGCTTTCATAATTTAAAACTAAGCTGGAAGTTTCTTTAACAAACAAATGTTTCTCAAATATTTTCAAAACGTTTTTTAAAAATTTAAAAATACACTTGAGTTAAACATGAAATAAATTAGTTTCTAAACTATTTTTAAAACTGAAATTTTGCATGAATAAATTATATATTGATATATTTTTTATATTAGCTGAAAAGGATATTTTGCATTCATCATTTTTAGCATATTGTTCATCATATTTCATGGATCTTAGTAGCTAATTTTGTCCATTTTATTGCGGCACAATTGCGTACAAATATTTTCTTTCTATAATGTATGTATAATATTTTATTTCTTGAATAAACATGACTAAGTTTTAAAATTTTTTATGAAAAAAAAAAAAAAAAACTGAAAGCTTTTTTAAATATGAAAAACATTTGAATATTTTCTTATAAACTATAGAAAAAATACAAAATAAATAAAATATAAAAAAACTTAACTTTACACTTTACAATCACTTGAAAATTTTATAAAAAACAAACATACTTTAACTGGAAATTTTTTAAATTTTCTTGTTTATTTCATAACCCATATTTTTTAAATTTGAATTTAATTTGATAATTATGCTATTTATTAAAGGAAATTTCCAACAAATTTATAAGGTTTGAATCGATGTTTGTTGGGTTGAAAAAATTAATTTTTATTATTTCAAGCACCAATTATTAAATTTTATAAATTAAAAATTACTGAAAAAATTCCTATTTAAGATAACTTACTAAGCCGTAGAAAAGTCCAGAAATAAAAGAATTAGTTTCGGTACTTGTTTTGAATTAAAAGTTTCTTAGGTTTTGTTCAGTATTTTCCTTCTCCAGTAAAATTACGAAAAGGGCAGCCATCGATATGTATTCTGTATTTCTATTTATTTTATTTTCAATAAATATTTTTAAAGACGCCACAGTTTTCATACATAGGAAAAGATATGAAAAAAAGAAAAAGTTTTAAAACAGGATTTGGCCACTAAGTGAGCAATATAATGCTGGGCCTAAGACCTTCATACTTTAATTTAACATATTTTTAATTTTAAAAGCTTTTAACTAAAAGTTATTATCAAATGTGTAACCTCTCTTTGTCCCTTAAATATTGTTTTTATAAAACGTTAATGTTCAATATTGCATATTACTACCAAATACAGGAACTTAAAATAACAAATATATATGCAATAAGTTGTTTTGCTCTTAATAAAAAATACATACTTAACTAAAAGATAAAAACAAATTTTATTCAAATGTAATTTAGCGCGTTTTTAAGTGATGACCAGCGCGTTTTGCTTCAAAAAAGTTGACAACACTGTGCAAAACATACACAAAAACAATTTTGTGTGAATGAGTGTGGGGATCACTGTTTTACAGTCAGGGCTGTCAGATGTGGCGATTTTTCTCCAAATGTGGCGATTTTTAATTGCTCTTGGCGACTGAATTTTCCGTTTTGCGACAAGGCGATTTTTTTTTGGCGATTTTTAACAAGGTGGCGATTTATTTGGCTAATTTTTAAAATTTTATTTAATAGGTATTCGCGTTGTAAAACTAATACGTTTTATATACAACACAACGGTTCTCAAATGGGGGTCCGCGGTTCTCAAAAAGGAGTACGTATAAAGATTGTTAAGTGGTCGCTAAGACCTTTTGCTTGAACATAAAATTAAAAGTATTTCTTTAAAGAGATAACACACATGTATTAATTTCTCCATACTTA
Organism: Protophormia terraenovae; assembly: GCA_951394005.1. Taxonomy (NCBI): domain Eukaryota; kingdom Metazoa; phylum Arthropoda; class Insecta; order Diptera; family Calliphoridae; genus Protophormia; species Protophormia terraenovae. The sequence continues at coordinate 72,580,222 of OX596074.1, forward strand.
TAAAATAAAACTATTGTTTGTGCCTGATTCTTGTTATCATTCTAGTAATTTTTGCAAATTGTAAAAAAACATTTATTTATATTTTGTCCATTTAATAGCAATTTTTAAATACAAAGATTTTTATCTTAAATTTATAATTAATTGAAATCAAATGTTTTTACTATTTTCTTAAATATAGCCTGATTTAACAAAAGCATTTGACATCAAACTGAGAATATACAATTATTTTTTTTTTCTTTTAGTAATAATTTATTATTTAGGAATAATTATTGATATGAAATTGACAAAGTATCAGGTTTTTTTTGTCAAATGAATATTTATTTTATTCAAACTTGAAATTTAACATACTTATTTTCAGAAATACCTTTAAATTATCAAATTTAAGAGAGTTTGTAACAACCCCTGATCTAAGACGGGGATCACACACAGCAATTTTTCCTGCTGCAATTCTGAGTTCGTGGGAGAGAATGGAAAAGGGAATACTAAACATATACATTCTCTTTACCTCCCTCGTCTACGAACTCAGAATTGCAGCAAGAAAAATTGCTATTTATGAACCCCGACTAACAAAATAAAGATCCTTATAAATATCTTCAATAAATGTTTGACAATTTGTTTTCCATCATCTTTCAAATATGAATATTAAGATTTTATGGGCCAAAGTGAAAAGAAAACTCCTATGAATAAATTAATTCTTCGAAACAATATGTAAGTTTAATAGGACAAATGTTCGTTCGTTATTTTATTCTGCTAAAAAAATATAATAAATTTCAATAAATTTTGAAAACTGTTGACCTAAAATGGAGCTATGTATGTCGGAAAAGTGTATTAAAATTTATAATTTTATTTTGTATTCAATTATTATCAGCTACTGCAATTACTTTGTTGATGATGAATTTACATTTTAAAATTATATAAAATTTGAAGCACTAAATATTTTAGTTGTTTTTAGTTTTCTTAAAAAAATATTTATAAAATTTAATTTTGGCGATTTCTGATTAATAATTTGGCGATAGAGGCTCAAAAAAACCTGGCAACCCTGTTTACACTAACAAAATACAAGCAATTGTTGTTTTTTGTAGATGTGCGAGTACTTTATTTGCCGTCCACACGAGCCTTTTTCATGCTCGCACATTGAACAAAATGTTGTGCGCACATGCATTTGGATAGTGTGGACCCAAGTTGTTCATGTTTTGTTCTTGTTCGCACACCGTTGTTCGCACAATTGTTCGAGCAACCATGTCTGCCATCAAACGTCATTTTGTATGCGGAAGAAGAGGCGCTGCATGTAAAAGTATCGAAGCGACATAGACGGCAAACAAAAAATTATGATTTGTTCGACAAATGTTCTGCCCACTGAAATCAAAATGAAAAAAATTGTGTGTGTTGCTCTGCCGACGTTTTGTTCTTGTGCGAACAAGAAAAATGCTAGTATCTTTGAGTCTACATTAGACAAATTCTTATCAAGACAAACGTCAAAATCAGTGCGAATCTATACAAGGTAGCCTCAGTTAAACAGTTGATTATTATTTTTGGTTGTTACAGCTGTCAAACTGCATATATAAAAAACATTACTGAATTCGCCATATTGTTGTTTTTGCACAACTGTTGCCACCTTCCATAAATTCGAGTTCATTTTGACGTTTGTCTTGATAAAAATTTGTCTAATGTAGACTCAAAGTATAGACGGTACGTTATTACCCCAAGTCTCCACGCAGACATTTTTGTGTCCGCAATTGTCAAATTCTATCTCTCTCTTCAAAATGTTACGTGTCGACCAATAAGAAATCTATTTCGCAATAAATGTTTAAACACAAAGCTGAGCAATAATGTTTAACATAAGCTGTCAAATTTATTGTTATTTTTTAAAATTTGATGGAAAATGCATCAATTTTGTTTTAAAAAGAAAAATAAAAAACAAAAATGGATAAAAAAAAATTTTTCTTTAAAAAAGACAAATAAAAATTTAAATTTCTCATGTACGTTTTCTCCACCCCTTAACATAAAGTTGGAAATAAAAGCTTTTTCCTGTTATTTTGCCGAGGTTATTTCTTGTGTTAAGAAATAAAAGTTTCTTCGTGGAGACGAGTTATTATACTATGCATTTCGCCATGAGACAGCTGCTACCGACGGCAATGAAATCTTACTTTGAGTCTACATTAGAGAAATTTGTATCAAGACAAACGTCAAATTTCTGATTGAGTTGCAGATAATTTTTTATCTCTGTCAATTATAGGGGAAAACGTATATCATAATAAACCATACAAAAAGTACCAACAACAATCAAGATGGCGTCTTTTATCAAGCATTATCAAGACAAAGTTGTCAGAGCTCGAGCGCTGACAATTTTCTTTTAACGCTGCAATAATACTGACAAATTCAGTATTATTAGCTGGTCTTACGAGTATACTTTATTATTATACTATGGTAGACTCAAAGTTATGGCGCAGGTCTCTGTTTGCGTTTAATCAGGGATGGAAAATGGAAATGTTTATCGGTATAAACAAAAATATTGGCATAAATCAAGATCAACGAAACCATAAATTATTGACATAGATATAAAGCTTAAAAAAATTCAATTGAAAAAAAAAAAAAAAATTGCTCAAAAAGGCACACGTACTACAGTTGTATTTGTTTTCAATTAAATTTTTTACTAACATATTCTTAGACTTAGGTTTTTTTGACAATCGACTTAGGTTTCTGACAACGGAACTTCATATCTATGTTATAATCAATGACCGAAACCATAGATTATTTTTATAGATATAAAGCTTAAAAAACTCAATTGAAAACAAATTACACAAAAAGGCACACATACTACAATTGTTCTTGTTTTCAATGAAATTTTTTACTAACAAATTTTTAGACTTAGGTTTTTTGACAATCGACCTAGGTTTTTGACGACGGAACTTCATATCTATGATATAATCTATGACCGAAACTATTGATTTTTAAATAATTTTGATACGGATCAATAGTTTTTTTACTTGTGATTATATTGATATGAAAAATTTTGTCCGTTCCATCTTAGTTTACGAGTTATAGGCCTCTACAAGTTCAATATATTTCTTTGAATGAATTAATAGATGTCCTATCTAAATTATATTGATATCGTTTAAAATCACTTACAAATATCTTTTTTATGATATATAACATTAGGGCGGGTCGAAAGTTGTGCCAGTCACCTACTAGAATGAAAGAATAGTTAATGAGGTTTTCAAAAATGCAAAAAAAATGTTTTGCCACGCCCCAAAATACCGCCCTTTTCGTTTTTTGTGTATAGCGTCGCCATTTTAAGTCCGATTGCAGAATGTGATATATCATTGTTAATGGTTTAACAACTGCTTCAAACTTCTTTTTGATGATTTTTAAATCTGACATCAAATTGAGATGTTACTTCTGGTATCTCGGATACATCCCTCCTAATTTCCAATTATTTTCATATATAATGAAAGCCCTTTATAAACCAACTACCTTTTGTTTTTAAAGTAATTCATTTTATGCATAAATAACAAAATTGCAAAGGTTTAAAAAACTGTTTAAGTTTAAAGCAATTTCATATAAAAAAAATTTTGGTTTTTTTTTAATTAAACTTCTGTATATTTTTAATTTTGTTATATGAAATTGCTTTAAACGTAAACAGTTTTTTAAACCTTCGTAATTCTATTATTTATGAGTAAAATCAAATACTTTAAAAGCAAAAGATGGTAGGTTTACAAAGAGCTTCCATTACACATGAAAATAACTGAAAAATAGGAGGGATGTATCTGAGATACCAGAAGTAACATCTGAATTTGATGTCAGATTCAAAAATCATCAAAGAGAAATTTGAAGCAGTTGTTAAACCATTAACAACGATATATCACATTCTGCAATTGGACTTAAAATGGCGAAGCTATACACAAAAAACGAAAAGGGCGGTATTTTGGGGCATGGCAAAAAATAATTTTTGCATTTTTGGAAACCTCATTAACTATTCTTTCATTCTAGGGGGTGACTGGCACAATTTATTTTATTTTTTTATGGAGACCGACTAGTGTTTACAAAAAACTGACTTTTCAAAAAACCGGTTTGACGGTTAACCAAAAATTTGGTAAAATTAAAAAACCGGTTTTCCGGTTAACCGTCTACTTAAAAACCGGTTAACCGACATTTTAATAATTTCTCTAATTTGAAGTTTAATAAAAATATTTTTGGTTAAAAAAGGTGTTTTTCAACTTATTGGTTTAACATGCACCAAATAATAAACACTGTTTTTTATAAAAAGCGACTGATTTACATCGAAAATTTATAATACTTTTTTTCAGCCTTTATACTAGTTTTAATATATAAAAACAAATTTATTGGCATCTTTTAGCACAGCTTTTGATGCTTTATAATGATCTAAAATGATTCTATAAAGTGTTTTTAATATTCGTTTTTTTTTTCAATTTTCTAATTTAAAAATAAAATAAAATTATCGAAATTTTAAAGCATCTCAATAAAAAGGAAGCTCAGACCTAGGATAATGTACTTTATATTATGATTTATATTTACCGTTTTTGAAATTTTTCTCTTAAAGAAATGTTTATATAATTTTTATAAAAAAATGTAATTAATAAAAATATCTGTATAAAATTGGAAAATAATTAAAATTTTTTCTGCTAAAAAGAGATTTGTTTTTAATTTTTAGAAGAATTATTAATCATTTAAAAGTATATTTTTTGAACTTATTTAGTTCTACTTTTGAAGTCTTTATTTTTTTCCTATTATCCTATATAAAATCTTATTTTTCTCTTAAGCTGCAAATTAGTAGGTGTAATGTTATTCTCTTCTTTTGGAAAATTTCATTCGCATGAAATTAAAGTTTTTATAAATGGAATGCATAATTATCTATCTGATTTTATTATACATACAGTTTTAAAATATATTTAACTTCCAACAAATATATATATCACGTGACTATTTGTTAACTCAAACAGCAAACATTTTTAGTAGTTTGAAAATATTTTTTTTATATTTTAAATTCAGAAAAAGTAACAAAAGGAGGAAATTTAATGATATTTTTAGCAAATTTTTAAAACCGGTTAACTGACACAAAAAACCGGTTAAACCGGTAAACCGAAATTGAATATTTCAAATTGACCGGTTCGAAAATAACTGAAATTTTAAGAAAAAAACGGTTTATAAATACTAAGACCGACCCGCTCTAATATAACATGACCATATAAATTAACTTCTTGGGTAAAAAACTTACATTTTGTATCAAAATAGCAGAACTTAAAAAAAATATATATATAATTCGAAAAAAGCTTATTCAGGGCAGCCGATGTTCGACGTACCCAGAGGAGGAAGTCCTTAAGCCCGGCCGAAGGTTGGCAAGACAAGAAAATCTTTATTAACGTTAAAAATATATATCTCAAAGTTCGTATTATTCATTGTTAGTTTTATTAATTCCACCTATTTCGTTTTGCAAAATATATACGACATTATTGTTTTTTCCATAAAATCTAATTACTTTTAGTCATAATCACAATCTAGAAAATTTGATTCTTTTACATTATTTCTAAACTAAGCCATCGATATAAGGAATAGAATTTTTCCTTTAAGTAGTTTCATTTGTTCTCTAATATTATTTAGAGAACAAAAACTCCAAACAAATTTGATTGCAATCCAAGGATCATCAAAATTTTCTAGACATCTAAATACCAAATAAACATGGAAATAAATCTGAATGACTAAATTTTGCTGAATGGAAATATTTTAAACTGTCTACAAAATGCATTCATATCAAAACGCTATCTTGAATTGTCTTCAATATGCATTATTGGTTCAAAAACGCTTTCTGAAATTGTCTTCAGAAAGCATTATCGTATCAAAACGCTTTCTTCCAAAATGAACACCATACTGACTAATTTTGTGAGAGTATGATATTACTCTCGGGAGTACTACTGTAGTTTTTAATATTAAAAATAATCATCAAAAAAGTACGATTGTACCAACTTTTCCATCCCTGCGTTTAATCAAATTTGGATGATATAAACATTTACAAGGAACATTTTTGGATGAAAGAGGAACAAACATATTAACATTTTATTACGAAAATGGATATGGTTGTACAGGAACCCAAAAATATTCCACGTAAGTTCAAGAGGAATGCCATTCGATTGTTATAAATATTATTATAACAAAATTTATAACATTATATTATATTTTTTTAAGTGGAATTAGCCGGTGCAGCGCAACCAGAGAAACGAGTAAAGCAATTATCTGATGTACAAATATGGCTACGTTCGGAGGCATACTATGATTTAGTTGGCTTTATCAATGGCATCAGTACAGCTATTCAAGGAAAAAAACTAAACGATCAAATTTATATTTCTCCCACAATGAAAGGTTTAATTGAGATTTTTGATAAGTTAAATGGACTTGTGGACGAAACACCACCAATCGAGCAACCACAACGTTTCGGAAATAAAGCTTTTCGAGCATGGTCTCGAAAAATGAATCATGTATGTCTAAAATGTTTTATTGTTTGATTTTTTAAAGTAATAATTTTGTAATTTCTAGGAGATATTTCAAATTTTGCAAAAAAGTATTCCATCTGATAAGTGTCATTTGGTTACAGAATTGGGTTTTTATTTATCCGAGTCGTTTGGGAATTCTGTTCGTATTGACTATGGCACTGGACATGAGCTGTCTTTTGTTTTCTTTTTGTGCTCTTTGTTTAAAGCTGAAATTTTAAAAGAAGATGATAATGTTGCTAGTGCTTTATGCCTTTTTAATGCGTACCTTACGTTTGTCCGTCGACTTCAAAAAACCTATCGTATGGAGCCGGCAGGCAGCCAGGGAGTTTGGTCACTTGATGATTATCAATTTATCCCATTTATTTGGGGAAGTGCACAACTTTCATGTATGTAATAATTATTTATAATTTTATAATTCAAACTAATATTTACCTATACAATTAATTAACTATGACAGTTGGAAGCCCCTTTCCGCCAGCTAAGTTTCTGGATGAGGATATAGTAAATTCGTATAAAAACGATTATATGTTTATTAGTTGCATTGACTTCATTCAACAGGTGTGGTTTAAGATACATACAGTCATAGTCATAATTGTTTACATCATAGATTATAACAATAATCTATGTTTTCTTTTTTTTAATTGAATTTTTTTTTTTTTTCGTTTTTAAGTTACTCATCTAACGGTTACGATAGTGGAAGGTGCTAGTAAATAATTATTTGGCATTTAAACTTTCCAAACGCAATTACATTTATTTACATGAAAAACATAAAATATACCCTTCACCACAGGTGTAAAGGGTATAAATTTCCACAATTTTTGTCGGAAAGAAAAAAAGTTTATATTTTCGGGATCCTTGTAAGAAATAATGACAATTATGAAGACCACCGATAACTGGAATATATAATATATATATCAAACGATCGGAAATCCTTTCGTGGTGAAGACCTCGGGTAAACATCGAAAAAATTAACATTAAAATCAAGTTGAACGGTCTACATTTACCATTAACATGATGTTAGTGTTAATGTTAAATATTTTATGTTTTTCTAATATGTCAACTTTATAAAATATGCAAAACTGAAATTTATCAACCGCGTCGAAGTTTGATTCCCCATTTTTTACTGTATCTCATAAAAACGTTACTGATCTTCTATCTTCTTACCTATCTAATTCTAGGCACTATTATCAGTTCAGAAATTATCAAAATTATCGTATCGATCACTGACCGCCAAAATATCGTAATCGACAATGTTTTCGAAATTCGTGTTTTGATGAAAATCCATAATTTAGAATCATTTAGATCATTTGTCAAAATTTCATCGACGTATCGGTATTTTCAGATTTATAGTGAAAGTAATTTTATCGTGTCATTTTTCATACATATAACAATGTGTAAACAAAAATGTGTAAAGTTTTGTTTTCTGCACTTACGACATTTTCGCGGTTAGGGCTCGATATGCTTTCATAATTTTTACAACATAAACTTCAATCATAACATTCAATACTGTTTCTACAAGACAAGCTTCTCAACGATAAAATGGTATCCATTAAAGTTAATTTTAAATTGTTTTATTATTATTATTATTTTTTTTGTTTTCTCATTTTTTACAAAATCAAATTTGAAAAACATTACATGACGTTTAAAAAAATTATGCTCTAAAAGGGTTAAATATGACCTAAAAATAACAAGAAATGCTATAAATATGCACTAAAAATCGCCAAATGCAATAATATGCTGTTAAGATTTAAATATGCATTAACAAATCGATGCCAAAATGATTTATTTGTTCTGAAACGGATAAATATTTAATCGATGGCTTCATTCAACGTCCAGGAAAAAACATGCAATTGCATATTGTGGTTTCTCTGGTAATGACTATTAAGCACAAATTACAATAGCGCGTAGTCAGCAGCAGTGTGTGCTGACATAATCAGCTGATTATTTAGAATACACTGTTTGTTATGGTGTTGATTACATTTAGTCAGCAGCAGTTTGCAGTGCTGTTTCATTTGGCCCTGTTTCTAAATTCACTGCGCTGCATTCAGATTGAGAGCGAGACAAAGAGAGTGAGCAAATAAATGAGAGGCTATAATAAACAAGTAGAATAAAGCAATATGGTGGTTGTAACATGTTATTCTGACAGTGAACAGCTGATAATTTTTATTGATACTGTTGCTGACTACGCGTTATTGTAATTTGGGCTATATAATGATTAACAGTGTTGTTTTTGTTTTTTGTATATGCAGTCAGTTTGTTTGTATATATATACATACACAAATATATAAATATGGAATTGTTGTTGTTTATTTTTTTAAAGCTATGATTGTTTATTTTTCTTTTTGTTTTAAAATTTTCGTAGTTTGGAAAAAATGTAGATTTATAAATGTGAAAGTATGAAAGCATACGTTAAGGTGAAAATTTTATTATTTGTCGGTAAGATAGTGAAGGGTATTAAAGAAAGAAGGCACAGCCGAATCTTTTTTAATTTCATGTTCTTTTTGATACTGCCTTACCGTACTGTCTTATCGCACTCCATTACCAATAATAGAAGGAAACAAAGATTTTACAATTTTGTTGGGTTTTGCTTATTAGAAATTGAATTACTAGAAGCGTTATAATATCAAAATATATATGTATATCATTTTGAAGGAAATTGCACCTTCTTTAAAACTATGTATAACAAATTTAACTATTTTAAAAATTTTACCATACTTTTCTTAAAATAAAACAAACAAGTGCAAATTATGTTTACATGGACATATTTCATATATTTGAACCTGAATATTTTCTAAACGGTTATAGGTATCAAAATAATTTTTGCACATATTATAAAATATTTAATGAAAAATTGATAAACGTAAAGATCAGAGAAATATATAAAAATTTAATATATAAATTTTTTTTAAGATCAAAAATTTTATTATTGAATATATGGATATTTTCGTAAAATGCCCTCGAGTGACTCAATTTACCGGTAGGCTTGTCATAATTTTTTTTACAAACTCAGAAAGTTGAATTTTTCATCAAAAATTGACAATTTTTGACCACTGCTGGATACAGGGTGATCGTTCAGAACTTTTTTTAAAAAAATTAAATATATAAAGTTACTTTTTTGGGAAAAAATTTTAATTTTTGACTTATTTTGAAATTTTTACTTTGAAAATTTTTTTCTTGTTATCGATTTGAGATAACTAAACATTTTTTTCTTTAGCTTAACTTAGAAAATTATAGAGAATATAGAAATTAGAAATTTTATTTTAAAAATTATGGTACAAAATCGCAAAAAAGTCAAGTCCAAAAATTATATGTTTTCCACGCTCGAGGTGGTAAATTTTGGCCCACTGTAGCGCCGTCCGTGCTCCAGTTACACACTCCAGCCAACAATAGAAAGCCTAACTCCTCATCTATCGATGTTCCAAGTTTCATCTAAATCGATTCAGTTGTTTCAGAGATCCATACTTGTTACCAATTATTTTGCAATTGGCCCCACTGTGTAGAGTTGAAAACAAAGTTTAATGCCCCGATTATGTATGTCGATTTTTGTCACTTTCCGACTGATATGCTATTGAGTTTTTATTTTTTATTCTCTATGTGACTTGCGACTGTTTAGGTTTTTGTCTTGGCAATTTATTTGGTTAAAAATTTGTTATTATGTAAGTCGATATTAGTCGATTCAAATGCCAAAACAGTCACTTATTATTTTCTAACGTTTCGGTGGTGAAAAAGCAAAAAAAGTGTGATACATTTTTTCTTAAAAAATTGTGTAGCGCTGTTCTGTTGCACAAGCGCACTGAATAATTTAAAAACAGTTGATTTCTGAAATTTCAAGAAGTAATTTTTTAGCCGTATGTTAACTAAAGAGATTTCTGTTAGTTTCTTACACTAAAGCCCAAATTACAATAGCGCGTAGTCAGCAGTAGTGTGTGCTGCCATAATCAGCTGATCATTTAGAATGCACTGTTTGTTATGGTGCTGATTACATTTGGTCAGTAGCAGTTTGCAGTGCTGTTTCATTTAGCCCTGTTTCTAAATTCACTGCGCTGCATTCAGATTGAGAGCGAGACAAAGAGAGTGAGCAAATAAATGAGAGGCTAAAATGCACTAGTAGAATAAAGCTAGATGGTGGTTGTAAGTTGTGGCTGCCTACGCTGAATTGTAATTATAACGGCAGCAACATGTTGTACTGACAATGATCAGCAGTTAATTTTTGCTGATAAGCCCAAATTACAATTGCGCGTAGTCAGCAGCAGTGTGTGCTGACATAATCAGCTGATAATTTAGAAAGCACTGTTTGTTATGGTGTTGATTACATTTGGTCAGCAGCAGTTTGCAGTGCTGTTTCATTTGGCCCTGTTTCTAAATTCACTGCGCTGTTTTCAGATTGAGAGCGAGACAAAGAGAGTGAGCAAATAAATGAGAGGCTAAAATACACAAGTAGAATAAAGTAAGATGGTGGTTGTAAATTGTGGCTGCCTACGCTGAATTGTAATTATAACGGCAGCAACATGTTGTACTGGCAGTGAACAGCTGATAATTTTTGCGGATACTGTTGCTGACTACGCGCTATTGTAATTTGGGCTATACTGTTGCTGATTACGCGTAAATGTAATTTGGGCTTAACATTTACATATGTACAGGTAACCCTCGATTTACGCAGCTTGTTGGGACCGGAGAAAGTACGTGTAAATTAAAAACGCGTAAAACAAGATACTGAGTAAATACACATTTATATAACGGGACCAGAATTTCTATATATCGTAATTTAAAGTAATAAATATATGAAAAATGTTAGTTTGGGACCTTAAAATCGCGTTAAATTAAAACACATGAAATTATTTATTTTTTATATTGGTTCCAACGATGTTCTATATTTCAACACATAGGACCTTTGATATCGATTTTTATACCATCATTTATTAAATTGATTTAAGATGTGATGGACATGTTTCATTGGCTTTAAGATCACCTGATGAAGATTCTCCTTGAATTAATCAATTTTGTGAAATCCGTTGATAGCCAAACATTTCAAGCAATCATAATTGAACAAAATTTAAAACTTTTTGTTTAATCAAATTATTTTTATTTTGTTTATATACTATTTTAGTAATTAGGTTATATGTTTAAACAATTAGTGTATTATAATTTTTTTCTATTAAGTTGTCTCGATATTATTTTTTTTTTTGATCATTTTTTTTTAATATTTTCTTAAAATAAGCAATTTTTGCAATAAATATTTTTACACACGATTCAGTATACAGTACTGAATTTCGCGCAATTCAAGGCTTGCTATTATAATTTAAAAGCGTTGTTTAGTTTTCAACGAAAACGAAATGGATAAGACGCCACGAATGCTGATGAAGTGTGTAGCGGCACAGAAAATACGTGTTCCATTCTGCTGGTGTCTAATTATTGGCCACAAACTCTGCTTTGGTACCGCCAAACAGAGATAACAAGGCAATTTATGATTGCAAACTTGTTTATGGTCCTTAGAGCCGGATGTCGGCTTACGACACTATGTAACCACATCTTTAACAGCGTTTATGACGTTAGGTTCAACCACTTTTTTACTTGCCCAAAACGCCTGGCGCTGCTGAGTCCCTCAAAATTTCACCCAGTGCAAGGCGGGCGTCATGTTTTGGTTTCAACGAAACCAAAATGATAAGACACCACGAATGCTGATGAAGTATGTAGCGGCACAGAAAATACTTATTCCATTCTGCTGGTGTCTAATTATAGTCCACAAGCTCTGCTTTGGTACCGCCAAACAGAGACAACAAGGCAATTTACGATTGCAAACTTGTTTACGCGTTATATTAAGTTCGCGTTACATAAAAACGCGTATTTCAAGAAATGGTCACTATTATTGAACCGCGTTATAAGGAAATCGCGCAAATGAAGTATCGCGTAAATCGAGGGTTACCTGTATGTATATTGAACTTATGCACTTCGAAGTGTTTGTGTTGGAAGTCGTGCTGAAATAAATAATATCTGAAACTACTTAAAAAATTATTTTGTTTTTTGTCCCTGAAAATAAAAAGTTTACACCACCTTCAGTTATAACGAAGGTGGTGTAAAAACAGAAAAGCTTTCCTCTTATCCCATGGCCTTATATACAGAACACATTTACTAACTGCCTGTTTCTCTATGTCGAAGGAAAAATTCGTTTCGAATAAATGTATGGAAAACAACAAATAAATTTAAGATTTTGTTTTTGTTTTTGTTTTCTATACATTTATTCGAAACGAATTTTTTGTTCGACATAGAGAAACAGGCAGTAAGCGATGCTTCTGTTCGAAAAAGATGCAGTAGAAATGAAATCCATTTGCAATATGTCTAACAAATATTGTTTAAATATATTTTTCTCATAATCTGAATTTTTAAAGGAAGCCCATCAGCGCAAATCAACAATAAACATGTCCGAAATAAAATAAACACTATAAATTATTGTAAATTCGTCATTTTTTATCTTTAATATAAATTGTATATTTTTATTTTATTTTTTATAATTTATAATTGTCATATTATTATCCTCAGTATTCCCATATACAAATCAATTTAAAATTGTAGAAAAATTTCATTAAGCATTTTTCCAATTTATATTATTTTTAATATTGGCAACATACCTTTTGGAAGCAACGTATATCATAGACCTAAACCACGTAACTCTAACGAAAAAGTTTTATCGACATAGAGAATACCATTTGTGACAGGTTTTCGTCTACAAACGGAACGTAATATCGAGATACAGAATAGGGGCAAAAGTGATATTTCGAGTTTTGTATTTTCTGTAAATGTTTCAAAATGGGTCGTAGAGTTCATTACACTGATAGTGATTGAAATGTTATTCTTAAACTGAAAGGGGATATATTATCAAAATATAATATATTTAACGCGATTTATGCCCCTATTCTGTATCTCGATTTTACGTTCCGTCTGTAGATGAAAACCAGTCACAAATGGTATTCTCTATGTCGATATAATTTTTTCGTTTGAGTTACGTGGTTTAGGTCTATGATATACGTTGCTATCAAATGGGATGTTGCCAAAATTAATAATATAAATTCGAAAATTTTTTGTTTGAATTTTTCTACAATTTTTTTTTAAATATGGGAATACTGAGGAAATAATATGACAATTACAAAAAATAAAAAGAAATAAAAACAATTTATAATAAAAATAAAAAAAATAAAAAAACAAAATATAACGAATTTGTAATAATTTAAAATGTTTATTTTTTCAAATATGTTCATGGTTTGTGTGCTGATGGGATTCTGAAAAATAAAAGGGTTGTCCTTTAAAAATTCATATTATAGAGATAAACATGCAAAAAATAATATCGTTTGTTTCATGTAATGAAAATTTATTGTTTTTTGTTTGTTGGACATGTTGCAGTTAAATTTCGCTTCCACTCCATTTTTTTCGAAAAGACGTTTCGCTTAATAAATGGTTTCGCAAATGAATAACGCCTTAGAATAGGAAAAAAAAGCCTTTTCAGTTCTTATCTCACCTTGTTTGCTTTTTTTTAGTGACAAAAATTGCCCTTGTAAGCTTATATTTAGTAATTTCGGACAGTTATATATATAAGAAGGTTGGCGATAGAGGATTTTGTATTTATTAGATTGATATGCTCCTATGTACATTTATGTTTACGTAACTCCTATTCAGTCCCTACACAAACAAAGTCCCATATAAATATTAGTGCAATGATAATGTTGAATACTAATAAGTTTTATTGGTTCAGTTCCCACACAAATGTCATCCCGCAACAAAACAATATGTTACTATTTCAGCAAAGTTCGGTAATCAGTGTAATAATGCTACATATAAGAAATTTTCGGAAATCATTTTAGTATGCATAATCCTCATTTAATAAAAAGATAATATTCATGGTACACAATTTTATAAAAAATTATCATATTTATACTAAAATAATTAAAAAAAACGATTTTTTCTTTTCTACCTCCGAAACGGTAAGAAAAAATTAAGTGACTGTTTTGACATTGGAATCGACTAATATCGACTTACATAATAACAAATCTTGAGTCAAATAACGTAATAAATTGTCATTATCAGGGACAGAAACCCAAACAGTCGCAAGTGATATAGAGAATATGAAAATAAAAACTCAATAGCATTTCAGTCGGAAAGTGTCAAAAATCGACATACATAATCGAGGCATTAATGTAAAAAAAAAAAAAAAAAAATAAAACAGAAAAAGAAAACGAAAAACCTTAGATCGTTTTGATAAACTTTTAATTCGTTACTTTAAGTCTCAGACTACAAAGACAGGAAACCAATGCCATATGTCAAGAAAGTATTTTTCAATCATATAGGCGCCCATAGACACATACTGCAGAAAGCTACTGCCGATGAACCCTCCTATACGTGTGTGCTTGATGAGTTTTCTACACATTCATCAATCAAAATTTTATTTTTGTGTAAAAATTCGTTGAAAACTAAAATAATTAAAAATATTTTTTTATTTTTCTTTTAATTTAAAATGACAAACAATAAAATTCATAAATGATAAAAAAATATCAAATTCATTCGAAAAAACTGTCTGCAGTATGAGTTCATTTTGAAATCAAAACGATTTTGATTTTTCATACTGCATTGTCGATGTAACGCACACGTTCAAAAGCTCTCTCTATTTTACTAATACATACTTATTGCAGTCTCTACGTACACATTTTTGTGTCCGCAATTGTCAAATTCTATAGGCCAAACCACTCAACCAAAAATCATCGTATCGCAATCAGATGTTTCAACCTGCCTTATGCAGATGTGTGTATGTAGCTTTTGACAAAAAAATTCTAGGTAGCGTATCGCAGAAATCTGCAGAAAATAGATTTTTACGTAGCTGCGTGAGTTTTTAACAACCCTGTAGTTTATTTTGTTCACAAAATAACCGAATAACAGGGTTGTTTACTTAATGAATGTTCAAAAACATATGATACACTTACTTTTGTTGACTGGGTGTACAAAATGTTTCACGCTACTTTTCTTCATTCTACGCTGCGTCGCGTCGAGTCTATATTAGAGAAATTTGTATCAAGACAAACGTCAAATTTTTGTTTGCGTTGCAGATAATTTTTTATTTCTGTCAATTATAGGGGAAAACATATGTCATAATAAACCATGCAAAAAGTACCAACAACAATCAAGATGGCGTCTTTTACCAAGCATTATCAAGACAAAGTTGTCAGAGCTCGAGCGCTGACAATTTTCTTTTAACGCTGCAATAATACTGACAAATTCAGTCTATATTAGACAAATCTTTATCATGATAAAATTTTGACGTTTGTCTTGATAAAAATTTGTCTAATGTAGACTCAAAGTCGCAAAGTTGACTGGTTGGGCCTTATCTCTCTCTTCAAAATGTTACGTGTGAACCAATAAGAAATCTATTGCACAATCTATTTCGCAATAAATGTTTAAATGGAAAATGAATTAATTTTGTTTTAAAAATACAATTAAAAAAATAAAATAGGAGAAAAAAATTAAATTTTCGTTAAAAAAGACAAATTAAAATTTAAATTTCTCATGTACGTTTTCTCCACCCCTTAACATAAAGTTGGAAATAAAAGCTTGTTCCCGTTATTCTGCCGACGTTATTTCTTATGTTAGGAAATAAAAATGTCTGCGTGGAGACGTAGAGTTATGGTTATTTTGAAGTTTTTCACAATTAACAATCGTAGTGATTTATTTGCGGTCCACACGAGCCGTTTTCATGCTCGCACATTGAACAAAATATTGTTCGCACATGCATTTGGATAGTGTGGACCCAAGTTGTTCATGTTTTGTTCTTGTTCGCACACCGTTGTTCGCACAATTGTTCGAGCAACCATGTCTGCCATCAAACGTCATTTTATATGCGGAAGAAGAGGCGCTGCATGTAAAAGTATCGAAGCGACTCTGACGACAAACAAAAAATTATGATTTGTTCGACAAATGTTTTGCCCACTGAAAACAAAATGAAAAAAAAAATGTGTGTGTTGCTCTGCCGACGTTTTGTTCTTGTGCGAACAAGAAAAAAGCTAGTATAGACGGTACGTTACGTTGAGTCTATATTAGAGAAATTTGTATCAAGACAAATGTCAAATTTTTGTTTGATTTGCAGATAATTTTTTATCTCTGTCAATTTTAGGAGAAAACGTATGTCATAATAAACCATGTAAAAAGTACCAACAACAATCAAGATGGCGTATTTTACCAAGCATTATCAAGACAACGTTGTCAGAGCTCGAGCGCTGACAATTTTTTTTTAACGCTGCAATAATACTGACAAATTCAGTCTACATTAGACAAATCTTTATCTTGATAAAATTTTGACGTTTGTCTTGATAAAAATTTGTCTAATGTAGACTCAAAGTTACAGAACGAGAAAGAAAAACATCATATTCAAATAGCAATGAGTATGTGAAACCACCCAGTTGGCCATGTCTTCAAGACAACATTGACGACGCGTACAAGACCCATAGTAAATACTAGACGACATTCAATGTTGACGACAATGTCGTCACGACATGTTGACGATAGCCCATAGAAATCGTCGACGACTTTTTCAAACAAATGTCCGCCAAAATCGTTAACGACATTATTAGCAACAATGTCGTGCAAATTATCGTCGACGATTATATGGAGGACAATATAGTTAAATTTGACGTCGACGAATATGTTGGCAACATTTTTAGATGACCATGGCTACAATAATATATAGAATAAAACAAACTGTGTATGTGAAATTTTTGATATTACTGTTGTGTGAATGTATAATTCATGCAATAAAAATATTAATTTCTTTTTGCTCATTTTTATTTTAACACGCGTTAAACAATTTTTTTGAAATAAAACTAATATTTTTTCAGAAATAAAAAATTGTTTGACAATTAAAACAGGACACACAGGATATTGTCGCTCATGTAGTCGTCAATCGAACCAGAAGCACGACAATATGCATGCAATTTTTACTTGTTTGTCTTGAATACAGTTTTATAAACGACAAAATACACAATTTTCTGCAGACAACTTCGACGACAATATCATCTATGATCATTTGGCCAACTGGGCAACTAAATTGTATTAGAAGATAGGGTTTCTTTTTTAAATTCTGATACTGGGATTTTTTTAGGAGATTATTTATTTTAATTTCCTTCTCCTAGAAAATTGTATAGATCATATTATATTTTTCATTTAAGTTATAAGGAATGCGTGCTTATATAGCCGTCCTAACACAATTGTTGTTTATTTACAAATTAATAAAGCTTTTAAAGCAATAAAATTAAGCCCAAATTACAATAGCGCGTAGTCAGCAGCAGTGTGTGCTGCCATAATCAGCTGATTATATAGAATGCACTGTTTGTTATGGTGTTGATTACATTTGGTCAGTAGCAGTTTGCAGTGCTGTTTCATTTAGCCCTGTTTCTAAATTCACTGCGCTGCATTCAGATTGAGAGCGAGACAAAGAGAGTGAACAAATAATTGAGAGGCTAAAATACACAAGTAGAACAAAGCTAGATGGTGGTTGTAAATTGTGGCTGCCTACGCTGAATTGTAATTATAACGGCAGCAACATGTTGTGCTGACAGTGATCAGCTGATAATTTTTGGTGATACTGTTGCTGACTACGCGCTATTGTAATTTGGGCTTTACGGTTTAAAATAAAACTATATGGATGCGACAAACTTTTAGATTTTCTTATTATTGTTAAGTTTTTAAATATAATGTGAATAATATGAGCTACAGCATTAAACAATCAGATTAGTATTTTTTGCTAACCTATTGCAACCTAATACATAATATCTAACATTACATGTTATAACGATTAAAACTTTACTCTTATTATGTTATTTTTTATGTTTATGTTTCAAAGTTTTATATAACATTTTTATTATTTTATAAAAATGTAAAAACGAAACAAATATCTTCCATCTTAATGAATTCCCAAAATATTTTCCCAGGAACTAAAAGTGTTTGGAAATAAACAACCCTAGCTGTAGAAATTTTTTATTTTAAATAAAAAAAACAAATTAATGTAAACATTGAAGAAATTTTATAATTTCTATAAAATAATGAATAAACCCGAAATCAAAAACAAAAGAAAGGAGTTTAATGAATATTCTTTTGTTATATTGTTCGTTTAGATTAAAAAACTTTTCTTATTATGCGCATGTTTTTACTACTTTGTTAACATCAACTTTTTCATAAATTGACAAACAAATTACTTTCAAATTACTTTTCTAATTATACGCATGTTTTTACTACTTTGTTAACAACAACTTTTTCATAAATTGACAAACAAATTACTTTGTTTACAAATAAAATACCGATAAAAAGGATAGACATACATATATTTTTATGTATTTATCTCTCTCTGCAAATCACTACGATTTCGACATAATTTTTAAAAATTTTTCGGGTCGTCCTGTTATTAAAACCAGCTGATTCCTGTCTGTTATAGTCTGGGCTTTAAGTCATCAAATAGCTTTAACCCTGGAAGGGCTTCGTTAGTCGTTTCGACAAACAGTAAATTTATTTCGAGTAATATTTATTTGTTGAGTTTTTTTTTTTTTTGGAATTTTGCTATAACACTTGCTGTAAATAAGATCTTGAAGTGTCCAGACGTATGTTGTTGTGAACGGACTGGAAGTTAGTATTTTCAGCAACCTTGTTAGTCGAAACGACTAACGAAGCACTTAATGTGAATTTTTGAACTTTTGGCGATAAAGTAATTTAGTAAATTAGTAATGTAGTGTAATTAATATTTGTTCCTATAGTGTGAAATATATTTTTTTGGGGAAAATAAATACAATCAGACTTCCGGAAAAAAATTAAAAAATTATGTTCCGAACGAATAAAAAAATTAACGTTCATCCTACTCTGATTGAAACAAATTTAAAGTTGGCTCAAAGCGATTGAAGACTTAAAAATTATAATTTTTTGAATCTTTTAATTTCGTTCAACCACAAGTAATTTATTTCAACTGAAATTTGCCTGCTTTTCATCATTTTTAATTCCACAGTTTATTGCCTTTCTAAGATGACCAAAATAAAAAAATTTAACTGCCAAAAATTACGGTAAAACACTTAATTTTGAACCAAATGTACCCCTGGAAAATACATTAACCAAAATTTAATGGAGAGAATCGAAGCTCTGCATATCGTTTCAATAATCACGTGTGATAAAACGTTAAGACGAAAGTAAAGGCCATGTTCGTTTCTCACCTTCAAATTCTGGCCACCTCAAATTATTATTTTTTTAATCAGTCTAAAACTTTGCATTTCTTAGTTATTTAACTACTCACATATTTGTAGCTAATGAGAACTAGATTCTTTTCCTAATGAGAGCCACCCCCGTGCACATGAGTATATATATATTAAATTTTATTAGGCAATTTTTATACGTTACGCCCAAACTTTTTGTCTTCGTCTGTCCATCCATGTGAACTTAGTTATCAAACTTAAGGTTTTAATTTAGAAACAATTTGATTAAATTAATGTTGAGCTACATTCTTTTTGGAATACAGCTGTAGTATATTACTGAAAATTATGTGTTATTGAAAATTTTGTATAAAGTATTTTTATTATTCAAGAATTTATAAAATAATTTTGTTAAAATAAATACAATAAATACAAAAGAAAAAACAAACACAATTTTTAGTTTTTTGCTTTAAAATTGAGCTATTAAGTAAAATTTTTCAAACGTTAACTTAATGCAAAAATAGATAAATCATAAAACACTTTTCGAATAAAATTTTTAGCTCAATTTTAAAGCAAAAAACTAAAAATTGTGTTTGTTTTTTCTTTTGCTTCTGCGGCAAACGACGTTTTTCATCTAGACATTATTTGCAATAAATTTTCCATTTTTTATGAGTGTTTCGTTTTTGAAATTAATGTTATGATCTTTTGACTTTTGTCAATATTGATATAATTTTTGAAGATATGAGCATGAAATTTTTTGTATAAATGTAGTTTGCATCAGTACATTATAATCCAGTAAATAAAACCAACATCCGATTTTTAAGTGGTTACGGCCTTTTGCATTTTAGTTGACGATACATATGTATGTACATATAAGAATATGTATATCTATAAGTTAATTCATTATCATTAGAAATCCCGCTTTTCTAACTCTAACAATTACTTATTCGATTTTCTTATTTACATTTTCTATAACATTCTTATCAATATTTAAGTGTAACTAAAAATAATTTTTCCACTGGAAATTTGATAATTTTTTACAAGTCGTTTTTGATAATTGAAAGTTTTAAATATTTTATTACGCTGATCATTTCTACTGACTAATCTTAAATGTACTTTGTGTTTATTTTTTTGATGTCTTCGATGTAAGAAGACCTCCCAAAAGTTAAGCAATAAGTTGTTAAAATATTTACACATTTTTTAACATATCTTCAGTTCTCTATCAGTGAATGAAAAATCTCAAATCAAGTTTAGAATTTTTTTCCAGAAATAGGTTTAAAACTTTAATTATTTTAAGAATGTTAGAATAAAATATAAATACGTTTTTGTAGGAAGAAATTTTGTTCTTTCAATGAGATTTGTAGTAGTGTTTATAAACCGGTTAACTGAAAAACCGGGTTTTCTTAAAATTTCGGTTATTTGCGAACCGGTTAATTTGAAATATTAAATTTCGGTTAACCGGTTTATCCCGTTTATTTGTGTCGGTTAACCGGTTTTAAAAATTTGCTAAAAATATCACTAAATTTCCTCCTTTTGTTACTTTTATCTGAATTTAAAATATAAGAAAATATTTTCAAACTACTAAAAATGCTTGGTGTTTGAGTTAACAAGTAGTCAGGTGATATTTTTACTTTTTGGAACTGTATGTATAATAAAATCAGATAGATAATAAAACATTCCATTTACAAAAACTTTAAAAGATGAAAATAACATTAGACCTACTAATGTACACCCAGAGAAATATCAATCACATACGTGATGAAAACGATACCATTCTGTGTCAATAGTGAATCTACACCGTATGTGTTTAAATTAAACACTGCGTGTTCAATTTTTATTGAAAATCGATACCTAATTGGCACCAAGTTGAACCAATTTCGGTATCAAATTTTTAAATTACATGTGTTTTGTATTAAATTTGTTAACGAAAGGTATTAAAAAGCTGTTACCGTAAATTACCAATGTGACCATAACCGTTGTTGATTTTGAATTGAATTTTTCCCTTAGTGTACAGCTTAAGAGAAATATAAGATTTTATATAGGATAATAGGAAAAAATAAAAACTTCAAAAGTAGAATTAAATAAGTGCAGAAAATGTACTTTTAAATGATTAATAATTCTTCTAAAAATTAAAAACAAAACTCTTTTTAGCAGAAAAAATTTTAATTATTTTACCAATTTTACTCAAATATTTTATCATAATATAAATTACATCATTCTAGGTCTGAAGCTTCCTCTTTGTTGAGATGCTTTAAAATTTCGATAATTTAATTTTATCTTTAAATTAGAAAAATTGAAAAAAAAAAACTAATATTAAAAATACTTTATAGAATAATTTTAGATCATTATAAAGCTTCAAAAGCTGTGCTAAAAGATGCCAAAAAAAAAAAAATGTTTTTATGAATTATATTAAAACTAGTCTAAAGGCTGAAAAAAAGTATTACATATAAACTTTCGATGTAAATCAGTCGCCATTTATAAAGAACAGTGTTTATTATTTGGTGCATGGTTAAACCATTAAGTTGAAAAACACTTATAACCAAAAATATTTTTATTAAGCTTCAAATTAGAGCAATTATTAAAATGTCGGTTAACCGGTTTAACCGGTTTTTAAGTAGACGGTTAACCGAAAACCCGGTTTTTTAATTTTACCCAATTTTTGGTTAACCGTCAAAAATGAAAAGTCGGTTTTTTATAAACACTAATTTGTAGATTTTAAAAACCACTTTCGTGGGAACCTTTGTGTAAGAGCTATTTAAATAATTTGTTTAACCAATTTTATTTACCAAAATGTCACATTTCAAAAACATGTTTTGACATAAACTTTTATCTCAAGGTTAACAAAGATATTTTCATATTGTACTTTTGATAACTATCTGAAACCATATAAACGATGAGCCTTTGTTTCAGATTGGATACTTTTTTTTTTATTTTTGTATAAACTAAAAGTTATAAAAATATAATATTAGCAACCGATTCAAAAAGGTGAAAAGGTAACAGCATATCGGATTATTTTGAAGTAACTGTATTTTTAGTTATTTCGGTATCGGTATTTAGCGCTATCGGTATTTTGAGTTATTTCGTTAATGGTATTTTATGGGTAACTGTTGTTTCATAAATTTCGAAGTACAGGTTCAGAACCATAAAATATAATTTGTAGTCAAATATTATAATGACGAGCTGGGGTAGCCATAACTTTATTACAAGTTTTATTTCAACATTATTAAAAATAATAATATTTCTTAAAACCAAAAATAAGGCTAACGATATTTTAGCTTTATCGGTATTTCGAGCTATTTCGGTAACGGTTTTTTACGGTTATATATTTTAGCAAATATTACCGAAATATGTAATTTTCAATTTCATATTTCGGTAACTCTATTTTAGGGCTAACGGTAATCAAGTTGAATGGTTTTTTAGCGGTAACGGCAACCAACTTTGGTTTTATTGTTAGCGGGTCTAGGATTTATTTAACAAAATCTATTGCTATCAAATTCAAAAAGAACCAAATTTTTTATCAATCCGTATTTGAATTTCAATCTTGAAATTTAATTAGGAATATTTTGAAAACATTTAGAGAAACATGGAAAAATATAATTTTTAATGTTTCAGGTTGTATTTCGATGTTCCAAAATTTTTATGAGTCGTTCTCAATTTGTAACGTCTCAATTAGGTCGTGAACGAAGTGCTTGCGATAGAACAGCTGATCTAGAGTTTTAATTGAGATATAAAAATAAAATCCCTCTTTTTTTACAAAACTTTTCAAAATCCCGCTTTTTCAGTACAATTTTGTTAAGAATCCCGCTTTTTAGTCGTTCGGATCCCGCTTTTTGACAAAAACCCTCTGGTCACGTTAACCATATCCCATAGACGGACATCTCCCGATAACGGAAAAAATCAGCGTGACGATCGCTGTCCGCCTATGCGAGCTTTTACTGTATTTCATAAATTCAAATACATATTGTGGACTTTTGACAATCCGATCATTTATTCCTTGCAAACATTTTCTATTGCGGAAGTGGCTAAGAAGAGTCTTCCAGAAGTTGAAACTCATCGCCAAAACTTGCCAAAGTATCATCTTCCGTCGGAAAGAACTGTTCCTCGTGGAAGTGCCGAAGAAGACTCTTCTGGATGTCACCCGGAAGATAATCACAGAATTGTCGTCTTAGTCTCTTCTAGAAGATGATTTTTTATTTCTGTATTTATAATTAAAACTAAAGTTTTTTTATATTTCATAATTATCTTTATTTCACAATTATTTATACACATATGTATATCATTACAAAACAAACGATTCACATAAAATAATTATTTTACATTTAATAATAAAATCCTCATAAAAAAACTTCTGGTGAAATTCGTTACCTTTAAAAGAAGAAAAATAATAATGTTTATAGTTAAATTTTACTTATATTACCTTTTGTACAAAGAATACGACAACAAACTTTTACAGGCAACGTTATGGACTTCTTTAAATATGCAAATACTTGCCTGTTTGATGGAGTTTTTCCTAAAATAAATTTAAAGGTGGTTTTACACTATAATACTAGGTATTAATACCAGAGTTTCATTTTCTATAATACATATAAAAAAATATATTATGGAAAGTATTATTGAATGTCATATTTTTTATTTTCTTTATTAAAATATTATTCGGCCCGGCCGTTATATTGGAGAGGGCGGTAAAGTGGGCAGTAAAGTGGGCGGACCATTGGTTCTTGAACTACTTGAACACAAAAATCAGAATCTAACCAGGACCCAGAAAATATATACTTTGTGGGGTCTTAAATGATTCCTTCGACATATTACACACGGAATGACAAAATCAATATACCCCCCATCTTTTTGATCGTGGTTATAATAAAAACAGAAAACTGAACAAATTTGAATAAAAATAAAACTACAAATAAAAAAGTTTGCCGAAATTTGCAATAAGAAATGCAATAACGTTTCAAAAATTTAAAGATTTCAACATACTAAGTATTGAAGGTATTTATACCATAATACATTTGAAAATATTTTTAGTATTAATACAAGGTATTATAGTGTAAAACCCCCTTAAATTGTGAGAAAAATCCGATGTTAAATAAATAAAAATTAAGGAGATTTACTTACTTTTTAAAAATTTCCTTTGTTGATTATTTTAAAATTATGATTTTATTAACAAAAAACACTTATGTAATTATCAGAAACATTTTTCTTCTTATGTTTAATATTGCAACCAAACTGTACCAAAGTTAAATTATTACTGAAAAACATGATTTTACTTGCTTCTTTATTATGTTGTTTTCTTTTCATAAAAATCTGATAATCTTCCTTATACACGAAGATTATTACGCAATAGTAATGTGTCTTGTTTTTGTTAAATTCGAATTATCATCTTACTATCTTCCACAAGTGACTTCAAGGTATACTATTGGAAGATGAAAGGACGATATTAATGTATTTTGTTTTTGTAAATTTCGTACACACTTCTGACAATCATCTAGAAGTCGCTAAGAAGTGACGTCTGGAAGATTAATGCGCAATAGCAATGTATTTTGTTTTTGTAATTTTCGAACAATCTTCCGACAATCATCTGGAAGTCACTGAGAAGTGACGTCTGGAAGATTAGCATCATATTTATCTTCCAAATGTTTAAAGGGTTTAATCCAGTGATGGGCACACACACTACTATACATTTGTGCTTGTGTGTGTGAAGCAGCAAAAACGAGATTGTGTGAATGCAGCTCAATTTTACACTGAAAAAGCTCTTCATTTGTAGAAAGTAAACACCGAAATAACGAACATATGTTAACCTTAATTTTTTTATTTACACTTTATTTTTTCTTAAGAAAATTGGTTTTCTAGTTATTTCTGTTCAAATACACCTCCTGAAAAAAAGAGTAAGATATGGCAATATTAAATGTATAAAAAAGAAATTAGTTTCCCATTTTTCATCAAGCATTTTGCTTAGTGTATTTTTTTTAAGTTGCGTAAAGAAGTCTGTTGAGAGAACAGCAATCGAACGAAGTAGTTTATAGTGTACGTGTGAAGCAACGCTTTATAAGCAGAATTTGTAGTCTAACCTCGCATCTCTGATTTAATCATTAAATTAATATGTTTAGTAGTTAGTTTTATTTATTTATTTTTTTCAATGTATCAGTAACATATCCTTGGCCATAATCGATTACAAATTTCTACTTAAAAATATATAATACAGTTTAAAAACAATTATTAAATAAGATATGAAAATTGATTTAATAAATAATGAAAAGTAATAAATAATAAATTAAATTAACCATAATAAGATGAATAAAAATGTTGGTTAGAAATTTAAAAAAAAAATAAATTACATTTTTACAAATTTATAACAATTTAAACTCCTATATAATAAGAAATAAAAGTAACAATAATTAAAAATAATAAACAACCATACAATCAATAAAATTAAAAAAAGAATTAACCAATTCAAAGCAATTTAAATCCAAAAAATGATAAGCACAATTATACAAGGTAAATAGAAAAACAGTAACAAAAAACTGGCAGTTCTCCATTTCAAAGGTAAAAAACACATTGAAGGTAAATAAGATACCACTAATGTTCCAAACACCTTAGAACAACACAGTAACAATTAGCCAAGCAATATAATTGGTGGATTAAAGCCCAATCTTAAGGAAATAATAAGTACATCATAGATTACAAAGGCATTCGCCTGGAATATAAAACGCCATTAGCTGAACCAATTACAAGAAAAACAAAACTGATAACAAAGAAAAAGAAATTCCCACGGCAACTCAAAATAATTTAAATGAAGAAATATCCAACACACAAGTGCAAAACCCAAATACCATTACTATTAGTTACCAAAACAACAATTATAACAATACAACAAATCCAAAAAAGTAAAACTAATTTGTAAAATAATATATAATCTATATAAAATAATTTTGTTAGTGTAAAACTACTGCCCACAATGTCAACATTCTTTGAACGGAAAAATGAGAAAATGAAGGAGAGCAAGAGTAAAAAAAAACTCGAAAAAAATTTTACATATGAATACAAAAACAATTTGACAGTACCGCGAGGTTTGCCAATGAAAAAATTGTAAAACAGCTGTTCTTACGAGTATACTTTATAATTCTACTATAACACTAATGAATCGCCCAAATAATACCGCAGCCACCGCCAGATAAATTTCACAAAAATAATCAATCACAATGCACTAAACACTAATTCACTAAAACATATGCTGCTAAACAGAATTCAAAAGATCACCGAGCAATGTCAATAAAGACCCGACAAACCAAACTACAATTTACAGAAAGTTAATTCAACTGACCACCAGCCAGCAGTTGACAAAAACTCAAAATAATTAAATCAACCACATGAAAACATTTAATCATTCATAACTAGAGATCACACTTAAAAAACACACAAGCAGAAAAATAAATGATGTAAATAACGTTCACTAAATTAGGCAAGAAACAAAGCGAGATAAATCATAAGAAAACAAAAATAATAACACATGTCAACAATAAACACATAAGAACAATAACCAGAATCAGTCCATCAGAATAAAAACATAAGCCATTATGTACAGCAGCAACCACTCAAGAATACATCGCAAACAACGAAAATAAAATTCCCCTCAACCAAACTGATGACACTACGAAAATAATGAAAATTTCATACCTTCCCCAAAAGATGCCATCAAAATAACAAAGCTTAATGTAAAATGAAATTGAAAAAAGATTCGGCTGTGCCGAATCTTTGATACCCTTCACCATATTACCATCTTACCATCTTATCGACATCATATTACCATATTACCGACAATTAATAAAATTTTCGCCTTAACGTATGCTTGCATATTTTCTAAATCTAAATTTTTTTCAAACTACGAAAATTTGAATATGAAAAAAAAAACAATCATAACAGGCTTTGCTTTTAAAAAAGAAACAACAACAATTCCATATATATTTATTTTTGTATGTACAAACTGACTGAACACACAAAGAACAACAACAACACTGTTATTCATTATATTACTGCTGTTGCTAACTAAACTACTTGTCTATACAAAAAACAAAAAACGTCACTAATAGTCATTACAATGCTTAATATACATGTTTGTGTATGTATTTATGTATATTCTTAACAGATATGTTTTAGTTTTTAAAAATAAACAACTACAATTCCATATCTATTTATTTTTGTACAGACTGCATATACAAAGAACAACAACAACAACACTGTTATTCATCATATTACTGCTGTTGATAACTAAACTACTTGTCTATACAAAAAACAAAAAACGTCACTAATAGTCATTACAATGCTTAATATACATGTTTGTTGGTGTATTTATATTCTTAACAGATTTGTTTTTGGGCCATAACTCTGTTGATTATGAACGAATTTGGTTTATTAAAAAAACCGAAATTTTATAAAAATATTTATAACTGAACTATATAAAAATAAAAATCTGTAGCTTGAACAAGGGCTTCAAAAATAAAAAATTCGTTTTCCCCGATATCTCAGTTATTACTGAACCGATTTATTTAATTTTTTCAGAACAAAAATTCAGAAAATAATTTTCGAACCCCCTTTAAAAATTCGAAGTCCCTGGTATATGCAGAGGCTTCAGAAACTAAAAAACCGGTTCTAAAAACCGGGTTTTAAAGCATATCTCCACCATTTATAAACCGATCTTCCTGATTCAAAAAACTGAAATTTTATAAAATTATTTGTGACCGATCTGTATAAAAATAAAAATCTATAGCTTAAACCAAGGCTTCAAAAAATAAAAAATGCGTTTTGTCCGATATCTCAGTTATTACTGAACCGATTTATTTCATTTTTTCAGAACAAAAATTCAGAAAAAAATGTCCGAGAATTCTTTGTAAAAACGAAGTCCGTAGTGTATACAGAGGCTTCAGAAACTGGAAAACCGGTTAAAAAAACCGGTTTTCTTAACATATCTCCGCATTGTATGAACCTATCTTGCTGAATTCCAATAGCAAAATTCTCGAAAGCATTTCCGATCGTTTGACATACATATTATATATGTCAGTTATCGGTGGGCTTCATAAACGCCATTTCAACCGACACACGGACGGACGGACGGACGGACGGACATGGTCCAATCGTCATCGCTTCTTACAAGGATTCCGAAAATATAAACTTTTTTGCTCTCCGACGAAAATTGTGGAAATTACAAACGGAATGACAAACTTATATATACCCTTTACACCTGTGGTGAAGGGTATAAAAACAAATGCCATAGCAATAATCGCATATCAAGTTAAAAAATAGTAAAAGTCAATAACCAGCACTAAATACAACATTCAGAAAACACGCATAAGACTATATCTAGATTACATCACAGTAGAAGCGAAAACCAATCATATTCTCCAAGGAAAAACAACAATCCAAATATACCGATGAAAAAAGGCAAACGACGCATACACCATCAAAACCAAAAACAGCTAAACATAAAAAAACACAACCAGGTAAACACAAGTAGATATCATACTCTGTATTAACCAACTGCAAATTAAATGCAATAAAATCACCAAATCCGACATCTGACCAACAGACACAAAAAGTAAGAAGAATTTCCAGTTAAAGAAGATATAAGATATACAAAGCTTGAGAAGTCTAATAATAGGAAAATGAAACACATGTAATAAAAAGCCACAAAATACAAATGGATTAACCAGATCGTTTTGAAAATCGGATACAACCACTAAAAAAGCACAAGACAACCATACCTATATCCCCATATACCTGCTTACATAATTAGAAGAAAAAAAAATCATCAATAGAGCACTAAGAAAAAAGTCATCAATAGAGCACAAAACCAACAAGTTAAAACACCATAATATCTGGACAATTTTCCAAATTTTAAAAATACACTGGAAGAAACCAACTAAGAACAACAAGGTAGCCCACACATTAAAACACTCACTAGATGCAAGACCAACACTTGATTTAACAAAAAAAAAAAAAAAAAAAAAAAAAAAAACATACTCTCCAAAAATATATCAAAAAAGTTAACTGAAACTAACAAGAACTAACTATTTCCAGATAGCTCTACAAATAATTTCTTATAAGTATCAGGAGAAAAATTAAACATTCTTAAAGACACTGGTAATGTATTGTAAACCCGTGCTACCCTCACACAAAACGAACGTTCCAATATAGGAGTCAACCTTGGTACTTCTAGTTGATCTACAAAATTCAAACAAATTAACCAAATAATATGGTGTTTGCCAGTAAATACCTCCATGGCATATAAAAAAAAATGGCATAATTAGTGCATGGACAACACGCTTCTTAACATAAAGAGGCAACAGTAAATCCAAGCTGTAAAGCTTGCGTAAAGTAAAATTAACCCTAGATACAATGAAATTAACATGACTTTCAAAACTCAAACTTCTATCAATAATCACACAGAGACACTTAATCCGATCAACAAACTCAATAAAATTACCATCAACTGTTACTGAAAAGTTATAATTACCTTTACCAAATAACATTGCTTTGGTCTTAGTAGTATTTATAGATAAACGATTAGCCTTAACCCAACAGAAAAATTAATCATATTCTGCAAAACATCTGGAAAATCAACATCACCTCTATACAACAGCTGCACATCATCAGCAAACGAAAATGGAAGACACATTCTGCTAGATATTTCATGAAAGAGGTCGTTCATAAACATAATAAAAAGTAGAGGTCCAAGTACAGACCTCTGAGGTACACCACTAAAAACAGGAAGTAGTCCGGAAGCACGACCATTACAAAAAACATATTGTGCTCTATCAGATAAATAGGAATATATCAATTTGCAAGCTGAACTAGAAAATCCATAATATCGCTGCAGCTTTGTTATCAACAGCGAAGAATTTACCCTATCAAATGCCTTCGCAATGTCCAATGATAATAGGACACATACACCTTTACCAGAAATACTCCTCCTAATGTTATCCGTCACACCCAGACGTAGTGCTTCTATTACACCTAAATCCAGATTGACAATCATAAAGCAACTTATTATCTTCGATATGTTTCACTAGCTGAGCCTTCATTAGGTGTTAAACCATCTTTGATAAAATTGGTAATATCGATATAGGCCTAAATTCATCACTACCCGCAAGGTCACTATTTTTCTTTATAGGAATAATTTTAGCAACCTTCCACAGTAATGGAAAATTAGAAATAGTCAATATAGTATTAACCAAACGTAATATATAATTACCAATAATTGGCATTAACTGCTTAAGAAACTTAAGAGATATGCCATCACTACCAATAGCACTAGATTTTATCCGATTAAAAGCTTCCAACATTTCAATCACATCAACTGACCGAAAGGAAAAACCATCATATGACATATTAGGAAAATTCACAACACCATCTCCATCAACAACTTGGTTAGAAGAGAAGATATTACTTAAATCATCAGGATCGTAATTCTCCAAATTGACTCTGCCATTAACCACCCCATTGCTCCTTAATATTGACCAAATCTCTTTACTGTCCTTGTCATCAAAAATCAAACCATGTGCCCTACTTTAAATTTTCTGGTAATTGATTTTGCCCTATTTCTACACCTTCAAAACGTTCTCCAATTTACATCAGTAATATTTCGCAAGTAAGTCTTATAAGCAAGATCCCTAAGTGACAAATGATAATTAATCTCAGGCGCATTGATCCAGTCATCACCATGAATTTTCACCAACCGCCGTTTAAGAGGAACAATAGAATGTAATAACTGTATATTGCTGTTCAAAATCATTAGCTGCTCATGAAAATTTTCCGTTGAATACATATCTCCAAAATTACAATCTGTCACCATAGCCTCAATAGAATCAATATTAACCGCATTATAATCGTAAAACTCATAAAAACAAAAATAAATGCATGGCGAGTTATACTTGGACATTGAAATTGGCTAGACATTTCCACTAATTCCGAAGATGATACTAAAAAAATATTCAACAAAGAAGTTAAATTATGATGAGTATCAAAATGTGTAGGCATAGAATTGTGAACCGGAGAAATATTCAACCTTTTACAAATGTTTCGCACTCTCAAAGATTTATTCATATGAAACAAATTGTTATTAAAGTCACCCATAATAACAATATCAGAGTATTGAACAAGTAAATCAGATAACTCTCTTTCAAATGAATCAAAGTCACCATGAGGAAGATATACTATTCCAACTAAGTCTCATATCCCCTATAACAAGCTCAACAAACAAACATTCTACAATTCCATAATTCCTGCCAACATAAACCACCTTATATTCAATATTCCTGGAAACAAAGAGAGCAACACCACCACCCCTACCATATGGCCGATCATTCCGAAGACAGACATATCGAGAAATGTTTATCGCATTAGTAGAAACCGTAGACTTCAACCAGGTTTCAGTAAATCAAGAAAACTACCATTCAAAAAACGTTTAATTTCAGAAAATTTAGAAGAATTTGGATTTAAATTTAAGCTTGTGCAATTCAAGTGATCAACATTAAGATTTCGACCTAAGTTACATAATTTAGATTGCAAATAAGTATTATCACTAGAAACAATTTCAAGATTATCATTAGTTGACATCATAATAAGTAAAAATAAATAGTATGCCTAAAAAATAATTAAAAGTTAAAAAAATAAAATTTATAACAAATAAAAAATATAAACTACTAGCAAAACAACAAGGACAAAGTGAAGGTTGGCATTACCCAATCTACAAAGTAAGCATGTATTTAAATAAAATGCACAAATATACACATAAATACATACAAACATATATAAAAATAATTATGCAAACAAAAAAAGGGAAAAAAATACATGCGTAGTTTTGTAGACTGGATAAATAATTACTATAAGTACAAAAAGACGTAAAAAAATATATAATAAAAGAATAATAAATTAATAAATACTATATTATGGAGCTACTAAGAGTTGAATTATTAATTGGCGAAAAAGAGCAATCATTAAAACCACCAAGCAATTTTACGCAGTCATCGTAGGAAAGTATTTTCGCAGTACCATCATTCATCACAATAGAAGCCTTAGAAATATCATAGTTTCGGAATTTATACCTCACAATCTTCCTATCATTCTTTAGCTTGCGGCAGACAGATATTAATTTTTTAGCATCATCCGTTAAATGACCGTTAAGAACAATATTTGATTGGACTGAAGTAGGAATTACGTTATTCAGTTTTAAGTTACGATAACTATTATAATTAAACATAACAGCATCTCGGATTTGGACTGAATTAAACTTTACCAATACAGCTCTACCATCAGCAAAATAAGTGCAGTGCTGAATATCTGCATTAGATATGGGCACGTTAGGTAATCCCCAAATCACTATGTTCGCTCTATTCAGTCTCCTTTGCAAAATGCTGTTTTAAGTTTGCAGCTTTTCCAGTTTTTCATTTGCAGCGTTATCAACAAATTTCATAACATCGAAACATTGTTTGATGTCAGATTTAAGCAATTCAACATCACAAGAATTCACTATCGGCTGACCATTAACTAATTCAGAAAATTTCTCTTCAATAGACCCAGATTCAAGGTGCTCATTTAACAGCTGCTTGCTCTCCTCAATTCTCTTCTCTAACTCCTTTTCCAAAGAAGCTGTCAAAGCTGCAAATCCATTACGAAGCTCCTCCTGTACATTAATATTTGCCGCAATATTCGCAACCAACACTCTTTTGTGTTTTAGTAACATTTTTGTTACATTTAGGACACTTACAAATATCAGCGTGCGACGTCATAGTAAATAATTATAATATTATAATATATTGCAATTCACAACAGGTGTCTCAAAAGCAAAATATTGTTTACTCACAAAAGCAGCAAAATGGAAGAGCCAATGATCACAGAACCACCAAAACAAATCAAAATCGTTGATATCGGGAACAACAGTTGACTATTTATTATAAAATATGTATTATGTGAAAAAATTGCTCAGAAATATACAGCACTCGAACAAGGCAGGCATCTAAAAATAATATTGTAATTATGTTGTTTAAAAGCAGCTCCGATTGAAAAAAATCCGTTCAACAGAATGTAACTTGTTTATTTTTGATAATCACATCAAATATACTACGATAATAGTATATTTGATGTGATTATGATTTGGCAAAATAATAATAATAATAATAATAATAATAATAATAATAATAATAATATTTCTATAGAAATTTATGATTTTTAAAGTTCTTTTGTTAAATATTTTAAAGACTATGTCACATCATATTATGGATTTAATTCGCGAAAATTATAACAATTTTTTGTATTACTTTACTCGTTAAGATAGAGCCTAAAAAAGTAAATTGTCACAAGAAAAGTGTTCAGTTATGCTCCATAGTGTAACAAGAACTGCTCGGGAAGCCATATAAAGCCATATAAATATGGACAATAGTACGGGAGATCCCTATACGATTTTTGAGTTAGTATAACAAATTTTTTAAATAATTTTTTAGGAATAAATTTATAAGGGCTTAAGAAGTGAACCCTTTATTTGCTCGTAACTGTATATTTTTTAAGCAACATATAATAATTTTTTATCAGGAAAAATTTTAATTTTTAAGAAAATTTAAACTTGACAAATTTAAATGTATTTTTATTATTATCTTTTAATAATGCTAAATTTGATTTTTTTTTTTAAATTATGAACATTGTTTTAAACGAAGTATTTCAAAAGCAATTAACAGAAGAACACGAACCAACGACAACAATGGATTAAAAGAACAACTTTTGCAGCTCATTTTCAGCACTAAGTACTTCCTTCCAATGACAACACAATGTTAAATCATGAATACCGCTTCTGTTGTATTCAATGCATTACACACTCAAAATGTTAAGTTATTATACATATCGCCTAAGGGCCCCTTACAGTATTGCCAACTTAGCACTTTTAGTGCTAGATCTAGTACTTTTTAAATTCGTTTAGCAACAAAAAAGTGAATCTACACCTGGCACTTTTTCTAGCACTTTTCGAATTATTTTTGGCATTTTTTAGCGCTTTTTGAACATTTTTTAAAAAAATAATTTGTAGTTTTGTACTATAAAAACATTAGTTTTTTTCGAAAATTAAAACTGCAACTAAAATTTTATGTTTTTAACGATGGTAACTAATGCGATCTTTGTTTAGCAAAATAAACTTTGTAAAAACCAATACAATTATAAATAGTTAACCTAGCAAATAAAATGTTGGCAGTAAACTACAATTCTTTTTTTATAAGAAATAATTATAGTAAAATAACATCGAGTTTTTATCGATGTCATCAATCAAAATAAAAAAAAATTAATCAATTTTGAATCTCCTTGAAAATTAATATATTTTGTACTATATTTCATTTGAAAAACAATCCAATGTTTCAAAGTGATTTTTTGTTATTTTTGAACTATAATTCCTTTTTCATTAACAATTTCCCAAAAATTTGTATAGTTATATTCATAAATAATTTCTATTAGAAGTAAGTCCATAAAATTTGTTATTTAAGATTTGAAGTGTGAAGCAACACAGGGGAAATTTTCTGTTATGTATAAAAAAATCTTGATTTTTTTGGCGGATAAATACACAAAAATGCTTAAATGGATGATTCTGTACAAATAAAATGAAAAATAGGAAATACGAAATTATTGTCTTCGTTGTTGAAATATAAACATTTTAGCCCTTTTAAGACATTTTTTAAAATCAAAAAAGGCTAGAGCGGTTCATTAAAAGAGAAGAGTAATGCTGACGGCATTTCCTAACATTCCATTCCATAACTCTATAATGCGAATTAAACAATAAAAAGTCCTTTCTTATTAAAATTATAGTATAACTTAGAAAATACAATAAGAAATTATATAATTTAATCTAACATTCTATTCCATAACTCTATAATGCGAATTAAACAATAAAAAGTCCTTTCTTATTAAAATTATAGTATAACTTAGAAAATACAATAAGAAATTATATAATTTAATCTAAATTTGATTCTAGTTAATTCCTTCATATTCAGATAAGTTTGTTCCAAAAATGCTTCAGTTAAAAGAGTACAAACAATTTTTTTTAGATAAAAAGCTTAAATTATGGAATGATAGTTGAAGTAAATTTTAACTTAATACCCTAAGTGTTTCACATAATAAATAAAAGATAGAATTTTTTAACAAAAGTGGACCTGAAAAAAGCATTTTGAGAATCCGGATTTATTTATTTATTTATTCAGATTCTCGAGTTTATACTGTATTTGGTTTTTAATAATAAATGAAATTTTAAAAATCAAATTTTCGGTAAATATTATTCAGATAACACATAATTCAGAAAACATATACTTGGTTAACTTAAATTAGAAATTTAAAAAAATCTACTCAAAAAATGTTGTTTAATTTCTAAAGAATCAATTTCAGAATGTATTTTTATTATTTTATTTAATGTTCTTTTAGCTTTAACTCTGAAAATAATTAATATATCTCTTGTTTTAAACAAATACAAAGAGTTTATGTTTTTAGCACTTTCTAGCAGTTTTCTTAGTAAATTCTAGCACTTTTTCCCACTTAGATTTTGGCAACACTGGCCTCTTATGACAACAATGTTTCTATTCTGTGTAAATAAATATGACTATGGCTGTTAAATTGCATATGAAATTTGTATACAAAGTTAAAGCCTAACTGCAGACAAAATGCTTAGTTTATATGGAAAAAAATGTCATTTTATCTATGGGTATGCTTTAACACTTGGTTAAAATTTGATATGTTAATAGCCCTATGACTGTATTTGTATACGAAATGTTTTTATTAAACATATAATTGTATTTAAGGTTAAAACTGGGCACTTTTCTGAACATTCTTACCAGCTATGGAGTATTTCCGCTGTACCATCGTGGTCTAAAATAAATGCTGGTCTTGTAAAAATGTACCAAAAGGAGGTATGTAAGAAAACAAAATTATTTTATATTTTTAATTCTAGTTATTTGTTTAACCCATTAATATAGTTTAATTTTATAATATTTTTAAGTTTTAAGATATTTTTGTTTTTATATATACACCTAGATACACCTAGTGGGATGATAATAAAGTGTATTAAGAGTGTAAAATTCTTCAGAAATACTTCGAGTTTTTTTCTTTTAGTAAACAATTTGATCGGGCAATGCCACTTTAATGAAAAATACGACAAGTATATGCATAAAAATTAATTTACTCATACGTTTTCGATTTAAATACCAAAAATTGTTGCTCATAATATTAGATACAGTCAATTTATTTTTATAGTAAGTCGAATTCTACTATATTTTTTTGATTATTTTCACATAATAGAATAAGGATAGTTGCATTTAGGTTGAAAATATTATAAAGAAATAGCATTCTTACATAGAAATTGGATAAAACTACCATTGTACCAAATAGGAGAGAAAAATTGTTAAACACCGAGAGAAAATGGTAAGTCGTTGCTTGAAATTGCAAGTAGGGGTTTAGGAAAATATCTACGTTTTCTACAAAATGCATTACATAAAAAATAAAAGATTGAAACTTAAACCTCATAAAATAACCCCAAAATCGGATAGAAGGATTACTTTATAGGCAAAAAAGTACCCCTTCAATTCTCTGAAAGCTATTTCTGCTGAAATTTTTGATGGAATAGGTCGCGCAAAAAGTTCGCCTTCATTTTGTGCAATATCCCAATATATCCCAGTACCCATTGCATTTATTGTATTTATCAATATGATAAATAGGACCATTTGAATTCAATTAAAAGCATTCCCAAACGTTTATGTTTTCACCTCACTCTGAAACAGTCATATTTGTGAATTTAACGTGCAATTTTCCCTACAGGGCGGCAGACACTCCTTCGGAAGTTATTTCCTAACAAAGTAGTTTTCATTTCGCCAGAAAATATTATGTCTCTCCAATTTTTTTCCCGCGTTCACATTCGGACTAAAGTTAATGTTAATGGCTGAAACTGAATTAAATCCTTAATAAGTTTTGTGGTAATGATATTTTTTAAAAAATTGGTTTCAGATCTGAACACACAAGACTTGAAACTAATAGAGTGCAAAATTTTAGCACAATAAGTTTCTTCTTCTAACCATGATTGTTGTTCAAAGTTCAAGAATATAGAAAAACTGATAAAAACTACTTAAGTTTTTACCATTCTTCTATAATTTTTGTTCGCGCGTTTATACTTTTTGATCTTACTCTGTCATAAGTAAACTAATCGGACTTTGTACATAAATTCTGCACCATCTTTGTTGTTGTGCAGACTTTCAACAACTAAATACTGGGTAGTAAAGTTTTGATGACAAAATTTTTTGGTTTTTTAAGTTTTTCAGTTTTTTGGGCGCGGTCTGTGCGCCCCTCCACCGAATATAAAATTTGGGATAGGGATTAATACTTGTAGTAATTGTGCGTATTTTGTGATATATCCCGTTGATGTGCTCGAAATAGTCTACGTAGTAGATAGTCTCAAAGTTTGGAAAACAAGTGCGAAAATTTTTCAAAAATTCAGTTTTTCGCGAGGCACATTCACATTTTCATATGGAATTGCTTGGATTACTGCGTGAACTTAGTTTTTTGTCATTTTACATAACAAAATCGGAGGAGCATTAAAAATAAATTTAACACAAAAATTTTATGGACTTTTTGAAAATTATGCAAAAATTGCACTTTTTGTTTTTGTATTTTTATATAGAAAATTGCAATTTAAACAAATATTGGATATATAGATATAAGAGTGGCGATAAATATAATTGATTGGGATTATAAATTTAAGTCAAATGTCGTTGATAATTGAAAACGGGACACTTTTGTCAAAACACATTTCGCTAAGGCACATCGTGTGGACAGCATGAAATTAACTATAATTGACATAATTAGTAGGTGTTTGTTATGCTTAATTTAAAATTCGGAGGCGCATCAAAAAATTTTGAAAGATAAACACTTTATGGACCAAAAAAAATTTACTTGGGTTAAAAAAAGGATCACAATATTAAAAAACATTTCTATGTAATAAACTTTAACAAAATATATTTTCAATCAATATATAGAGGAATAACTTAGATTCGATCCAAATTTTTCACAAATTTTTTAAAAATCGCAATTTTTATTGAAAAGAAAAATTTTAAAATTTTACTAGGAAACCCTAAAATATGCTGCACTAATACCATCAAATATTTAAAATATCATAAATTTTAATTGTATAACTCAGTAGGTTTTGATATTATGTGTAATTTTGACCATAATTGTACATAAACTTCTAGTTTGTAAAAATTTTTATATGTTCAACTTGAAACCGCCATAACTTTCGCGCCCCTCATATGAAATGATTAACGCGAACTGATTCTACATGTATTCGAGTCAGTTAATATGTATACAAAAGAATTTTAATGTGCCATAATAAAAAACTTATATATTTTTGAAGGGCTAAAATCAAAAATTTTTGATAATTGCCCATATATATATTAATATGTATACGACCCGTATATAGTTTTTCAACTTTAGATTTTTGTACTTATTTTTAAAAATATTTGTAAAGTTTTCAGTCTTATACCTAATGGTATGTCTCTACATTAAGAAAACCAAAAAAATCTTGAAAATTCATATTAAGACAGTCTTTATGGCCACTTAAATTTACATCGCAAAACTATATGAGGCATGACTAGGGTTTGGGGTTTCCCGTGATATTTTGTTTCCCGGGAAATGGGAATAAAAAATTCGATTTCCCGGGAATTCCCGGGAAATTCAAATTTTTTAAAAAAAAGCAATGATTTCTTATAAAGAATGAAATTTTTTGTATTCCATACTATAAAAGTACATTATAAATTAAATGTATGATTATTTAAGGTGGTTTTACACTATAATACTATATATTCATACCAGATTTTCATTTTCTGTAATAAATATCAAAAAATGTATTATGGAAAGTATTATTAAACGTCATATTTTTAATTTTCTTTATTATAATATTAAAAAAAAAAAAATTAAAAACAAAAACTTAACAGAATTGAATACAAATAAAACTATAAATAAAAAAATGTACAGAAATTGGCTTTAAGAGATGCATTTACATTTCAAAATTTTAAAGACTTCAACATACAAGTATTGAAAGTGTTTACAGCATAATACATTTTAAAATATTTTTGGTATTAATACAAAATATTATAGTGTAAAACCAATTAAAAATTTAAACAATTTTAAATATTTCATACAAATAAAATAAGTGCCTATTGTAAGGCAGGTTCCAAAGGTTTAATTCTTTAATTCACTTTTCAAAATCGAATTAAACTTATTTTCCCAGTCATTTCATTAAAGCTTTCATAAGAATTCAAACTCATAGACTTAAATTCTTCGACTTCACAAGAATTAAATGCTTAAAGAATTCACTACCAGTTAGACAATTCAAGCTTAAAAAAAATATTGAATCATTAAATTTGTTTTCTATTCAAATCTGTTACGAATTAGTTTTAGAAAATACTTTTTGATTAATTTGGTAAAATATTAGCTTTGTTCCCGTACTCTAAATTGGGACCACGCGGGATGCCCATTTTACCCAAAAGTGTTCTCGTATTCGAAATTTGGGAAGTAAGAGGGATTTTAAGAAAATAATATTCTACTTCTTGCACAAAACAGTTCAGACTATTTCTTTGGATAAACTTGGTAAATAGTCAAATAAACAAAAAATAAAACGAGAAAAGTACAGTCGGTAAAGACCAACCATACGATGCCCACACTATTCCGATCAACATAATTTTGTTTTTACTTATATAAACCTTATTTGTGTTATGTATTAACATAATACTAACATTTCTGTCGGATTATGCACGTTAAAGTAATTTGCGGAAGAGAGGTTTATATGGGAGCTATGGTCCGATATTCACAAAATTTGGCAGATGGATTTTTGTTTATATAAGACTTATTTATGCAAAATTTCATTAAAATATTCCTATTTTTAAGGCATTTTTGAGTGTTAAAACTCTATTCCTATATTTTGTTTTTGTTACTAAGAAGA
Organism: Protophormia terraenovae; assembly: GCA_951394005.1. Taxonomy (NCBI): domain Eukaryota; kingdom Metazoa; phylum Arthropoda; class Insecta; order Diptera; family Calliphoridae; genus Protophormia; species Protophormia terraenovae. The sequence goes on from OX596074.1 coordinate 72,620,931, forward strand.
AAGTTTCAATTAAAAAAAATTAAGAACGTTGATATATGCTAAAAAAATAACATTCACATATGAATTTCCAAATAGTTTGATGTTTTATTTCTGGCTAAAAATTGGTTTTTCTGTTTCCGTATTTTTGAAAATTTTTGAGAGAAACTTCAGCCTTTTCTCATTTTACTCAAAAAGTACAGGAACAAACCTATTAAAAAACATAATATAATCAGGTATGTGATGAAAATCGATTTCGAGCCAAAAACGATTTAAAAACGAAAAAAGTTGTGATACATATACATTTTTCGATTTCATTTTCGTTTTCTAGTAAAAACAAACTCGATTTCATTTTCCATTTTGTTCTATGAAAATCACAATAAATTAGGTTGTGATGAAAAACGAAATTGACATGATTTTATCGTTTTCAAATCGAACAAATTGTGTTACTCGTTTTAAAATCGAATTCGTTTAAAACTGTTGCAAAAGAATTCGTGGCATTAAATATTTCGAAAAAAATAAAAAGCTATATTGTATAAAGCATAGCTGTTCATTGTGAATATTTTCAATCAAAATATTTGTTAAAAATAAATTATTTTAATATTTTATTTATATTTTTAGAAATAAATTTCTTTAAAATTATTTTATACTCTTTGTAATATGATTTTCAGTTACTTGAAATTAATTTGAATAAAAATTATTTAAATATTATTCCATTTGTTAACAAGTTAGATAAAATAATATTTCCACAAAAGTATTCGAATATAAATTTATAAAATATAAATCAAATTCTTAAGTCTTTAACTAATTTTAAAATATATTTTATTTCTTTAGTTTGAATACAATTGTTCTTTATTTTATTTTCCATTCTAAAAATAAAATAATATCTGTTTTAAAATATTAAATTTTTTTTATTCTAGAAAACTTTTGAATATTTTTATTCAACATGAATTTGTTTGAATAGTTTTAAATTTACTTTGAAAAAGAAAAATAAGTAAAATATTTTTTTTATATTTGAATATTTGAAAAAATTTTATAATTTTTTGTTATTCAAGCCTTTTGAGGCTGAATATTTTTATTTTTTGGAGTTTTTGTTGAATAAAATAATAAAAATATTTATTTTAAATGTTTCTATTTGAATATAAAGTTTTTGAATAAAAATCAGAAAAATTTGTTGAACTTTTTTTATTTAAATAAAATACATATAAATATTATTAAACTTTAAAATAGTCAAATAAAAAACTTTTGATTATCTTCTTATAAAAATATATTTGTTTTTCTTTTTGTTAAATAAAATATTTTAATTTTTAATTTATTTTGTTCAATCAGATACAAATTTATAATAAATTCAATTGTTTTAGTATAAATAGAAATCCTTAATATTTTTATTCAAAAGATAATAGATTGATTAACAAAAATTTTTTAATTAGAAATAGGAACTAGAAATGAAATAAAAAGTATTTTTATTTTTTATTTCATTCATAAGTTAAAGCTATGGTATAAAGCCTTCGATAAAGTATGGCACGAAGGATTATTATTTAAAACTAAACAACATTTACCCACAAATACGCATAAGCTGCTAGAAAACTATTTAACTCATCGAAAGTTTGTTCTTAAAGAGGGAGACTTTATAAGCCCACCGCAGTCCATTGAAGCAGGTGTACCCCAAGGAAGTATACTGGGTCCCTTTTTATATTTAATATACACTTCTTATATGCCAACTAATAGTTGAACCCATATATCAACATTTGCAGATGACACAGCTATACTAGGCGTTCATGAAAACCCCCAAGAAGCATCTAAACTCTTGCAGGATCATATACTATTTTTAGAAAAATGGTTGAAGCGATGGAGAATAAAAGTGAATGAACAGAAATGTATACATATTAAATTCACATTGCGGAGAGATTCGTGCCCCCCAATCCTGATAAATAATCAGATTATACCCCAACAAACGGAAGTAAAATAACTTGGTATGCATCTAGATCGACGTCTTACATGGAAATCACATATAGATAAAAAATTAACCCAAATGAAGTTGAAATCACTTCAGATTAACTGGCTAATTGGTAGAAATTCTAAATTAAGTCTGGACTGCAAACTGTTGATCTATAACTCAATTATAAAGCCAATATGGTGCTATGGTATCCAACTATGGGGCACAGCCTCAGCTTCAAATGTTGAAAAAATTCAAAGATTCCAAAATAAAATACTTCGAATGATAACCACAGCACCCTGGTATAAAAAAAATGATAATATTCACAAGGACCTCAATGTTCCTATTGTTAAAGATGAAATAAGAAAAAACGCAGAATCCTATTTGAGGAAGCTTGAAGTACACCCTAACCCACTTGCTCGAAACATAATAAGAAGCGATGGCTACAACCGTTTGAGAAGAAGGAACACAACAGACCTCCGCCTAAGCTAAACTCTTTGATTACATATAGTTTTTCGTCCGACAGTGGTTGGACATAATATAAATTAAGATTTAGAGTTAAGATTTGAATTACTTATTGTTAGTTCACTTAATTTAGTGAAGATCCAATAAATAAATTTAGATGAAAAAGAAAAAAAATATATATTGTATAAAAAAAAATAACATAAATAGTACCCTAGGGATTCTGTAAATCCGCAAATTGTTTATTGTCTTATGTTTAAAACACTGAATTTTAAGTTTTGTAATTTGTGGTGGTACTTGTAGTGTAGTGATGTACCTGCACAAATTAGCTTATTCCTGAAAAGTAAAGTATTTTAATATATTCGTCGTTTCGACGTCTTATTTTTTAAAAACCTATCAGACACTTCCAATTAAACTGTAACCCAGCATATGGGTAATCAAATTTAACTTTTATTGTTTCTGGATCTATCTACCAAAAAAAAAACTGATTTCGATTACTAAGGAGAATCGTTGCGCTAACCCAATTTCCAAAACGACACTTATAATCAACAGTAAAAATTGCCTACATTTGAAACCCTATGCAGGAAATTTTCACCTGCTAAAGGTCAAAAACGTTCACATTCAAATATTCGGTGTCTTGGAAGTGCCACAGAGAATTGTTTAAATCTTTATTTTTGTAGGTTTTAGGCTTAATCGCCAAAAAGAACAAATTGTTATCCCTTCACAAAGTGTTATTTTTATGCGCACACACATTTCTCTTACGCATTATTTTTTCTTCCAAAATTACCCATTGTCCAGAAGCAAGATGTATCTCCTTTGTGGCAGCTTCACCCAGAAACTATAAAAATTAATTTTTGATCATTTTCTATTAAAAACTTAACATAAAGTAAATCATAATAGAATAAAATAAAATTTATTTAATTTTCATAATACAATTTTAAAAATTAATTTGTCTTTATTTGACGAAAATGAAAAATGAAAACGATCGAAATTCATTACAACCTGATCGATTTACGAATTCGATTTACTTTTTAAATCGATCGAATTTCATCACATACCTGAATGAATTCAATGAAAAAAAATATATATAAAATATTTAAAAAATATAAATATAAAGATTTGAATTAACAAAAATTCAGTAATTCCTTTATAAATTGATTCAATAGAAGTATGAATTTGTGAATGGTGTTATCGAATGAAAAATTAGTATTTAAATGAAGTTTTAAAATGGTACATCATCATTAAATGTTTAAAAAATTATAAAAATATGTAGTAAAAAAACTCGTGTATTCGAACTGGAAAAAATAAAACGTTTTTTCCTAGTGAAAAGTAGTCAAATAGGAATTGATGAAATGTTTTTCAGTAATATAAAAAGTCACTTGTATCTAATTTTATTTATATTTTGTATTAAGATCTAAAAATGCCTTTAGTAAATAGTTTGTTTACATTAATGTAAAATTGTCACTGAGGCGATACAAACAGTAAAACTTTCTGTTATAGGATTATAAAACTACATGAATATTAAATTTCCCGTTTTCCCGGGAAATAATGGGTAATGAGAGCACCTTCAAAATGGCATTCCACATTTTTTTATAAATAAAGGTCATTGGTCATACCTTAAGTCTTGGAAAGCTATATCACGAACGCTATTTTCAAAATTTTGCCACAATCCGTATGTTAATACAGATTTCCTATACCACTTAAGATTTTAGAATAGGGAGTTGCTTGGTTATTTTTTCTTTAAGACTTTTTTAACAAAATACACTTTTCTAAATGTTTTTTGCTGAATTGAATTGACCCACCATAATATTATGTTTGGATTTAGTGATAACATGTTGTTTTCCATTAAATCTATGAAATTTTTTTGAAAAATCTTAAAATAAAATCTTCATGACTCTCGGCGGGAGCTAGGTTTTCATTTTAGACCCATACTTTCATTGGGTAATTTCCTTAGAATTTTATGTAGATATCGATTTTGCTATACGCCTGTTACGTTTTTTCTCACTCGAACAAATTGACCCACGTGACAGGCATATAGCAAAATCGAAATCTACATAAAATTCTAAGAAAATTACTATGTTGTTTTCTATTATTAAAAAATAGAAAACAACATGTTACCACTAAATCCAAACATAATACAGTCAAACACTGTTATAACGAACACCGGATATAACGAACTATGGCTATAGTGAACACTTTTCTTCGGTCCCATTGATTTTACCAACATTTTCCATACAAATAAATACGTTTATAACGAACACGGTTATAGCGAACTTTTTTTATAACGAACACATTTTTATGGTCCCAACAAGAATTTTTCATACAAAAAACTACGTTTATAACGAACTCCCAAAAATACTTGTTTTAGATAAATAAAATTACACATTTCAAAAAAGTTCAAAAAATTTAAAAACTAAGAAATAACATTTATTTATTTCTATTTAAATTATTGGATAAATAAAAATAATTTTCATAACATAAATTTATCGTAAATAGCTAATAATAAAATTTAAATTATTTGAGGATTTAACAGTAAATATTAGAAAATCGCTATTCCTCAAAAGATAAGTATCTAAAAAATGCCAATTTAAAAAGTATCACAAAAATGCCAATTGAAAAAATATAATTAATCTCAATTTGAATGATGACTGTAAAAAATATTATTTCTGATATATTAATTATATATATTTAAATATTTAAAAAGTATATAAATATATATAATTTAAAAATCATAAATACCGAACATTTTTAAAGGAAAGAAATATGCTTTTATTCCAAATATTAGTATTGTATTGAAAATTAATTCCAAATATTACTATTGGAATGAAATACTAACAAAATTTTTTTGTGAATTTTACGGATATAACGAACTACGTTTATAACGAACTAAATCTGTCGGTCCCTTCGAGTTCGTTATAACCGTGTTCGACTGTATACTATTAATTTGGGCTTATTTTAAAGGACATTTAATAAGCTTTAAGAATCTGCTTTAATTTTGTTAAAATTTAGATTACTATCCCGTGTTTTATTAAAGGTTTTATTATATATATATGTATATATATATATATATATATATATATATATATATATATATATATATATATATATATATATATATATATATATATATATATATATATATATATATATATATATATATATATATATATATATATATATATATATATATATATATATATATATACAGTATCGGTCATCTAATTAGCCCACCTAACCAGAATTTTTTTTGGACTTAATTTTCTTTTTCTTGAAAAAAGTTTTTAATTGTTTTATTAATTCAATATATTGACCATTATGTACTTAATACATTGCAGCCAAAACTTGGATTAATAAACTAACACTTTACGTACGCAAGAACATTGGTTTATTAAATATTCCTATAAAAATCAAGGACAGCTAATTAGCCCACTTACACTATTTATTACGAAAAATCTAAGCAAGCTTTGAAAAAAAAGTAATTTTTCATATGGATTACAATTTAAAAGTAGAAGTACTGCAATTTTCGTAAAAAATTTCATATCTAAATTGGTTAAAACGCCTTATATTTCGAATATTCGACATTTAATAAAAATTGCGAAAAATGTAAATTAAAATATTATGAAATTTTATAGAAACCTTGATTATGATAAACAATCATCTGTAACATCGAAAGCAATACAAAAATTCGTTAACTAAAATTACAGTTTGAGTTACTCCGCGAATTTAGATGATCAAATAATCAGCATTTAAGTAAGAAAGATCTTTTCCAAAAGAAAAATAAAAGTTGAGAAATCATTTTAAAATTGATAAACTATCTAATAATATTTAATAGATATTATATCGATACTATCTAGTGCAAACAATTGCTGGTAGTTGGTATATGCGATGTATTAAAAAGTTTTATTAGTATTCTAGTTAAAAAGAAATTGTAAAATCTTACCTTAACATTGCAAAATTTAAAATAACTTTGCTTAAATCATTCGTCTAGGTAACTTATTGACAAATATTTTATGCATCTCATCCAAGCGGTTTCTTTAGATAAAATTCTTTGTATTTTTGTTTACTGATATAAAGAACTTACTTTCTTTTTTGAAACATCTATATCTTTTAAGTCAGAGTTTCATTGCGAAATTTATGATTATTCTATTTTTGAAATTCGCAATTTAACTAAGTTTTTCATTTCTTTGCACAGCGCTGAGGTTTTTGAATGATTTATGATACTTTGGAGGATTATTGACGATAATGTAATGATTATCCAATTTTCTTAATGGATTTAATCGATTTTGACCACTTTGTATGTGTTGTCGAATATTAGTATTTTAATGGATGTTTCCATGAAATCTTCCCACGAAAATTATCTTAAATTAATTAAAATTACTTTATACTTAGAATTTTATATTAAAACATAATTTTTTTCAGAGCTTACTTAGATTTTTCGTAATAAATAGTGTAAGTGGGCTAATTAGCTGTCCTTGATTTTTATAGGAATATTTAATAAAACAATGTTTTTGCGTAAATTGTTAGTTTATTAATGCAAGTTTTGGCTGCAATGCATTAAGTATATAATAGTCAATATATTGAATTAATAAAACAATTAAAAATTTTTTTCTAGAAAAAGAAAATTAAGTCCAAAAAAAAATCTGGTTGGGTGGGCTAATTAGGTGACCGATACTGTATATATATATATATATATATATATATATATATATGTATATATATATATATATATATATATATATATATATATATATATATATATATATATATATATATATATATATATATATATATATATATATATATATATATATATATATATATATATATATAAATTATTATGTTCTCGATAAGTTTTGCTCAAGAAATATGACACATTGGTCTTGCATCGATATTACATTTTAATTTTTGTACTAATTACGAAACTTAAAAAAAAATGATTTAGCTGAGCTCCTTTCAATATTATTAATAGTTCTAGTCATTGTAGAAATTTACTATTTATAAAATTTGTAAAAATGTGGTGCTAAACATTTGCTTTGTTAATTTCTTAAAAAAATAATAATAAAAAATTCAAGTTAAATTATAGAATCATCAGCGATGCCAATTGACTCTTCCAGGTCAAGTTTTCTGAATAATCAGAACGCTAGTATCATTGGCATACCAAGTGCCTTAAAAGTAAAACAAACCTTTCGTTGTAGGGTTTATCTGATTTTGGACCGATTTTATTGGAAAATATGCCTCCATTTTTGGGCGCTAAAGATGAAAAAAGTCTTTCTACTAACGATCTATACCTCTTTTGATTAGCCAAAGCTGTATCGGAAGGTTTGTATCCAGACAAATAGTTCATTCCCGCTGGTTAACAAAATCCAGTATATGTTGCAACTAGTTTGCCTTCAACCAATTTAAAAATATTGGCTTTAATAAAATTTTATATTGTCGTGAACAATTGTATGACTTAACTAAACTCAGGGCTTATTAAAAACATACCATTAATTTGAATTGCATAGATTATAAGTCTCCAAAAAATGGCTTGAAAAGATGAAACAGAATTAAACCCTACATTATTGAAAAATGTGGTATTTTTTTCACAAAACAGTATTTCGCAAAAACATATAGCTCAAAAACTAAAAGCGATAGAACATTTCCAAGGTCATATTCAAACTCAGCATGGAAAAAGCATTTAGAAAAGTGTATTTTGGTAAAAGTGTCTTAAAGAAAAAAAAAAAACTAATATCTTTTTCTAAGGAAAATACACAGTTTTATTTACCTGCCACTATATTTTCATTAATATCTCAGCATCCAAGCAACTCTATATTCTTAAAACTTAAGTAGTATAGGAAATCTGTATTAACATACGAATTTTGGAAAAATTTTGAAAATAGCGCTCGAGATATATCTTTCCAAGACTTAAGGTTTAACCAATGACCTTTATTAGCCTTTATTTATAAAAAATGTGGAATACCATTTTGAAGGTATATGTATACGAATTGGATATCCCAAAACAAATTTTTTGATTTTTTTGTTATCGTACGAGTGTCTGATAAAATAAAATTGTCACAGGTAAAATTAAATCCGAAATTTAAAAGTCTTTGGATATTAATTACTTTAAAATTTAATATATTTTCTTTTTATTTTTATTACTTTACTTTAGCTTGAAACGATGTATTGAATGATTACTTAGTTTTGCAATGTAAATTAAAAAAATAAAATTTTAATGAAAATTTAAATGATTTTTTTATGAACAAACAATTAATTAAGAAACTAAAATTATTTAAAATATAAAGAAATACTAAAGTTTATAAATCGAAGGTATTAAGTAAACATACTAGACATATACAGTAGCGAGCATTAAAAATGCAACGCTATGTGATATGATCTTTGTTCGCATATATTTTGCTTATAGCAAGTCCTAATGTAACAGTTACTAATGTGATTTTATTATTTGTGGTAATAGATACCTATTGCATATAATTTTGTGCGTAACGAAAATTATTGAACGTTCAGTAAAAGCAGTTGAAAATGTGAGCGAGCAAAAAAAAATGCAACTCTAAATAAATAAACATGATTTTTAAAATTTTGATAAACATTTTGATTGGAATCTATAGTGTTGTTAAAAAACATGATTTTCTATCGTTGCATATTGTCTAAGATACATGAAATCTACAAATAATATAAATATTTGCAATAAATTTCAATTTTATTAAATTTTGATATTTTTCTGAACTATTTTGGACATTTTTCAATAAAGATTAATATTTTTGGAATTATTATTTATTTTGTTAGTTGTTTTAAAACCAACAAACATTTTCTATAAATAAGCGATCAAATATTTATGATAGTTTAGCTTAACTTCATAATTTATTATTGAGTATGACCTTTCGACCGAAATAACGCAACCACTTTCGATCGTTATTGAGATGGAATCAACAGCTTAAAATATTTTTTTCGCAATGATATGACGTTATCGAATGCCCTATATCGCTATAATGTTCAAATATCCCTTGATTTTGGTCCTGGAACAAATTCTAACACAAGGAAAAACAGTTAAGAAATATACCTATTTTGAACTCTTCATATGTTGAAAAATTAAAAGTGCATCCTTCGTGATGATTGGACTATTGGACTTGTTTACTATTGGAAATTAATATTTAAGTAAGTATGTCTACTAAACATCTGCATCAAATCATTTGCTTTTTAATTTACAGTCATATTTTTTAATGTATGCTCTTACATTACTGCGAAAATAAAAAACAAAACAATACAAAACAAACTCTGTAAAAAAAAAAATATTTGAATTGAGTTGAATTGAAACGATGAAGCAAAAACAAAACATGTTCTGTTCTCTTTGAGAAATTACTGCTTATGAGAGATTTTAAGAAAAACAATAATGTTAAATAAAAAACATGAAAACAAAACTGTGAATTACTGTCATTCCCTTACATCTAATATGAAAAAATGCAGGGAACGTAACAATTATGTATTTTTAAATAAACAACAGATAATAATTACGTTTGATTTCAATGTTTTTGCTTAAAAAATTTAATTATTTTTTATTTTAATTATATTTAATTTTATCTAAAATGAAATAAAATTTATTTTATTTATGACATTTTTATTTACTTTTAATTACATAACTATAATATTTAAATTTTTTTAATTTAATATTTCCTTCACTTCAAATTTTGTAAAAAAAAAAAACAAACAAATGACAGTATTGCATTTTTTGCCTTTTTATATTTAATTCAATTCAGTTCGAAATGATTTGTTGCTAAAATGTTTTTATGACTCTCTGCAAAATTGATTTTGTTTCTTTTTGTTTTGATTTCTTTGTCTTTTTCATACGCACACAGAGAATTGATTTTAAGTTTAAAAAACAATAACAGTCAACAATTGAAAAGAGAGTAATTAAAAATGAATTACAAATGAATTGATACAGATGTTTAATGTCTACCTACACCGTCTAAAATTGAAATATATGGGTTTAGAGTCAAATTAATTCAAGTTATCGTAATAGGCTCTTATTTCCATTATACAGTACTCGTAAAAATAATAAAGGACCTGCCTCTAAAAGTAAAGGTGGTAGTTTTATATAAGTAAATAAGGCTCTATGAAATAGCTCCCAATGAAATAATTTCAAAAAACGAAAATGAAATAAGTCCCAAAAAATTCCATACATTTTGGAAGTTCTTTCATATGAAATGACTCCTAAATTTTTTGAAAATTATTGCATTTTTTTAAGGAGTAACTTCATTTTCTTATGAAATTATTTCATTTTTTAAAAATACGAATAATGAAATAAGTCCCTTCAAAAATTTATTTTGGGATTTGTTTCATTATTCAAAGAAGTAAGAAATTATTTCATTTCTTAAGGATTTATTTCATTTTCTTAAATTTGATTTATAGCCTGTTTCTCTATGTCGAACGAAAATCAAAGCGAACGAAAGCAAGTCGAACGAATTCGAATAATTTTGGGTTTCTGTATTTCCTACGCTTTCGTTCGCATGGAGTTACGTCTTTTCCTATTGTTTTTGTTTTATTTTGCTTTTAGAGTAACTTTTTTTCGTAAAAATATTAAAAGTACTACTAAATTGTTGAAACATATATACAACCAAGTAAATAAACAAACAAAATTAAAATAATAAAAAAATGAAATTTTTTTTGATTTTTTTTACAAATTGTTTTTTAGGCACAAAATCATAATTTATGGATACCAAATACATTAAAATGAATAATAAACGTGATTAAGGAACATATGCAATGTCCTAATGAGTATTTTTCCTATTTTTCTTTAAGAAATTCAACCAGTCGAAAGCAAAATAGCAAGTGACTGATTTTGACATTCTTGTTCTTATCGTTCGAAATACAGAAACCCAATTTTATATGAAAACACTTACGTTTTCTTTCGACTTGTCGTTCGACTCATTGTTCGCATAGAAGTGAGTTAGAGAAACCCAAATCAGTTTCGTTCGCTTAGAAGGCGAAAGAAAGCTTTCGTTCGACATAGAGAAACAGGCTATTAATTTTAAAATTTCTGAATGAAAGTCTAATTAAGTCTTTATTTATGAACTATATTTTCAATTCTTTTAAGAAGTCATTTATTTCAGCAAGTTTGAAGAGTGTTTTCTTTAAAATCTTATATGTTATATGTTATGTAATGCATATCGCTCATTTGTTACTCATAACTCCAAGAATCTAATTTTTCAGGAGACGCAGTTTTAGTTATTAAAAGTTATTTAATTTTTTTTTTAAACTTTTAAATGAAAATAATATTATTGTCAATTAGGTAGTTTTTCTAGATATCTTAGTGATGATGACTATACAAAAGCCGAAGCATAACTTAAATAAAATATTGTTTCAAGTAATACGCAATAGGTAACGTAATTAGAACATAATTTTTTCGCGGAACTGCTTATAATCTGAAATGTTAATACACCAGACTTTTTCAGTTAATAAAACAACTTTATTTGCTATTCATTAGTGATTTTAAACCGATATCTGTACTATTGCGGGAAATGAGTGATATACTAATATTAAATTTGCCTATTAATGAAGACGATTATAATAGCTGGAAGCGATGAAGCGCCGCAGTGTAAAAATTAAAAAAAATTTTATTTTTTTAATTTTAAAAATTTATTAAAATTAAAATTTTTCAAAAAAGAACTATTTTGAAACTTGTTATAAATATATGGAAAAAAAGAATCTGTATGGTAAAGCGCCGCAGGCGAACATTTTTAATAAAAAATCGCGCGATTTTTTATTAAAAATTTTCAATAGAAAAGTTTTTTCATTTTACCATATCTTATTAATAACTTGAAAAAAAAAAAAATAATATTTAGTTGAAAGTCAACAGCTCTACAGAGACATTTTCAATAAAACGTCACCCGATTTTTATAATGTTTTCTATTTAACAATTAATTTTTTAAATTTCTAATAGAAAACTAGAAATTTTTATAAAGGAAAGCATTAACGCTGTACTCTTAAATATTAATATTAAAGCTTCCAACATTTTTAAAATATACATATGTATATAATTTGGGACTTATTTCATTACTTTTTGAAATTATTTCATTTGCATTTATTTCATTTTCCTGTATGGGAGTTATTTCATTATGAAATAAAATCTAAAATTTGGGTTTTATTTCATTATTGTTTTTGAAGTAATTTCATTTCTTTTAGGATTTATTTCATTTAAAATATTTTGGATTTAATTCATTTTTTTTTAGGTCCTTTTTCATTAGGACTTATTTCATGGGACTTATTTCATTAGGAGTTTTGTCATTTTGCCAGTAAATAATATGTGTTATGCTAGAAGGATATCCAGTTTCCATATTTACATCATTAAATCAACGATTGCTGGCAATAGTAGCTTTGAATGGCCAAATGTGGTCATTCAGATAATATCAAATATCTACTGTTGAATCACTTGTATCAATTGTTACATGCATGATCGTTTCAATATTGTTTCTTTAAGATAATTTTTAAGAATCTTCATATTAGAACTACATATTAATATTATTTCACTGCAATTATCAGAATGTTATTCAAAAATATTCGAAAATTCTTAAAAGGTATGGAGAAAGGAGTGTTTTCTTAATATTATTAATATCCTTTGTAGTTAAATTTATATGTATTGGTAGTAATTAGTGGTAATACTACCAAAGTATAGTTTTCATAATTTTTCAATAATTATTTTTATCAAAATTTAAAAAAATCCGATGATTTTTAGGAGTTGCATTTTTTTGCTCCCTTAAATTTACAACTTTAAATTTTTTTCCATCCGATGAAAAAAGTTCAAAATAATTTTCAACTTTTGTAATAAATATTACAAAAGATATTTATATTTTTTATTTCCATCATGATGAAAATATTTAAATTATTGATGAAAATAAAAAAATCATGATGGATTTTTATTATTTTTTGAACATTAAAGATTGTTTTTCGATTGAAATTAAAATAAAAGGATTGTTTTTTTAGTATTAAAATCCGGTCTCTGTTTTTTAATTACTATATGAATTAACCTTTTACATTTATTCAAAAAAGAAAAACCACCAATAAAATATAGACATAATATGTACAGTGGCTCACAGCTTATTTCAACCAGCACCTATTCAAATATTTAACTGACTGAGGCTCTCGAACCAAATAATATATACAGATTATTTAAAAGCAAATTCATAGATAGAAAGGATCTAACATCAAGTTAAAAAAAAAAAAATAAAAAAATTCTTTATAACTGACCTGCAATGATAAAAAAATCTATTGTGTTGTATAAATTTGCCTCACAGCTTATTTCAACCACATTATTAATAGAAACTTTATTTCGGTTTTACGCGTCAAATATCGGTTTTTTTTCTTGTTTGTACTTTGTTATTGTTTGTAGAACAATTTATAGTAACAACTTGACAGTCAACTTATTTACGTAAGTTATTTTTTACAATGGGACGACGTACAACTATTGAGCAGCGAGAGTTATTTTTTAACCATTTTAAAAATGGTCATTCACGCCGGAAAATAGCAAAAATGTTATGTTTAAGTGACTCAACTGTACGTGAGAATAGAGTTCACGACAAAGGCCGAACTGCTCCAAACAAAATTTTTACCGCTGCGGATGAGCGTTATATTACCCGAAAAATAAAAGAAAATCCAAAGTTATCGGCACCTAAACTTGCCGCTGAGATAAAGAATGAGTTAGGGAAATCTTGTAGTGCAGAAACCATCCGTCGAGTACTACGAAACCATGACTTTAATGGTAGAGTTGCTCGCAAAAAGCCTTTTATAAGTAAAAAAAATCAACAAAGCCGACTTACATTTGCAAAGGAGCACATTAATAAGGACTTAAAGTTTTGGAACCAAATCATATTTGCAGATCAGTCCAAATTTAAAATTTTTGGCTCCGACGGACAGTCTGGCGCAAGCCAAATACTGAGTTGCTTTGTTGATTTTTTTTACTTATAAAAGGCTTTTTGCGAGCAACTCTACCATTAAAGTCATGGTTTCGTAGTACTCGACGGATGGATGCACTACAAGATTTCCCTAACTCATTCTTTATCTCAGTGGCAAGTTTAGGTGCCGATAACTTTGGATTTTCTTTTATTTTTCGGGTAATATAACGCTCATCCGCAGCGGTAAAAATTTTGTTTGGAGCAGTTCGGCCTTTGTCGTGAACTCTATTCTCACGTACAGTTGAGTCACTTAAACATAACATTTTTGCTATTTTCCGGCGTGAATGACCATTTTTAAAATGGTTAAAAAATAACTCTCGCTGCTCAATAGTTGTACGTCGTCCCATTGTAAAAAATAACTTACGTAAATAAGTTGACTGTCAAGTTGTTACTATAAATTGTTCTACAAACAATAACAAAGTACAAACAAGAAAAAAAAACCGATATTTGACGCGTAAAACCGAAATAAAGTTTCTATTAATAATGTGGTTGAAATAAGCTGTGAGGCAAATTTATGCAACACAATAGATTTTTTTATCATTGCAGGTCAGTTATAAAGAATTTTTTGATTTTTTTTTTAACTTGATGTTAGATCCTTTCTATCTATGAATTTGCTTTTTAAGAATCTGTATATATTATTTGGTTCGAGAGCCTCAGTCAGTTAAATATTTGAATAGGTGCTGGTTGAAATAAGCTGTGAGCCACTGTATGTGTGTATACAAGAACATTTATAAACAACTCCTTTGCACACATTATGAAGGTTTTTGCCACACACAGCAACTACGTATTACGAAAAACAAAGCATTAAAAATTCTACGAGGTAGAAAGAGGAAAGATAAGATCAAGAAAAGAAGAACAAGCGCGAATGTTATATTCTGCTCGGCCGAATCTATATACCCACCATCAACTTCAAAATACACGTTGCATGGGAGGTGGGTGGTAAAGTGGGCGGGCCACGCCCATTTTTGGTTTCCGAGTTCATATCGACCCCCAAACTATATACAAAATTTCGTTGTCCTGCTTTCAACAGACGGACGGACATAGCTAGATCGACTCAGAATCTAACCTGCACCCAGAAAATATATACCTTGTGGGCTCTTAAATGATTCTTTCGACATGTTACACACGGAATGACAAAATCAATATACCCCCCATATTTTTGATGGAGGGTATAAAAATTTTAAAAATAGGATAGCAAAGAAAAATCTATCGTACCATTGCGTTCCCTCCAAGTCAACGATATTCCCTTAGTCCATCCTATTCCTGTGACGAATCCTATCAAGTTTACTATATTAATTCCGGAAACACTTTCCGATTCGTTGGATAATATTCTCCTGAATTCTTAGCTCTCTTTCTGCCTGCCTTATACCTATTGAAACTTTTCTTATAGCTATTCCAATCCTCACACCTGCGTGTCTGTTTGGCTCTATTGAACAGCCTTCCAACAGTTGACCTTTGGTCCCTAAGTTCCTTGGTCCAAAATTTTGGCTGTTCTTTCTTTGTCAGAAATCTAAACATGTATCCCCAAACATTTAACCTTTTACTGCAGTAAACATGCTAATTAATTACAAGAATCAGAATAATTTGTAAAATGTTTGATATCTTCTTTATATATGAGGAGCCGCAGAACAAAACGGTATTTTTAGATCATTTTATAAATTCATGAAAAATGTTCCCTCAAAAACACAAAGAAATTATACATTTTTTCCAAAGTATTTTTAACAAAACGTACTTTTTTACATAACGAAACAATTAATTCTCAATTTCCCAGCAAATTCAAATAATAAAAAAGTACGTTTTGTTCTGCGGCTCCTCATATAATCTTAATATTAAAATATTGTGCACCAATATTTTAAATTAAGCACAAACTATTTTTATAATTTTATTTTATTTACACAAAACCTGAACATGTTTACCTCTTTAAGTCTTTAAATGTTCAACAATCAACAATCCGAAATTTTACATAAATAAGTGTCTAAGGGCCAGTTTTTCACTTAAAGATTAGCGATTAAATTAAATTTAATCGTTAAATGTTATTTTTGAGCTGTCGATCATCTAGCTTTATTTGTTAGTTTAAGCGACACTGACTTTATTACATATTTCTCTTAAAATTTAATTTATTAATCCAAATTTCCATAAATAATAATAAAAAATACTCAAAATTTTCTTCTTCTTATTTAAAACATCTAGTTATTTTGATAACAACATGTGATTTTTGCACAAACTACAATATTTTATTTATAAATGATCGCCGTTCAATATGGCAATACTAGTAGATTTAATCTCGGACTTAAAAACACGAATGGAGGATTAGATTAATATTTAGATTAACTAATTTAACTTTTAATTGGCATTTAATCTAGAAGTGAAAAACTGGCACTAAAGAGTCATTCTACTATAGCTCATATATCGACATCAGTAGTGCAATTCAGTAACTTTTAACGAAGTTACTAAATCGCGTTCGTTTACTTTAAAAATCTTGCAATTGAGAGCAAGAGAGAGACAAAATATGACAGTTTATTGAAGGGGAAATTGAAGAAAGCTGCTAGTTGTTTTTCTTACATCAACTTCCGTCAGCAAAACATATGTTAAAAAAGACATGTGATTATTTATTTAGAAATGTAAACAAAAAAAAAAAAAAAACAAAAAACAAAATATAAAAACTCAAATTCTATGATTAAGACAAAGAGTATAACGCAAATAAGAAAAGAATAAAAAATATATATATTAATTTAAATTATCCACAACGTCCATCATTATGTAATAAAATATTACACAAATACTTACAATTCATATTTGTTTAGATTTATGTTAAACGAGAGAAAAAAATATAGTCGGTCAAGACCGTAAGAGCATAAAAATTCAGGAAGTGGATTTATATTAGACCTGTAGACCAACACTTTTACTAAATCTAAAATAAAACATGCAAGTACAGAATAATGCGTTAATAATAACTTGATGATTTTATGCATTATAGGGCGATTTCCGGAAGTGGGTTTATATGGGAGCTATGGTAAATTATGGACCGATTCTCATAAATGTTAGCAATGTTGTTTCTACTTATATAAAACTTATTTGTGTCGAATATTAACTTGATATTATATTTCGTATGGGATTTATGCACGTTAAAGTTATTTTAGGAAGAGGGGTTTATATGGGCGCTATGGTCAATAGCAGACCGATTTTCATAAAATTTGGTACAAAGGTTGGTACTTGCACAAAACTTCTTTGGACCGAATTTCATTAAAATATTCTTAATATTAAGACAATTTTAAGTGTGGAAACTCTATTCCGGGGCGACATTTGTATGGGGGTAGGTGAAATAATGGACAGATCATAACAAATTTCAATAGGCTTCGTCCCTGTATCATAAAAGTCCCACGTGCCAAATTTCATTGAATTATCTTCAAAATTGCGACCTGTACTTTGTGCACAAGGTTTACATAGACAGCCAGCCGTCCAGCCAGACGGAAGGACATTAAAAAGTGATTCTGAATCGATTGGTATACTTTAAGGTGGGTGTTGGATTAATCATTCTATGCGTTACAAACATCAGCACAATCACATAATACCCCAACCATCTATGGTGGTGTAGGGTATAAAAATTAGATACACATTTATTTATAAAAGTTTTAATTTTCCGTTGAAAATTATTTTAAGAGATGCCATGTTAGCGTTTTTAGTTAAGGATTGTCAGCTCTTTTTATTGTTTTGGTTAAAAATTATATTTTAATGAATTAACTTTTAATTTAATGTTAATAATAAATAATATTTAATATTAATAACATTTTACTTTTTTTTTGTTAATAAAAAAGAACAAAATTGCTATGTTTTTATTTTTATACATAGATTAGCGTTTATTTAATGAGGGGACATTACTTTTTGTTGTTTATAAACATAAAACTGCAAATGTTTGCAAAATGTTGTTCGCGTACTTTTTTTAATATTTTTTAATTTGAGAGTAAATTGATTTTTACTCTCTGAAAAAAAGTTGCTGGATAAATCTTGCTGGAAAGTACGCAAACACACTTAATTTGTAACTATGCGATTAGCCGCCGCCGCCGATAAAATATAGTCGGCTTGCTTCTCTGTACTGCTTTTGTATGTTAAACATACACTATCGGACAAAATAAAGTGCGGTTTTTTATTCTTGCTATTTAGTTCATAATTATTGTCTTCTAGGTGAATAATGGTCTACATTTTTGGTGTCCAGGTATTTGTCGTATTATATTCTTTAAATTAGTATGCAAAAGAAGTTTTTGAAATATGTGTGTTTCGAGATTAGGCCAAAAGTGTATTGTTGGCCATGCATTTTGAGCGACATAATAAAGTGACACTTTACATTATTTCCTAAAATTTTTTAAATTTTTTGACAAAATGAAAGGCATATTCTTAAGAAGTGCTAAATTTTATTATTCTATTCACTAAATTCTATTAAATTATTATTGCATTTGAAAAATAAGGCTAAATTCGGCCATATTATCGGTAAGTCTTCGACCACAATCCAGTAAGATTTCTTGATTCCAGATATAGAAAACTAATTAACATTAATGTAATTGTCTTTAAAGTGCAACATTTTATAATCTGACGCCAAAAAAAACATTTCATTATACAAAAACCCTAAGACTACGAAGTAAAATCGTAACGATATCAATATTCTCGCCAAAAGAGAATGAGTTTCATCATTTAAATACATAAAGAAAGAAGTAATTATTAATATATTAGCTTTTACTGCCAGGAAAAAGCTCAAACATAGGAGTTTTAGAAGTACCTATTTTAAGTAAAGTCACATAATTTTTGTGCTAATATAACAAAGCGACCCGTAATAGAAAAATAATCGTTAAAGTCCCAGAACCATTCTAAAATGCAGTTATTTGGATGAATAAACATAAATCTTATTAAAACTTAAAAAAAATGAAATTGAAAAAAGATTCGGCTGTGCCGAATCTTTGATACCCTTCACCATATTACCATATTATCATCTTACTATCTTATCGACATCATATTACCATATTACCGACAAATAATAAAATTTTCGCCTTAACGTATGCTTTCATATTTTCACATATATAAATCTAAATTTTTTTCAAACTACGAAAATTTTAATATAAAAAAATACAATCATAGCAGGCTTTGCTTTTAAAAAATAAACAACAACAATTCCATATTTATTTATTTTTTTTATGTGTGTATATACAAACTGGCTGCATATACAAAGAACAACAACAACACTGTTATTCATTATATTACTTCTGTTGCTAACTAAACTACTTGTCTTACAAGCAAAAACGTCACTAATAGTCATTACAATGCTTAATATACAAGTTTGTGTATGTATTTATGTATATTCTTAACAGATATGTTTTAGTTTTTAAAAATAAACAACAACAATTTCATATCTATTTATTTTTGTACAGACTGCATATACAAAAAACAACAACAACACTGTTATTCATTATACTATCTGTTGATTATAAACGAATTTGGTTTATTAAAAAAAACGAAATTTTATAAAAACATTTATGACTGATCTATATAAAAATAAAAATCTGTAGCTTGAACAAGGGCTTCAAAAATAAAAAATTCGTTTTCCCCGATATCTCAGTTATTACTGAACCGATTTATTTCATTTTTTCAGAACAAAAATTCAGAAAATAATTTTCGAGCCCCCTTTAAAAATTCGAAGTCCCTGGTATATGCAGAGGCTTCAGAAACAGAAAAACCGGTTTCAAAAACCGGTTTTTAAAGCATATCTCCGCCATTTATAAACCGATGCTGCTGATTCAAAAAACCGAAATTTTATAAAAATATTTGTGACCGACTTGTATAAAAATAAAAATCTATAGATTAAACCAGGGCTTTAAAAAATAAAAAATGCGTTTTGTCCGATATCTCAGTTATTATTGAAACGATTTATTTCATTTTTTCAGAACAAAAATTCAGAAAAAAATGTCCGAGACTTCTTTGTAAAAACGAAGTCCCTAGTATATACAGAGGCTTCAGAAATTGGAAAACCGGTTCTAAAAACCGGTTTTTTTTAACATATCTCCGCATTGTATGAACCGATCTTGCTGAATTCCAATAACAAAATTCTCGAAAGCATTTCCGATCGTTTGATATATATATTATATATGTCAGTTATCGGTGGGCTTCATAAACGCCATTTCAACCGACACACGGACGGACGGACATGGTCCTATCGTCATCATTTCTTACAAGGATCCCGAAAATGTAAACTTTTTTGCTCTCCGACGAAAATTGTGGGAATTACAAACGGAATGACAAACTTATATATACCCTTTACACCTGTGGTGAAGGGTATAAAAACTGAGAAAGTTTTGGAAACTCCCATGGAAAAATCTGAAGTTTTAAATTTTTGTATTAGAAGATCGTATGAAAAATGTTTTCTTAAATGTGGTACATATGAAACCCATTTGTTTGAACCTTGTCTGGAGAGTTAGGCTTGTAATAATTAAAATTATATCCTCCTTTATCTCTCCGCTTAGAAATATGAGATTCTTTATGGCGAGAATTGCGATATAGCTACGATTTTACTTCGCAGTATTAGGGTTTCTGGCCCTCAATTTCTTATTATTTTCATTCTAAATTTTAATTTTGTATAATGAAATGGTTTTTTTGACCTCAGATTTTAAAATATTGCACTTTAAAGACAATTACGTTAATCTTAATTAATTTTTTCTATCAGGAATCAAGAAATCTTACTGGATTGTGGTCGAAGACTTACCGATAAAATTGCCGAGTTTATCCTTATTTTTAAAATGCAATAATAATTTTAATAGAATTTAATGAATAGAATAATAAAATTTAGCACTTCTTAAGAATATGCCTTCCATTTTGTATCAAAAAATTTAAAAAATTTTAGGAAATAATGTAAAGTGTCACTTTATTATGTCGCACAAAATGCGTGGCCAACATCACACTTTTGCCCCAATCTCGAAACTCGAAAACATTAAATCTGTATAATTAAGAAATATATTATTGGAAAAATGGTTGGGTCAATATAATCCATTTTTGAGGTTATGAAAGTAAAGTTATTTATATTAGAGAGTTATTATATTAACAATTTCTTCCACAACTGGTTAAGTGACGGAGAGTTTAATTGGGTGCTGTAAAATATCAAAAGACAATTTAAGGCTCATAATAAAAAATACATATTTAATAACATGGAAATCTACAGGGTAAGGAATAAAATACAAACATTTACCAAAATTTGTTATTCTGAATTCCCTGTGAATTATTCATTTCGCAATATATGATTTCTTTCAAAGTTGAAGTCCAGTTATGGTCAAATTTTTCGCCCCTACATAGTTGCAGATACTATTACAATTTTAGGGAAAATTAACAGATTCTGAGGGACATTTTATTCGCTATAAGTAATACAATTGAATAGAGTATAATTATTTATTTTTTTTATTTAGACTAGGTGAAAAACTTTTTCTCCTTTGCTTTCATAATTAAGATTATAAACTTTGTAAATAAATACATTTTTATCCTTAATTCTATATTTATTTCATTTAAATTTAATATAAATTTGTTTTCACAGATTTTATCAAAATTTCCAATAATTCAACATGTTTTCTTCGGAAATCTTATGTCATTTAATACTGTTAAACCTGGTACAACTATAGCCAATGCTCGATTAGGATTTTTACAACCTGCACCTGTAACTGAGAAAAGCAAACCATCGATCGGAATTAATATACAAAGTGTTAATAAAGTAAATTCTGAGGCGAGTTCGACAGAACCAGATTTAACAAACGACAAGCAGCATGTTATGATCAACGTTAAGTCCAATCAGTCAACCAAATAAGGTGGTGAATGAATGAAACTACGATTTAACATATATAAACACAATATAATTGTACAGATATATGTATGTGTACACAGGACTTGATTGAATTTCTAATATAACTTTTATTTATAAACATTACACTTATTGTTAATATTTCTTTGTTTTTGTTTTTTTAATATAAATAAAAAATCCAAAACTAAAAAACTAAAAGACTTGATAATTTGTTTTGCGATTAAAGTTTATTAGCTATCTGTTACGGTAACAATCTTGGAACATTCGAGATTTAGTTCTTTCATTATTCGAATAAAACTTTCTATTATTGTTCTTATTATTGTAACATTTAAAATACGTTATTCCACAGTTAGCCTTCTTATAGCCTGTTTCTCTATGTCGAACGAAAATCTAAGCGAACGAAAGCAAGTCGAACGAATTCGAATCAATTTGGGTTTCTGTATTTCCT
The DNA here is from genome assembly GCA_951394005.1 of Protophormia terraenovae. Taxonomy (NCBI): domain Eukaryota; kingdom Metazoa; phylum Arthropoda; class Insecta; order Diptera; family Calliphoridae; genus Protophormia; species Protophormia terraenovae. The sequence goes on from OX596074.1 coordinate 72,643,517, forward strand.
ACGCTTTCGTTCGCTTGTAGTTACGTCTTTTCGTCTTGTTGTGGTTTTATTTTTTTTTAAGAGTAACTTTTTTTCGTAAAAATATTAAAAATACTACTAAATTGTTTATACATAGATACAACCAAGTAAATAAACTAGAAAAAATAAAATAATTTAAAAAAATTAAAAAATAATAAATTTATTAAAATTTCTTTAGAAATTGTTTTTTAGACACAAAATCGTCATTTATCAATACAAAATTTATCAAAATGAATAATAAACATGATTGAGGAACATTTGCAATGTCCTGGCAGGTATTTTTCCTATTTTTCATTAAAAAATTCAACCAGTCGAAATCAAAATAGCAAGTGACTGATTTTGACATTTTTGTTCTTATCGTTCGAAATACAGAAACCCAATTTTATATGAAAACACTTACGTTTTCTTTCGACTTGTCGTTCGACTCATTGTTCGCATAGAAGTGAGTTAGAGAAACCCAAATCAGTTTTCGTTCGCTTAGAAGGCGAAAGAAAGCATTCGTTCGACATAGAGAAACAGGCTATTAATGTACATTTCTTTTTCTAAGAGCCAGTTTTTCACTTCTAGATTAAATGCCAATTAAATGTTAAATTAATGTAAATATTAATCTAATCTGCAATTTGTGTTTTTAGGTCCGAGATTAAATCTTCTAGTATTGCCATATTGAACGGCAATTATTTATAAATAAAATATGGTAGTTTGTGCAAAAATCACATGTTGTTATCAAAACAACTGAATGTTTTAAATAAGTGGAAAATTTAGATTACTTTTTTATTTATGGAATTTTGGATTATTAAATTAAAATGTACAATTCGCAAATTGGTGTTCAAAGCGTGCAGTGGTGTTCGTGATTCTTTTCTGCGTGGAAAATTTGTATATTTCACTCACTGACCAGGAATCTGAATTCATGACTAGTGCTACGTATGCCTTTGAAAATGATGATTTTTTCTCGAAGACTTTATAAAATTCTTACAAACGCGTAATCCTGACTTAGCATGTGGTACTGATGGTATATCATATAGAATGCTTCGAGATCTCACCCATGATCATAAACATAAATTATTTAACATCTTGAATGAACTATGGAAAAGCAGAAAGATACCAGAACCATGAAGAAAGATAAGAGTTAAACCCATACCAAAGAAAAACTACTCAATGGATATTTTGAAATTCAGACCTATCTGATTACTATCGGTTCTAATGAATTGTGTAGAAGGGCTGTTTAAAATAAAAATGGAGAAGCACGTTTCGAAGATTGTCCCTAGGCAAAAAAGAAAAACAAATTCATCGTGGCTTAGTTCAAGGTAGTGGATTTAGCCCACTCCTATTTAATTTGTACACAGCCGATCTACATCGATTGGAAGATAATAACACTTACCTATTTCAGTTTGCTGATGATTTTGTTATTTTCGTGTTCGATAATAATTGGGAAGATGCAAGAATGATTCTCCATAGGAAGATTACCTGTTTTATCGAGGAAAATGTATGGCTCTAGATCTAAGGATAAATCTACACAAATCCAGCATTACATCCTTTGGTAAACGAGGACCACAACTAGAATTAAGGTTTGGAGAACACGAGATTAAGTAAACCAAGCAGATCTGCTATTTGGGAAGATTGATTGCCGCAAATAATTCAACAGTGCCTCACACGACACAGATCATCGACAAAATTAGTCGTTCTTGTTATTTCCTTCTGTCTATAAATAGTTGCTTGTTCGGCATAGATACTAGAAGAGCACTCATATTTTACAAGGCCTTTGTACGATCCAAGATGGAATATGCGGCATCCACCTTTGCCAACATAACCAAAGGAGCCTTATCCAAATTACAGACTAATATCAATACACATCTGAGAAAATCTCTGGGACTGTTAAAATCGACTCCGGTTCATATCATCTTTCACATAACAGCAGATCTCCCGGTTAAGTACAGATTAGAACTAGCTACGGCCAAGGAGCTAATAAAAACTTTTCAATTGAACCTTTTCATGGCGGTAACTTTATCATCGTTAGACAGTCAGATTGATACAAGTTACTATAGAGTCTTTAAGAAATTCGAATTAATTTTTACAGACCTAGAAAGCTTCGAGAATTCGCCTCCAAAATCTGACAAGTTGAAGATTTTTGACGAATTTTATCACGACAATAAAAGGACGATTAATTCAGACATGATTGGAAACATTTTTGCAGAGAAAAAGGCGAAATTGGATATGTAGATATGGACATGATTTTGGTAAAGCTTTGCAGAGAAAAAGGCGAAATTGGATATGTATGATATGGACATGATTTTGGTAAAGCTGGCGGTGCGCTCTATCACCCAAAATCTGGTACGATTAGAATGTTTAGTTTATCTAAGAGATCCTCTTCCATGTCGGTGGAGTTGATGATCCAAAAGGCAATTGAATTCGCGAATGAAAGAAATATTAGTCGATTGGCCATTTTTTCTGATAAAACAGTTTGTTGTCTCTAGAAGGAGAGCATGAAAATAAAATTTGCGCTACGATATTCAGGCGGATAAATGATTCGAAATCACTCATCACAGTTGAGATTCACTACATACCCTCTTACATATGGATCACGGGGAATGAAATCGTATATAAAGCAGCCAAGAAAGCTACCTCTGAAGGGGAACTACTCCATGTAAAGTGGACAAGAAAGGAGGCTATAAGAGAAATTGAAAGAAAGCTATGGAACGAGTGACAGAAAGAATACTCGAATATATCCCGGTCAAAAGGTAAACAAAATGGCAGGATTTTTTCCCAACTTAAAAAGAAAACCTTGGTTCAAGGATAAATCCTTAAAAATGCATCCGATTTAGATCAAACTATTAAACCGACCTATGACCGGACACTCATTTAGCCCTGACTCTCTTCACAGAATCCGCGTGGTGGATGAAAACATGTGCAGGCTGTGCAACGAAGTGAACGACCATTCATCATCTTCAAGTGCTCAAAATTCGTCTTTCAGAGGTCAGAATTTCCATTATTGGAACGATATGCAAGCACTACTTTTTGTGAGAGATAAGTTTCGAAATTCCTGATGGCTTTCTATCCCTCGGGATCAGCCAAATAAATCTTCCATCCTTTGCAGTAGCACGGGGGCACGAAGTAATTCAAAACCATTAAACAAATTAAATTTAAAGAGAAATATTTAATAATGTCAGTGTTTAGTCATCTTTATAAAAGAATTTTTCAAAAGTTAAAAAATGCAACCACTCGCTGTCATTTTCCAAATTATTGGAGTTTTGTACGTTTCTTCTAATTTATACATGCATAATTTGTCGTCACCATCTGATTTCTACGTGTGTATATGAATATTTTATCACAAGTTTAAACCCCCAACATTGGTCGCTTAAACTAACAAATAAAGCTAGATGATCGACAACTCAAAAATAACATTTAACGATTAAATTTGATTTAATCGCTAATCTTTAATTGAAAAACTGGCCCTTAGACACTTATTTATGTAAAATTATGGATTGTTGATAATACTGTCACCTTTTTTTTTTATTTAATTATTAAAAACATTTAAAGACTTAAAGAGGTAAACATGTTCAGGTTTTGTGTAAATAAAATAAAATTATAAAAATAGTTTGTGCTTAATTTAAAATATTGGTGCACATTATTTTAATATTAAGATTATATGAGGAGCCGCAGAACAAAACGTACTTTTTTATTATTTGAATTTATGAATCCGGAAATGGTAGGAAACTTTCTCCTTTCCACAAAATGCAACGCAACAAATTTTTAGGATGTGTGAGATCAAAGTACTCTTAAATGTAAAAAAGTACGTTTTGTTAAAAATATTTTGGAAAAAATGTATAATTTCTTTGTGTTTTTGAGGGAACATTTTTCATGAATTTATAAAATGATCTAAAAATACTGTTAGCATAAAATTGTAAACCAAAGCAACTAACAAAAATGTTTACTCTTAAGAAAAACACCTCTTAAAATCTTATGGGCTTGGTTTAATTGAAATAAAAAATAAATAAATAAAAAAATATATATATGAAAAAAGTACGTTTTTTCCGCAAAAATTAAATTCTTTGAAAAAAAAAAATATATATATATATATATATATATATATATATATATATATACTTATATATATATATCTATATATATATATATATATATATATATATATATATATATATATATATATATATATATATATCCTATCAAAGTTTTTTCTGGTAGAGTTCAACCCATTGCATATAAAAAAAAATAACAATGAAGCAATTTCTAAAAAAATGCAAAAAAGTACGTTTTGTTCTGCGGCTCCTCATATATAAAAGACATATCAAACATTTTACAAATTATTCTGATTCTTGTAATTAATTAGCATGTTTACTGCAGTAAAAAGTTAAATGTTTGGGGATACATGTTTAGATTTCTAAGAAAGAGAAAACAGACAAAATTTTGGACCAAGGAACTTAGGGACCAAAGGTCAACTGTTGGAAGGCCGTTCAATAGAGCCAAACTGACACGCAGGTGTGAGGATTGGAATAGCTATAAGAAAAGTTTCAATAGGTATAAGGCAGGCAGAAAGAGAGCTAAGAATTCAGGAGAATATTATCCAACGAATCGGAAAGTGTTTCCGGAATTGATATAGTAAACTTGATAGGATTCGTCATAGGAAAAGGCTGGCTAAGGGAATATCGTTGACTTGAAGCGAACGCAATGGTGCGATAGATTTTTTTTTGCTATCCTACTTTTTTATATTTTTATACCCACCATCAAAAATATGGGGGGTATATTGATTTTGTCTATCCGTGTGTAACATGTCGAAAGAATCATTTAAGACCCCACAAAGTATATATTTTCTGGGTCCTGGTTAGATTTTGAGTCGATCTAGCTATGTCCGTCCGTCTGTTGAAAGCAGGATAGGGCTCGAACGGGACAACGTAGAGGGACGAAATTTGGCACAAATATTTATCTTATATAAGGTTTGTTTTGGCAAAATCGGTTAATAAACAAAAAAGTTATGAGCTAAAAACTAGAAACACAGGGTGTCCGTTTCATACTTTTCTGCTGATATCTATTTAACAAAAGCATGTACGACAACGAAATTTTTCACGGATAGTTCGAAGGTCGATATAAACTTGGACACCAAAAATGGTCGTGGTCCGCCCACTTTACCACCCACCTCCCATATAAGGTGAAATGTCAACGAAATTTTGTACAAATAGTTCAAGGATCAAAATAAACTCGGTAAAAATAGTCGTGGTCACCCACCTTACCCCACCTTGACGGTGGGTATACAGATTCGGCTGAGCCGAATATAACATTCGCGCTTGTTTATAACTCAAATAGAACGTAACTACCTTTTTCGCCAAAAAACGGAAAAAAATTTCAAAATTCAAATGCATATAACTTTTGATTCCGTAAATTTGTTTGTGATTTTTTCTACAGAATTTTTTTATTTGTTGTTAATAAAATAACAAATTTTTCAAAAAAAAATCGAGTGAATTTGGACCCGCTATAGCGAAAAAACTTTGCCAAGATAGGTCCAAAAGTAAAAAGTTTAATATTTGAAGCCAAATATCTCTTAAACTAAAAGATATGACCTGCACATACGACAATGTTTTATGTAGATCTTGACTAGCAGAATCCACTCATGTAAAAATCTTTAAAATCAGCTGAGATATAACGAATCTGGATCGTTTTAAATTTTTTGAGCACCCGAGGTGTCAAACTTTTGGACCCTCTGGACCCGCCCCCTTATAACGTTTATAAAGTCCAAGTTTATAACGTTAAACTTGCCTACACCTCTACTAACACTGTCTGAAATTTCATGGAAATCGGACCAGCCGTTTGGAAATTCCAGATTTATTTCCATTTTATTTTTGAAACGGGACACTGTGAGTCGTTTAAACATTAGTACTCATAATAATATTCTTTACAAAATGCGCGATTTAAATTTGTTAACTTGTTTTTTGTTTGATGATAATATTTACATTCAAAATTGATTTTATTATTTCAAAATTTGAATAGTAATGCGAAATATGTGGGGTTGATTTTTGAGGTTAAGAACATAATGTTTGGTCCATACAATTGTAAGTCCTAAAATATTTTGACTCCATCTGAATTTTAGTATTAAGCTAAATGCTTTCATTTGACATCAATATTAACATCATTTATACTTCGCGATAGTTTTTAGCAAGCAAAATAAGTTTGGAGATGAATGTCGGTGTAGCCGATATAAATGGCGTTTCTTTATTTTTTTTTTTTTTTTTTTTCATAATATCAATTTTAGTTATTAAGATGATTCTTTACAGATATTTTTCAATGATTTTAAGTAATATCTTACACTGAAAAAATTCAGAACAAATTTTGAAATTTATTCCAAAATTTGTTAATGCTACTTTAACTCGGACGTGTAATTTATTAATAAATCCGGTTTACGCGATATTTTCGACAATTTCTATAAAAGCGGAATTTGTCAGTTGCGAAAAAATCACTTTTTCAAATATTTACGCCAATTATATGAAAGTTTGAGAAGTTGCTGCCCCATGTCTGGTTTCCTGACATCAACGGGATATACATTAAAATTTATGTAACGGAGAACGGTTTGAATGCATTATTTTATGCTTTTGAATACAAAGTATGAGCCTATCAGTGTTGATAGGGGTAGTTTAAAAAAAGTTACAGTTTTTTATCAAAAAAGTTAAAATTTTGGTCATAAAGTTACATTTTGCTTTTTTTTTTAATAATAAACATTTTCAATTCGATATTTTAGAGAAAATAATACAAAAATACTTATATGTATACATTGCATAAAATATTTTTTTTTTTTTGATGTTTTGTATTCAACTAGTTAAAAAATCAAAATTTTCTCATCTTACTAATTTTTAAATGAAATTACTAAAATTCCTATATCGATATAAAATCAGTGAATCCTATCCGTGAAAAATCACAAAATCATTTTTTTTATTCTTTTAATTTTTCTATGTAACTTGTAAATGAGTATTTTTACTAATTTGTGAATAAAATCAAAACTTAGGCACTGATTTTAATAAAATATGCCTTGTTTTATTTGCAACAAATTTATCTCTATGAATAAAAAATTAAAATTTGAATTTTTGACATATTAAAATGTTCATGATTTTTTGAAAAATAGTTTTCTTTAAATTTTGTACAAAATTTAATTTTTTCTCAAAAGTTGGGCTTAATATCTCCATAATTGTTGACCGTATTAACAAGTAATGTAAGAACGATTTTTTTTTAATAAAATCAGACAAGTTGTTTTCGAGATATGCTTCGACATACAGTTCAACCTGCTTAATTTTACAAATCGCGATTTATCGCGAGAAATAGAGTCAATTCAAAAAAGTGGATTAGAGGCTTAGTACTTATTAATACCGTGTATCCGAATTGACTGAGAAACCCTGTGCCGAAGAATCAGTGTTTCCCTGTGTTATTCTTGATTAATTATTCAGTCTCAGGTACGAAAAATATAAATAACGATGGAGTCTCACAGACTCCTAAATATTCAGCAAAAACTTGGGTAATAAATATCATCCGACAAAGAAGACAAACAATTTTTATGGGCAAGAAATGTGTAATATAAATATTTCAAATTTAACTCCCCATCCGAACTGATGTGCTCTTGGAAAATATTTACAAAGTCAAATACTTGTTAGTTTATAAATTTATGTAATAAATGTTTGATCCTATAGGTATAAAAAGTTACAAAAACATGGCCAAAAACGGAAAATATTTACATGTTACGTGGAGCGTCAAAATGTTACGAAAAATGTAACAAATGTAACCATACTGCAACACTGGAGTCTATTGTTGCCAATTTACATCATTTGAGAAAAGCTACACATTAAAAAAAAAGTAAGTATGACGAAAATCATGTATTTGTATTCATATGTTTTACACTAACAAAATACAAGCAATTGTTGTTTTTGTAGATATGCGACCATTTTTTTGATTCCTTCGGAACAAAATTTTTATCAGCGAATTTAATCCTAGTTTTTAGAACGAATTTTTTGTTTGCAAATTAATTTTTAAATTTGTTCGAAGATCAAAAATTTTATTTTCGAAAATAAAAATATTATTCAGGAATTAACCCGAAACGAATTAATCGAATTGAAGTCGTGTAACGGTATAAAAATAAGTTTACTTATGTTGAATGAATGATATGTGGATGTTTAAAACATTTGTACATGCGCTTGTGTGTTTAAGAAAGCTGCAGTTTTGTTTTTGTTTTGTTTCTGCTGAATTGTCTAAAATTAAACAACAACACATTGATTATGACAGTAGTTGATTGAGTGTGTGTGTTTTCTATTTGCATATTTATGTATGCATGTACATAAATACATGTTTTCAATTAGAGATATGGGAAAATTAAAATTTATTAAGCAGTTGTGTATGTACATCAGAGTTCCCCAAAACCAACGCACGCGTACATTTTGTCTCTTGTGTTATTCTCTTGATATGAATAAAAAACACACATATCAATTCAGTCTAGCACTAGCATTCAACGAAGCAGGTTGTGTTATCGCTTGTTGCTTGATATACAATTGTACAATTTACATTGTACACTTTAATTAAATTTATTTTCATAAAACTAAATTGTAATTATTATATTATTAAATAATATAAGTTTATTTTATTTGTAACTACTGTAAATCTATTACAAAAAAGAAAATGTTGCTACTATTGAATTTTATAGCAACATTTGTATTGTCCGTTAACATTCGGACTTATTGCTAAAAAACCGAAGCGTCTTAAAATTAATCTTTAAATTGAATACTTACTTACTTTTCAACCATCTTTGAAGATATACATAATCTAAACATTGTACTTACCCTTTGAATATATTATATTGAAAAAAATACAAATTTAAAGGAAAATCACACTTACCTGTGTTCTAATTCCGGCTACCCTGGAAGAAAAGGTGAGAAACTTAAATTCCAATTAAACCCCAAATAAAAGAAATACTAAACTCTTATTTCTTTCCCATACTTCTTTACCCTAATAATTATAATTACTCTATGAGTAATTATAATTAACATCTCAATTATAGATTGATTACCCTCAACTCTCCCAGCTAAGGAGAATCTATAAGGAGATAATAATAATAATAATTCAATTTATTACATGGTCCTATCGATCAGTAAACAAGTGCCAATACAACAACAACTACAGCCCTGAAAGATCATTTAAAAACAAACAAAAAACACCTAGTGAGAACATCTCAACATGAGGTAAATGAAAAATAATTCGTCAAAAGCACGTCAGTACAAAACTCCAAACAGTAAGTTATTTTCTTATTGTATTAAAATTAAAACACGCACACAAACATATTAACACAAAACATATAGCAAACGTGACAATTTTAAAATCGTATAAAACGTTCATGAAAGTTAAAAAGAAAAAATCTAAAAAGTTAAAAAAAAGAAATCTCTAATATAAATATTAATATAAAGTAAAAATAAGGAGGAATAAGTAAAAAGTGGAAATTATATAACAATTAAAGTAAATTTAATAAAATAATAATAATAAAAAAGATCACAAAAAGTCCATTTCTATATGTGGTGTACGCAGTGTTGCCAGAACTTCTCTGAGAAAAAGTGCTAAATGGCTATTAAAAAAGTGCAGTTTAGTAAAAATAAGTGCTAAATGATTGTTAAAAAGTGCAATTCTTTAGAAAAAAGTGCTAAATTTTAAATAAAGTAATTAGAATAAACATTTTTGTTATTTATGCATATATTCACTATTTTAATATATATATATTTTTTTAATTTGTATGGTTTACGCACATTATATTGGACATATTCTTAATTCCAAAGGAACAAATCAATTCAGAATAACTTCCCATCTTTATACATATTAACGTATTCACATTATATTTTGGAACACAGTAAATTTCATACATGAGTATGTCTGTATAAAATAATTTTAAATAATTTTGTTAAAATAAGAACATTAAGATTTTCATTCAACCGGATAAATCTACACAACTCGTAAATTTATAAAATATTTTTTTCCCTATGTAAGAGCGTTTATTGCATTTCGGGTACTTTACTTCTTTTATTTTTCTTCTTTTATTTTTTCGTAGGCTGTCCTTATAATCGATATTTTCCTAAAACTATGTTCACATTTGTCAAATATTTGACCAAAATTGTGCAACCACTACTTTTACAAATAATTGTTAACAGTTCTTTGATATTGCAAATGTTTTGTAAAAGAAATCAGCATCGTTCTAAATTTGGTAAAATGTCAGGTATGAATAATAACTAGTAAAAAATGTTTCCATTAAAATGGAGGTCAGAAAATATTTTTATAGTAGTTACGTCATTTTGACTAGTCTGACCATACCTTAAGACTATTAGTTTTGGAGTTGTAAAAAAAAAGATTTGATCGGTAAACTATACAAAGATATTTTTAGCTATTTTGTGCTTTATTTATCCAAAATTAAAATTAAAGTGCAAAAACTAAAAATAAATGCTAGAAATGCACTTTTAATGCTAAAAAATTGATTTTATTTATAAAAAAAGTATAAAAAGGTGCTAAACAGCATCTAGCACCTTTTTTTCGCAAAAAGGTGCAGTACCCGAAAAAAAAGTGCTAGAATTGTACTTTAAATGCCGTTATGGCAACGCTGGGTGTACGTATTAAAAAAATTTATAAGTAAAATAAAAAAAAATCTATATGTACATAAGTATATTCCTCCATAAAAAATTGCAAATAACCCCAAAATAAAAATTTTTATGTATGCTTATTTAAAATATATATATATATATATATATATATATATATATATATATATATATATATATATATATATATATATATATATATATATATATATACACATGGACAAAAGTCACCGTCATCTATCATGTACAATGTTTAGAGGCTCCCCATGCTCAGAAACAAATTGAAATATAAAAATGGTTAACTTAAACAAAAAGTATATTTTATTCAAATATTATTTCAGTTAAAATAACTCCTTTTTCTTATACTTATTAAAAAACAAATTAAAAATATACAAAACAGTTCGTATAACTACTGGACAAAATTCACCGTCAGGTAAAGTTAATTAAAAACTTTTATTATTTTAATATGAGGTATGTTTGCCATTATTTTTAATAATTTCTTGCAAACGTTTCTGCATAGAATGTACTAACTTTTTCGTCACTTCTGGATCAATTTTCTCCCATTCCTCCATTAATTTCTCTTTAAGAATATTTTTGGAAGTAATGTGATGTTCTCGAATCCGTCTATCCAAGTGGTCCCATAAATGGTCTATTGGGTTGATGTCCGGTGACTGAGGAGGAGTTTTAAGAGTGTGAGGGGTGTTATATAAGATCCATAATCAACCAATTTCCGCCATGTGCTTAGGGTCATTGTCCTGCTGGAAGAAATAGTCGGATTCAATGCCAAGTTTTTGAGCACTTTTATGCAAGTTATCCTTAAGGATATTCAAATTAATATTTTTATCCATTACTTCATCAATAAATACTAGTTTCCCAACCCCAGCCGCCGACATACAACCCCATACCATGACACCAGCACCATCATGTTTAACAATCAACTGAATGTGTTTTTCCTGCAAAGCCTCCCCCTTCTTTCTCCATGTCAAAATACGTCCGTCTTATTTATATATGGAAAATTTGCTTTCATCAGAGAATATTACCTTATCCCAAAAGTCTATTCCTTTATTTATGTGCTCTTTTGCGAAAGAATGGCGTTTCATTCGGTTCACCTTGCTAATCTGCGATTTTTTCCTGCAAAGTCTGGCATTATACCCGGCAGAATTTAGCACTCGACGTACATTACGGGGGTGAACACCTGTACCAGTGTTTTCCTTTAACATTGCAGCAATTTCGGACGATGAAGTTTTAGGCTATTTTTTAATTATTTTTACTATTTCCCTCTTTTCCCGAACAGATAGTGCTGGCGGTCGTCCACTTCTTGTCTGATACTCACATGTTGGGTCGTCTTTAATACGTTTTATAAATCCAGCAATGGTGTTACGTGGACGGTTAACCAATGTGCATATTTCCCGGATCGTTTTATTTTGTTTGTACGCACTTAAAATAATTTTTCTTTCTTTAATTGTAGTTTCTTTTCTTTTTTCACTCATTTTTAATAAAAGTGGCGTTAGCAAATTTTTTAAATTAAGTACCGTTATTAAATTTCGACAGATCAGTCTTAAAGAATTTAGACAGAAGTGTTGGTAAGAGTGAAATTTCTTAAAGTTTCTTTAATATTTAGATGCAGTGACGGTGACTTTTGTCCACAAGAAATATGAACTTCAAATAATAAATACTTATTTTTGTTAATAAGGTTAATGAAAGAAAAATTAGTTTAACTAAAAAACATTTTAAATAAACCATATTTTATGCAGAATTAAATTATTTTCATATATCATTTGTTTTATGGGCGCAGAGGCCCTTCAAACTTACATAAAGGCAAATGACGTGACTTTTGTCCATCTGTGTACATATATCCCGCTATATTAAGTTAATATAAAAAATCAAAATTGCACATAACCCTAAAAATTACATTATCTGTATGTTCCTTAAAATATTACACATTATCCCAGTAAACAAATAAAAACTAATTTTTTCTCTCCTTAGTGTAAAGGGAAAAGGAAAAAGATTGCAAAAAAAAAAAAAAGTCATAAAATTTATTACAAACTATTTACTTAAATATATAAGCACATACATAAATATAAACGTGGTACATATGTAAATTGCAAAACAAACAAAAAAAAAAAAAGTGTTCCGTTATATTTTTCTCCAACTAAACAAGGAAGAAAGAAGAAAAGGAAAATTGTTGGATGTTTTGTCAAAAAATAATAAGGTAATTATTATTTTATATTATATTTCTCATAAACACAACGCAAAAAAAAATATATAGTAGAAGGCGCTTAAGAAAAAAAACAAATTAAGTGTGCTCTTAAACAAAAAACCACTTCTTCAGATTAATGCACCATCACTCGCTTGTGACACAGAGAATTTTAGCCGACAAATATTCAAATCTCTTTGAATTTATTGTATCGTACTTACTCGCTTTAAATTGTGTTCTCTTCATATTTTCAACCACCAAAAATACAATTGTTTTGCGTGCTCTTATGCAAGTTTATTTGTGTATACGTAATTTCATATCTCTTCAAAGTTTATGAATTCTATATTCAATTGTTTGAATTAGATCAGTGTATAGCTAATAATAAAAAATAAAAACAAGAAAAGAGAACTGATTTAAAAGGAAATCATAAATAAGCAAAGTTGTTTTTTTTAACTCTTATGATTAATAAGATTCATAAACATCATATTGTCTCTTTAAGTTCTTTTTCCCATACAGTCCACAAAAGAAACGTCGTAGACAAAAATAAACAACTTAATTTTGTTTAAAAATTTCAAATACAAACGCTTTAGAAACAGAAAATTTGCTTATATATTTATGTGCTGCAATTAACAACAATAAAAAAAAGAGTTTATTTCAAACTTATTTATGTGTATGCAAACATTTACATACATTTAATTTTTGTAAAAAAAAAAAGAAAAAAATGTCAAAAGAACATTAAAATTTCTGCAAACAACATTATTTAAAACTAGTACAAATTACATATGATATTAGACAAAACCTTCGTCGTGAAAATTATAAAATATTAAACTCAATAAATATTAAATCAATCTGAAATTGTACTACGTCATCCATCTCTGGTACATAAAGAGCATTGATTTTATATGCATATCTCAATAAGGGTTACCATTGAGTTCGTATTTTTTTTCTCTTTTTGAACGAAAATTTTAACAAATAAACTTCAATAATTTAAAGAGCAAAAGTATTTGATTTTTACAAGAAATTTTTAACAAAGAAATAAATTTTAGTAAAAGAGCACAAGTTTTGATTATTAAATAAAAAAAATTTAACAAGGAAATAAATTTCAATAAAAATTTAAAGAACACAAGTATTCGATTATTATACGTATTTGAATTTTATATGAGAATTATAATAAAGCTGTAGAAACAAATTAAAATAACTACTAACAAAATTAATTATTTGAAATTGGAAGCAATAAGGCATCTCTATTACCTAATTCTTGAAATAAACGTAAAATTCATTATCTATCATCTTGTATAAAATTTAATCCCAAAACTCTAATTCTAAATTGAATAAATATAATATTTCCAAACTCATATTATATGTACATATACAACATTTAGTCTTATATAGTTCATTGGGGGAGCAATTGTTAAACCAATTGTATTTTATTTTATAATTTAGTAATTTTGTCACTGAGTTATAATCACCACTTTGTTTTAAATCGTATTCTCAGTTAGACCTTTACTAGATAACAGTCATCTAGTGCCATAATTATATAGCACCTTTTTTCACATATTCTCATTTAAATCTTAACTAGATAACAATCATCTAGTACTATAATCACTGAGTCCTTTACTACGACAAAAACATATATAAAAAAAGGTTAATTAAATACTGAAAATATCGATCAGCATTAATTTTAACTAGATAAGATATCTAGAACTATAGTTACATAGCCCTATCCCCTTAAATAGTGCTGTATCGTAAAACTCTCTGTTAGTTAACTCTGAAATCGTGGTGAATTAGTTCTCTAAAAATTTATTTTACTCAATACGATCATTGAATTCGGTTCAATTCCATCAACAAACATGACCTCTACTCGTAGCGATTCTCATCCCTCCCCAAAAGAACGGTTCGTATTTGATTGCGACCATTTACTACAATTTTGCAACAGATTCAATAGAACTCCTGTGGAGGAACAAGGTGAATCAGTATTGGAAGTTAAACTCAAAGATTTGGACTCAAGATGGGCCAAAGTAGAAGTTTCATACGAAAGAGTCATGTTGGCAAATGAGGAAATTGTCAAACCCGAATTCAAAGAAGAAGCGAAAAGAAATTACGATGCATGTGTAGATGCATATTATCTCTGTACTTCGCAAATGCTCGATTTAATGAAAGCAATCCGACTAGATACATCTAGTGTCCCAGGGCTTGAAGCTGCAGCTCGTCAATCTCTCCCTTTGACTCAGAATTTCATTTCTGACAGTGATAATAACTGTATTAAACTGCCACCCTGTGATACGGAGGTATTTAAGGGAAGTTATGAACAGTGGCCTTCATTTCGTGACATGTTCACAGCCGTATATATAAACCACTCGAAACTCTCACCTGTCACGAAATTATACCACCTTCGGAATAAAACTCGAGGTGAAGCAGGTGATATTGTAAAACGATATCCATTATCTCAAGAAAATTTCGAGCTCGCATGGAATGCGTTGAAAATACGCTATGAAAACAAACAAGTTCTGGTAGAAAACCAAGTTAAAATCTTGTTCAATATTCCTCAAGCTACTCATGAAGATAGCGAATCAATAAGAAGAATACAATCTTCTGTTAACGATTCCCTAGCAACACTTAAAACCCTTGGTGTAGAGGTAGAGAGCTGGGATCCTATTTTGATTCGCTTAATCTCGACAAAACTACCAGATTTCACTCTTTCTCTTTGGGAACAATCCTTAACTTCTCCTCGTGAACTTCCGAAATGATCCCAAATGTCCCAATTTCTTATTGACAGATATGAAGCTGTTGAACGTCTGACGAGTATCAGAACTTCTAAAGATTGCTACAGTCTTACAAATGTTCCCCAAAATAGTATACAGACTTACACGTCCCAAGAAAATATTAATGAAATGTTATATAAACTTTGTAATGAAAATCACTCTTTAAGAACATGCCTCAAATTTCGAACCTTTACGGTTCAACAAAGAGTTGATTACGTGTTCAAAAACAAGTTTTGCAACAATTGCTTAGCTTTATCTCACCTCAAAGCAAATTGTAAAAGTAAACATACATGCCTGTATTGCAAAAAAACCCATCACTCTTTGCTACACATGACAAAAAGACCTCAA
The DNA here is from genome assembly GCA_951394005.1 of Protophormia terraenovae. Lineage (NCBI taxonomy): Eukaryota > Metazoa > Arthropoda > Insecta > Diptera > Calliphoridae > Protophormia > Protophormia terraenovae. The sequence continues at coordinate 72,659,458 of OX596074.1, forward strand.
AATATATCCCAAAGATCAGAAAACTTTCACCAATAAGACATTTCTGGCAAGAAAATTAATAATGCTCAAAGCTCCACCTCAAAAGTCGCTCAAGTTACACAAAATGAAACTCAAATGGAACGGCCTACAACATCTCACCAAGTTCAGGCGAATTGCTCTACCAGTAACGAAAATATTCTACTAAGAACTGCCATAATGCAAATAGAATATAGAGGTGAATTCTTTACAATTAGAGCTTTAATAGATCCCGGTTCTCAACGAACATTTTTGACTGAAAAGATAAGAAATCGCCTTCAACTCCCTCATAAAAAATCTTATTTCGAAATTGTTGGTATAGGCGGTCAAAAACAAGCGGCTAGCAAGGAGTGCGAGTTTGTGTTATACGCTAAAAGATACAATTTAAGAATCCCCATTAAAGCGATTATCTTACCTAAAGTGACAAAGCATCTTCCAGCTTGTACTTTTGAAGTCCCTATATCCAGCGAACTAAAGGAATTAGATCTTGCAGATTCAAATTTTAATAAATCATCTCAAATAGATCTTATGAACAGTTTATTAACATTGATGGCATAAAGAAAAATATCTGCGTCCATACTTCAGCCTACAACACTGTGTTCGGTTGGGTTCTTAGTGGTCCCATGAAAACAGAAACTGTTCAAGCTTTCTCAACTTCAGTTTTCACCTCCGAAACTTCTGAGCTCAATACTCTCTTAAAAAAGTTTTGGGAGCAAGAAGAAATCCCATCAACTAACCCAGTCTCGCAGGAAGATGAAATGTGTGAACAATTTTCCTCCAAAACAACGACACGTCACGAAAACGGTAAATATATCGTCAGGTTACCTTTTAAGACAGAATATCCAGAAAAAGTATTCCTAGGTTATTCTCGGTTTATAGCTTTAGCGCAATATTCCAGAATGGAAAAAACACTCTCTAAAGATCCCGATTTACAGTTTCAATATAAAGCTGTTTTAAACGAATATTTGTCTTTTGATCACATGGAAGAAACGCAATCCCATGAAATCATTTCGGAAGGCAAATATGGCTCATTTTATTTACCCCACCACGCAGTGGTCCGTCCCGAAAATAAATCCATAAAAGTGAGAGTAGTGTTTAATGACTCGAAAAAAACAAAATCTCAATGATGTACTCTATACAGGTCCCACATTACAAAACGATCACTATAATTTTCAATTGGAGAAAGTACAGATATGTGTTCAATGGTGATATACAAAAAATGTATCGCCAAATTTTAGTACATCCCGCTGATAGAACCTTTCAAAGAATCTTATTCCTAAATCAGCAAGATGGACCTATTAAAGATTACCAGTTAAAACCTGTTACTTTTGGAGTAAATTGCGCACCTTTTCTCGCAATTCGCACCCTTCTTCAGCTCGCATCGGATTCTGAATCTCTATATCCGAAAGCTGCCTCCATCTTGCGCTCTGAAACATATGTTGATGATATTCTCTCGGGAGGGTTTTCACTAGAAGAAACTCTATCTGCTCAAACTCAACTGATTAACGCATTAAAATCGGCTGGATTACCCCTAAAGAAAATAACAGCAAATGATCCACAAATGCTGTCTCATTTACCAAAGGAGGACTTATACGATTCAGATTTTCTTCGTTTTAACGAAACAAGCTCCACCAAAACCCTCGGCATTAAATGGAATGCACTCACAGATTCATTTAGTTGCTGCTGGATGGCTAGCTCCCATAGTCATCAGGGCAAAGATACTTATGCAACAGTTACGGTTAGAGGGTATAGATTGGGATGAAGAGGTTTCATTATAATTTCTGCAAAATTGGAATAATCTCGTTCTAGATCTTACAAAAATTGAAACAATTTCAATTCTTCGATGGATCCAGTACACGCCGTCAGACACAGTTCAACTTCATGGTTTCTCTGATGCCTCCAAAGTAGCATTTTGTGCCACAGTTTACGTTCGCTGTCAAACTGCAACACACAATATTTTCTCGAACTTATTGGTGGCGAAAAGCAAAGTAGCTCCAATCCAAACGGTTTGTCTTCCTCGCTTAGAGCTGAATGGCGCGGTTTTATTAGCAAATCTCATCAAATATGTAACATCTTCTCTAAGCTTCAAATAAGGCAGAAATATTTTTATGGACAGACTCCTCAATAGTCCTAGGATGGCTCTCTAAAACCCCTTCGTCATGGGAAACTTATGTTGCAAATAGAATTGCCCAAATTCATCGTTTGGTTCCAAATGCGAAATGGCGTCATGTTTCATCTCATGATAATCCAGTAGATCTTGGAACTAGTGGCTGTAAGCCTCAAGATCTGGCACATAATCCTCTTTGGTGGCATGGACCACCATGGTTGCACAAACCCCCGTCAGAATGGCCAAAACGAAACCCACTCAAGATAATCGAAAATCTTAAAGAAACTCAATCTTTACATACAGAAGTCCAAGAAGATGACATTCTAAATAGATTTTCTTGATATCATAAAGCTTTACGCGTAATATGTTATGTTTTTCGATTCTTTGCTAAATGTATAAGGAATATAAGGCCAAATATATCACCTATTACTAAAAATCTACTAACTCATGAGGAAATGAAATTTGTAAAATATAGGCTAATCATGCTTTCTCAAAAAAAAATTTTTATCATGAAGAATATAAACGTTTGTCTACTTCTTAAACGATCAGCAATAAAAGTTCCCTAAAACCATTAAATCCAATTCTTGATTCTAACTCTATTCTTCGAGTTAATGGTAGACTATCTCGGTCGTCTTTGCCATACAATGAGCGGTACCCTATAATATTACCAGGCAATTCCCGATTTTGCCATTTATACCTCAATTATTTGCATAAGTTTCTCGCTCATGCTGAATGCGGTCAAATGTGCAGAATGGTGCAGACCGAATTTTATATATTCAGACTAAAACCTCGAGTGAAAAAGATAATACGAAATTGTAAAACTTGTATTATTTACAAACAACAGCCATGTTCACAAATAATGGCTCCCTTACCGCCAGAAAGATGTAATTTATCACTTCCATTTCAAATAACTGGAATTGATTTTGCCGGCCCCTTTGAGCTCAAAACTTCACCTATACGAAAATCTACCGTAATAAAAGGATATGTCTCTGTTTTCGTTTGTTTCAGCACAAACATGCTCAGACTTATCCTCCGCAGCATTTCAGGCTGCATTTTCTCGCTTCGTTGGGAGGCGGGGGCTCCCCCAAAGGGTAGTATCAGATAACGGCAGAAACTTTCTAGGCGCCAGTAAAGCACTTCAACGCGAATTTAATGCATTTGTAAAAAATGCTGTACAAGACATTTCTCAAAAGTATATTACACATGGGTTTGAGTGGAAATTTATACCACCACACGCTCCTCACATGGGTGGATTATGGGAGGCCGCCGTAAAGAGTTTTAAGTTTCATTTAAAACGAATAGCAGGAGCCCAAAAATTCACTTTTGAAGAATTTTCAACAATTTTAACTCGTATTGAAGGTATTCTTAATTCTCGCCCAATTTCAGCAATGTCAGAAGACCCACAAGACTTAACCGCACTCACTCCAGGCCATTTTTTAAGAGGAGCTCCTTTAATGGCTTTCCCAGAACAAAATTTTCAACACATGTATCTGTAGAAAATGCCATAAATATCACCATACGCTGCTTCTCCCAAAACCACAACGTAACAAACGATCCAGAAAAGTCACTCAACAACCTGATCAGCAGCAATCAACGACTCAACCAGAACAACAACCAAACGTATCCACTACTCCTGATGCCAAGCTTATTGTAGAAGCTATTAAATCATTAGCTCAAGTGCTATGTACCACCCAACAATAAGACGCTATCTAAATTAAATTTATTTTCATAAAACTAAATTGTAATTATTATATTATTAAATAATATAAGTTTATTTTATTTGTAACTACTGTAAATTTGTAAATCTATTACAAAAAAGAAAATGTTGCTACTATTGAATTTTATAGCAACATTTGTATTGTCCGTTAACATTCGGACTTATTGCTAAAAAACCGAAGCGTCTTAAAATTAATCTTTAAATTGAATACTTACTTACTTTTCAACCATCTTTGAAGATATACATAATCTAAACATTGTACTTACCCTTTGAATATATTATATTGAAAAAAATACAAATTTAAAGGAAAATCACACTTACCTGTGTTAGCTATTTCTAATGGTTATAAAGTTTTCCAAAGATTCCAAATTTTCAACACATGTATCAGATTAACAGATGGGAGAAGCTAAAGGCCATCCATTATCAATTTTCAATACGGTGGAAAGAAGATTACCTCAAATCGTTACACAAACGCTATAAATGGAGAAATTCAGTTCCGAATTTACAGGTGGGAGATCTTGTCATTGTGATTGACGATTTACAACCACTGTACGAATGGCGGTTAGGTAGAATCGTGAAAACTTATCCTGGTTCGGACAAAAACGTTCGGACTGCTGATGTACGTATCGCATCGGGAATCATTACTAGACCCATAGTAAAATTATGTTATCTTCCTTATATGAATGAAGAAAATCCTTGTTGAATAAGTTGAATGATCACTACAAAAATGTATCTATCTATCTCTCTGTTACCACTACAAATTCAATAATATACAATTTATGCTATTATCTCATTTAACTCATAATCACTCTAAGTTATTGATCATCACTCATACTATCCAAACTTTAATAATTTCAGAGTAGTAATGATTCCTTTTATTTTATTTTTTCCTGTTTTTCTCTACATCTAGCTCAAGAAATAACAGACGATTAACTGCTACTCGCCCAAGTGCCCGTCAACCTCATCAGCATCAACCCATTTCAAGCCGTACCAGCACCATACGTAGTCGTACCGGCAACATCAGCGTATGAAGGCGTGACCCCGAAATTTACAAGTGCGTGTTCTGTTCAAGCTTCCATGCGCTACGGTTCTGCCGTAAATTCTTAAGTATGTCTGCACGAAAGAGAGAAGAGTTTGTGGAAAGGCGCCGTTACTGTCTAAATTGTTTGGCGAGAAGTCACGACCTCCGAGCTTGTTCTTCTGCAGACACCTGTAGAAAATGCCATAAATATCACCATACGCTGCTTCTCCCAAAACCACAACGTAACAAACGATCCAGAAAAGTCACTCAACAACCTGATCAGCAGCAATCAACGACTCAACCAGAACAACAACCAAACGTATCCACTACTCCTGATGCCAAGCTTATTGTAGAAGCTATTAAATCATTAGCTCAAGTGCTATGTACCACCCAACAATAAGACGCTATCTGTTGCTTAAAGCAAAGGCGGCGCCTTGTACAATTTACATTGTACACTTTAATTAAATTTATTTTCATAAAACTAAATTGTAATTATTATATTATTAAATAATATAAGTTTATTTTATTTGTAACTACTGTAAATTTGTAAATCTATTACAAAAAAGAAAATGTTGCTACTATTGAATTTTATAGCAACATTTGTATTGTCCGTTAACATTCGGACTTATTGCTAAAAAACCGAAGCGTCTTAAAATTAATCTTTAAATTGAATACTTACTTACTTTTCAACCATCTTTGAAGATATACATAATCTAAACATTGTACTTACCCTTTGAATATATTATATTGAAAAAAATACAAATTTAAAGGAAAATCACACTTACCTGTGTTAGCTATTTCTAATGGTTATAAAGTTTTCCAAAGATTATCTAATGCATCTATTTCATGGTTTGTAAAGGTTTTTATACCAAACTCTAACAACGCATGATTAACACATTTGTTGATTCATAAAAACTGTTCAATCATTTTTAACAAATAGTTCCTTCCATCTGTGTGTGTTTTTTTTTTTTTGCTTTTGTATAAATTTTTGCAGTTCTTTTTCCTTTTCACTCGATTTATTGAAGAGTTTTACATACAGTATGTCAAGAAAATGTTTTTACATTAAAAGAAAACATGAATTTGTCGAAGTTTGGCTTTAAAAAACTATATAATTTTTTGCTAATGTAAAACTTTTTAATACGAATTTGTTAATTAATATATTTATTATTATATAACTCAAAGAAACTTAATATTTAATGATTTAAACTATTAGAAATGGAGCAAAAACTAAACAAACACAAAAATCTTAGTGTCAAGAAATTCTTTTTACATTTATAAAACTGCTTAAGAAAATCAAAATTTTGGGAATTTTTAATTTAAAATGGTATAACTGCTTTTTCATCAAATAAAATTATTAATGAATGTCACAGTCAATTGGAATTTTGTATATTCCAACATTAGTGCGTTTTTTTAGTTCATTATGGTCCTGTAATACCTTTTTGTCACTTTGTTCTTCAAATAAGGAGAAAAAAATGATGTTGGATGAAAGTTTGGACCTTATGCTGGTATATTTAAAGCTTTTTGTGAATAAATTTTGTCGCATTATAATTATTTGCTCATATATGCTTGGAGTCATTATTTTTCTCATGACTTGAATTTTAGTTTTCATCCTTCATAAACTCATATTTATTAACACTTTTTATTAAATGAGCTTTAAAAGTCTAGAAATGTTACTGCACACCTGTTTTATTTCATAATAAAAACGATTTTCCAACTATTTTGAATAAAATTTATCAGTATTTAACAATATCTTTTAAATACGAAAGTATGAAAATTTATTATTTAATTTTCTAAATGCTTTCTAAAGGATTTTGAAGGTTTTCGGCGTATTCTGACCGTATTAAATTGTATTATTATATAGTATAAACATTCCTGTACAACATACAATTCGTTCCATAACTTTTTTTTTTTTTGCCTAATTTAAGGAGTTTATATAGGAAATTTGGGAAAATTTCTTATATTTCTTTTTTAACAACATATAATAAGTCGGATGAATTATTTATCTTTGGAGACCCCTAGTAAAATTTGAAGAAGAAAATATCGGTAGAACATTTTAACCCAGCGAAAAATCCTTTGGAGGGTTTATTACACATATCAAGAGCTATCAATTGCAATCGGAATGATTCCGCCCCCAAAATACTGTTGCATAGTGTAATTTATTTGAAAAAAATTTAGGGTTTCATGTCAAAAACTGATTTTTTCAAATAAAAATGAACTGTTACCTAAAAGATTTCATTTTTTTTAAATAACCTTTACTTTTGTCTTAAATCCATGTTTGAATAGTTTCAACACGCAAAGAAAAAATATGGTTCTAGTGACCATAAGCTAAGAACAACATACTATGATTGTAATATATGATCACAGTTAACAATAAGTATATTTGTACGTTGTTATGATTCCATTTTATAATTTTTTCATCATTTAATGATTCGATTTAGTAAAGTTTATAAACTTTTCTTAAATATTGCTTACAATTTCAAAAAAAAAAAATATTAGTAGTATTAGTAATGGTTGTAGAATTAACCAAATTTGTAAAATTAACTGAATGGTTGTAGAATTAACTAAATAATTATAGAATTGACTAAATGTTTGGATTTATCATAAATATGGTTCCATATAAACATATTTAAATACATATTATAATTGCAGTCAACCATATTAAAATTTTGATTGTTAAATTATCAAACAGAAACATAAACGTTCTATCATGAACACGGTATTGTTCAAATCAATAAAAAATATCTATACAAACATTGTATAGTTGTAGTGATCATGCCAAGGCAAATTTATTTATCAGGTAAAGTAAGTTAATCAGCTGATTTTTTTTACTTTGTTTTGGATATTACATCTGTCAAACTTTGTTTACGTTTACCAGAGAACAAAGCGGACCGGCAGCCAGTCGCCGCATAATTTTTCTAGCCGTTGCCGCCGCTGACTCATACCGGCTAGAAAGGCTGAACAAAATACAAATAAAAATTTACTTAAAATTGCATATGTTAAATGGAAATATTAGTTTTTAGTAATATACATAAGAAATGTACCTAATTTATGTAATATAATACAAAAAACACTTTGTGCTGACAAATAAGCTGCCGCCGATATGGCCTTGTGAAAGTCGCCGCCGCCGACCAAAATAGGATACGCAGCCGCCGACAATTTTGCATCGGCTTGGTTCTCTGATGCTTACTTTATTTTTTGTTATGTTTACAAATTCGTAAGAACAGCTGTTTTACGTACCGTCTATACTAGCCTTTTTTTTGTTCGCACAAGAACAAAACGTCGGCAGAGCAACACACATAATTTTTTTCATTTTGTTTTCAGTGGGCAGAACATTTGTCGAACAAATCATAACTTTTTGTTTGCCGTCAGTGTCGCTTCGATACTTTTACATGCAGCGCCTCTTCTTCCGCATACAAAATGACGTTTGATGGCAGACATGGTTGCTCGAACAATTGTGCGAACAACGGTGTGCGAACAAGAACAAAACATGAACAACTTGGGTCCACACTAACCAAATGCATGTACGCACAACATTTTGTTCAATGTGCGAGCATGACTTCCCGGTACTGTCAAATTGTTTTTGTACTCATATATGAAATTTTTTCGATTTTTTTACTCTTGCTCTCCTTCATTCTCTCATTTTTCCGTTCAAAGCATTTTGACATTGTGGGCAGTAGTTTTACACTAACAAAATACAAGCAATTGTTATTTTTGTAGATGTGCGCGTACTTTATTATTATACTATGAAATTCGCTTTGTTTCTAATCAGCTGATTTTGACACAACTAACCAGAAAACCATTTAAAAAGTGCCTGTTGTTTTTGTATTGTTGTATTTGTTGTAGAACTGACTATACCTGATAAATAAATTTGCCTTGGATCATGCTGTAACCATGTTTTTTCTCTGCGTGAGCATTCATTCGAATTTTTATATACATTTCTTGATTTTTATATAAATTTCTTACATAAAAAAATTGTTAAAAAATATTTCTCAAGATGACTTCGCGACCCCCCCCATGAAAGCCCTTTCGGACCCCTTGTGGGTCGCGGACCCCCATTTGAGAACCGTAGATATAAACCATATATACCTACAGGGGGCGTGCCGACAGGGTCCCAAAGTTGGACTCCTCGGGTATACAATTTTTTAAAAACGATCCTGATTCCTTATACCAGAATCGATATCAAAGATTTTTATATAGGAGGATTATGCTAATCGAGATCTATAAAACACCCTCTGTAACGAAAATACTTCACCAAGGTAAGCTAAAAAGTAAAAATTTCAATCTTTTAAGCCTATATCTCTTAAACTAAAAGAGATGAGATATTCATACGAGAATGTTTTTGTAGATCTCAACTAGCAGAATCCTCCCATATAAGGAATCAGGATCGTTTTTAAAAAATTGTATACCCGAGAAACTTTGTTACCCTGTGGAAACGACCCCTGTATGTCTACATGGTCCCAGCAACAAATGATTTGTTTTTCAATTCACAGTGTTGAATTTAACTGAATTGAAATGATGAGTCCAAAACAAATCATGACATGTTCTCTGTTGGTCATTATTGTTTAAGAGCGATTTCTTAAAAAAACGATAATGTCGAAAAAGGGACATCAAATCAAAATTCTGATTTGCTGTCATTCCCCTAAATAAACTGCACAAAGTTTAATATAAAATCAATAAACAATGTATGTATATTAGGGTGGGTCGAAAAAAAAAGTTGTGCCAGTCAACCCCTAGAATGAAAGAATAGTTACTGAGGTTTCCAAAAATACAAAAATTATTTTTTTTGCCACGTCCCAAAACACTGCCCTTTTTGTTTTTTGTGTACATCGTCGCCATTTTAAGTTCGATTGCAGAATGTGATATATCGTTGTTAATAGTTTAAAAACTGCTTCAAATTTCTCTGGTGATTTTTGAATCTGATATGAAATTTATATGTTACTTCTGGTATCTCGGATACATCCCTCCTAATTTCCAATTATTTTCATATATAATAAAAGCCCTTTATAAACCAACTACCTTTTGTTCTTAAAGTATTTCATTTTATGCATAAATAACAAAATTGCAAAGGTTTAAAAAACTGTTTAAGTTTAAAGCAATTTCATATAAAAAAATTTAAAAAATTTTTTAAAATTAAATTTCTGTTTATTCTTAATTTTGTTATATAAAATTGCTTTAAACATAAACAGTTTTTTAAACCTTTATAATTCTATTATTTATGAGTAAAATTAAATACTTTAAAGTAGGTTTATACAAGGTTTAATTTTTCTACTATAGTAGCTCTCATTTATTATAAATATCAACTACTAACAAACGCCATACAAAAAAATATATTCACTCTTTAACATTTTGTGTTCCATACTACTACAAACTGCAGCATTATTTTCATGTGGTATACTCATAGTAAAATAATAAAGTACTCGCACATCTACAAAAACAAAAATTGCTTGTATTTTGTTAGTGTAAAACTACTGCCCACAATGTCAGAATGCTTTGAACGGAAAAATGAGAGAACGAAAGAGAGCAAGAGAAAAAAACTCAAAAAATATTTTACATGTGAATACAAAAACAATTTGACAGTACCGCGAGGTTTGCCAATGAAAAAATTGTAAAACAGCTGGTCTTACGAGTATACTTTATTATTATACTATGAATGAGAGAATGAAGGAGAGCAAAAGTAAAAAAACTCGAAAAAAATTTTACATATGAATACAAAAACAATTTGACAGTACCGCGAGGTTTGCCAATGAAAAAATTGTAAAACAGCTGTTCTTACGAGTATACTTTATAATTATACTATGTGGTATACTAAAAATTGCAGCGTTTGTTTACAATTTAAAGCCACATACTTAAACAGTATTCAACTTCTTTTTAAAATATATAAACTACAACCTCGTGTTGCAGTGTACTCGTAGAATTTTGCCGAAAACATATTACACACCAGTCAGTGTTTTCTTTGTTATGCTGGATATTTTTCTCTATTTGAAAATTTGGGCTTTGATTTTACTGCTATAGTAGGTATTTTAGCAGTCTTGTTTTTGCACTTTCGTTGCTTTGTGTGTACAATAAAACACACAAGGGTTGAAATGTAACCTAATGTACATATTGTATGTTGGTATCTACGTTTGTATATATGTAGTGTGTATGTTCGTAAGTATGTTTATGTTTTTTATTTTTCACACAAGAATGTCTAGCAGCAATGAAATTGTCATCAAAAAGGCTGCTATACATTATACTATAGCAGTAAAATCAAAACGAAAATAAATAATACTGCGCAATATGTGTTCAACAAAATTGTGCGTGCGCAACTCTACAGAAATATATTTTACTTCGTGTGCAATGGTTTGCTTTTGCTGCTACAAATTGCAGAGACGAGTTACAAATTCAGTAGTATAACGATGTCATAGTGTGGATATTTCTAGTTGTTGTGTATTGTATAATAAACATCTGCATCAAATCATTTGCTTTTCAATTCACAGTAATGTTTTTTAATGTATGCTCTTACATTACTGCGAAAATAAAAAACAAAACAATACAAAACAAACTCTGCAAAAAAAAAAATTATTTGAATTGAGTTGAATTGAAACGATGAAGCAAAAACAAAACATGTTCTGTTCTCTTTGAGAAATTACTGCTTATGAGAGATTTTTAGAAAAACAATAATGTTAAATAAAAAACATCAAAACAAATCTGTGAATTACTGTCATTCCCTTACATCTAATATGAAAAAATGCAGGGAACATAACAATTATGTATTTTTAAATAAACAACAGATAATAATTACGTTTGATTTCAATGTTTTTGCTTAGAAAATGTAATAATTTGTTATTTTAATTATATTTAATTATATTTAAAATTAAATAAAATTTATTTTATTTGTGTTATTTTTATTTACTTTTAATTACATACCTATAATATTTAAATTTTTTAATTTAATATTTCCTTCACATCAAATTTTGTAAAAAAAAAACAAACAAATGACAGTATTGCATTTTTAGATTTAATTCAATTCAATTTAGTTGAAAATGATTTGATGTTAAAGTGTTTTTATGACTCTCTGCACAATTGATTTTGTTTATTTTTGTTTTGATTTTTTTGTCTTTTTCTTAAGTACGCACACACAGAGATTTGATTTTAAGTTTAAAACAGCGTTTAATTTTAAGCACACAAAAATTTTTTTCAACTGGCGACTGCGCTGAAAACAGTTTAAGTTTTCATTTTCGATCACATTCTTACTTAACAAAATTTGCTGCTCAAACACAAAACTGAAATAAGCAGCAACCAGTTTTTATTTTGTTCAGCAGCCAAATTAAATAAGCAGCGCACGCACTCAGTTTTTTGCTCAGCCAAGTTGATTTTACGTTTTAGTCGTGTGCGCTCAGCACAACGTAGAATCATTTTTCAGCAACGTAAGAACAACTGGATAGTAAGACTGTATAGTTCTGTACAGTTGATTTACAAAGTTGTTTGGTTTTTGTTTATACATTTAAGAAGGAAAATGAAGTTGATTATTTTAAATGAAAACAAATAGCAAACGGTGCAATAAAATACTACGAATTGTATTAAAGATATTTATATGTAGATTTATTAATTTTAATTAAAAAAAACAAACATTTTTTATATAATCTATTTATTTACAATTTATTTAAGATAATAGAACTTTTATAAAAATATTAGATAATATTTAATACTAGTAGATGAACAAATATTAACTAAATATTAAATGTTGTTTAAATTAAAGAAAAAATTAAAAACATTTTTGTTATTTGCAATAAGAAGAAAATTTTGTTATTTTGTATAACTCTTTGTTTTGGTCTATTACACAAAGTTGTTTGGTTTTTAAATTTTAGAAGGAAAATGAAGTTGATTATTTTAAATGAAAACAAATAGAAAACGGTCCAATAAAAAAATATGAATTTTATTGA